>JARYHS010012519.1:146836999-147584267 GCA_031002005.1 Vandiemenella viatica | reverse complement strand
ATACGATGCGTCAAGATATGAAAAAAAAATATTGTCAGAGTTATAAAATATAGTAACGAAAACAAACCTGAAAAACTTGCATAGAGTGCAGAAACAGTAGGCGATAGCCAAGATTCTAAAACACTTTTACATTGCGGATACATCAAGAGAAGGAAGAATATAATAGACGGTCAGGAAATTGAAAAGGAGAAGATCTTGATAAAATATTGAAAATGCTTTTGAAAGTGAAGGAGTGAAAGGGAAATATTTGTCTTTTATTTATTGACTATTGAATGACTGTGAAACCTACGGATGGGGTGGTAGAAAGGGCATTCTCAGCTACTGGTAATATATGCAGCTCTTTAAGAAACAAATTAGGAGACGATACAATCAGTAATATTTGTTTCTTAACATCTATCTTCAAAAAGGAAAAGTGACAGATTCATTTTTTTTAAATTGTGTTTTTTTTCCCTAAAAAGTCTCCTTGTGCTTTAGTATTATTATTTAGGTACCTTACATGTGAATGGTTTATTTTTCAAACTTATATAATTTAATGTAAGGCGTAATACTTAATAGTTGCCATATTTGATTATATTTAATAACTGGATGAGATTTTTTAAAAAAATATAAAAGCACATAATGGTCTTAAGAGAGGCTAGAAATTTTAAAATTAATGTTATTTTGCTAATTAAAATAATGTCAACTGTTAATTTTTGTCGTTTAACATTGCTGTTGATTTATTAATTTTGTAAATACAAGTTTATTATTTAATTTGATTTGATAACAATAAGAAATTATCCGTTAAAAATCTATAGGCATCAATCCAGCAATATCCTGTAGGAATGAAAACTTGCGGGATTGTGAGGTTTGAATTATCCCTAAGGTCTCACGAAATGTGCAGATATGGCAGCAATGAGGAAAAGTCTTTTATGACCTGTAATCAAGAAAGTTGTCTTTCACTCGTGCTTCTTGCATCTGCAGCTCAGAAAGTTATTCCTTTATTATAAATTCTAAATAATATTTATAAAAAATAAACTTACGACACTTTGAAAGAGAACCAGACCTTAGTGATTATTGTGACATATTATAGAATGGACAGAAGTTTTCGATTAGGCCTAATCCTTTAATTTACTTCTTCGAGAACCGTAGGACTACTGGTGAGCGTGAGCGCGAAATGTACTGAACATAAAAAAATTATCTATTGGATGAAAGAATTTGTGGCGCTACATATGAACATGGGTACACTCAAGAAACTACAGTTAACAATTTTAAACGTGTGGAATACTGAAAATATCGCAGTACGATGTGTAACATTTTATACAACGATAATTGTGAGTGAAAGATTTAATGTTGTAGCGTCAATGATAAGAAGGACTTTATGCAATTTTGGGACGATACGAGTAATAAGTTAGGTGAGAAGGAATGAGGCAAAAACGAGGTAATGGGTTACACTCGTATAATTGTAATGATCAAGTGACATGGTTTTTTATTGGCTACACATTCCGTCCATTAGTGGCCACCTTAAACTAACTTGGTTATCCTACCGGGTATAGGGGACTTAAAGAAAGTGTAACTTGGATTCCGAACCATTGAAGTGTTCTGGCGTACTTCACATTACGCAGCAAGTTGTGCCAGAGGTGAAAGTGGGAATAAGGGGTCTTTGAAAATTCCCGTTGAGAAGGGAATTCGAACCAGGCACTGTACTTTTCGATCTCTAGTCAGATGCATTAACCACTGAGCCACCAGACCGCTGTGGATAATAGTTTAAAGACAATCTAAAAGAGTATACAGAAGAATAGGGTATTTGACTACTTCTTGAAAATGGTTTTAAATTGTTTATTGGTACACCTTATTCACCGAGTGAAGAGATTTTTTGACAAAAGTGCATTATTTTGCGAAAAATTCAAAGTTAAAATTTAAAGAATTTAAAAGCCCGCCAAAACTCATTTGCTGCCTGGCGCGTGCAACGGCAGTCGTGACGTCACCCGTCTGTAAACGCTGCCGCTGGGAATGGAGCGTTTCCTATTACCCAAGTTTTCAACTATTTTTTATTGTTTGTTGCTGGTTATTTCTTGTTATTAATGAAGGTTCGTTTTGAATATAAAATCGAAAACAATTTGGAAAAGCCTACAGCGGAAAAATATTGAAAGTAGACGCCTTATTTGTGGGCCTAGCTATAGAAACAACCACTGAGTTTTATTCTGTGGAGCTTAAAAATGTAACAACTTCAATTTGATATTGCAACAAAGTCACTTACGATTTTCTGTGAATCTCATTTACACCGCAATTTCGTAGAGTAAATGTAATACGTTGTTTAAGGCGAGAATTATTAGGGTTGGTCCTGAGGTTCGATCCTCGCTTCGGAATATTTTCAGTTGGTTTTCTTTTGTCATTTTCTTTGGATACTAGTTGCTGTTGGTTGCATTGCATAATAATTTTTTCCCGAAAATCCACCAGAAAATCAATTTAATTTTTCTTTTCTTTTTCTGAAGGCTTCACAAATTTTTGGATAACAAGCGAATTACAACCATTTGAAACAACCAAAGAAGATTTCAAAAAGGAAATTGGACGTTACTTGCACACCGAAAAAAGTTTTTTTTTTTTTTTTTAATGAAAATGACTTGCACATTAAAAGTAAATATCGCCTAATAGACGCAGTTATGTCAGGAAGGTAACCTACAGTTGTATCGTCACGTAAAAATTCCAACGAAAAGGACACAAAGCGTTCCGGAACTGTTGCAAGATTAGCATGAAATTTCTACATGTGATGTCACTTCTAAAATAAATTCCATTGTTCACGGCCGTGCACCTGTATTTTTTGCATGATATTCTCTCTCTGGTAAGTTTAAAAATTAAAACTTTTCATGTATGGTAGCAATTTGTTTCAAACACTTGCATGACGCTTAGCAACTATTATGAATTCTTCGAATAAAAACATGGTAGTGCAAAAAACAGCAAACAAATACCGAAAAAAATTCACACAAAAAATATTATCCCAACCAAGGTTCTTCGAACGTAGGACGTTCTGAATTCCATTACCACTCTTCAATCACGCAGCTATCCTGACACTACTTCTTAATTGCTTCTCTTTATGTTAATAGTGAACACTTCACAGTTTCTTCATGTGAGATGAAGTGAAACGAGGTAGGTAAATGAATAAACAAACAAATTCAGTTTTATTGACAAAAAATATTATTTATCCATAATCTTTAATCTGCAATTAAGAAAAATGGCCCACAACATCCAGTTGTTCCGAGCGTGGTGAGTGAGCGGTTAACGCTCTGGCCTCGCATCCGGGAGGACGCCGCACAGTGTGATATTTTCTAAATCTAGAGGGACAAAAGTCAGTTTTGATAATTGTCTACGCAGGCAAAATAGTTATTTATATTCAAAGTAGATGAACCATACTACTCGGAACAAAGGTTTATTTTCAACGAATTCACGCCTAACAATAGAAAAAATAGTTTGAACAATGGGCTTCCTGTGATCCACCGAACAAGCGCTTCAGTCGGCCGCGATAATCCATTGAGTTTGGTCGATGATTACGCTGTATTTCTGCGTGTTAGTAGTGATTTGTGTGTTGCTATTGCTTTTGGCGAGCTTCAAGGTAAGTTTACGCATGATTTTTCCGTGATACAATAGCATCATTAAAACAGAACGAGATTATTTTTAATTAAAAAAAAACTACTGAGCCAATTTCATGTTGAGTTTTAGTTCATTATACCACATTATACCGATCTCTTACTATATTTATTTGAAAGAGCTGCTTATTAGCTACAAGAAATACCTTAATTTGTTTGCGCATATTTGCGACACCCATACAACTTTTCTTTATTTTCAGCATGACTGCACAAATTTCGCGTACAGAATTTTTCGACGTATGGTTTGCTAACGCAAAACAATCAATCTCTAACTTTCAATTTAAATATAAATGAGTCTCAAATAGAAGCTGTTACATTTTTAAGCTCAGTAGAATAAAAGTCAGTTTTTTTTTCTATAGCCAGCCCCACAAATAAGGCGTCTATTTTCGTTATTTTTCCGCTGTAGGCTTTTACATAATGTTCTCGATTTTGTATTCAAAATGAAATTTCATTAATAACAAGAAATGACCAGCAACAAACAAATAAAAATAGTTGAAAACTTGGATAATAGGAAACGCTCCATTCCTAGCCGCAGCGTTTACAGACGTGTGACGTCACTCAAGCGACCACCAATCCTAGAGCGTTTTCTGTCACGTGACCAGAGGTAAGAAAAGTATAATTTTTATTTCGCTTTTTTATTAAAAATAATCCACTTTTCTTTTCAAAATTAAAAAATTAGCTTCCTGAAGCATTAATCTATGAGAATGAGTTCAATTATAATATTTTTTTAATATTGTCAAATAGCCTATTCTGTCCAAATACAAAATACAGAACCATTGCCTCATTACAAGCGCAAAAGAAACAGTTGGGTTTTTACCCTCACGTTCTAAAAAATTATACTTTTCACAAAGAATTTTAAAGTTAATAAAGTTAATAATATATAAGAAAAATATTAAAAATTCAATCGATGAAATGAAAAAGGAAACCATTCCACTTTTTGGTCGTTTTAAATTGAAATATCTATTTTGTTTGTTAACCCTATCCCCATCTGTTTACATATAGAGAGAAAACACTCCTTGTCCTCTATTGGATTAAAACCAGCTGTTAAAGTTTGAGAGACATTCAAAAAGAAAAGATTCCAGGTATGTTATTTTCCTTCTTGCCCTCATTAGTCTGTTAGTTCTAACTTTCTTTGGCAGAGCACCCTTCTATCAAGGTTTCCCCTTAGACACCTACACCTGTACGTACTTGCAGTATGGTTTGACACCTAAGGCAATGTTTGAACTATTCCTGTAGAAGCATCAAGACTTGAAAAAAAAAAAATGAGATACAAATATTATTTGAGATATTTCAAAGAAAATTTTAACTGTCGATTTGTCCGTCCCCAAGTGGACGTGTGCTCACAATGTGAGGAACTGGGAAATAAAATTAAATCCCCTACAGTTAATGATGGTACCGAAACTTTTGTTCATAAACGCAGAGCCAAGAATTTTTATGCAACTTGAATAAAGTAATAACACTACGTAAAGACAAAAATGACGAAGCAGGAATAGTATTTGGTTACATGCAAAAGCCACCTTTTCCTTTACTTCCAGTTCTGGAAATTTTTCATTTGAGGAAATTATGTCACACGGTGTTTTGTATCCACAACTTTGCAGAGAGTAAATCTGCGTTTAATACTTACCATGATGGAACTGGTAAAAAAACACCCGATGAAGTCTGTAGCTTTCTGTATTATTGTGTTAAGATGCATTCCACATGATGCGAAAACTATACTTGTGTTCAGTGATGCCTGTGGAGGGTAAAATCCGTTCACTTTGAACATAGATTATGAAGTCATGGAGAACATTAGTTGATAGGGAACAAGTGAGAAATATTACCATTAATTAGTACTACAAACTTCCAATAGTGATTTTTTTGTCTCCCACATGCCGTTTGCCTTATATAATGTTTTTTCGTTTCCTGAAAAACTGACTCGCATGGAATTTTTCTTTCTGCATCTCATCGATTCAGTCGTTTTAGGAAAACCATAAACGTCTACCACACAAGTCTGAAATGGACAGGCAATGCTCTTGGAAAGAAAATTCAGAATAACTCAGTGAATATGTAATGGAAGCAGTATCGTCTGTCGAGAATGGTAGCTGCTACTTGGGTCACAGGATATGTGACACAAGCACCAAACGTTTATTAGGTTTATTTGGTTTATTCGCAGTAATTAACTATTTATAATGAATGTAAATTAAATGGATGAATTTGAAACAAAGGAATGTTCTGCAAGAAATACCATAGTGCAACGCACATGTTCATAGCAAGAATCTGAAGAATGTATCGAACTCAGTCCTATGAAAAGCTGGGCGCTAATAACCTAGATGTCGACGCGCCCTAAAGCACCAAAAACGACAACAATCTATGGAAAGGTCGTCAGCTACGATCAGCAGTGTCGCGTCCTTTCCTGCATAAAGCGCCAACAAAGCTGAGCGGCTAGTCACCGTGGCTGCTTTATAAATAAGGCACTGAAAGCAGCTTTTGCTTTAAATATTTTTACGGGTACAAATGCACCTGTGATCTACGGCGAGCAAAAATGGTATGCTGAGTTCTTTTCATCCGGGGTAAGCATAGTTCCAGTAACTGAGAGCATTGCAGGTTCATTACGATCTCTCACACCCAGCTTCTTTCTGATATCCTCAATAACATATTTCCCCAGTAAGAGGAATATCACATTAGCACAGAACCTCCTTCCAAACTGCTGGATAACGAGTCTTCTTTTAGATCTCAACTTTACTATACCTATTGGCTAACACTGTAACACCAGAGTAGACTTTGCGGCGATTGGCCCAGAAATCTCTGCCAAGTTTTTATCCATATGTTTCGTCTCTTTGTGATCAAACAGATACCCAGACAGAGAGCCCTGCCATTTCACTCCCAGCTGACGCACTCTTGTCGACAAAGCAGAAAAGACCGGCACAAGTTTAACTGGCTTTCTATGGTTGAAGAGAGCAGTAGTATTTCTGTTACTTATATCTGTTCTTCTAAATATTGAAGTATGTCTTCAGCTTTTACGTAAAATGTATTTTATGTGTTGAAAGTTGCTTATGTTTTATTTTTGTTAGTAGATTTGAGCTTACAGCTGAACATATCCTAGACGTTCAACAACAAAGAAAATGTTAAATTAGAATTACAGCAGAAGCAAGTATTGAACGAAACGTTGCTTCTGGCAGGAAAGCACAGAAGGGAAATTCACTTTACGTGGCTCGAGAAAGAATTCTGCCTTGCGGATCGACTGGGCTTGGAGAGGAAGCGATGGAAAGAAAACTCCGTATTGAAGCCTGCGGCTGCCGTGACAGCCGTATCAGGAACGGGCTTGCAAATCCCGTGTTGGAGTTGAGTGCTCATGCGGAGACGCCGAGGCGAGAAACCTCACGGAAATCCGCTACCACAACGCCGGCTCTTATGTCAGTACGTACTTTTTTATGTCCAAAATGTTAAATATTGAAGATCTTTTAATTTTAATTAATTTTTTTTTTTTTTTGGATGTTAACCTGAAAATCAATCCAAAAGTCATAGGCAAACAAAACAGTTTTCCGTCAGTGACTTGGTTATTTAAACAAGAATTGTGAATTTTTGACTACATAGATATTAACGTTTTAGGGTCACTGACGTATTGATCATTTCCGGTATCACAGCCACAAAAAAAATATGCAGAAGATTATTGGACCTCATTTCAGGCCAGGAATTTACATGATGATATTAAAGTAAATTCGAAAAGTCTTGCAAACTGGTGACAGAGTTTCGATTTAGCGCGCATTCAGACTCTATTGTGGTTGGGACCTACAATTTAACGTGAATCAGAACCATGGATTTACTAGATAATCCCACAGGATATATGACTGGCATCCTGATTTAAGAAGGTATGTGACATTACAACGGAGACCATTATGGATACGGTATTACTGTCAAGAATATATTTTTTAAAATGTTAATTTTTAGCTAAATCGTAAATTCAGTTAATTCCACTTTTATCAGTTACTTGATATAGACAATGTGGTTTAATTCAACCTGAAAGTTTATTTAGTTTGCAAATGCGCTTATTATTCTACGTATTTTCCGGTTAGTAAAATGCATGTTTGCGAGGTGACAGAGACTTGATGCAAGGAACGAGAACCAATTCGGCCATGGCGTTTCGATTGAACCATCCCACCATTCGCCTACAATGATTTCGGGAAACGATGAAATTAAAATCTGCCTGTCCGAAGGCCTGGCCAGAGCATTATCGCTTACCTACCTTGGTGGGTAATGTTTTCTCCAATGAATGAACTCCATCCATGAATTACGATTCTGATAAATACCGTCAGGGTTGCTATCTTTTTTTTTTTTTTTTTTTACTTATTGCTTTACGCCTTGTCGACGGCTAAGGCCATTAGAGGCGGGATGGGATTGGGGCAAGGAACGGGAAGGAATTCGGCCACGGCTTTTTGAAGGAAACATCCCGGCATTCGCTTGGAGTGATTTGGGGAAACCATGGAAAACCCAAATCTGAATGCCCGGACGGAGAATAGAACCCGCGTCCTCCCGAATGCGAGACCAGAACGTTAACCGTTCACCCACAGCGCTCGGTGGTTGCTATCATCTCTTCATTTGTCTCATTACGCTTTTCAGTTTAAATTTAGTTAGTTTTCGAAATAGGTGGGATTTAGAGGAGGTAAAATCTGGTAAATATGGTTGAAGTTCGAATGTTACAAACATTCATACTTCAGATAGGCCTAGCTCAGTTTTCATTTTGCCAAAGCACCTACAGTGTTCTGATGAAATATTGTTATTATTATTATTATTATTATTGTAATTTAGGTCTCTTCTCAGGTATTTTTTCATCCAGTTGGCCAAGAATGTTTGCTTAGTATCTCTTTTGATGTCAAATCATAGGCTTTATCCACCGCTATTTCGTTTCAGGCGAGCAGTAACAAATCAACTCATAGAATTGGTAGTATCCTTTCCAAACAGTTGAAACATTGTTGAGAAATTAATTTTTGCATTTGATTTTGGTCGAAAATTCACAAATGTAGCACTCATCTTATACACCCATATTTAAATCATGATGTAAAATTTATTGTACCCTTCCTTCTGATATGCCTATTGCCTCTGTAGTGTCATACATCTTTAATCGACCAATACTGTGTATCACACATTCCCGATATTTTCATCTGTGGTTGCGGTTTTCGATCGTCTTTTACGCTGATCATCATCGAACTGCATAACCACATTAATATTCAGCCGCGCATTTCTTCACTATTGAAAATGAAGAGAAAATGAAGAATACCCATTGGCTATAAATTTACGAAAACAAAGAATTTTACTATGAGACGTTATTTCAGTTTATCCTAATCAACGGTACGCAGTCAATGTGTATGCTTTAAAAAGCTGAATAAAGAAATTTACCTTACATTTAAGTTAACCTTGATGTTCGTTATAGTGACACGCCACCAACATCACAAAAAAAACATTGATAGCTATTTCATCTCTGTGCCAAGTCGATAAGTTTTCACTTTACCCTTGTAAAACATTTGGCGAGATCAGAAAAATAAATAACTTATTATTCTGTAAAATCGAAGGATAACTGTTTTGGTTTTAATTTAAATCATCTCCACTTAACAAAATGTCTTCAACAGTAATTGAAATATCGGAAATTTATGAAGGAAAATTCCGCTGACAGTATGCATTTCAGAATGATGTCATGGAACGAAAAATACGTTATCGGTGTTTGTGGCTGCAATATTCCAGTGATTTCATAGAGGATATTTCTGTCTGCCAGATTTCTTAAGGCTATAGCTGTTCATGGAGGAAGGCAGCTTACAAATTTTCGAGAGCCGCTTCTCCTTCCGGAAAGACACTGGCGAACTTATACCAGTTGCGACGGGGCTGACGGTGCCACTCGAAAGCAGTTAGAAACTTGCTGCTCCCCGAGACGGTTATGTCTCGACTGAATTATTCAAATACGGGCCCCGTTACGGACGATGCTCATTTCATTTTCAGATTCCGGTTCGCTCGCTGCGTTTCTTCGGCTCCGGCTTTGCGCCTGAAGCCCGCCAAACTTGTGAGTCCGCCGTTTAGTTTCTTTTTATTTCGCGGAAAGCTTCGGTGGCTGCGGACAGATAGATCAGCAGAGTCGTAAGGTTGAGGCTATGGCAAGTTACAGAAAATCATAGAGCTCAGCTCGAGAAGTGAGTAGTACTAGTTTTTGTTGTTGCTGTCATACTGCACATGTCGTACATTCAGTTCATTTGAGACGTTGTAACCTCCTCTCCTTTAATTTTGTCTTTTTTCTTCTACCTGTTGAGAGGCGGTATAACTAAAATTTCACATCACTTGTTTTGTCTCACAATATTTTTTTTATTCTCGTGTGTGATTTCATTTATACGTTTTTTTTTTTTTTTTTTTTTTTTTTTTTTTTTTAAAAAAACGGAAGATTGCTTATTTTAGAGGCTTGACACGTATTCAAGGAATTACGGAGGGAAGAACAGCGATAAGTTACAATAAAAGTTTAATGTTATCTACACATATTTACTACGAGAAGCTTTATATCAGTGGTTCCTAACGGGGGTGGTACCGCCCACCAGTGGGCGATGATGAGATCATGGGGGCGTTTTGGTGCAAGGTAAATTTAGGAGGCGTTGAGCACCAACCGCGGTCCCCTGCTATCCAGTATTATATCCGGCTTTAAGGGCTGTATCAAAGAAGTTTTAAATTGCATTCCTATGTTCATATGGCCAAAATAGAATGTAGCGTACTCAGCAACTTACATTAACTAAGAAAAGAAACAGATTGTCAATATTGGAACGACGCGATTTAAGATTGCTGATGACAAATAAGGCATCAAATATCGAGAAATCAGTGTCTCCACAACGAAATCAGGTCTCTGATTAATAAAATGTTTTCATGGTATGTATTTATTAATTAAGTTGTGAACAATACATCAATATTGTTAATATCTTTTAATAGATTGATTTTAGAAATCTGTTTTGTTTTTCTATATAGAGGGGCACCATCGTATCACTGTTTCAAAAAGCAGGATACGAGACAAAAAATTTGGAGTAGTATGGGTTATATTATGTGTTACAAAAAGGGGAGACTGTGTACGTTTTTTCCCTGATAACGTGACGGTTAGTAATTTTTTCTTCGAAAAAGGGGACGGTGAGTTAATTTTTTCCTAAAAGAGGGCGGTGGGTCTAAAAAGGTTGCGAACCTATGCATTGCATGAATCTATTAATAAAAATCAGTTATATTTCCAGATTAAATTCTTCTTTGCAAATTCATTTATGTAAGCGCAGAATTCTCTTTTTCTCTATAAACTTGTAGCGAGTTTTATTGATCTGCGCTACAATTAAGTCTTACTCTTCAAAGGCTTCAGTAGTTTAGCTCTGTCTCTTCATAAAATATGTACATTATTCATAATAAAGGCATCCATGATTTGTAAATAAATCTTCATTAACAAGCTCAATATTCACTTTAAGGATTTCGTTGATTTATTTCCAGACTCTCCACAAAATATGACATGATTCTAATAAAAGGCTTCAATGATTGATCAACAGAACCTTTGTATAAACATCGACATTATTCCGTTTAAGGCTTTCAATGATTCATCCACAGAATTTAATCGAACAAGCATATTTTTAAAATTCAAGGTTTCAACGATTTTTTCCCCTTATGACATTACGCCTCGTCAAAGTCGAGATCATCAGAGGCAGTAAAATGACTGGGGACAATGAATGGGAAGAAATTCGGCCAAAGCTTTTTGAAGGAACCATCCGACATTCGCCTGAAATGATTTGGGGAAACCATGGAAAACCCATATCTGGATGGCCGGACCGGAAGATTTATAAACCCAAACAGGTCTCTTGCATGTACGATTTCTTCCCCGTTGTTTACATAAGTAGAATCTACACAAGGAACATTCATCACGCTGGAGAGAGAGAGAGAGAGAGAGAGAGAGAGACATTCTCTTACATCCCTAGCCGGTATGAGTGGCTCATGGCGGCTCCCTTTGTGAATGCCGTGTAGCCATACATCATTTCACATCAAAACTGCACTTATATTCCAAGTCCAGAATATGAAATGAGGTCCCCTACTGTGTTCAGGAGGACATTTAACCATTCCCAGATAGCGGTGCAATGAAGGGCGGCAACCAATACTAACCTCCTACTCCATTACAAATATAGACGGAGTTAACAACTCTAACCATTTCATTTGAGGGGCTTTGGTATAACCTCTCTGCCTTGCGGAATACAGAGATGCAGGCTGTTTATCAAGGTGATAATTTATTACCTCAAGTTTGCTTGACTTCAGCCCATCTTCGAGCGCCAGCAAGTCGGTCCACCCGAAACGAAGTAACATAGTTGCGTATCTATGTGCCTTGACAAATGGCTGTCTCTCTCTCAATGTTGCATTAAAAAATATATCTGCTCTTTCCTGGAATATAAATATGCTATCATACTATCGTAAATTCTAAAATACCTTTATTAATCACTGCTTAATACTACGTCTTCAAGTTTCTATTTATTCTTGCTTTCTTTAGCACCATTTGTACATATCCGTTGGCGCAATGTAATATCGTTGTATTAAAAAGTGACCAAAGTTTGACAATAGGATGATAGTACTGATAAAACAGACCGAAAGAGGATAATGTAGTAAGCATATTTAAGAAGAATCAAGGAAAGAAAGTGATCAATAAGATAAATGAACTTAGGGTTTCCTGGGAGAAGAAGAACGAGTGAAACATGGAAACAAGGAGTACAAGAAACTATGAATATAAGATAAACGGAAAAAATAATAGTGGATTGGACACAAGGAATAGCAAATGATGTAAGAGTTACTATCTGAAAAAATGTTATGTAGATGGAAAGTTGCATATAGCAAGTGAAGCTGCACATTAGTCTCTTCAACCAGCAAAAGAAATTTTGTATATACTGTTAAACGTTCCTATTCTCGTTTCATTCCTTTTAAAGAGACTTTTGAACATTATCTACTTTTTACCTCATTTATACACATTCATTACTAATCTAGACCGTCTTTCGCAACAATTACGATTATTTTACATTATATCTTATTGCTTTGTCTGTATCCTCTTATCAAATACAATATTCTGCACCGTCTGTTATTCTTTATCCATTTCTGACGTAGCCTCTTCAGTCATATTTTCTACAGATAGTTTTTCCCTTTACCTGAAATAATAATATTCCATGTTTCTCTCGTCTACTAGGAGAGATTGTACCATTTGTTCAACAACATTAATCACTTGGATTTTCTCTAAACTTCAGATTTATTCAACGACTTTTTATACAATTATACTGAACTCAATTTATTCTGCAATACAATTATAATAGCCGTTTTGAAATCTATTTATTTATCATTCTTCTGCTCCAACCACTACCTTGAAAAATGCTTCAACGCATCAATCTTTTTTCCGTCAATTCCTCTCTTGTTACAATATAATCTTTTTGTCATCGCATCTCGAAAGATCCGCTTTTCTCTTTGCTGCCACGGTATTCGAAAAACAATACTGTTATTATAATGATCCATAAAAATCTATATATGGTAAAAATTCATTGAAACGACTCTTACCCGACGTGGCCGTCTGCTGTTGAAGATGTTTTTCAGATGAAATCTGTAAGCATATATTCTAGCTAGGAAGGAAAAACAGAGACTTAGCAATAACTTAACTATAATGACGCAGGTAGCTCCTTGGAATGATCTCAAGAGATTTGGTTAAATAGATTTATTGTAGAATCGATTGAAGGCATTCATTACGGAATGTATACACTCTTAGATGATAGAAAATAGTTACACAGTTCGGAGATGTTCTGATAGTGAAAAATAGTTGATCATCCGATTCAAAACAGTGGTTGCTTTTATGAGCCAGGGGAGGGGAAAATTAGCAACGTTAACCTAAAATGGTCGTTGTTCTCTAATTACAGAACTGCTCTCCACAATTTCATATCTCGCACTATCTTCACCTCTTTGTTGCCAACTGGCTTCCCTGGGCCTAAAGGTGGGGGTTGCTTTTGTCTACGCATCACGCAGGTTTCACATTGACATTATATAAAAAGCACATGCTTCCTTCATGCACTCAGGCTGGGTCTGCGTTTCCTACAGTAAACTGCAACAATAGGTTCGACTTTGGAGGATAACGTTAAGTAGCGCGGAGATACCGCCATAGCGCTACGTTGTTTAGCTCGACTACCTTTCTTAATGCTAGTAATTTACTGACGTATAAATAATTATACCATATTCATTCACATTGGCATGATGTATGTCCTTTACAATTGTCATGATTCAACGAATGCGTGATTCTATTTATAGGTAAAGAAATAAATGAGATAAAATGCGGATGATCACAAGAGAGAATTTGCAAAATAACTTATTCGAAAGCCGGTGCAGTAATAAAAGAATTGGTAGAGTTGCGTGAAGACATTATATTGAAGATAGAAAATGAAGGAACGATATCCATTATGGACGAAGTGGTAACATGCGAGAAAGTCAAAGTAATGAGGGAAACAGAAACAAATGAGGACTGCTGCGTGAACGATATTAAACATGAAACTAAACTACCGGACACGATCTGCGCGTCGCCAGTACACACTAACAAGACTGATGGTCCCTCATGCACTGATATCAAAACAATTACAATGTACGCTCCAAGTGAAACGGAGAAGCTAGCACAACTGACAGAATGCAGCGGCTGGTGACACAGAGAACATTGACCGAAACAGCTGATGGCAACAGCAAGTTTGAAATAGCGCCTTGTTGGTTTACAACAACGTGAGACGAACGAAGCTAGGCGATGATCTTGGACTACAAGCTAAGAAAGCTACTAATGTTCGAGGTTTTGATGGAAAAGCGTGGGGAAGAAGATACTAGTGGGTAACACGCAAAACCCATAAAAGGTAATGTGAATAAAAAAATAGAACGTTTCATAACTGCTAAACAGAAAGATGGAGAAAAGAGGACAGATGCGAAAGAACAGAATGGGAATAAATATGTCTGTTGAAGGGAGGAATATTTTAAAAGTTAAAGGGAATGTCACCTTTTGGAGAAGGGTGATATGTTGCCTTATTAGGAGGCAGGACCACGCTGCCGACATGTATGTTACCCCTATACCTGCCGCAAACTCATATGGGCAAATGTCTTCATTTTCTTCTGTTTGGAAAACGATTTTATCTTGCTACGGCAAGAACGACACTTACCTCATCCCCATTTTCCCTACACCTCGTTGCGTTAGTTAAGAGAAGAGAAAAACGACAGTGATGTGTGTTCAAGAAAAATGATTGGCAGAAAGTGATTAGAAAAATATGACATTTCTTCATATGCATTCAACTAGATTCACTAATTACATGGAGCATCACTGTATTCACTTATTTTTTATATACAGTGAAAAAATCTTATTTCTTCTGTTCAGCGTTTTGGTACTCTTTACAACGCTGAAATGTTTTGTCTAAAATTTGTCACCTCTAAAGTTTTCGAGTTTGTGAGACTACTAGGAGTTTCTGTAGCTTATATTACCGTTTTCCAATTGAACAGGATAGATAGATAGATATGTTCACTTTGATCCCATGTGAGAATAATCTCGGGGATGTGGAACAGTACATACAGTAGCGACAATAAGTATTTTGACAAACACATTTTATAGGAAAAATAAACTTTATTAAAGGAACTTCCTTACAATTATTTTGTCACTTCTTCTACTGCTCTATTTGCTTTAGTTTCATAAGAAAAGGAACATTATTTTCTATTACTTACAATATTACAATACGTACAAAATTTATCCAAACGTGAAAAATCAAAGAAAATTCAGTCTTTGCTTAGTACTTAGTAGCATAGCCTTTAGCCTTGATTACCGCTACACAGCGCGCTGGCATGGAGTCTACGAGGGCGTTCAAGCGACTCAGGGGTATTTTTCTCCATTCCTCAAGTAAACACTCCAATAGCTGGACGCGATTTGCAAATTTTCGTTACCGAATCATTCGGTCTAGCTCCTCCCACAAGTGCTCAATCGGATTTAGGTCTGGGCTTTGGCTTGGCCACTTCATCGTCCTCACCTTCCCTTTTTTCATGAAGTCCGTGACATGGGCAGAGGTGTGTTTGGGATCATTATCCTGTTGAAATTCCCAATTTCGTCCCATTTTACCCTTAGCATGAGGCAACATGTGTGATTGCAGAATTTCACAATATTTGAACCGATCCATAATCCCCTCAATAGGGACTAGCGGACCGACACCTAAACGCGAGAAACAGCCCCACACCATGACATGCCCACCGCCATGCGTCACTGTTGCAACTTGATACCGCACATCGTTTCGGGCGTTAATTGGGCGTCGAACATACCGAATCCCATCAGAAGAAAACAAATTGAATTTACTTTCGTCACTCCAGAGCACACGGGACCACTGCTCAGGGGTCCAGTTTTGGTGGTCTCTCGCGATCTCAAGTCGGGCTTTCCTATTCTTCGCCGATATTAAAGGCTTTTTACTGGGACGTCGGCCATGAAGATTTGACTCCCTTAGGATTAATTTGACGGCACTATTTGAAATTTGCACGTTGTGATATTCCCGCAATTCTTTGTTAATGTCGACGGCTGTCTTCTTTGGATCGGCCTTTGAGAGCTTTCTTATAAGATTCTTGGTCCGAGGGGTTATTTTACAGGGCCTACCTGCTCTTTGTTTATTATCTGTTGTCCCTGTTGACTGATGCTTGATTTTCCAAATGTTTACGATTTGCCTAGACAAACCAAAATCCTTCGCAACTTGAGCCTGAGTCTTGCCTTTCGGAATAGCAATGATTACGGCGTCTTTTAAATCTTGAGAGTATTCCTTCACTTTCGGCATGTTGAAACCTGTGTAAACAAAGGGTATTCGATATAACGCACATAAGCGGGGTAAAACAATTGTTCTGTAGCAGTAAACTGAAGTGTCAATATACTTTTTGTCCGATCAAACTGACAGTATCGGTTGTATACTCACCACAGTAATGCCGAACTCTGATACAGGTATTTGCACAGTCGTCTGCTGCCGCAGAGTGACCAAACATAGACAGGGGTTAGCCGGTCGACGCGCATTGCGCCCTCCAGCGGGGAAAATGTGTTTGTCAAAATACTTATTGTCGCTACTGTACACTTATTAGTAATGTCAATATTACTATATAATTGATAGTATTATTATATATTGACGACAAGTTAGCTACAACCCATTAGTATAACCAATATCTCCTGTAATATACAAAAACAATCCCGAGTTAATTAATACTTATTATGTGGAACAGTGTACACACTTGTTACCAGCATCTAATAACCAGTTATTTTCTTACCAACCAGTTACCATGATAAGTTTCACTGTAATTTGCGACTACATATTATATCATGTTAGTTGCTATATATGTGGAACAGTACACACACCTATTAACAATATCAATTATATTACCAACAACTCATAAGCAGTCAATTAATTAATAACCTGTTAGTATGATAAATTTTCACAGCAGTTTTTGAGTGAATGCTATCCCATGTTAGTTACTATATATGAGTGAAATTTTGTAAACAGTGTAATTACTTAATTTGTCAAAAGTTTCAACAGAAAGAAAAACCATATATCATTTTAATAATTGTGGACAACTTTTTCACCTCCCCGTTCCAAACACCATATATACTATTTTATTAGTCTTTCTTAGTTACCAAATTCCAAGAAGAAAATTCTTTCACAGAGTAAAATGGGTTCTGAAGCAGAAACTCTTTCAGTTTGGACTTGAAGTAGTTGGGTTTTTGTAGATAACATTTAATTTCTGTTGGTAAGGCATTGAATAAGGAAGCTCTAGTAAATGTTAACCCTTTCTGTATAATTGACAGTAACTGGTAATCCTTGTGAATATTATATTTATTCCTAGTATTATGGCTATTTATGTCAGCATTAAGATTGAAGTGTTCAGGATTTTCCACTACAAATGATAGGACGGAGTATACAAACTGTGCTGGCATTGTTAGTACACCCAGGTTTTTAAATAGATTTCTGCACGACGTCTGTGAGCTTGCTCCACAAATAGTTCTTATAGCAATAGTTCTTATTCCAAAACATAACGTGTAGCAATTTTTAGAAATTTCTGGTAGGAACTATAGAATTCAAGTTCTACCTGTTCTTTGTTGTTACACATCATGTATATCTTAATAATACTTGAATTTTGTAATTTAAAGCTGAAATTGTCAGTTTCATTAGTTGAAGTCATTAAGTGAGAGATTCGAAAGGAGCCTCTCCTCGTTATACTCAAGTTTGGTGCTACGTCCTTCGCTACTTGCTTCAAATCAATAATAATAATAGTTCTGTGTAGTCTTAGTGACATGAAGCTATTCAATCTGTATATTTTATAGCAGTGTTTCAAGGTTCTTGCATGTCAGTTCTATGAACGTGTTTGCTGCTCACTTACGACGTATTAAAATGTAAACATTAAATTTTGGTGCTATCAACTTCAGTGAGAATATGAAGATATCTTATTGAATTTTGTTGTTAGATTTATAAATCACTAATTATATATGTATACGTTTATTATCCGCTTATCTGTAATTGAGGGAAATTACCCTCAAAATCCAATTACTAACGTATTAAGGTTTGGGTGACATCATGATATCTAGTTTTAATAAAATATCTCATTACCTGTTAATAGAATAAATGATTTCCTGCAATAAACTAAGTAAAAATTGCTTAGAAATTCAGCACGATTTGGATGCTATTTCCGAATGGTGCCGTAAATGGCCGCTTACACTTAATTGCAAAAAATGCAAGGCAATGCGAAAAAGTAACAAAAAGAATCAGTTTGCTCACAAGTACAAAGTGGGACTTGCACATAACTTCCGTCGTAGGCAAAGCTAATTCTAAATTACGATTCATAGGTCGTATTCTGAGGAATTATAATGCTCATATAAAGTAAATAGCGTATAAAACACTAGTGCTTCCGCATCTGGATTACTGTTGTGGAGTTTGGGATCCGTATCGCAAGGGCCTGATTGACTCAGTGGAGAGGGTGCAAAGGAGGGCCGCTCGATTCGTGACTGGTTGTTACAGCCATTATGAAAGTGTCACAGAATTGATACATAGATTGGGCTGGGATAGTTTGTAAGACAGACGACGTCATTTACGTTTAAATTTATTGGAGAATATGCGAAATTCTATGACCTACGAGTGCAGTGAGATACGTATTCCACCAATCTATTTGGGTCGCAATGACCGGAGAGATAAGATTCGAGAAATAAGATGCCGTACTGATACTTTTATGTTTTCTTTCTTTCCTCGTGCTATTCGGGATTGGAATACGCAGAATTAAGATTGGTCTTAGCACAATGTTTGTGAATTGCAGAGAATGGATGTAGATGTATAAAATATCTCTTTAGCTTCTAAGATTAGTGTAATTGTGTTTAATTTCTAAACGATGCCAGGCATCCCCCTTAATCAATGAGTCGTCATAAAGGTTTTTTTTCTTCATGCTTTTATACGCACCCTGCTGCCCCAACAATCTTTAACACTTTATCTGACTCCTTTACTTTCCGCTTATATATATATTTTTTGTTATAGTTGATTATTTTCTGACATATTGCAAATCCAAATTACGGTAAAACTGAACGACCCCTGCGTAAATAGAATTAAATAAACATAGTTTCTTGGATGAGGCAAGTACGATACAATTCTAGGATTGTAATTACATTTTTTTCCATCATGTCATTTCTGAAAATGTTATTAATGACGATGTTGTTAGATAATTATTTAAGAAGGTTGTGTTAACACTACATTAAATTTGAAAAGCTATTATAAGATAACTGAAATGACCGATACATTTTAATATGTAATAAGTGGCATACTGAAAATATGATATTTTGTTTAAGTATTTGATATTCGCTATAAATTTGTACTATATGAGGTGATAATTTCCCAGATTTAATCAATAATGCTTTCGTCCTTGGTGTTGTTACTTGAAAAAAGAAGTTGTGTATTTGTTCTTCAGTTTGACGAAACCACAGCTGTTACAAAGCGAAGGAGTTGAGTAAATTATTTATTTTCTTGTCTTTATTGATATCGAGACATGTAACGTACACACATTTCGCACATCTAAAATGAAAACCATTTTCAATTTAAAGTTATATTCAAGGGGCAGATTCTTATATCGATTTGCTATCTCGGAATCGGAAAGAAGCATCGTGTAGGATCCAGCCAGTGGTTAGACGAGTAGTCTCATTGTGTAAGCGATAAGGCTAACATATAGTCATGGCCGGAGGAAATAAAATAATGGGGCGATCAAGAAGTGAAATCTCTCTGTTACTTACGATAAGAATCGAGCCATCCGTTCGGGCTAAAAAGAGAGTGGAACCAGGATTTAGCTCAGAACCATTTGCAACTCTGCCTAGGTCGACCCTAATGTACCAGCAGCTGGCATTAGTGAACGAAACATCTTGCGTTGTACTTCATGCCGATTCAATTAAAATATATACTTGTCACTAGCTCGCACCCGAGACTTCGTAAGATTTTTTTTTGGTCAGAATTGAATATAGAAAGTTGTTGGTAACGAAGGATTGTTCCCAAACAACACCGAGTCGGCATAATAATGAAGGAAAGCTATCATTATATCATTCTACCGTCGAACCTGTCTCTTGAAGAGGATCAATTTCCAACATATTTCTGTCACCATTCGATAAGGTCTTAAAATTTCGTGACTACAACTGTTAATCATACTGGAAAAAATGTCCTGTGCCCTTCATACAGATTTTCTTATCAAATTCCATCAATATCGATATAGCCATTTAGTCGTCAAAACGTAACAAAAAGACAGAGACTTACTTCCGTATTTATAATATTATTACTGCGGTTCAAACACACACACTGACTGCGAACAATACCTGACGGATCACTATAACGTAAAAAAGTGCCCACTTACAGCATTGCAAGACGATTTGCCTCGCATTGCACCCCTAACTTTGTGTTATCTACAGTTTAACATTGAATCCGAATAACCTACGGCACAGGCCTGACTCTTACGATCAAAAACAATTTTTAAAAATTTTAGCCTCCATGGAGATCTGAACCGGAGACCACGATTCAAGCATTAGTAACCAAGCGCTTTAGCCACTGAGTTACATGACCGTTACACGGAGAAACAGTAGAGAGACCTCCATATCCAAAGCGTCTGTCTATCGCCGTTCAGTAATATTTCGAAATTATAAGACAGTATATATTATTTATACAGATAATTTTTCAACCAAATGTAGACAGTATTTTTCTCCTTGTTTCAAAGGATAGGTGTGCAACGTTTCATCGAGATTAGATGAAAACTGTAGATTTCTATGAAGAACTAATAAACAAACAAACAAACAAACATACATACATACATACATACATACATCTTTATATATATAGATTTTCCCACTTCTATTTATCCCAATGGGATTTTCCTTATACGGTGTGTGAAATGGGAGAAATAACTTTTTAACGTCGTTTATTTGATTGTTCAGAGAAGTAACATTTGGACTGCTTTGTTTACGTCTAACGAGGTGACGAAAAGAACATGTTAGGCAATTACGTACAGTAAATTAAGAAATACTTGGAAAAGGACTTAAATAAAAACTCAATATATATAAAAAGGCTGCATATTAAAGACAGTTTTGAAAAAAATGAGTTTGGGTCACAGTTAATTATCTATAGGAAAAGAATCAACTGTTTGTAAAATTTGTTTGGAGTAATGGGATTTGAATAATTTGACGGTTAAATTAAGCTAAGAAATTTGAGATTAACGTGTCCCGAAATTAGTATCAATTTTCACTGAACACGTAAAAAATACTAACCTGATTTAGTTAATTCTCGCCGTGGAAGTGCTTATCTTGATTTGAGCGCACGAACGGAATAAGATTATTCGAAGGAATAAAGTTACATCTATTTTTCTCGCTGGCTATGTGTTACCTATGATATGATCGATTTAATTCGTACATTAATAGTCTAAGTAAACGAAGATGCGGGAAACAGCTAGTGAAGAATAATTAAGTTACATAAGATGGAAGTTTTTCACGACGTTGAGAATTAATACAATGTTTTGGGACGACCATCAGAGTGAACAAAGTGTTTACACTGGACAGGAAGATAGTTGATAAAAAGAAAAAAACTATATAGCTCCACTGAGTGGTGGAAATGTTTTCTTATTACGGTTTTAAATATGCTTATATTCTAATTCACTGATGTTTTTGGAGGGGTATTCTACAGTCAAGTAAAACGTAAAAGAAAAGATGGAGTATGTCGGAGATATAGCGAGGGTCAATTATTATAATATTTTCAACTTTCAAGTGTTTTGAGAGGAACGAGTCTGCAAGAGGCATGAATTTTGAAATTTTCGATGAAGGTTATCACGAATCCAATTCATGGATCCATATGATAGAGAGTAACACTGGCATACATCACAGAAAATTGCAGGAGAGATGATTGGATTTCAATTTTACTATAAGCCATCATAGAAATCTCAACGAGGAAGCACTTATTACTGTAGCAACTTAATTTTGTGTGCATTTGGGGGGGGGGGAAGGGGGGAGGGGCGGGAGGTGCGGAGAAACGGTAAGAATTTAATATAAATTGCTTTTAGTAGATACTAATTACTTTGGAATCTTTTAACTGTAAAATACTTCAACAGATAAGAAACAATCGATTAAAATTCTTCTATTTATCCTAAATGGTAATGAGTTAAAGTTATCTGAAAATTTTCTTATTAGACTCTTAATTCATTGTTCATATATACTGACTTGCTAAAGAAAAGTTATGCAGATCTGGTAATTTTGTTGACCACGGGAGCGGCTCATCATCACGCAGACAGTTGATAGCGACACGTGCCGCGCACGGACGTGCATTATCCTGTTGAAAAATTGCACCGTCACACGAGTGGTAACACACGAGGACGCAGGATGTCCGTGGTGTATCGTTGTGCTTCAGAGTTTCCTCAATCGCTACCAGCCGTGACCTAAAGTCATACCAGATGGCTCCCCACGCCATGACGCCAGTAGTAATAACACTGTGCGTCTTAAAAACATTCGAAGATTGGGAATTTTCTAGATCTCCACCATTCTCGCCGACGATGGTCATTCGAGGTAGAACCACGGTTTACTGGAATACTTACGAATGGCGTCGCATTCTTTTCAGCGACAAATAGCGTTTTTTACCTACGTCGGATGAACATCATCAGCGAGTATGACAGTGACATGGGGAGAGATACCATTCTTCTCATGTACTCATATTTTTTGTTTTATTTTTTTATTTTGCATTTGATGCTATATGACACATACAGAATCTTATAAAATCTAACTAAAACAAATTGGATTACGCTACCCATACAATTTACTGTATGCACTTCTACTGTTTTCTACGAACATTTTTCTTTTACTTTCTTATTACTTATCCTTTCCAGCTTCAAAACTTGTCCACATCTTCTCAGATAGTCCGCTTTCACCGATGATAATCTTTGTTTTGTTGCCCACATTTCTACTCCTTAATTTTAGAAAACATCGCTTACAAGATGGTGTGAAACACTAGGAATTCCAAAAAATATATGATTAGCATCTAAAATAACAAAACAACTATATATTCGCAACCTTACAGCTTCTTTGCAATGTTTTATATAGTTTAAAATTTCTGCCTATATACATTAAATCAATTTTGTGAACAGTAATGTAAATTTTATTGAAATTGTAAAATTTTGTATAGAAGAAATTACTAATCTTTTTTGGGATTGGGGGAGGAAGGTTGTGTCTCCATTTTTCTTTTGAATGTTTAATACGAATTCAGTCCTGATCTGCAAATTTTTCTCTCTATACAGTCACGTTACTTTAGAATTTCACTACCGCATCTACCACCTGGTGCCATTTTTCGCGGTGTTTTGTCTTCCAGACAGTGAATCTTCATTAAAAATTCGTTGTACTAACGTCTTCGTGTGGTGCTAGAGAAACTTTTTAATACGTATATAATAAAACAGAGAAAAACGATGCCTAACAGTCTGTAAAACAACTGTTAGTATGTGGCTATCCTTGTATGTTTCACCAATTTTTTTTTTTAAATAACAGTTTATCAAGGATGTTTTTTTTTGTTGAACCAGCCATACAATTTAAAACTTTGGTCAGGAGACTATTGTTACTGCCACCTCGTGAATTTACACTTTTAAACATCCGAATACTGCGGAACTTATGGTAGAAATCAGCATTTCGCAAAATTATATCTCTAGAAAAACTACTTATCTATAATAACAGATGTAACATGACATGTCTGTGTTCATAGATCAGTCTTAACTGACCATCAGCAATAAAAACACCTAATTTCGTAGAGTTTGACTTAATTCCCGCTGATTTCAATATCACTGCAAATATATTTCATACGCTTCAATTTTAATTTTCTTTTGGGATTCGCACAAATATGGGTTCTCTTATAATTTTATTTTTCAGTTCTGTACAATTCTAAATTGTGTTGGAGGCTAACTATCACTCCGCATACTGTACTTCGAGGAGTTTGTCACCCGTGAACATTGTCATACAGTAGCCAATTAAGACTGATTCAGAAATTTATAAGTTGATAACTGTACATGAACAGGATAATGAAACTTTACTAAGAACCGGGATTAACGATTCGTTGACATCGAAATAATTAGAGGTGGAGATGGGCTGGGGGCAAGAAAAGGATGGAATTTGGCCATGGCCTCTTTGAAGGAACCATGCCGTCATTCGTCTGGAGTGATTTGGGGAAACCCTGGAAAACCCAAATCTGGATGGACGGACGGAGATTCGAAATCGCGTCCTCCCGAATGCGAGGCCAGAGAGTAACCGCTCACTCACCACGCTCGGTTTGACTAAGAAAATATAAGTCAAATGATATCAACATTTTGGATTTCTCGCCGACATTTATAATGAAATATTTAGATATAAAGAGAGTTTCACCCAAATATCAAACGTAATTTGGTAGTTTCCCGTCCGACGGACTAAACCATTCGCAAAATGTTATTTGGTTTCATCAATCTACAACTTTGTCCATTTGGGCAGCTGCTACCCGGAAATGTCGCAACGTTCCAACAATAACTCAAATGTAATCAGTTTCTTTAACATTGCTCTGTTAAATTTTTAAACTGTTGTTGGAATATGAAGTAAAGGAGTGTATTGTAGCTGCAAATTGACCCGTATTGAAGAAAGGAGATAGAACGATAACTGAAACCATAGAGGTATACGACTGCTGTATACAGCAAGCAAAACATATGAAAAGTAGAGAAAAGGTGTAACAGTAATTTTTTTTTTTTTGTAACTGCTTTACGTCTCTTTTTAACATCGAGGACGGGAAAGTATGGGGGGGCAAGGATGGGGGCAAGGAATGGGAAGGAATTCGGCCATGGCCTTTTTAAAGGAAGCATCCCGGCATTTGCCTGGAGTGATTTGGCGAAACCATGGAAAACCCAAATCTGGATGCCCGGACGGGGATTCGAACCGCCGTCCTCCCGAATGCGAGGCGAGTAACAGTAAAAGCTCTCATGAATTATTCGCAGAATGGCTTATACACAATGTATAGTCACTATGCAACAGTTGATAAAAACTCTTCGAGATTTTAACTTGTTCACATACATAACGTTCATGATTGTGAAATAGCATTTAAAACGGTGGACAGAATGAATTGTTTCAGATTACGTTACACCGGGACTATCCCAGAAATTTGGTCAGAATAATACCGAGTTTTTATAACAAAAGATTAAAATTTTACAAGGCGATGAGCAGGCTGAAACAACACGAAGAGTGAGTCAATGTTGTCCACTGTCATTTTATGTCGCCCTGCCTGGAAGACTGCTGTCAGTCTGACATCTAACACCTTCAGCCCTACAGATAGCTGGACAGCGGAATGGGCGTCGTCAACACCACAGGGCATAGTGCGTATTACCAATCCCTGCTCAAAACTACCAGGTTTCAATTTACCGCGGTCAGTTTGATGTAAAGTAAATAGGATTAGATGTGGTACGGGAAGAACTGCTTCAACTCTCCACACCTGGGGCTGGGCAGATTCTACGTACTGTGACTGCGATGATGTCTTACAAACTGTGCCACACATTGTGCAGGACTGCCCACTGCGTGCCTTTCCTGGTAGTCTGGAAGACCTAAATTTGGCCACGTCGGAGGCGGTGGCCTGGTTGGAGCGCCTCGACGTCACGCTGTAATGGTTGTGATTGGAGATCCTGTCTCAGTGGCCGGTTCCGTGCGTTGTCCGCTGTACTATGTGTAAATATGTGTACATATGTGTGTTTAGATTGTTCATTGATTTGTTGTTGAATTGTATAAATGTCAAATAGCATCATACGCAAAATAAAATAAATAAACTGTCATTTTATTATTTATATACAATGCCATTACTAAATGGTAGAAAATATTAAACCTGATAACACTGTATTAGATGCAATGCTTTTTGCCTCAGATCATTTTGGTTGGGATGGTGATGATTGAATATATAAAGCGATCATAATTTCAAAATTTCATCCGGGAATTCTTTTCTTCCGAATTTACGCCTCATTGACGTGGAGTTTAATAGAGGCAAAAAGTGACTAAGAGCAAGGCAGGGGAATGAACTCGGCCGTGACCAATGGACTCATCCTGGAATTCACCTGGGATGGACCATGGAAAAATAAAGATAGCCGGATGGAGAAATGAACGAACGCCCTCTAGTATGCCAAGCTCACATGTTGCAACTAATCCTCAGAGAATAAGAAAGGAAGATTGTTACTAATGACAGAGTAACGGAACAAATTAGTAAGTTAGTAACTTAGGATAAGGCATAACTTTTACCAGGAATGTTGTTTCAATGCCTGAAATAGAGATTTTAAAAATCTGTGTGAAGTTATGTAAAAGAAATTTCAAGAATATCACGTCGGACGAATTGATAAACTTTTATAAAAAATGACTGTACTAACTTTATAAAATGGGTATAAATCAACACTGATTAAAAAAAAAAAAAAAAAAAAAAATATTATAGAGAGACAGATTCAGCTGAAACCAGATTTTTGAGAGCTTCGCCCGGGAATATTTTTTCAATTAAGAAGAAAAGAAAATAGAAAGGGAATGAGAAAAATTAGATAGAATTGGATCAAATACATAACACACACGAAAGACACCAAGTCATTGCTGCTAAATTATAGATCAATACAGGATGATGGAAAATAGGTTGGCCTGAGAAATGATGGAAACAACGAATATGTGAAAGAGAAACAAACTAGAAGTTCTGTAGCCTTAAAGGAAATATGATGTTATAAGGTACCGAGGATGATAATTATTGTGGAATAAATTGTTGGAAAACTACGAAAACTTTGCAATTCAGACTTGAGGTAAACAGTTTTTAAGAGACGAAGTTGGTTATTGATAATTTTTTTACCATGACCTCGTAATCAGAAGTTTAAATAGCATAATAACACGAAAAGATGATTTCGTTAATGTGAGGTGTTCCGCTATGTTTCTCGTAGCAGCACGGAATGCGCATGCGTGTCGCGGGCTCCTATAAGCTGCAGGAGGATTCTCGTGCGGCTCAGTCGCGGACGGCGCGACGCGAGCGTCAGGTCGGATCGGGTCTGGCCGGCGGTGTTCGGCTGCAGTCGGCACTGGCTCGGGCCGCGGCGTCGTCTCGGCGGTCGCGGCAGGCGTCCTCGCCGACCCGGCGGCCGCCGCCGTCGTCGGTCGGAGAGGATAGCCAAGCGCCCGCGTACGGCGTCGTGCTAGCAGCATCCATCCTGGCGTACGCCAACGCGCTGGGAGGAGACTTTGTGCACGACGACGTGCCCGCAGTGGCGCGCAATCGTGACGTCGTGGGCGCTACGACGCTGTCGCAACTGCTGCGAGACGATTTCTGGGGGACACCCATGGGTGACGCTGCCAGTCACAAGTCTTACCGGCCGCTCACTACGCTCACTTTCAGGTGAGCCCCCTCCTGTTATAATAGCTATTAGACAACAAGAAGAAATTGATCTTTCATTCACAGCCTTTAATTACAAGATAACTGAGATCATTGAAAGTATACAGATCGAAAAAAACGTGTTTCAGCTGTAGAATGCAACCGTGTGTTGTAGTTTGAATTATGGAAAATTTTAACAGTGTTAATAATATAATTAACACCTCTTTCAGAACTTTTAATTAGTAGAGCATTTGCTGTACTGTTTTTCTAGACTTTCCCAGAGAAGTTTTGTTCTTACGGTGGTACTGGCTGTGAATTAGGAATCGGACGATTTGTTTTACACAAATATGTACCGATCGATCTCAACATTTCTGTACCTACGATGACTACAGGAAATGAAACCGAGGACGTAATTACTAACACAGCACACAATAATAAATAAATAAAAAATCAGTCCACTTTTGACAACCATTAAATGAATTAAGTACAAGACAGTAAAAAACTTGTCTCACATGTTGCTTCACGGACATTGCCACTTGTTTAAGAGTAAGCTGGTAATTTTGATGTCAGTATTAAATCACACAAATTATGATTTAAATTTGTTTCATCTCAATCTTTTGCAGATACTAGTAACCGCCTATAAACAAGACAATCATAATAGGTATCCGACTTTTCACATACCATTGAAGCAGATAATAGATCTATTTGAAGCATGATATTCAATGTTAATTGTGGCATTGCCATTTTACTTTTTATTTTAACAATAGCATTAAGGATATATGAATAAACAGCTTACACTGAAGATTCTGATTCACAAGATGACATGAATCCTAACGCATACATTTCGTACGACTTCTTTAATTGTTTTCTTAATGAAGAGAACGTTATGTAGATTCAACTGTAAATAGTATTGAAATAAAAGAATATACGACAATCCTGAGTTAGATGTATGAATTTCGTGGAAGGTCTGTTAAGTTCATAAATAGTTGTCACCTTCAGCCGTTGATTATCAACTGAAAACATAACTTCGGTTTACCTGTTGTGTTAAACTTTACCACTTAGATATATTAGTCCGTCACCCTAAGGTCTGTTTGATCCTCTCGAAGCAGGTATTCTGAACCAGTGAATCAGATGTAGGTACACGTTATAGATATATTTTAAGTAAATTCGTCAAAAATTTCAGGAATTTTAGTACATGAAAAAAAAGAACAATGAATTACGCGAAAATTCTAAATCCAAAGCCGCAAATTGAAAAAAATAATCAACTAGATGATTTATAATTTGACTGGTAAATACGAAATGTATTGAATATATGTTCTTTATACTCTAAATGCATTAAAAAATTAGCAGACATGAACCTCAAAATCCAGATATCCGTTGATATTAGAACATCAGTTATTCGTATAGTTACTGGTAAGCGGAGAAAGTTAAGAGACTAATGGAGTAACTAATTTCACAATGAAATGATTTTTGTGAGATTGTCTTTTCGAAACACATAGGCAACAGAAACCAGGCAATTACTACTTTCGGCCCAATATGACCTACCTGTTGTTACTCAGCTGTGGAATCTATTGCAGCAGATATCCGACATGGTTTAAGCGTAGACTGAAAGTTAGGCAGTATGAGTTTACGTTCAGTTCTATAACCTAATCATGGGTAAAGCAACGACATGTTTCTTTGTTAGCCATATCGAATCAACTATAGAATCTCACTGAGCGGGGATGTTTTCCCTCCACGTTTTTGAACCTCTGAGCAATAATATTGTTCCCGGAAGTGAAAATTATATATTCATTTCAGGTATTAATGAAAATCCAACAATAAATTATAATTCATGAAATTTATTTTAGGCTAGGTGTACCGCTGAGCATAAAATTTGAAGTTACATGTTACAAATAACAACTAAGCCTTTACTAAACGAATTGTTATTATTTTTGACTATGCATTGGTTGGCGTCAAAGAACGTAAGGTTCAGCATTTTATACGAGCGCTCTGGTGGCGCGGTGGTTCAGGTGTCTAACTGGACTTCGAAAGGTCCCAGGTTCGAATCCCTATCTCTTTGGGGATTTTTATAGGCCCTTAACCCGACCGTAATCTCTGGCGCTGCTTACAGTGTGATGTGAAGAACGCCAGAACGTTTCCGTGGTTCGGATTCCATGTTAAGCTGTAGGTCCCCTGTAGTTGGTTGGACTACTGGGTTAAGTTGAGGCGGCTACGACAGGGGCGGAACGCGCAGACAATAGAAACCCTGTCACCAGGTGATTACGACCAAACAGAATTATTATTAGCGTTTTTTTGTTTGTTTTGAGCATTACGTGGTAACAAGCAAAACGATTCTATGACTTACATAAAGTTAGTGACTGGCAGCAGTAGAAAAATCTTCTAGTACTCAAAGATGTTTCAGTACGTTAGATTATTCTGAAAAAATAACCTTTTACCGAATTTTTGTTAACTAATAATTTTTGGAAACCCATAAATTAACCCCGGATCGCATTGTGTTCACCTCAAATAAAATGTCAGTTCTACATTTAAAATTTTAATGAAATTCAACCACTGGCAAGTTTTCTCTGTTCTAACATCTGATTACTTACATTACACCATAGTACTTCGACCGCTTATGTTCAAGGGTTAGCCAGAGGGTAAGGAACATTATATCTTCTGGCATATTTTATGCGGGAATTATTTGCTACGACTACAGTATTGTGCGTGGCACGCGTTGCCCCTCTTTGTTTGCACTAAGAAAATGAGAAAATATTAAATGATCATGGATTGATTTTCCAGTTCAATCACTGTATTAAATTCGACCATTTACGTTAGTTAAGCTTTACAAGATATTCAGTTCCCGTTTCGGTAGTGAATGATTTCCATGATACCAACGCGATAAGTTTATCTTATATTTTCTCAGTATTTCAAACCCGGAGTTGAAGACCATACTTCATTTGTAATGTCTTTGTTTTTCTTTAAAATTCCCACAACCAATTTCCTTAGATCATACACGCGGAAGGGTAGCGTTAACATGTAAAGGAAAAAGGTATTAGAAATTCCATCAAATTTTGTATAAATTTGTATTCCACATAGTGCAATAGGACATAGGTTGCATAAGGTTTGTGCTGTTATCAATTTTTAGAGCTGTAATTGCGAATTTCAATATATTTGATAATGATGTTGAATTAGCTCCCTTATATCTTTTGAGGCACTGAGAGAGGTTATACTTTGCGGAGTTCAATATATACAGGCTATTATTAATAGTGTTTACAAACAAATTATACCTGTAGATCATTCTATACTTGATTAGCTGTTGCATAAAATAATTCAGAAAAAATTAAAGACGGTAAAAATTTTATTCTTTTTGCTGAAAGAAATTTCAATCTTCGGTGAACATTAGAAATGTATTGCAGTATACCTCCAGGGATCTAACTAGTCACAGACTTAATTAATTATCTACTGATTCGTTATCGTAATGCGTTTGGGGTGCGGCAGTTTTTTTGAAAACATTTGCAGTAAAAAAAGAGTATTTAATTTGCTTCAGCACACGTGTTACTTTTGATACGAATTCACTTGTGTTCACGGCCTCTATTCATCACCCTGGAACATCCATCCTTACACTTCAAATAGCAGCTGCCTTTAGTATGACATTTTTCCTTAGAGTCTTACGGAGTGGCAGAGTATTGGGGAAAAGTAACGGTAAGAAATTCAACGATAAACTTTTTTAGGAACCAACGCGTTATCCACCTGTAGGCTCAATATCGGCTGAAATGCTAGGTGTTACATCGGGGGTACCTCAACATCGGGGGTACCTCAAGGAAGTGTAATAGGACCACTTCTTTTCTTAATTTTTATAAACGATCTCGGAGACAAAGTGAAAAGCCTTTTTAGTTTGTTTGCTGATGATGCGGTTATTTATAGGGAAGTAAGGAATTTGGCCGATTGCTTAGAAATTCCGCGTGATCTGGATATTATTTTGGCATAGTGCGCTGGGTGGCAACTTACGCTAAATTGTAAAAAGTGCAAGACAATGAGCATAACTAACAAAAAGAATCCAATTGTTCAGAAATACGAGTTAAACAATACAGTTATTTCAGTAATTGATGAAATATTTGGGAGTAACAGTACAAAGGAACATCAAATGGGACTTACACAATAATTCGTTAGTAGGTAGAGCAAATTCTAGGCTGCGATTCATAGGTCGAATCTTGAAAAATTGCAATGAACAAACAAAAGAGATAGCGTACAAATCTCTTGTGCGTCCACATTTGGACTATTGTTGTGCCATTTGGGATCCGTTTCGTAAGGGGTTGATCGAAAGTATAGAGAAAGTACAGAGAAAAGCCACTCGATTCGTGACCGCTTGCTACAGTCCTTCTGAAAGCGTCATAGAACTGATTAGTAGACTAGGCTGGAAGTCTCTGGTAGATAGACGACGCACGTTTCGTTTAAACTTATTGGTAAACATGTGTACTCCCACTTTCGCTCACGAGTGTAGTGAAATACTTCATCCACCAACCTATTTGAGTCGGAATGACAGGAAAGATAAGATTAAAGAAATATGGTGCCGCAATGATTCTTATATGAATTCTTTTTTCCCTCGTACCATTAGGGATTGGAATGCACAACAAAGAGATTAGCTTTGGTGCTGAGCACCCTCTGCCACCCACAATTTAATGAATTGCAGAGTATATATGTAGATGTAGATGAATGCTTTTTGCAGCGGTATTAGAAGCTGGGTGATCGAATACTTGTTACAAGTTCGTCATGGGGATGCTTACATAAGACCAGAAAAATCCTGGGATGTCTAATGGTGTCAATTTTCTGGACAGAATTTTCACCGGGAATGAGACTCACCGTCAACATTACTAGCCTGAATCTGAAAGACAGTCCATGGAGTAGCTACATTCAAACGTCCCAAAAAAAAAAAAAAAAAAAAAAATAGAAGTTCAAGACACAGTCATCGGCAAGGAAAGTGATATGCATGCTGTTTCGAGACAGGCAGTGTGTGATTTTGATTGATATTTTGGAAACTCGTGATTCTGTCAGTTCTGAACACTACAAGACGACTCTGATTAAGCGGAAAGCCCGCATTTCCAGAGGCAGCCCAGAGAAGCAGTTCAACGTCTTGCTTGCAACACGATAACACATGACCTCAACCAGTTTTGATACCACCGCGCGTATTACAAAACTTGTCTGGGCTGTTCTACCAAAAACGATGTAATCAAGATCTAACACATTCAGACTATCATAACTTTGGGTCTATGAAATAGGGACTCCTTCTATGAACGCCTTACCCGGGTCGGAAGGTAAAAGATTTACTATGCGGGACCTTATCCCTCGATGGAAACGTCTGCAGTGGTGGTTTGAGTTGATTTCTCATAGGTTACAGTGTTCGTTAGTATTGTTGTAAGTGTAGTTGACTGTGATGGTGTGCTTGTTCAGTGTAGAGTGTTATGAATGAGAGATGAAAGGAAAGATAGGCTGAATCCCGGGGCCAGTCCATTGAGGCCTACTGTAACAGCCCTCAAACCTAAACTTTAACTGAAATTGTACTTTAAGAAGCATTTGTAGCAAGCTAGAGTGTGATTGAAAATGGTTTTGTAAATTTGTCTTGTATTTTATTGTAAATCAGTGTAAATGGATTTTGTTTTGTGAAATGAAAATAAGTAAATACCATTAAAATGTTTAAGGACAGAACTAGTCAAGAGAATTACTTAAATGTTTGTAACTGTAAGTATTAAGGTGAGTTACGATGTTTAAAGTACGATTTACTACAGGTAAAAATGATTATGTATTAATTCTGATTGTTTTTAATATGTTTTCAATTGTATTTTTAATGTTCGAGAAATATCTGTCGGTAGCCTTTGTAGTGTTCTAGTACTTTCGATAGAACTTATATAATGCGATTAACAGAGTTTTTCGACAGAGTTTCACCATGGAGGAAGGAAATATATGGAGGAGAAGTGACGTTAAATTGGTGAAGCAGGCTCGCGCATGCGCAGTGGCGGCAGCGGCGATATTGCGCTTCCAAACAATTGCGATGTTCCCAGTATATCCAGAAAACTAAGCAAGATATCGAAAAATTTATTCTTTATTTTCGATTTGTCTCGTCGTGTTACATAAGAATCGATCATTAAATTTGACTTTTGCGAAATTTTTCTTCTCCATTTCAACTCAAGACACCTCACTTTTGATACAGTATATCTCTAGAACTAGGTGAGATATCGAAAATTTTTATTCTTTATTTTTCATTTGTCTCGTCTTTTTAAATAAGAATCCATCATCAAATTTGACTTTGACCAATTTTTTCTTCCGAATTTCAACCAAAACGATTTCACATTTGGGACAGAATATCTCGAAAACTAAGCAGGATATCAAAAAAAATTATTCTTCATTTTTTATTTGTCATATCGAGTTTCATAATAATCCATCACCAGATTGCGGCGTCACCTTTATCCTAGAGTCCCCTTGAGGTTTTTGTGCATATTCCCCGTGTCTGTCTGGAAGCGGCCATGCCCCCTCCACTCCGGCCATGCCCCCCCACTCCTCCTCCGCCCTGCTTCACTTCAATGCGTGGTGAAGGTCTCTTGCGTCGTCTCCTTATATTTCCTTCCTCCATGAGTTTCACAGACTCAGGTTACGTCGGCCAAGGACCGTGTTGAACGAATAGTTTTGGTAGTATTGTCTTTGGAAGAAGTGTCGACTTTAATCGTTGGAGTGTTGTGTTTATAACTTTATCTTAAAGTCCGATGTCTCACTAGCAATAAAACAAGTTAAAATTTGAAACTGGATCGTGGTCTAGTTATTTATTATATGTAATTAAAACTACGAACCATCTAATACTACCCATTCCGATAGACACAAAGGGGTCTCAAAGCCTAACTTCCCCATCCAACGAACGAATCAAAATCAACGGCGACCTATAACTTCACTCCATGCGCATTGCAGAGAGGTTCTGGTTTTAACCGATGGAATTCTGGTGATTAGGAATTGTACACTAATACCGCTCCTACCCTGCCGGTCAAACTATCATGAAGAAAATTTCTACCACACGAGGACTCGAACCAACTAACAGTGTATCAGGCGCCGGGTATCATCACTACCAAGCAAACGGGCCTGGCAAGTAGAAACTACGTGACCAATATTTCAATGATGCTGTCGTTACCATGATGGCGAAAATGTTTGACGAATGGAGATGATTATGTGAAAAAATAACTACAAGTGTCTGAAATCTTCTTATATTTAACTGTGTTTTACTCCCTCCTTCGATTGCGGTTTCCATTAAAAATTGAGAGGCATTATGTACTACCCTAGTATTTAAAAAAAATAGTTTGTGAGTTCGATGGTGAGACTAAGGCTAATCTCGTAAGGACATAAGCTATGAGGTCAGGCTTCACGAGACAAGTTTGCGTAGGCGACTGTGATGTGGGCATTGCACAGTTTACGAGATCCAGTGTTGACGCTTTGCTCTGCAGGAGTGGAAGGACCACTTAGCAAATTGGCGCTAGGCAGTCAGCACCATCTACCGGCGGTACTTGCAGCCATTCCTACCCTTCGCGCGCTTCGCACACATTTTTCTTTCTACACAGCGTATAGAATTATGGCGTAACCACCGCTACTTGAAAGAAAAAAAGAAAAAAGGTGCAAACAATTACGCATACCTAGAATAGCGAATAACATACTTCTTATTGGAAGTAATATGCCGCCCAAATATTTACCTCAGTTTTTCCAGGCAAAATAATATTCTAAGAGATTTTGTTAAAGTTATTATTTACTGCAATAACTCAGGCTAGCCATATTTTCCAATCAAGCAGTTTCATCCGTACACGACTTTAATTTGAGATAGTTGGTATACATCATTTCTTTCTATTCAGTAAAGTCTAAAGGTACATACTTCAGAGGTGGTTAAAAACATTATCTCAAGATTATTGAAAGGAACCAGTATGTGTTATGATAACATCCACAATGGTTTGTAGTTAGAACAAAGAATTAGGTATTTTGAAAATTGCTTCGGAGTGTGTTCATTGATCACCATTTCTGTAAACACGATGTTTCCCGGATTTGAAACGAGTAGTAAAAAACCTGAGTACAGAAGCAATAATTGAAAGGTTTCTTTGTCTCTGGTATTTTTATAGAAAGGTCTAAATTATGGAGATATACATATTTGCTACAAGTAACAAAAATGCGGCATAATTCAGTGTATGGGTCAATATAAGATTGATTAATTTTTTAACCTGCAATTCCTATCCCACTAGTCAGTTTATTATCAGAAACGGCTAAACATTTTCTCCAAAGTGTTTGAAAATTATGTTTTGAAATTACTAAGCTATAAATCAACAAACAGCCGGATCTGAAAGTATGTGTAAGCTGATATTATTCCACAATATTGGTAGACGAATTAAACTAAGATTCAGTGTGATGTAATTAGCATATGATAATATTAAAGAGGTAGTTGAAGCCCACCAAACACTCCTTTGAGTTTTCTGCGAACACAGACAGACTTTACGTTTATTCTCGATAGAGACTACAACTAACGTAACAACTTCGCTCAATCAGAAACGAGACTACGAGAACGTTTTCATATCTGACCAGCGAAACCTTCCCTCACCACGTGAACCGATAAGATTAATTTAACTCTGTTGCTGTGGTTCCAATTTTTTACTTCCCCCATTTTTGCCCTTTTCTTGTACCTCCCTATTTTTTATTTCTACGAATTTTGATTTGAAATTCATGCAGTGTCTTTGGTAAATTATTGCAACTTTACTCAGTAATTTAATGCAATTCCTGATTCCCTTGCCACGAAAAAAAAAAAAACCCAAATCAAGTGCCAAATTGTGGTCATGGTCATATTTCCTCTTCCATGCTCCACTTCTGATTCTCACAACAAAATCTTTTCACGCTGCATCACCAATATACGTCTTGTACCCTTCCAGCATTCTCTGCACCCTCCTCTTGTCTTCCAATTAATCTAATTCCATCTCCTTAATCATATTAGTTACTAATTGTCTTCTGCAGTAATTGCCAGAGACAAATACATTAGTCCTCCTTCGCACGCCTTCCAACTACTGCGTTTGATATCCGAAATGTGGGTCCCAAACTACATCACAATATTCAAGCAATGTCAAAACAAAGTTTGGTAACTCAATTCCCTCACTTTTCTGGTACATCCCCTCATCACTCTCAACAATAAATGAAAGATTTTGAAACTATTTTCTACCACTTATCCAATGTGTTTTTCGAGTTGAGTTTATTGTCAAATGTTATGTCAAGATACTTGCACTTCAAGTCTAACCAATTCTATAATCATAATGAACCTTTAGTATTTTTCGTCTGTGTTCCTCATTAGAGACTCTTCAATGCAATTTTCTTCATCTGTGTTGACCTAAAGCAGGTTTCCACTAGACGGTACAAATTTTTTGATCTTGTGGCTGTCGAATAGTTTAACTGGAGTCTCGATGTAACCGACAGATTAAAGAGCTGCAGTAACGTAGTATATTCGCTGATTTTGTTATCACCGGATTTTCTGGAGTCTTGCCTAGCATGGAAATAAAGTTGAAAACGGAATCACGTACAACCCAACAACAATATCTGCGACCATAGACCTCTAAGATGTGTTTAACCCTATTACGCAAAATTCTGAAACTGTAGGGAGTTATTCCCACTGAACATCCGCAAAGCAAACTTAAATGTTTACTGTTCCACTCACTCTCTCTTCAGACTAGAACAAGTTGTTGAACAGTATCGATTGATAATTCCCCCCAAAAGATCACATAACAGATCCGTTCATTGTTGACAGGAAGTAGCCTGGTTACTTTGCTTTGTAGGCAAGCGGGAAGTTGGCGACGGGTAGTTGGCCCAGTTCCGTTGGAAGAGACGCACTTTGGATCTTTATGCGAGGTCGACCACTGATGACCTTACACATGGGCGGGAAAGTAGAGTCAGTTCCAGCGGGATCATTTCAGCCAATAAGAACAGTGAAATTACCAATTTGAGGGAAACGGATCATAATGCTGGCAAGTGGAGGCAGAGGCCTGTTGGGTGGGAGATACGCTGCTAAGCAGATCAGAAAGCTTATGGTTGCAAGAGTTTCTAGTGGAAAGTTCTGGAAGCTGCAACGCACACAGTTGTTGGAGCTCTGTAGTGTGTATTGAGTTAAACACACACTAAAAGATCTCAGTTGATATAATAATACTGATCCTATTTCATCGTCGTTTACAGATGAATTTATACCTGCATAAATATTGAACGTAAATTTTGGTTAGGGGAGAGTCGGTCAAAACCGGGACTCTAACAATTTCTTTGCTTCTAACGTTCCTTATGTGAACAAAGCAGTCAAAATTTGTCTTAAAACAACAAACTGATTCCTTGTGAACGAAAATAATAACAATAAATCAGTCGCAACCAATAGCAAGTAAGGTAGTAAAAACACATTTATTAGAAGTGCGCAATGTCCCGGTTTTGTCCGACGTGGTTGGACAAAACAGGGAACTGATAAGAATTTTTTTTGGCATCCTGTTCTCAAGGGATCGACGTCATTAGTAGACATTTTTTTCCTAGCTCTAATCTTCTTCAAGGAATTAAAAAAAAATATGACGTGGCGTTTCTGTAGCCTTCCTCCCCCCTTGGGAGATTTGGTGAGATTTCGCAGGGCCATCCCACCCCCTCTTCCTCCTATTTCACCTCACGTAATTAATGAATGCCCCCCCCCCCCCCACGGTCAACTGAAGACGACTCGGCACAGCAATGGAAGATGTCCATTGCAGGGACTGGATGGCTTGCATCCTTCTGATCTTTGTGACCGTTGCACAGTGATTGAGTGAAGTCAACTTGCCATGCTTTCTTTCGTTTTCGAAACCGCTTAGACCGTTCATATGGGACTTCATGAAGAATGTAGGCAAGCGTCACGCTAATTTCTGTTTACTTTTAACTTCAGCTCTTTCCAACTAACTACACTATAACCAAGTGACCATTGTGGGTGTCCACGAGATGGGTAGACTTGCAGTTTAGACTGCAACGAGTGTCTTAGTTTCACCAGTTCAGAAGCCATACCATGCGGTAATTTCGAGACACTGGCAAATGAATCCGCCCACTCCCTACCCTGAATACCATTCCCTCACGCGGTACTTCACTGTTTCAACTCGACTTAGTAAATTCTTTGTTCATTTCGTCCTCGTCTGGTGTAATTCTTAAAAAAACTTAGTTCCTCATCATTTTCATCGAATTAATAGCTGGAATAACTGATATGGAAACAAGGGACTTGGAATAATTTGACTTCCTTTAAAGCGCAGACGGTATTTAAATAATAAAAAACGTGCCCTAAGAATTATTTGTGGAATACCAGCCCAATGCGTACCCTCACTATCTTGTGTAGTAGAAAATCCTAAACACTTCATTCTCACAATATATGCAGAGATTACAAGTAATTGTTAGTTGAAAACTTTCTCTGGAGTTTTTTTATTCCTGCCAAAGCACAAAACCCGAAGTCCTTAAATAAAAAATTAAAGTTTTTCTTCTGAACCCGTTTTCCTGTCTATTCTTTTTTTTGTTGAATTATATAATTAATGATGAGTGAGAAGGTAATTTATGTTTTCGGGTATGTAAGGGGAATCTCTTATTCACGTTAGTTATGTGGTGTGCGACTTTTAGGAACCACATACAAATATAACAATTGACAATTCTCAGGAAACAGCATTCAACTACAGTTATAAACTTGCGATTATGTGTTTCTAATGAACGTTAAATATTGTTTGTTCTTTCAGTGTGGTAGTACTCCATAGTTGGTAATATTATTACTAGATGGTGAAGAATTACATATACTGTTCCACAATGCCGAGACGGTTCTCACACGTATCAAATAGAACGCATCTAATCCAACGCAATCTAATGCAGTTTTCCTTTAATCCAGCTCCATCAACACTATAATTTTAACACGTGATCTAGGTTATGGCAACTGATATTTTTAACTCTTACCTCATGTGAATGAGAAATCAGTATGTAGGGTCCTGTATGATAAATTGGTTTGTCTCCATTGTCGTTTAATGCAAGAAATATAAATATTTAAGACCTGGTGGAATTACATTAGCAGCCAGTCATGTCGTTCTTTCACCAACTTTGCGGTCCCCTCCTTTAAATTCCTTATACCTGAAATTCAAGGCTATAGTTCTCATTAACATTCCTTCCCACAAACACTTAAAAGCTGCGTCTCTAACATCCACACGGCTAATTACAAGTTGTTTAATTTGAAACCTCTGCTCTTGCTAGTCAGCTCGATCTCCTACGCCCTATCCTAAACTCGAACGTAAAACTTTTTCTTCTTCTACCTGTTCAATCATACTTTTTCATCGGATTCGTGCACTGCCAAATTTTCTCTTTACTCTGGGTTGATATTGAAGAGTACATTTTAGAAAGCTTCTCGTTTTTACAAAAAAAAAAAAAATGCGAATGATTCGTCGACGAAACAAAACAGATAATTTTGATTAATTTCTTAATTAATGCAGCACATAAAAACACAAAAAAGACGCTTGAAGGATTAACATAACTGATGGTAAGCTGTGAGTAGACCACTATATAAGCTTTTATTACTTCAGTTCGAAGTAGCTCGCCAAATACCTAATGCGGAAAATTTTTCCATGGAAATAGAAGATATTTCCTACGAAGAATTAAAGTTATCAATAGAAGAAGAAAGAAACAGACCCGGATTACAGGGACGGATCCAGGGGAAGGGCTAGGTCCACCCCCAGCATTGTAATTTTGGAGACTTATTTTTTTTTTTTTTTTAGCTATAAGGTAATCGAGGCCCGAGGAGGCTATAACGATACACCATGGCCGACTCAAGTCCCCCAGCCCCCAAAATCTACTGAAGGTAAAAGTCCCCCAACCAAAATCCGCTCAAGCCAAGCGACCCCCCCCCCCCAAACCAAAGTCGGCTCAAGCCCCTCGTCCGGGCATCCAGATTTGGGTTTTCCATGGTTTCCCAAATCACTCCAGGCAAATGCCGGGATGCTTCCTTAAAAAGGCCATGGCCGAATTCCTTCCCATTTCTTGCCCCCATCATTTCCCGTCTCTAAAGACCTCGCTGTTGAGAGACGTAAAGCAGTTAAAAAAAAAAAATCAAGCCCCTCCCAAACCCATATCCTGAATCCGCCCCTGCCGGATGACCTGAACATTTAACTATTTCAATTTTGGGGAACTACCCTAGAATATCAGCTTCTTCAGTTGATTAAACGGTCCCGTAAAGAAAAGTTAATTCTAGCTGAATGGAAATAAGTGAAGGTAATATTTTTCCATGAAAACGACGACAGAAATGTATGCTCTCTCAAACGCAAAACAAGTACATCCTGATGTGGATATCTGAAACAGACAGCTCATTAAATCATCTCCTGCGACGACAAAATAGATTTAAGTTACGTAACTTTCTTCAAGTGAGCAATAGGAATGAACTTACTCCGACTGGGGCCCTATTACGCTTTTATTCTATTACGTAAAACGACACAGCACATTAAAAAAATGAATGATTTCGAATACTTTCACGTTAAGTATCTATGATAGTTGAGTTGGGTCATTGCAAGAAAACGTAGATCAAAAACGAGTCACAAAGGTGAGCAATGGAACGAGATGTCAGAGTGTCTTGTGTAATATCTTTTCTATTCCTCTCTTATACTGTGTGGAGAAAAGAAAAGACTGCGCTTGTAACAACAACTTTAACGAGGTTTTACTCACATACCCTTTAGACTCTTCACGTAATGTTGGTTCATTAATCCCATTACATCTTTATGGATTCCAATATCAGTTGTGTATTTAACATAATTCCGTCACGAGGTAGTAGTATTTTAGCAAATCTGCTTTTTGTTAGTGATGACACGGTATTCTGATCATTCATATCGGTTAACACTCAGTCAATATGTTTACAACAAGTTATGTGATATTGTGATTAAATTTCTTTGAGCACTATTTATGTGAACTCTGAAATGATGTATATAGGCCACATGAAACTGGAGGTCAAATAATATACAAACATGTTACTCATTACTGTACGCCCTTTATAGTACTGATAAGTACCATTTCGCTGAAATGATTGTCTTATTTTCAAAATGTCTTTGTAATTATAATTATCGACAGACTATCTACATGAAACAGGTTGTTTGCTCAGATGAGTCAAGAGTTTAGTTGGTAAGAGCTGATGATAGGTTTCGATTGAGGCGCAAACCTCACGAGTCCATGGACCCAGGTTGACAGGAAGACGTTGTGCAAGCTGGTATGGGCTGTGCTTACATGGCACTGACTGGGACCTCTTTTCAAACTGAACCGTCCGTTGACTGGAAATTGTGACGTTCAGCTACTTGGAGACCACTTGCAGCCATTCATGGCCTTCATGTTCCTAAACAACGATGGACTTTTCCAGGACGATAATATGCAATATCGTTCTTGCCTCGCATTCGGGAGGACGGGGGTTCGAATCCCCATCCAGGTATTTAGATTTGGGTTTTCTATGGTTTCCCCAAATCACTCCAGGCGAATGTCGGGATGCTTCCTTCAAAAGTTCATGGCGAATTCCTTCCCGTTCCTTGCCCCCAGTCCATTCCCGCCTCTAATAATCTCGACGAGGCGTAAAGCAGTAAGAAAAATAACAAAAAACACAAAAACACAGAAACAAAAATCAACAAAAACAACAAAAAACCGCAATATCACTGGGCCAAAATCGTTCACGATTGATTTGAGAATCATTCTGAACAATTCTAGAGAATGATTTGGTCACCTAGATCATCAGCTATGAATCCAATCGAACATGTCTGGGACTCGATTGAAAGGTCAATTCATGCCCAACGTTCTGTATCGGCAACACTTTCGCAACTCTGGACGGCTGTAGAGAAACGTGGCATATTTTTTCAGAGGTCTTCCGAAGACCTATTGAACCAATGTCATGTCAGGTTACTGCACTCCGCCGGGCAAAAGGTGGTCAGACACGATCTGAGGAGGCATCTGAAGACTTTGGTCACTGTATAAGTGAGAAAACTGTCTTTACTAGTTCTCAACGATCAATCATAGTAACACAAGATGATATTATCGTATTTAACTTGCGCGGTGTTACCTAAATACTCAACAAAATTCAAGAAACATGTATGAGTTAAAAATCTAAACATTTTCATTACACATACAGAGCATGTATCTCATTTTACGTCACTGTCCTGGATAAATTTTTCCGCAATAATAATAATTTAAAAAAAACTAAGCCAAAATATCTGAATACTAGTTTCTTACAGTTCCGTGGCATCCCTAAGATCTAAACCTCCCAAGATCAAAGGGGAAGTTTGAATTGATTTTTGCAGTAAATAATGTAAACTTAATGGACTAGAGAATATTTGTATTGAAACGGTTTGGTGTCACAGTGTCGCTAACGCAGCTAGATAAAGTTAAGGAACGAATATATATTTTTGTTTTTGTTTTGGAATAATGACAGAATTTCAAAAGACCAACTGAATTAATTCAATAGTTGCTTACGTGATGTACATAATTGTAAAAACGACGATATGCGTCTTTAACCTCTTCAGTCCCGAGGTATCATATATGATACCTCCAGGAATTATTTTTTTTCTGGGGCCACTTCACAGCTGAGCTTTATCTGGCCTATCGTATCATCTACAATATACATCGCGCTTCTCACAGCTCATATGTTCGATCTTCTGCTTTTGGCAGCCCTGATTGTAAACTTGGGATCCTGCAACTGTACAACATGGCTCGTCGAAATAAAGGTAAAGACATAAATTTCTTCCATGAAATAAAGTAACATGAATCAGTAAAGTTGTCTGTATAATTTTCCTGCTTGACTTCCGAGGTATCATATATATACCATCTGTAAAAAATGAATTATTGTTTCAAATTTTTTTATGGTCATTCATTGTTAACTAGCATTAACACAAAGTAAATAATACAATAGTAGTTCTCTTGCACTTTTATTATGAGCTCGGGACTGAAGAGGTTCTGTGTGGAGAAACAGAAAACATGATGAATTTTTCCCTTCTGCCGAGGAATGCAAAATACGCGTACTTTTTTTGTTTGCTTTTTTCGTACACAGCCCATGAATGGAAAGGACGTATTTTAAATTTTAATTAGTTTATTAATTTCATGCGAGGTCGGTTGCGGTTAGATTCAAATGCGGCCTGGATCAAGTGGTACACGAGCCTAAACATGACATTTTGACATCCATAGTGGTAATTTAATTAGGAAACAAAGTGAAATAAAAATCATAACGCAAAGAAAATAAGAAATACTCCGTATCAACTGATTTAAACTGTTCTATGGCCGATGTTTACACTCCATAATAGTAACACAAACTTAAGTGAAGCAAAAATTCAAGTTAAGAACTGATTTAGTAAGTCAGAAAATCAAAGTTTTTTGGAAGAAACCCCGGTGATAATACTAATACAAATACACCTCGTTTTACTATGTCTCATAAATTTCCCATTAAGATGTGAAGAAGTAGTTGTGTTTTGGGTAACCTATAATACTGGTCAAAGCAATCACTTTGCGTCATTTTACACAATTTCTCTGACGGAGAGTGTCCAACAGCGGATTTCAGGATTTGCAAGTTAGAAAATTATAAAATTTTGGACTAATGACTAAACCAAACGTTTTATTTGTCGTAGATCTATTAAGTTTGCATGGATGCTATGATAATTATTTATGTTCCTTAGGTGTTGCTTAACTATATATATAATCTATTCGAATTTATCTTAGGCGAAATCAAATAGTATATAAAAATTGAATTTACTATTGATGAGTTTTCATGTGATTTTTTCCCGCGAATAGTAATAAAAATTATAATGTTATTAAATGTTAATTGTAGTTTTTTTGCGTTACTTACAGTTTTTATTTTTTATTACATTTCACTTGGGAAATGATCCGTTCTTCTTGTGATTCGCAACACTCGATTTAGAGTTCCTGCATACAAAATTAGATAAAGTGAAAAAGCTACAATTAACATCTGATAACATTATTATTATTATTATTTACATAAAAATGATGTCACGATATCTAAATATGTACGTAACCTTCTTTAGGGCAATGATCATGGTATAATAAATGGAAACGGTTATACCAAAACGAAGTTTAGCTACTCTAGACCAGATGAAAACCCATTATAAGTAAAGGTGATAAGCAAAACGGCATACAAAATCAACATTAAATTCACTATGTCTGCATTTTTTGGAAAGAGGATAGTGATTAATTATAGAAAGAAAATTAATTCGTATGTGTCCCACAATTTGTAATTGGTTTCAGTAAATAATATGGCTCATGAGAAAGATGAATGTTTCTTATTTTGAATTGGGCAAACAGCTAAATTAAAAAAAAAATCTGGATCACAAAGTAATCTTTTACAAAATCTTTCTAGTTTTTATAATTAATTAATAATAGACAATGTGAGGACTCCCAGAACAACACTGCTAAATAATAAAATAAGAAATAAAATGATTACAGCTTTGCTTGTTAGTTTAACGAAACAGAAAAAACTGTGGATAATCCTGTAGGAAAGAGTCACTCCGGTGGTGGCTCTCAAATTATCTGGTTCGTGCGAGCGCTCGTTCTGCTGGAGAGAGTTAAGACGGTTGAAGGCGCCGAGGCGTGACTCTGGAAGCGTTGAGCCTGTCGGACACAGCTGAGGGCTGGCAACCAATTTGTCTGTGCCGCCACAACCTTGTTAGAAGTGGTCCGACTCACACCATGCTCCTGTGAATCTAATCGGCCCTGCCCGAGTCTACGTCGGGCTACAGAAATTTCAGGAAAAAAAGTTTCAAAGCGAATTTCTGCGTATTACGATACTGCCTTACATTTCTGTTCTGATCTGAATAGATATTTTTTTTCTGACAACGAATAATGTAAATTAGGAAATTTTTAATACTTTCTTGGTGCGATACTTAATAATATCGTGCTTAAAAATCACTAAATTGCGTGTCAAACAGAAGAATAGACGTGGTATTAGATAAAGATAAATTCAGTTTTTACGAAAAACCGGGTTGTCAGAGATTAATATTGGGACGACGGAGCAAGATAAATGAGGATAACTTGCGGCGCTTGTGGATTTGGAAAAAAATGTTTTTGATGTGCTAAATCATACAATTATGTATAGGGATTAAATATTGACACAGAAAAATATTTTTTAATGAAGATACCAGAATCAGATGTTTATAATTAAAGTAGAGAACGAAGTGAGACGAGCTTGACCTTAAAAAGGAAGGGAAGGGAGGCTATAGCCACTGTTGTTTTATTGAGGTCAGTAATGCCGGAAGAGAATAGTTCAGAAGGAATGGGAAGGAACTCGGCAATGGTCTTTTGAAGAAGCCATTATTTCATTTATCTGGAATGATTGCGTGATATCATGGAAAACGGAATTCTGGACTGGATGGTCGGAACTATAAGCGAATCCCAAGACACACGGTTACTGCGCATACACTAGGCTTGCAGCGGGTATGATAACACTGGAAATAGAATAAATATAAAACTATTATTGTCAAATGCGAGTACCTCGTGCTCTTAAATTTCCTTATACAGATTTCATATAAAACTCAATTCACAACAAAAACTGTAAAGACGTTTTTAAAAGTACAACGAAATTGTTTTTTAAAAAAGAATTCATTAATAATTTTGAAAGATTGTATTTCGAATGGAATATATAAATCAAACACAAAAAACATTTCATTGGAATAAAATTTTTGTGATTATTAGAAAATTTTTGAAACCTTAAAAAAAGTATTTTCGCGACACATTTATAACCTGATTATTGAAATTCTCGATCGAATGATTTTTTCTGTGGAAAAAATTATGTGTTGCAGTACAAAATTTGTTAAAATAACTCATTTGGATATTTTTCTAAGACTATGAAATCCAAAAAAATCACTATAGCTTTTCTGCAGACTTTAAGAGGGTAAATATTACTATAAATTTTGATCAAAATTTCAAATTTGAACTAAAGAAGAAAATATTATTTTCTATGGTTCACCACCAAAAGTTTGCACAAATAGTGTAACAAAAAGGAAAAACTAAACATTATGGGATTCAGTGGGTTGCTAGCTTTTATTTGATTTCCAAGTATCTTAAAAAATATTTTCGCTTCAACTTCCCTACCCACTTTAAAGCCCCGTGAATTTTTCATATTTTTTTGTTTGTTATATTAGGGTTTAAGATAGTAAGAGTGTAGTTACAACTTTTTAAGTTAAATCGTTCATAAGTTTTGAGCGTGTGACAGAAGGACGGATAGATCGAGAAATTAACGAATGCATCATGGTTCAGTTTTCCTTTTTGATGGTGTGAAACTGTATCAAAATACACAATACGTTCATTTTGTTTCAACAAGCCACTTTGTCGGTTATAAAAGATTTTGCTGTTTTCGCAGCCGCCATACTGTTATAAATATCTTCACGAGATTAACGCTGCGTCACTAAGGCTCCTTTTTCATCCCGACGTTTCGACCCAGCCGTCGTTTTCTTTAGAATGGTGTATTTTTATGGATGCTGTACCTGATTCCTCAACATGGAGGATGTGCTGGTGAAGATGAACCTACTGCCTTCCACAGTGTGTGTTGTCGTAAGGGAGCGTGCATAAAGCACGTAGCTCCATTTTGGCCTCCTGTGAAGCCTCCCTCCCCTCCCCCCCCCCATCACGTAGCCCTACGTGGCCATTGCCTGTACCCCCTCCCTCCCTCCCCACGGAGCACGTAGCTTTTTTTCCTTTTTGATTCCAGAAGACATTTTTTACCGTTTTCTCTTGTCAGACGATTGTAAATTACATACGGAGATAATTAATTGAGGAAATAAATATACACATGCTGTTGTGAGTTCTGTTCCCCATTTTAACTGTGAAAAATGTTATGAAAGGAAAGCTACGTGGCCTGACTCGGAACCCCCCCCTCCCCAACCACCCACGTAGCCCAGCGTAGCCTTCCAGCCAACCCCCCTCCCCGCCCTTGGATCGAGCCACATAGTTTGTGAACGCCCCTAAGTGTGGACGATTGTGATAGTGTGGGTATTCTGTGTTGATTGTTGTTTATATTGTGGAGGAGAGATGAAAGAAGGGATTCTCGAAACACCATCAACATTGCCATATGTCCTTATCGCATATGCACTGCGTAGAGGTTTGGGATTTAACGCAGGGCTTTAGCCCACAATTTAGATATTGGGAATTGTGCATCACAACTTCTTCTGCCCTGCCGGCTAAAACCTTGAGATGAAAATTTCTTCCATCACTTGGACTCGAACCGGCTAAGCCCGCGTCAATGCCGGACAAACAACTGAGCCAACGAGGCGTTCTAATGACGGATTACCAGCCGCAAAATTGAATTCTTTTAGGTCTGACGATGATCCTTTCATATAGATGAGTCAGATTTGGGCTATAAAAGTCATGAGCGTCTGTGGGTACACTCGATGCCGTGCACAAATTTCCCCACTACCACGTCACACGGAAGTGACGTCGCAATGACGATAAGTGTATTCAACATTGAGTGTAGCAGCACTGCAAAAATTACCAAAAAATTATGGGTACGGGGTTCATATCAACCTAAACAAGTACGTTTTGTGATAGTGGTTGTGGTTAGGTTGAAATTGGGCCTAGACCAAGAGAAAAATGTTTGCGGGAAATTCATTATGCGGGATCAATCTCAGAAACGGTGCATTTGTTTCGACGTCACTTCCGTGTGCCGGGGTAGTGGGGAGATTTGTGCACGGTGTCAAGTGTACACACAGACGCTCGTTAAAGTCAGCGGCGTCATGTTACAAAGGCACTACACAATTTTTTTCCTGATAGAGAAACTGAATTCATGTCGATACATGAATATGTATAGCTTCGTAGATTTTAGGTTGCACTAATAGATTACGTGAAGTTTTTCATCATGCCGTGCTAATTAGTAGCGTATATTTCCATGTGATGGGACCCGGATGTTTGGACTCCGAGTGGCTGATTTGATCAATACACTGGTTCATTCACAACACAAACAGCACGCTAGACAGAACATACACAAACTGCAGTCATGCACACAAAACAAACAATATACACTTCCATCACTGGGGAATGCAAGAGGAGACAATCCTACTTTATATTTCAGAATAAAAAGTATTCTCCAACCTATCGGGTTCGGAGATACAGAAGGATGTAAGACTGGTGGCATTGAGAGCTATTTTCACCAACATACTTTTCTGCCCACCATTAATCTTGCAATCCACACAACCTTGGCGGCAATAGCAGGAAATTACCAGGGTTCACAATAGATTTCCCACTAGTAATAGAACGCACCTTGCTTATCCTCTTTAGTAAAATGCGTTGTCTGTAGACTGCATTCACCTCAATGGATTGTCAACTTTCTGCGAGTCTCAATAAAGTGTTAGTTGCTACTACAGCGCTGCTTGACTAATCAGCAAAATTCAAATGAATTACTCTATTGACTTTATAAGCGCTTATACTGTTAGAAGGAAGTGTAAATTCCAAATAAATAATTGAATTTGATTTTATTTGCATCTACATTTTTAGAAGAAAGTGTAATTGCAACAAGAAGGTAGTTAGTTGTCTATTGTGGAAGTAATTGAGCAAAAATTTACATGTTGTTTTTTGTTTATTTATGACGACTAGGGGCGGAAATTCATTTAAGGAGAAGGGCATCCTATGTTTACGCTGTATTCTATACAGCATATAATGGAACCAAGTGACAACATAGCCTAATAATTTTTGACAGAAGGTAACAAACAGATAAGACTCAGAGAAAGTTTACCCGAAGCGTAGGTAATCACGAAATATAGTATACTTATTCCTTTTTTTAAATTGCAGTTTAAACTTTTTCATAGCAGTAAATATATTCGTCAAATATAATCAAATGGAGTTATTTTTTTTTAAAACTTAACCAAATACTACGAGAATCTAATCAGACAAAATTTACTAATATATATATGTATACATATATATTTCCTTAGAAACTTTTCGAGAACAAATTTCTACTATCGCCGTAGGTGACACCCATAATTTTTGACGGGCATTTAAACTAGTATTGAATGTTGTACGAAGAATTCATAACTCGTCACTATAATAAGCTATTTATTTCTCCTTTTCATCAATGTAACACTTTCATTCTCATCATAACAACATTCGTCTGTCTCACCACAACCGTAGATTGCACTTACAATAACAATACGATCTGCGTAATTTTGTATATACTATAAGAGTTAGGCATGGATATGCTCTTGTAACCAAACAAGGAGACATACTCTATTGCCATATTTTATGTTGATAAATCATATTTCAGAAGAGTTAACAGATAAAAAAAATGAACTAACTGGCACAGTGAAAAGTATTCAAAATTTCATTAATATTTAAGCAGAGACTCGTCTGATGATAAGTTGAAAACTAAATATAAAATTACATTATTTTGATTAAAAATGAAGTCCGGCTCTCAAAACAAAACAAACAAATTTTTTTCGTGAATAACGAATTTTTCTTATTTATGATAAAGGTGCTGAAATCTTGTAAAGGGTTTCAGCAGGATACTATTCATTACATCATTTACAACACTACGGACAAAAACTTATTATCATTCAGTCACTCAGTCGCTCAGTTTCTCAAATAACTTGTGACAATGCCTAGAGAAGAAAACATAGAACATCATAAAATGTTGCATATTAAAATCATTCCAACTGCAATTTAGTTTGTTGCATTAAGGCACTGTCATTTTAAAGCGAGGGGTAGCAAACTATTCTAAAAATTTTCATCAATCTGCAGCTCATTCTCATGTTTGTAGTAAGACAAACCACGCTAGCTCAATCCTAATAGTTATCACGGATAAATGGGACACTCATATCTCATAATATAATTGCCTTTGTGATGTTAGGTGTAAACACGACTTTCAAAGAACACCCAAAGTTTCTCTGAAAAATGATAGTAACGACTACGGAGATATTAAAAATTCAAAACAATAATATTGTCAAGATAGTAGTTCTGTACATCCTACGTATACTGCATTCATTACAATCAATTATTCCTGTCGGATAAAAAGGGGAACTTTTTTCGACTGACTGAACGAATAGTCTGATTTGTAGTATTTACTTTATACTTTAACAACAGCAGAGAGAAAGTGTAGTGAACAAATATAATTTCGATGTAGTGGTGACAGATTCGGCAACTCGGAGAATAATAAGAAATCTTTTTCGATAACAAACGATCGCTAACGTGACCAAGTCTTGTCATAACAGACTGTTTTTCTAATATATCAGTATGTTTAAACACCAATTACATTCCCACCTTAGTTGTTATTTTACCCTAGATTTAACTATTAGTAACCTCTTAAAACAATAAAGATTGTTATAGCTTCAAAAAAATAATTTTTTTTTGAGTTGAAACAAATCATTCCGAATCTGTTTGTGGTTGGTTAATAATAATAATAATAATCTGATTTAAATGTGATAAAACACATTTTCGGATGACAATTTTATTCCATTCGTAGACTGGTTACCTCCAAAAGGGAATTTTTCTACTTCCTCATGCATGAAATCAAGTGTCAGTTTATGGTGATGTATATATAATAACTGAAATGTATTTTGCAAATCCAAGATTTAAGAAGCTTACAGACGAGAAATCTTGCATTTGACGCATACTTTCGTTCCCTTCGAGGTTGTGTTGTATAGATAATGTGAAATTGGTGTTCAAATATTCTCACCTTAAGCAAACATAATACACCGCTGACATGCTCTATTGAATTTTTCTAGAAGTTCAGCGACAAAAAGCGCCGTCAGATTTTCACGTGAATAGCTGTCATTGAAGTCGTATCGATTCATGTAAAGTATTTGTTGACACCGAAAAGCACCAAGGAAATCAGCTGCAAAAAGGTGCTAGGGAAACATGACCATAATATACAAAATTGCAGCGATTTCATTTTATTGTGACCATTTCATCTAAAGCGAATGGGCTCTCTGGTAAGTAAATACAGTAGCTTTCTTCAGCGTCGACTATAAAAGATGATTCGAAAACCCTATATGTAGTAGTAATAGTTCGCCAGTTAAGTAATCTCAATACGGCATAGTTACTGCATCATTACGCCACCTATAATTACCTGTAACTGACACTGTCAGAAACTGTGCGAACGCTATGCTGTTTTAGGTATCAGTTAGTAAAAATTAACATGTTTATGTAATTTCACTCACGATATATTAGAGCAACGCAAGGTCTATTTCGTAAAGATGATAGCACAAAAACAATTCCTGTAAAAATAGGCCAAGTCTTGTGTAGTGACAAAAAGTTATGGAATCTTGTTCTGAGCCAAGTATATACTTTGCAGTGTGTATTCACTTCACTTTCTGAAGCAGAGTGGTATTTCTCGGTGTTATAGATCGTTTGTTTGGAATAAAAAAAATTCTGATGACTTGGTCGTAATGCAAGTCTGTTTTATTAAAATTATATAAATACCTTAAATGTGTCGCTTTTTCAAATTTACATATACATAAAAGCCAAGAATTCCCTCGCACTTTTTCCAGTTTGACAGGTCTTAGAATAAATCATATATATTACGTGACATGGATAATGACCAAGTCACCATAAGTTTTTATTCTAAATAAACGACAACACCGAGAGAAACCATCCTGTTTCAGAAAGTGAAGTGAATAAACACAGAAAAATGTAGACTTGGCTCAGAACAAGATTTCATATCTTTCTGTCAGTAGACAAGCATGAGACTTGGGCAGATCGATACTATATTGAAAATTACAAAAACTAAAAATGTCGTAAATATGTTCGGATTATAGAAAATGCAAATGAGAAGAAAGCTCGCATCAATTGAAAACCAAGAAACCTAAAAAGTCCAGGGCCGAACAGATGCGAGATCGACGACAGCATCGATTAGAAAATATAATAATGTTATTACCGATAGTGATAAGACAGTGCTGAATGACGTCATGCCCGTGACGATACTTGCATCGACAACACCAACATTGATATGAATTTCAGTAGACACTTGAATTCGATGCAGTGTGAAGTGTACGTATGTCACTTCAGCTACCACAGAGCCCTGTTTATTTATTTTATTTCTCGTGTCCAGGACATAACATTACAAGTTGAAACAAAACAAATAAAATTAATTAATTAATATTAAGCTTATGGACTATAGAACTCAATTAAATGGAGTGTGACCAGAATTCCGCATTCCTGGTGGCCTTCTCATTTGCCCTAAAAGGTCGTCGATAGTGCAGGTTTCAGGGAGATTCCTGCATACCAGAAGATGTAGTGGGTGCTGCAGCTCACTACATTCACATAGATCGTTTTCAGTAGTGTAACCCCATTTTTTGTTATTAGATCTACATCGGGACACTTCAGTTCTTACTCTATTTAATGCCTTCCATATGGCATATGGTTGATTACACCCCGCGGCCGGTGCCTCTTTGATATTCCTCCAGTGCCCTTCAGGCAACGAAATTCTCCATAGTTCTACACGGCGAGCTCCAGGTGAAGATGTGACGGCTGAAGTTGACTGTAAGAAGCTCTTTTTGACTTTAGCCTTGCGGGTTGAGGTTCGTGTCCAAACAAAGTGTGTCAGATACAATAGATAAACTTGTAATTTATCTATTCTGTTACTGCTGTAACTGTTATTAAAGAGATTAGTAATTAAATTACATATTAATTAAAAACACTTGTTATGATTTTATCACGACGTTTCCATGAAAAATCTACGGCGCGGCCCGAACTGCACCTTTCTGTCTTTTTTTTTTTTTTGGGGGTTCATTATATGCATTTACTTCGTTATTTTTCGGTACTATTCTGTATATTTTCTTTCCCTGTATATAAAAGCATCTTATGATAATAAAGTTATGCTGTTATTCAAGGTATCCTCAGGAGAGGTTCTGCAGCAATCTCCTCTGTGAATCCTGATAGAGCATTCAGGCCATCGTAGACTTTACCGTCTACGGCATACCACGAGCCTATTTAAAAACTGCTTTAGTCATCCATAAATAGTTTTTGTTGTTCCATCCCCTTGTGTATTTTTTAAGAGGCGTCTGTATTGAACTAGCAGAATTTCATTTGAAAATTTAGGAAGTTGGCATCATTCTTTGACTTTTCTCAATAGTTTTTATTACTATGAAGTAAATCTGGGTGAGCTGAGTTTCATAAGCACAACTCCTAAGCTTATTTTGACTTTGGATAAGTACAGTTGTTTTTCGTCTAAGATGCTGAGTGAATGATGGACTCTGGAACTATGCTGCAAGCCGATTCTGAAGTCGTGGTGGCTATTTCAATTACCTTTCTCCCACCCTTTTCTCGTTTTTTGTTTGTTATGAATACGTCTTACTATAGTTTTTATTATGGATATTGAGGCGTTTTTCACGTTATATTCATACAAATGGAAAACACCAGTCAAAAATAATACTCAATTAAAAAACCAACCGACGCTCTGGTTTGACTCAAACACCGTTCGTGGGGACACAGGTTCGATTCCCCTTCTGAGCATCCTTATTTGCGTTTCCAATGGTTTCTAGAATGGTAAAAGGATCCTTCAGACACCAGTGACTGAATTCCTTCCGCCACACACTTTTAGTGAATCGCGGAGTAATAATAATAATAATAATAATAATAATAAAATTACCTAGATTCTGATAAGACCTATTAAAAAGAATTAAATTGGCTATCTACCGTCGAGTATAATGTTTTCTGATTATGGCGCTAGTTGCTCTTTTTTTCAGTAACTAGGTACTCTTTCTTCCTCCGAAGATTAGCGATAAATATTTGAATTTTGTATGTTTCGATAGCATTCTCTGTTAATAAACCCTAATATTCACCACATCAGTGTCTTCCGTTTATTTACACTTCCCACTCGAGATAGAGATAAACTCCTCTTTCTCGCCTTCTGCGGAGTAACGAAATCAGGGTTGCCGCTAGCAGAGCACTGATTGGATGGAGCAACAAGATTTGTATCTTCGATAGGGCATTACATCAATTACCGCCGGCGAAATAAGACTCCGTTCTCTGGAGATAGGGCAAAGTCGTTTAACAAGTTTAAACTGCCGCATTATTTTAATTATACGGTTGAAGGCGCCTTATCGCAAGCTGTGCAGTTGCTACTGCTGCTACGCGTTTAACGCAGTCTGGCACGCACAGGGTGCGTGGGGCAGCGTACTGGGTGGAGCGGGGGGGGGGGGGGGGGAGAACTGCTGTTTCAACCAGCTGTGACTTCCGCTTGCTACTCTGAAACTCCAATGAGAATAAAGCGGTTACTATGGTTCTTGAATTGCTAAATTCAAGTGTAATATCTGGAAACATCTCTGAAAAATTAGTAGAAGCTCGATATCAGATATTTTCAGCGACAATTTGAAATAATTAAGATTTTCAAGAGCATGAATCTTCTTATATATATATTTGGTATCTCGGAAACGGCTCTAACGCCATCTCGTAGACGCTTCAGGTACCAGTAAACCTACTGATGTTAGTTAAGCTTCTCTATGGTTCGAGCTTTATTAATGTTCATAGCGAAGGTTACTATTATTAGGAATTGTTTTCTTATCATTTGGAAAGGCACGGTTGGATCAGAAGGTGTGAGGTTAATGCGAGGTATGAGCATTGTTTTATAATGAAGGAATTTAGTACTGATGATGTTCTCGTCTAAGTGAACTTCCAATAGTCTTGCACCATTAATACAAGGTATATACCAAAAGTAGTAGGACTGATTTAAATTTTTTTATTGAAGATATGTTTACAATTCCTTAATCCTCTTTGAAATAGCACCCTTGGGCAGCTACACACTTAGAATTACGCTGCTGCCATTGGCCGTACGCCTTCTGGAAGTCAGATTCGAGGATGCTGTTGTGAGCCCTCGTCGATGCTGCTTGAACGTCCTGAATCGAGTCAAACCACTGTCTCTTCAGCTGCCTTTTCATCCGTGTGAGTAAAAAAAGTCAGATGGAACCAGATCAGGACTGTAGGCGGGGTGCAGCAACGAGGCAATGTCGATTCGAGCCAACAGTTGCCTCATGACGACGCGCCTTGCACGGCGCATTGTCGTGATGCAGAGTCCAGTTGTCGGAGATGACTGGTCGGAGGCGGGCTGGCACTTGCACGTAAAAGTTCGAATTGACAGTTTCCCCAGGGGAAACGAACTCCTTATGAATTACCCCGCGACGGTCAAAATACACGATCAGCATTGTCTTGATCTTTGATTTGCTCATGCCAGCCTTCGTTGGACGGGAGGACGTGGAAGGCATCTGTTGGCCCGATTCGGCGTTGCCACGTTGCTGTACCCCGCCTACAGTCCCATTCTGGCTCCAACTGACTTTTTTTTATTCCCAAGGATGAAAAGGCAGCTGAAGGGACAGCGGTTTGACTCGATTCAGGACGTTCAAGCAGCATCGACGAGGGCTCTCAACAGCGTCCCCGAAACCGACTCCATAAGGCGTACGGCCAATGGCAGCAGCGTAATTCTAAGTGTGTAGATGCCTAAGGGTGCTATTTCGAAGAGGGTTAAGGAAATGTAAACATATCTTCAATATTTTTTTTTTTTTTAAAATCAGTCCTACTACTTTTGGTATAGACCTTGTATATTCCTAATTAACATTAAATTTTCTTTTTAACGTAATAATAACATTTTTCTTTCAAAGAAATTTACTAGGTAATAACCAGACGATTTCGGAAATGGCTCCAGCGATATGGATGAAATTTCATATGTAGATAACGTTTTGATTTTCAAGTTTGTAACACGATTTTACAAAAAGGAGCAATTCTTGTATTTTGTTTCTCTGAAACTGGTCTAACCTCATCTGGTATAAGTTTCAGGTACCAGTAAACCTACTGATGTTAGTTAAGCTTCTCTTTGGTTAGAGCAAGGAACTGTGAACTTCAAAATTCCTAGGAAGCCTTCAAGAAAAACGTTTATCTTTTTATTAAGCTCAACTCAAAATGTTGCATACTGAACAGAAATCGAAAGATGCCGAGCGAAGATCGGTCACCCAGGTACTAGATACATAAAAAGAATAACTCGATTTTCTTCTATAGCGTGTTAATCTTCTATTCTTTTAAACTCCTCTCTCGCCGTTTTCTCAGGTGACACCTTGATGACGTATTATTTGATTAGAGTCTTGGTAATCTAAGAAATCTTCATCATTCGGTTCTTCGGCAGCAGAGTAGGAGAAGTGCAGGTGGTAGTGCTCAATTCATAATCACCAGAATCCTGGATTACATCTCCAGAGTCGTGTCCGCGGTACGCATGCAGTAAGGAAGTACGACAGTGTAGATGTTTCGTCTCTAGGATGGGGACGTTAAAAGTGGAAGCCAATTCTACATCTACATCTACATCTATACTCTGCAAATCACAAATACTGTGGGTGGCAGAGGGTGCTGAGCACCAATACTAATTCTGTGCATTCCAGAACGAGGAAATAAGGAATACATAAATGAATCAGTACGGCTTCTTATTTCTCGGATCTTATCTCTCCTGTCATTGCGACCTAAATAGGTTGGCGGAAGAAGTATTTCGTTGCACTCGTAAATTAAAGATTTTCGCATATTCTCCAACAAATTCAAACGAAAACGACGTCGTCTGTCCGCCAAACAATCCCAGCCCAACCCACGTATCAACTCTGTGACACTTATGTAAGGACTGTAAATAGCAGTCACGAATCGAGCGGTTCTCCTCTGTACTTTCTCTAATGTGTCAATCAATCGCTTGCGATACGGATCCCAAATTCCACAACAGTATTCCAAATGCAGACGCACTAGTGTTTTGTACGCTATTTCCTTTGTATGAGCATTACAACATCTCAAAATACGACCAATGAATCGTAGTTTAGAATTAGCTTTGCCTACGACGGAAGTTATGTACAAGTCCCATTTCATGTTGCTTTGTACTGTTACGCCTAGGTACTTCAGGAAATCCACAGTGTCAAAAACTGAATTGTTAGGTTTGTACTCGTGAGCAAACGGGGTCTTTTTTTTATTACTTATGGGCATTGCCTTGCACTTTTTGCAGTTAAGTGTAAGCTGCCATTTACAGCACCATTCCGAAATAACATCCAGATCGCGCTGGATTTCTAAGCAATAGTCAGAGCACCTCACTTCCCTATAAATAAGTGCATCATCAGCAAAAAATCGCATCCTGCAGTTAAAGTTGTCACCGAGATCATTTACAAAAATTAAGAAAAGAAGTGGTCCTATTACACTTCCTTGAGGAACGCCCGAAGTAACATCTAGCTTAGAAGAAGCTTCCCCGTCAACAATGACATACTGTGACCGACCAGTTAGAAAATCGCGTATCCATTCGCAAATCTGTTCAGATATACCGTAAGCTCGAATCTTCGCCAAAAGTCGGTTGTGTGGTACAGAGTCAAAAGCTTTCTGAAAATCCAAGAAAATAGCATCAACTTGTGATCCTGCATCAATAACTTTCATTACGTCATGCGAAAATAGAGCCAGTTGCGTTTCACACGGTCGGTTCTTCGAAATCCGCGTTGGTTTGCTGTAAGTAACTCGTTTTCATCTAGAAACTTCATAACGTTAGAGCATATGACATGCTCCAGAATTCTACTCCAAACTGATGTTAGAGATATTGGTCGATAATTCCTAGGATCTCTCCGATCTCCTTTCTTGAAAACGGGAATCACCTGCTCTAGTTTCCAGTCAGAAGGTAATTTTCTTTCTTTTAAAGATTTACGAAATATATCTGACAGAAATGGTTCTATTTCTTCCGCGTATTCCGAAAATACTCTTACTGGTATACGATCGGGACCCGGCGTTTTTGCCCCACTTCAGGAGCTTTAATTGCTTTATGATACCTATACTATCAATTTGTACTGGATCCATCTCAAATCCTACACGGCGTGGAAAAACGGGAATTGGTAACTTTCTCAAGAGAAGCCCTGAACTGACCAGTGCCGGGTTTTACCCTCTCCTTTCGTCTCTCATCCATAACGTAAAAAACAGTGCATACTGAACAAACACCAACGGTGATATTTGTTAATATTTACTCTCTTTGAAAGACAATAGGAAACGACCTTGGTTACAAATATTAAGTCCTCCCTACAATCAATGTTCTTCAGGTGAAAACTTGAATTAATTAGCAGTTGTAATTGGCGTAACTTGTAGGGACAAATTCAGCTGAATGGTATTGATAACGGCTGTAAATGTGAATTCACTACTCACTGTCTTCATAGATGCGTTCTATGCAGGTTCCCCCAGCACGCCGCAGATAATGAACATCCTACGCGCTGTCCTTGGCTTATCGGAATCATAAAACAATAATAATTTATTTAATTGAAAATGAACATCTGCTCCGATGGCGATTTAGATACACACCTTCTTTCAAATATCATGTTTTACTTTAATCTTATCTTTGAATACGACAACATCATCCTTCTGCTATTACCATCTACGAGTTTTAGGTTTAAATTCCGTCAGTGATTCCGGTAAATTGCTCAGCGCTTCTCGCGGGAATTTATTCCTGTCCTTGACTACCTTAGCTACAATATTTCCGCCACTGCCTTACGCCTGAAATCGAATACCAGCATAAAGCAATTGTGGTGTCCTTCCTTCCATGTGCTACTCCTAATTCTTCGTTAAGAATGCGTCGTGGGTGTATTGCTTACATATCACATATCGTCTTTGTGCTTTCTTTGTGTCTTGACAGAATAGGGAAAAAGACTGATATACTTGGTTTACTTCTCAGTACATAACAACCACAGCTACACGCTTTGAAGTGATGTAGGTCATTGCGTGGATATGTGTGATGTCACATCCCACAACTGTCTACTCTCTTGATAGATTCTTGTTAAGATGGATTCTGCTGGTGGAACAATCTATCTGCATATAGAGCCTCTCTCTCCAAGCTAATATACAGTTGTTAAAAACAGTATCCTAGACTACGCCATCACAATAGTCTCCTACATTTTGCAGCGAATTTATAATGTTTGGAGGACTTCAAGATGTTAACAAATAGAATAGAGTTCCTTCCGAGCTGGGCACTTGTTGCTTAACATGACAACTGTCCTTTAATCTGAATGCAGCCCATTTATCTCGCACAGTCTGAGAATATCATCTCCAACCATTAGCGCCTTAGAATCATAATTACAGCATAATTAAAAGAAGACAATACGTCCTGTGTACCTCTTTAACCAATGAGATTGAATTTCCACACTACATCTTGTTTCCACTAAGAACGGACAACGTAGAACTCACAAAACGCGGGTTGGACTCGAACCGGTAATCCTAGCAACACGAAGACACTCTGATAGCTTCTAAACTGCCATAGCTGACAAAGAAAGCGTAATTCATCGACCATGAAGAGACAACCAAGTTTTTGGACCATGCAGAAGACTTTGTTAGTGGCTGATTGCTTACTAAAGAATGACTCCAACCTAGGTGTATCTTTGACTAAGCTAATGAACTATTCACCGTTCGTATTTCATATATTATTTCTGCATCAATTTTTCTACGAGTTCTTGATGAACCTGGAGTTTAATATCCGAAAAAATGTCTTCTGATGCAACCCTTTGAAATTTCTTTTAAAGTAAACGGGTTGGAAGAAAAGTGAAGCACCCAGAAATAGAGGAGGAAGCGAAATTAAATTTCGCGGGTTGTGAGCGTATGTGATGTTATTTCAGCGAATACAAATTTGAGTCAAATTTAAAAAGAACGTGGCAGTATGAGTATGATGTTGCACCTACTCTGAACTGGATGTTTGCACTGATTGTGTTGGGAAGGGTGTCATAAAGGCGTTTCATCCTATCCTGAGGCAAACTGGCCCACAACTGTTTTGACTGGTCTCTAGGCGCAGACAGTTCATAGAGACACGTGCCGTGTGTAGACGAGTATTGTCCTGTTGAAAAACAGGGCACCTCGATATTGTGGCATAAGAAGTAACACATGAGGACGCAGAATGTATGTGACGTACCTTATGCCGCCAGAGTTCCCAGCCGTGACCGGAAGTCATACCCGTTGGTTTCCTATAGCATAACGTCACGAGTAACATCACGATGCGTCTCAAAAACATGGTAAGAATGGAACCTCTCTCCAGACCACCACCATACTCGCCGACGATGGTCATCCGTGGTAGTGCAGAATCGTTGATCACATTGAATGGCGTCGCATTGTGTTCAGCGATAAATTGCCAGAGGGAGTGCAATATCATACTAATAAGAGGTATCATACTGCCAGTTTCTTTGTAAATTCGACTTGATTTTGTAATGACTGAAATAACATCACATATCAACTCAACCGGTGAAGTTTCATTTTGTTTCCTCCTTCCCTTATGGATGCTTTTTTTAGTCAGACATTTTAATTATGGTACAACTTTTTCAGAGCTTATGACACAAATTTTCAGTGAAACTAACTGTAAGGTAATGTCGTTGAGACGAAACCAATTTTACATGGCGTCCCCAACGCTGAAGACACTATACTATCACAAGCTACTGATTTCTTGCCGGTTTCTGGCCACTGCTTCATTTCAGTTGTGGTAAATGCGGCTCTGCAGTACGGTGCCACCTCCAATTTTGAAAAATCTGTGATCCTGAAGAGTGCAGGATATGAGAATAAAGGCAGCGACGCCGTTCTTTCGGTGGCAGCAAGTGGCGTGTGGCCGGGCAGTTAGAGAGAGAGGAGGCGACGGCCTGGCGTGCTAATAGGCAATGTGCTGGCAGCTGTGCTTGATAAGGAAACGGCCGCACCCAACTGAGAGTTGGAAGAGAGAGAGAGAGGCAGAAAAAGCAAAGTCGAGGGAAGTGTTTTCGTTTTGTTACGTGAGAGAGTGAGAAGATAAATTAACTTGTGCCCCAAACGGTAGGAAATCGATGCTGTTTCCACCGCACATTTAGCAGCAGCTAGTATAGATGAACATTGTCACTGACGAAGACATTCACCAAACCGATATAAAAGCACACACACGTTTCTGGGGATGTTCGAAGCGTTAAACGGGGCATTCAAACTGACACTTATGTCCCCGTCACAGACTCCACCCGAAATAGCTACCAATTACCAGCCGCGGAATTAGGTCATTTAAAGATTTGCACGCCATTAAAGCGGGGATGGTGAAGCATAGCGCGCTTCGCCACCTATTAAGAGTGCCCACGGGGAGTGACGCGGCGCCACCACGAACCAGGCCGAAGACTCTTCCAAAACTTAGCCGTATAGCAAACCTCTAAAGGACAGAAATAAACCTAAGTGACGCTAGTCTTGTCGATTTAGAATTTAATACTTTGGCTATATATCGTACAATATTTCGAAAGTGTGCAAAGTAATAATGCTAAGCAACACGTCGTCCTAGCAAGGAGTATTTAAAAAACAAAGGACTTTCTCCTCATCAAAGACCAGAAACTTAAGATCCCAGTCTCTTTCTAACCATCTCGGTTTGTACCCACCTTTACTTTTTCAGGTATATTATGTCTTCTTCTGTAGACAAAGCAGTCGTAGTTAATGTATAACACACGACGACAGCTTTTGAATGAAGCACTCGCCTCGCATTCGGGAGGACGGCGGTTCGAATCCCCGTCCGGGCATCCAGATTTGGGTTTTCCATGGTTTCCCCAAATCACTCCAGGCAAATGCCGGGATGCTTCCTTCAAAAAGGCCATGGCCGAATTCCTTCCCATTCCTTGCCCCCATCCTTGCCCCCCATTGTTTCCCGTCTCTAAAGACCTCGATGTTAAAAAAAGACGTAAAGCAGTTACAAAAAAAAAAAAAAATAAATAAATAAATTGAATGAGGCAGTAATACCACCTTGAGCATTCATATGTTTGTACTGGTTCGATTCATCTGTGCCTATCGGCGAAATGGCAGCAGTTATGTCGGATATATATATATACATGCTGTACGACCTCTGGCACGTTCAATCTTGATCCAACTCCGTTGTTCCTGTTTCGAAAACATAGTGACACCGTTACATTAGACCGCTCGCTCACAAGTGACTGCGTTTCCCTCGGTTGTGCGCACGCCGGGGACGGGCGAGTCCATTTGCTCGGAGGTAAGTTAGGTATGTCAACAACGTGTGCTATCAGCGATAATAGTAGATTCCATTGTATAGTGTCTCCACAGCAGTGTTGCCACTATTTAAGTTTCAACCCTCGTATATTTTGAATCTGTGCGTAAACGCAATACGGACTACATTACTGCTATGGAAAACGTAGAACATTACAGTTCAAAGCTCCAGATCTCTAGCCCATTCACAAGGCTCTCTCACACACACATCAGCTTCCAGCCCTGCTAACTAGCATCTATGTCTTATGACATCCTTCAAAACCAGCTCCTTTTCCCATTCCAAGGAAAATATTCCCCCTTCCCTTACACCAGTTAATCTATTTCTTACTCACTAACGTCATCCCACAAGATTTGATTTTACAGTCAACTAAAAAATAACCTAAATCTGCTTTCGGAGAGAAAGAAAATCCGCGCTATTGGGCCTAGAAATTCTATTTAATAGTCTTCTTATCAAGTATTGGTTCTCTGTGAAGTAGACAGGTCAACGACCAGTTACTCAGAACGAACCCTGGCGGACAGCTCCTAATGGCTGGACAGCTACGTTGTTAACTAGTACGTCTGACTGAGCTTCCTAAATATCGTTGTGGGCTCACTGGATTCCTTATAGCTGTAAGAAATTTCTGCACTAAATGTTCGGCAAGTAATGTCATTTTATTAGTTTTTTGTTTTTGGCTTTACGCCTCGTCGACGTCATTAGAGGCGGGAAAGGAACGGGAAGGAATTCGGCCATGGCCTTTTAAAGGAAGCATTCCGGCATTCGCTTGGAGTGATTTGGTGAAACTATGGAAAATCCAAATCTGGATGCCTGGACGGGGATTCGAACCCGTATCCTCCTAAATGCGAGGCCAGAGCGATGCCACTCACCCATCACGTTCGGTAAAAATAATTTCAAATGTTTATTGTTCGATTCAGTCCTCATTTATACTGAAACTAGGCAATGTATATTATTATCTGGTACTTGCTTGACGAATATTAAAACCTCATAGTTATGAACTGAAATTAATTGAGTTTATGTACGTTTCAACCACGTACTGAATTGAGATTCGGATTTCAGACGAGTGTATGGCAGAATTGCGTTGATTTTGTGGTTATTTTAAACTTCCCATCAATGCGACTTCACCAAGGTATGTACATGAAAATTGTTACGTGAGCCATAACGGGAGTCATAGCTTCGATATAATAATGCATGTAAGCTTACAGACCTGGTAACAAGAACCCAGAATGGCGATCCATTATCTCTGCAGTGACAGTTGCGAAATCGACCATGCTCGGCTTAACAAATTTTATCGATACTTGGCTACCGAATAATGTAATTGTGTTTTAAAGAATTAGAGCTGCAATTGAAAATGTATGACTAAAATTGTTAATGTCAAGTTTACTAGATTGCCCACAAATATGGAAGTAAATTTAGAGAATACTTAGTCAAAATTATAAAAAAATAATTTACTGTCGTCTATCTTAATTCAAGAGGTGAGAAATTATTTTCATTAAAAAAATACTTGAATATTCTTTACTACCTCCGTGCCAAAGAAGGTTTTATTTTATTTTTGTTTTTGTCTTACTTTGGTTTTACGGCTTGTCTGCGTCAGAAATGCTAGGAAGAGTGTGGGGGCCAGGAGTCGGAAAGACTTCGTTTATGACTTTCTGGAGGAACAATCCCAGCATTCTCGTGGAGAGATTTCAGGTATATTGGAAAACTGAAATCAGGATCGCCAACTGAGAACCGAGCCCGCGTCTTACCCAATACCGGGTTCAAGCGTTAATCACTAACACACCAGGACCTGTCCTAAGAAAGTGATAGACTATTTTTAAATACAGGATACAAACAAAATTAACTGTAATTATTGCATATTGAAAAGTGAAGTTTTTTGGGTGCCGAAAAGTGCATATGATATTTGGAGTCATTTAAAGTAGTTTTTAAGTACACATTCTGATCGCTTTTAGTTATTACCTATGGAGTAGAGACGTAGAAGAATACTGTAGGTCAGATAGACACAAATTAAGATGTATTGCATCAAGTTGGCGAAAAGGGAGCTTCAGATACCAATTTAATGAAAAATATGGAAGAGTGATGGAAGCTCTGCAGTCTCTCAAGATAAAGATAGACTGTATCATGGATAGACAGATTTGTACGAATTGATCCATGATGCATTGAATACACAGTTTGATGGGTGAGCGGTAAGCTGTAACCTCACTTTCGGTAGGACGCGTGTTCGAATCCCCGTCCGCCATCCAGATTTGATTTTCCATGGATTCCCCATATCACTGTAGGTGAATGCCGATTTGCTTCCTTCAAGAGGTCATCACCGAATTCCTTCCAGTTCCTTATCCCCAGTGCTTTCCCGCCTCTAATGACCACGACGTTAACAAGACGTAAAGCCATAATCAGAAAACTAAAAAATTAAAAAAAAACTAAAAACGAAAACATGTGTATTAAAGGGATTAGTTACTAACAATAAAAAAGGTGAGATTAAATACAGAATTAAACTGCAAATGCATTCTACTTCACTTGCTATGCGTAAATTGATTAAACGGTAAATCCTAAATTGCTGTAAAGAAGACTCCAGAAAAAGTGAAAGGAAACATGAATTGTTCGATGTGTAATAAAGGGGTTGGTTTATACCATCGCTATTTCATTATTATCGTAATCATGTCTGTTCATTTAGAAAGTTCGAAACTGACGGTACCCAAGAAATTTGTTCTTACAATATTTTCTCGCTGTCTGTTTTACTTCACAGTTTTGGGACGATCTACATTCTACACCATGGTTAATACTTGCAGTGAAGTACAAATCAGCTGACATAGTTATAGCTTCTCAGTTGATAATTTAGGTACAAGAAAATGTTACTTTTCTTATGGAGGAATAGCTTCTAGGAGATATTCGATAAAATAATAAAGACATGTAAAGAAAAACTGTATTAAAAAATTAACTGATACAACTGTGTAATATCAGTTAGTAAATGATTCGTAATATAAATTTCATTTGTGTATACATATTCTGTTATAAGTGATTTCTCGTCTAAAAATGACTAATTCGGCTATCATCATCACCATTATCATCTTGGTATCATTTATGTTGGCCAGACAGAACAATTCCGAATAATATGCTTTCACGTCTGTCCAGATTAAGTTGATTTCCATAGCCTATATGTCTTCTCCGTTTTCGTATTTATTCAGTTGTCAGTTCACCATGTCTTCTTCTTCTTCACCACTTTTCTATATATTTTGGGGTTCGCTGCCTTCTATGAGTTTTTACTCATCGTTGAAATGCTTAAATTTGGAGCATGCCCTTGCTGACTGCAAGCTTTTATACCTATTTCCAGGTCGCACTATGTACTAATGAGCCATCTGTGGGGACGTGATACGTGTAGGAATGTTCATCGTGTGATAAGTGTTCTTTTATGTTTGTGAAATGTATGTCAGCTTCCCATGTCTCTTGTCATATATTAGTTTCTTTGTTCATTATTTTTTTATTTTTTACGAATTTGATCTCAGACTCTTCATTTCTTAGGCCTGCAGTTGACTTGATTTAATTTTGTTTTCTATAATATTGTCTGATCTGTACGTTCCACACGTTGCTTCTCTCTTAAAGGAACTTCCTTAACCCAAATTAAGTTTCGCTCTTGAGTGAAGAAACTAGACCCTGGTTCTACATATTATCAAGTATTGAGATTCGTTTCTTGATACAACACTTACAAGTAAACCGAAGCTTTCTACATATTTGGTTCTCTAGGCTCGATGAGTTTCCTACCATTTTTTTTAAATTTTTTTTTACCATTGTCTCATTCTTACACACAGCTAATCTATTGCATCAGCCCGATCTCTGCTGTGGCTAATGCTCTTTGTCTTCTCAATTGTCTGCAAAAAACAATGTATTGAGACCACCACTTTAGTTTATATCCTGACTTCATCTATGAATGTGTCTGAGACGTGAGCTCTAAAGCATTGTTCCAATCGACATTATCTCACTTGTCAATATTCTATCCTTAATACAACATACTAATCTTTCCCATTTAGTGATCCTGGGACTATCACGTTTTCTAAGCACTCGAACTTTCAAATTCTGTACAAAACACGCTTGAAACGTTTCACCACGAATTCTGACTTCAAGTTTAAATATGATGAAAGATCAAGGAAGCAAGATTTGTGATGTTAAAGCAAAGGATCTATCAGTCACTCTCTTATATTACGCTTAATGTTCTGAAACAAAACTATACAGAAATTTAATAACTGTATCTAGACGATGTATTCAGACTTTCTGATAATATTGGACAACGTGATAATGTGGTGTGTGCTGTCTTATTCACCTGAAGTAAATCTACGTAGGAAATAAATGAACCATAAAACGTCAAATATATCTCTAGCACTGATCCTCACATAATTCTCAGGTTTTTTTTTTAAAAAAGTTTCATTTCTGCAGCACTCATTAATGGACTTTTGTCACTCAGCTCAGAAAGAAATTTTTAATTAAATTAAACGCAATAATTAAAAATAAATTGCTGAATCCTCTTTAATACATTTGCATCGGTGCCGTGTCTACGGCGTAACGACGGGTCACTAATTAGCAGGCGTCCGTGATTTAGGAGGAAGTGCTGAGTGTTTAGTTCGGAGAGTCGGCACGTGACATGGGCCTACGAGGCGCAGCGAAATTTATTGGAGCGGCGTGGGAAATGGAAAACAAGAAGTAACTTACGTCGACAATTTAATTAAAACTCGTCTGACAGTCGAGCCAGTCCTAACGAGTTATAAGTCCCAGAAACAAAACAGCTCAGAGATATTTCACGTAGTTAGTTGCAGATGAATGCTGATAAATCATCCAACGACTTTTTGGCGTTGGGACGTAATTTCTTCCGTTCTCGACCTACCGTCACTTTTCGGTGAAGCGATTAAATGAGGCAAAATTTTTTGCTATTTTTGAACAGTTTTCGCACAGCAAATTTACTGGTTGAAATTTCATATCTTTTAACCTCTGCTGTGATAAATATTTATTGGATTTTTACTCTAACAAAATAAATTGTATTCATATGAATTCATAAGTTGTATACCGAACTTGGTGGGTGAGTGGTTAAAGCTCTGGGGTCATTTGGGAGGTCGCGGGTTCGAATCCGCGTCCGGGTATCCAGATTTCAATTGTTTCCCCAAATCACTCCAGGCGAATGCCAGGATGCTTCCTTCAAAAGACCACGCCCGAATTCCTTCGCGCTTCCAATGACCTCGACGTCGATGAGGCGTAAAGCCATAAACAATAAATAAACAAATTGTGTATTTTTGATATTAAATAACTTTCCAGAATTAAGAATTGGGTTTTGCATTGCTGTATGGGATAGCTCGATGAATTTGAAATAATTAATTCACTCGAAGACAGGGAAACTGGATTGAGTGTACTGATGCCCAAGCTATAAGAAAATAAACTCAGTTAGGTCGCTTCTATCCGTATAAGTAATTTTTCCTGAATCCTTTATATTTTTCCTATTAGCTAAGTGTTATAGATATTCTAAAATAAATTTATTTAAACTACAGATTTCATCTAAACAACCAAATTTAAGACATTAGAAGAAGCAAGGTTTCCAGTAGGCTAATTTTCCTGAAGAGTAAGCAATATCCTCATCTTTTACTAGGAATATTTATATATGAAAAACTAGGACCTGTAGTTATGGATTATCCTAAAACTGTACAGTGCAATTATTCTCCTCAATAAAGACTTCAATGTTATATCCTTTTTTTAAAAAAAAATCGAGATTATTGTTATTACATGCTTACCATATATATTAATGCAGCTTTTTCCATAATGAACTACAAATCACCGAAGAAATGAGATAAAACTAGTTTTTATGATTTTACTATCGTCGGTTCTATCGACAGCATAGTAGACTTCGAAAAGACTAATTTAAAAAGGAATCACTTTTTAAAATTGAGCTATGCGTGATTTTCGTGTATCTAAGTGCTTGCCGGAATCCAATAACACTGGTATGAGAACTCCAAGTTAAGTTTTATTTTTCGTCAAATCACTTACTGCATTTAGGAAATCATTAAAATATTGAATCTTTACCTTTAATAACTGCTGTTATAATGATATAAATCATTGTAATTATATACCAGAAAGCGGCGACGGTATCACATTTTATGGGGCTACAAAAGTTTTGAAATAGTTCTAGCTATGTAGTCATTCCTTTGTTATCATCTATATGAATAAAACGACTAATTTCACAAGGGAATGATCTGATCCTCAGGAGAATATTCTATAACAATAACCAAGTAAATAGAATTACTGAAGTCACAAATAAAGAAAAAAAACTGTTTTTGTTTTATTAATTTAATTATTATTATTTCACTTTATCGTATTTGCATTGAAAGTGTGAGTTATTACAGTAAGATCTGAAGGAAGATAGTTCTGTAGGGAGGGGGCTGTAAAATATTGAGTGTAAAGCAAAACGTTACCAACAGTTCCCCTCATATGCTTCTATTTTAGCTTACCACAGGGATCAGCGTTTTGGAGGCGACTCCGTAAAAAATTTAGCGAATTCCATCCTGGAGGAAAATTCCTTACTATATTAATGTGACAACTCTTATGTCACAGCCGGCTTGTCGCAGAACCGGCGTGCTGATAGAATGGAGGCACCTGAGTGTCACAGTTCGTGTATTGAAAGTGTAACCTGTGCTCTACGTGATGTTCTAGCTATAGGTTTTGCTCGTGAAATTTATAATTTGCTAGGCGGACAGTGTTGAACTTCAGCTCTTATTGTATACTAACGACCCACCTCTGCTTCCCACGGTGCAGTTTGGTATTAGAGAAGTATGACTCTACAATTCTATCCATTTTTGACTTTGACTAACATATAACCAAAACCACTAAAATCTTCTAAAAACAAAAATGGTTTCATGTTAGTTTTTATGCGCTGAGATGTAACATCTTTTAAAGAACGGTTGAAATCTTCTTGTTCTTTTAGTGATCATTGGTAAACATAGTAGGCCTGCCTACACCTAAATTAAAAATTGCGGTTTATGAAAATCACTATTCTTTAGAATAGAATGCAAATAAATGGAATGATAATTTGTAAACACAAAAACAATTATATCTCCCTGTAATTAATAATATACTCGCAAATAATGTGAGATTAAGGTGTCATTTAATAAAAAGAATCAATTGGGGATTACCAACAGAGGTGAAAACTTAACACTATGAATATCATATGGGTAACATGTCATAGTTATAGCTACAGATATACTTGTAACATTAGCTTGTCAGTGATGTGAACTCATATGATCTTACCCATCCAAAAATCGCCCATATCAAAATAAGTTTTCACTTCACGAACTAAAAATCTGACTCAGTCCACAACCCGAAGGTTGGTCGAATCTTCCTGAAGGAGACGTACCATGGCATTGTGTCAGAGGCACGAAGGCCAATTACATTCCTCAGGGACCTACAGTTTAACGTAGAATCAGAATCACGGAACGTCCCTGTGTAGCTGATATAATCAAATACAACGGAATCCATTCGGAGCACGAACACTCTATGGTTTCCAACCTATGTCTTTCATCTCCAGCACGTAGAAGATCAGAAGTTCTTCTAAAGGTCCGGAAAAACATCGTGAAATACCCTCAGCTACCCATTCGTCGAGAAAACACCAATCAAGGAAGCCACCGTAGCGCACAGCATTCAGCCTTACAGTGTCCTCTTTCAACTTCATCAAGCTGTGGATAACTGAATAGGAGTCAGTTATGCAAATTGTGACTGTGGAGCCACCTTTCAGTTAATCCACCAAATCATTTCTGACTGTACTTTTCGAACCTACGAAGGAACAATAACGGACATTGACGGTACATCTACATTTTTTGCTTTTTGAATATATAAGTTTTCCTGTATGGTGAGTGTGTTGTGTCTGTAGTTGTTGATAGTGAGAATTTGCATATCTGTGTTTATGTTTGTTGGTGAATGGTCATTTTCTATGAGGTATTCGGCGAATATGAAATTGTTACTGTATTTTAAAGCTCTCATGTACAGTAACCATTCCATATTCGCCGAACACCTCATAGAAAATGACCATTCACCAATAAACATTAACACAGATATGCAAATTCTCACTATCAACAACCACAGACACAACACACTCACTATAGAGGAAAGCTTATATATTAAAAAAGCAAAAAATGAAGGCAAACAGGTATTAAACGACCAAGTAAACCTCACAAATAAAACGTTACTCAATCTAATATACACAAACTCGACAGACAAAACAAAATAAACATAAACTCTAAAAAAACCTCACACACATATAAATCACACATAATTATAAAACACACTAACAAGATCATCACGCGTACACACACTTTTCGTAACTCGCGCTATTGGCACGTGACATGACATATACAAACAAGAAGGCCACGGCAGACAACTGAAAGACGCGAAAGCGCACCAGAGACAAGACATAACCAAACCAGCTGACGCTAACAGACGAATGAATGACGAGAAAGCACAATATTGTAAATATGATACAAGCAAAACATGCTTTGTATAAGAAAACGGAGATGCGCAGCTACATACCATGTTAAAAAATGTAAATAGCAAGTAACTATCAGCTATAAAAATATCTCATGCTCATAGTTACGTAATAATAGGATAAAAATGTATATAAAACCGTATATAAAAACTGTAACACAGATTCGTCACTGATTATGCCTCGATGAGAGATGAAACGCGTACGACGCAACAATAAATAAATTAAACAATTGCATTGGCGTTTTCTTTCAACTGGTAATTAAATAAGCAACTGCGGACACATGGCCTGTAACAACATTGCACCTGTTATGGTTATTTGAATGTTGCCACGAGAGTTACAACAACGTCAAAAAGAACCTTGCAAAAGATGTTCGCATTCTGTTATGGAAAAGTGGAAGTGACAGCAGTGGCTCCACTCGGCTGGTAAGTGTGTGTAGCAGCAGGTGATAGTGCAGGCGCGGGAGGCAATCACTGTCGCTGGCCTCCCAGGGGCAGGGCGTTACATATTGGAAAAGACGGCGGAACCGAACCGCCAGGGAAATCTGCCCGCTTTCCCAAGGAGTCGAACCGTTAATGGAATTGGAGAGACGTGTCACTGCGGGAGCGCCCAGGTGCGCCGTGCGGCAACATTCTCTCTGTTGCCGGTGCAAAATATACGATCACCCAAAGTGTTTTTCGAAAATTGAATTTCTGTTGTTATTTTGAATTGAATTTAATTGCGACAGGACACCTGCTCCGGTGGCAGTTTTCATAGTCGTTTGATTACAATTTTCTTAGTATTTGTTATTTACGTTTTTTACTTTTAAGCTCCTTCAGTGAATTGATAAATTATTCATCACGTTCCCTGGTAACTTATTCCAATCTTTGCACACTTACGCACAAAAGAAAATGTTCCAACTCCCATATGCATAATATCGAGTGCCAGCTTGTGCCCACGGTCACCTTTTCTCTCCCATGTAGTACTCCTAATTCTTCAACCAATATACCTTTCCAAGCCTTGTATCCTCTCAGCTTTCTCTTCACCCTCCTCCTGTCTTTCAATGACTCCCAATCCAGCTCCGTTATCATATTAGTTACTGAGTGAGTCCTGCAATAATTTTCACAAACGAATCTAGCTGCTTTCTTTTGCACGCCTCCAACTCCAGTGTTTTAAACTCAAATGTGGGTCCCAAACTGTATCACCATATTCAAGTAATGTTCTGACCAATGTTTTGTATCCCAATTTCTTAATTTCTCTAGTACATCCTCTCAACGTTCTCTCACGTACTATACATGTTGCATTGATTTATAACTGCGTTTGTTTGTGACGTTTTGAAACGCTAAGATGTCAGTAGTTTGTTTATTGTTTGAAAAGTGGCAATATTGGGATTATCTACATGCTTTCTTTAACAATTCGTGTCTTTTGATAGTTTGAATAAATGAGGTAATTGCTTTTATTCTTTTTTATGTAAACCCTAAGTTAGTAAACTAGTTTATCATTAAATATTATGCCGCCACGGAGAAAAGTAGAACTTTCCACGTTTGCCTAAACTCTTGCTAGGCTGTCCGCTTTTGCCATACTTCCATGCCACGAAATATGATATTTTAAATCACATTTAATCAGTTCAAGAATATAGATCATTATGTGTGAAAATCCAAATTACTGATTTATTCAATGGTTCGGCTTGTGTGGCTAATTTATTTTGAATCTTAATTTCAAACAATTCTCGTAAATGACTGTGGTGACTTCCTTAATAATAAGCGTCGAAGTAGTGAAGTTTCAGTATGGAAACAGCGTACATTAAAAATGATTATAATGAAACACAAATAAACAGCAAATATTGGCTGTACATTTCTCAAGGTCAAGTTACAGAAGAATCTTTGTTTTTATTCTTACTGGAATTCAGACCCACATCTTCTACTTTACTGTAATGTGGCTGGCACTATCAAGAAATTGTGTAAACGTGATGAAATTTTGAACTGTTTTAGAGAGGAAAAAAATGACAGAAAGATACCGCTCAACCACCACGCTCCATTTTTCTTCTAAAGTATTTTCAAAGCAAAATTTCCGTTTGACGATTATTACTCTTATTTAAACCGCAAATGACTGGTCTGATTTATTAATCTCAAGCGGTAACCATTTACACGAGACTGCTTCTAAACCGTCATCCACTTAATTCGTCGCCCCTCTGAACCAATCAATTTACGCGAATTGACTTAACATGCTTCTGAAAAAATGAGCTGTCTATATCTATCCACTTAACGCGACCCATCCATCATCGTTTATCACATGAGCACAGCCTGTGTCCGCCAAGGTGTGAGAACCGATGCATAATATCTCTCCGCCACCGCAGGCACCAACTTTAACATCATCTCTGTAAAGCGTCAGAAACCAAGTACGTATATATGCTTAATCGATATGTTGTTAGGTATTAAATACTTTTTATTTCATTCCGGCGTACATAACATGAAAATATCGTAAAGCTGTTAAAAGGTAGAACAACAATCCTATCGAGCGTGATGCGTGAGCGGTAACGTTCTGGCCTCGCATTCGGGAGGAAGCTGGTTCAAATTCCCATCCGGCCATTCAGATTTGGGCTCTCCCAAAATCACTCCAGGTGAAAATCATGATGGTTTCTTCAGAAACCCTTGGTACTCTAACCGAAGTAAGACATTCATCGATCTATGAAGCTTTACATTTGTGTTTTCCCCTTTACCTTGCTGGTAACCTGAAATGGCGGGTCTGCATGTTCGTTGTATCTAATTACTACGTCAGTCGTTTCTATTCGTGAGCAATGGTCATAAAATTAAACAGAAGTCAGAAATTAGACTGAAAAATTCTTAACCTCGGCCAACTAACAATGTAAATAAATAGAAATACGACATCCTGTACATTTATCTATTGTTGCAACATAGGAAGAGCGTGGAATAATTCAACGTCATTTAAAAAAAAGGATACAGAAGGTACCTCATTATTTGTATTACTTAAAGTTTCAAGTTAGGGAACTCTGTTCTTTTTAAGTGCAAACTTTGTCATAGTCCTATTTTAGCAGCCTTGTTTAATAACTTTTCTGTCTCGCCGTGATCAATGTCTTTTCGCTACGGTTAACGCAGTGACAATAACAATTGGATAAATTATAAAAGCATATTGGTTACAACAGAAAGATTTGTTTAAGTTAATTTTTCAGTTGTTTCTGATGCAGTGTGTTTCAAAACACTATGAAAACACAATTTTTCATGTGGGAAATTGTTTTTACGGAAATGCCATCGATTTTTCTTAATTTTAGGAAAATGCATTTATTTCGAACAATGAATGCTCGTTTACGTATGCCCATGAAACAAAACAAAAGAAATTCTTAAATACAACTTTTGAAAAAGTGTAAATGCAGTAAATATAAATTACAAAAGTTGTAAAGTACATGAAAATGTTTTCATGTCAAGCACAATGTGCTTAAAAATGTTTTGTCTTCCTACATTTCCTCTTATACGTTACATCACTCTCTCTGATCAGTCCCCAGATATAGTCACCAACCATTTGCTCACTATACTGTCCCTGGTACCTTCTTTCAAACAATTGTAAGTCCTGATGGAACCTTTAGCCCTGTTCCTCTGAATATGCACCCATATGAGACTTGAAAACATCTAGATGCGAGTGGAGTACATCCAGCTTTAGAGACATTCTGCACCCCATTGCTTTGTAGTTCTTCAAAAGACCATCTACAACATCCCTGTAATTTTCCATTCTGTGATTATGTAGGAAACCATTCACAACATCTCCGAAGCTGTTCCAGGCCTTTCTTTGAACTGGTAGAAGCTTGCTGACGAATGTGTCATCACGAAGTAATTTCTTCACTTGGGGGCCCTCGAAAATTCCACCCTTTATCTTACCTTCTGAGAGTTTGTGGAACACATTCTGAAGGTACTTTTTGCATCTGATGTTCTATCTATGGCCTTTACAGATTGCTTGATGTGTCCAAGCTTAATATGGAAGGGAGGCATTAGCATCTTTTTCTGTTCGACAAGGGGTATCTTGCAACTCTTACTCAATAGATTCCACTGCTTTAGTCTAGGTGTTACAATTTCTGCTTTGGATTTTGTCCTAAATCCCTGATCTAGTCATTTAACTCATATTTTGTGGGGTAGTAAGGTGTAGCATCTTCATCCTCTGAGATGTCTTCTTCGTGGTCGATGTCGGTATTTGGTTCACTATTGTCTTCACACTCATTCAGTAGTGGAGGAGGAGGAGGAGGAGGAATGGGAAGCTCCTCACCATGTGGAATCGGCCTAAGAGATGATGGCAAGTCTGGATATGCAAAAAAATTGTTTTTTTTTACACCTCTTATGATGAGACAAGTCAGTAACACAGAAATAAAAGTTGGAGAGGTGATCTGTTGGTTTCGCCAAATTCTAGGTACACCAAATTTCATTTTTATGTTTTCTCTTCTATACTAGGACTCGAGAGTGGATCTGCAACACCCACACACAACATGTAGTGCCCAGTTCATGTCTTGGTCTCGCACAGGCATGCCAAAATAAGACCTGTATACTAAGCAGAAGTTGTTAGTATCCTTTATTCTATGCTTTACTGCTTTCAAGCCCAGGAAGATGGCGCACAAACAAAAACAGTCTGGATTATGCTTACAGCACCGGGAAGACACAATTATTAATCAATAACGTTAATCTGAAACAGATTACATACAGCTGAATCGTTTAATCATCTCATATATAAAGTGTTCATAGATAATATAATTGTAACCAATTAATTTCATATTATTGGGCATAAAAAGCAAATAAATGATTATATAAAAGTAGGAATGTTCAGTGTAGTTTAGTTGTGACCCAATTCATCCAAAACAAGCATAAAATTTACTTAAACAAGCAAAAAGTTTGTTTTTGTTACATAGTGTTATTGTCGAGCAGTTAATTTAACGTTTCGACTTATTGATTCATATTCTTAACTTATTTTTAGCTACAACAGATTGACAAATTATAAAATTACTGCAGTTTTGAACGTATTCAAACTTAAATAATTTTAGTAGGAATTAAAACATCAACGAAGCATTTAGAACCTAGTGTGGTGTTTGGTATGTGAATTTGTTGGTTGTAGACTGCGGATTTGCAATTTCTTCACGTTGACATTCGCTGTTGCAGACTGACGTACTGGCTGGTGGGCCCGTCGCCGCCCTGGTTCCACGCCACCAACGTGGCGCTGCACGCGGCCGCCTCGCTTCTGTTCGCCCGCCTCTGCGCCACCCCCGTGGCGGGTCTGCGGCCAGCATTCAGCACGCTGGCGGGGCTGCTCTTCGCCGCACACCCCGTGCACACGGAGGCGGTGAGATCCATATCAGTGTCTCGTACATCACGAAAGTTTTGTTAAGTAAAAAAGATACTTTACGTATGTGTGGGTGACGTAAAAAAATACACACAATACATAATTCTATGATTTCTGTGTCAATAGAGAACACGAATGCCGAGCTGCTGACTTACTTCGACAGTTTATTGCCATATTAATAAATGGAATGCTGGAGAACCTCTACTAATCTTTCAAATACGCATCTTAATAAAGTGTTTTTTTTTTTTTTTTTTTTTTTTTTTTTTTTTTTTTTTTTTTTAATAATAGCAATCAAGTAGTAATATTAGCTGTTACCAGCGACTTCGTACTCGTGAAATTTATTATTTTATTGCTAGAATTAGATATAGAAAGCAGTAAGTTACGTAGAAGGTTTCCCAAAAAGCACGGGGAAGCGATCACCATACCATTCTACCCTTATCCTACCTCATGAAGACAACCAATTTACAACACGTTTAAAAATTAAGAGATGCGTGACACTCGTTGTCTAAACCCCACCGGACCTGTGTCTAAACCTTTTAGGTATATACAAAACAATAGTCTGACACAGACTAACAAAAATAATCTTTGACTTCTTTTATAAAAAAAGACTAAGCCCAACTGGTTTAAGGAAGTGGAAAAGGATCCGAGAGAACTCCAGATTACCGAAGTGATGTTAAAGAATGGTACAGCCAAGACCGTGACCAAAGACAAAAGTAAGAGGTTCCAAGTTGCGATAAACACCAGAAAACCGATTCAAATATCAGAAGAGGAAAGAAGGAAGAGATCAGATAGAATGAAGAAATACTGGGAGAAGAAGAAAACGCAAGCATCCAAGAAGTGATTGATCTGACGTACCCCAAAGATGGGTGATTCGATAAAAAAAAAAGTCTGATGCAGCGCAATTCCATATCTATACTAAATAATAAGTTGTGTATGTATATGGAATTTATAAACAGATGATACACAAACTGGATGCCAGAGAAAGAAAGTCTTAGCGACCGATATAACGTTTTAGACAACATATATTATTTATAGCAAAAAAGTATCCAATATTCTTCCTAATATAGATAATATTTACTTGTCAAATTTCATCGTGGTTGCGTTAATCATTTATTCGTGAAAACGTAATACATAGAGATACAGAGTTACATTCCTATTTATAATACTATTGTAGATTATACGAATATTTTTTTATAGTTATAATAATATTTACATTTCTTGGTTCAAATTATTTTATGCTAAGCGTCGTTGTGTTACGTGGTTAAAAAACGGATTCAATAATTTGTATGAAATATTTTTTCAAACACTTTTCCGTTTTTCTTTTAATTAGTTTATAGCCTAAATCGCATTTATTCCCCCTCCGAAGACTACACATGTTGCCATCTGTTTGTGTTCGTTCAGATGTTTTCATATGTTTATGGTTGAAGTTACTCATTTCCATCGCTTTCGGGATTTGCGTAACACAATATGAAGTTTTTAACCCTAAGTTAAAAAAAAATGTTTAGGCATATGCAATTTTCGGAACGTCTTCTGTTTTCAATCGACATAGAGAAGCTTCATTTATAGTATCCGGTTTCAGTGAGTTTGTAATAATCATATTTGTTCTTCTTTTTCCGTCGTTATGCCAAACTGAGGAGCACGAATGAACTATTTAAGAGATTTTTTCCCCTTCTTTTCCCAAAATCTCTTCATCCCCTCGCCGAACTCTTTGTTATTAACAGAGAAACTTATATTCATGAAATTGTGATGAAGCTATGGTAAACAAAATGACTGTTTGATAAATAGGAATTAAAATCACTTATGATGTATTCGAATTAAGAATGAAATTGTATGTCTCGTTGTTTACCACAGGCTTGTTGTACGCTTCCTGCAAAATTTGATGACCAAATAATTGTTAATGTCAAAAATTTCATAAGGTTTCTAACTACTCTTATAAGTGATTCATTCTAACGTCTCTATTATATCACCAGAAATGAATTATTTTTATTTTGGAGAAAAATAAAATAGGAACTGGCATTGTATGAACAACAAATTTCTTCAGAACATTTGTCGAGCTAGTTTTTCTAATCGAACACTTCTCAATCATTTCAGTCGGTGTATTTCATTCTGTAGTCACATAGATTCATGCACACAATATTGCAAGCTAGTCTTTGTAACGTTGCTTTTGGTGGTGAAAATAAACAGGACAACGTTTACAATATATCACACTGAATACTAGCCACAGCATAACCAGTTTTTGTTACACAGTCATTTTAAATACTGTGATAATCTTACCGGCTACTTCTAGTCTTTTAAACGTCGGAGCAGACAGTTCGTTAATCAGTCAGTTAAAATTAATCTGTTGTTACGATGTAGAACTTTTTCTTGAAAACTCTATGTGACTCGTCAACTTTTAATCTTGAAAGTAGAAAGGGAAATGGCACTCTTTTGATTGATAGTCAGAAAAGCAGTAATAGAGAAATAAGGTGCCGGACTGATTCTTATATGAATTCTTTTTCCCCTCGTACCATTAGGGATTGGAATGCACAGCAAAGAGATTAGCTTTGGTGCTGAGCACCCTCTGCCACCCACAATTTTGTGAATTGCAGAGTATATATGTAGATGTAGATTGTTTTTGTTTTGTTCAGCTTGTGTACTGCGCAATTGTTGGACCTGATCAAGACTGTGTTCCATAGTTTCCCTGAACTTTAACTCATAGTTTACCAAGGCAAGAGCACCAATGGCAGCATTGTAACCTTTAGAGTTGTGTGTAGTAAAGATAACATTTTATTCTTCTTCCCATGTCGATGGCAGCACCAAATACTAGTATTTTTTTTCGCAAATGCGATGGCTTTGTCACTACCTGATTGAAGGTCTGATTGGGATATGTTAATTCCGAGTTTGGGGTATGACAAGAAATGCACTATTGTTTGGATCTCGCCACAAGAACATGTGGTATCTGCTTGCTCTCCCAGGTAGCCACATGAAGCGGAGTGTCTCTGTAGCGGCCAACTCCAACTCAGTCTGTTCCGTGACTTCCATATGGACCATGGTTGTTCCTACCCAGGTGGTATACACTGTTTCGACGTGATCTAGTCAGTGATATGTCCCAATCCGTTCTCCCAGGCCGATATTCTTTCACAGTTTGTTGTTCCTTTCAGTGGCGTTGAGGTGCATAAGTAGCTCGATCGAAATCTCGATCGACGATGGAGCACAACTATGTGGAGGGTGTCGGGCGTCTTTTTTTGTGCCAGTGACTACTTCCCTAAGTATGCTTGCAGGAGCGATGCAAACCAAAATCTCCACTTTTGACACAGACGAAGGTCTCAGGTATCAAAATAGGGTGCGATTTGAAATTTTATTTCAAAATGGAAATTGCTGTAATTTCATTTTTAGTACATTTCAAGATAAAATTCTATATTATTTAAACATGAAGTAAGTAGATATAAGTATTAAGGGATTAGTCGATGAATCACACATGTGTAATTCAATTTTAAATTTCCTGATAGTTAAAAATTTGCAATTTACATCCTGTTATTTTTCAATGATCAATGTAGTCTCTGTTTTTTCATGAAATTTTACATTCTCTCTGTTATCGATTTTTTTCTGCGATCAATATAGTCTTCGCCTGCTTTAATCATTTATAAATGCTTATTTTGCTCAGCAAAGTCCCTTTCAAGTCCTTCAGAAAGGTTCTGTAGGTTTCACATTTCCTGTTTTAATAAATTTAATACGAATCCAGCGTTTTGTGCTGGGATATACTTGTGCGTTACTGGTACCTGCGCACGAATAACATGAATTGACATTTAGTCACAATTACTAATTACGAATTAAACCTGGAATCCTCTAATGTAATGGACACACTTACTGAGAAAGAACAAAGAAAGGAATCTAGAAAGGATGTCAGGAACCCTTACTGAAGGTTTCTTCGTGCATACAGCGTGATGGTTTGCGTTGGTGGTTTTGAAGTTGGAAGATTCAAAAGCAAGGGAGATACAACAAATCTCCCAGCAGAACTAGGGCATAGCAGAAAACTGTAGTGGGTTGAAGAGTGGAGTGAGGAAACAACGAAAACGCTTTTACGGAGGCGATTCGAGGAAATGGGCCACGACAGCTGAAGAACGAGGAGCGTGCCTCCGCCGCCTTCCAATAAAGGCTGCTGTCTGCAGGAACGCTTTATTGTTATTTATGAGTGTTTCTCTGGGAACCACCCCAGCTTAAAAGCACTGTCCGTCGGAGTGCGCTAACTATGTGCGCGATAGAACTGACAGCCTCCAGCGTCTCCAGCGCTTTTATTTGCACTGGGAACGGCATGGCGTGATCTTAATTCTCATCAAAACAACAAACAGCACCAAATTTTGATTTCTTGATCTCAGTATACCTTTCCCTCAGGCCTACATGTATTTCTGATATAATCTTGTTAAAATGTTAAGCCGCTTACACATCAAAGATTTCCGTACAAAGTAACTATCCGAATTATACAGATACGTACTTCTTACTTTACGGTTTATATGCCTGTGTTTCAGATCGTTGTATTTACGACTTTTCGATGCAATTATTACATTTAAAGTACCTTCTAATAACTGGTATTTGGGTTCCTGACCACGTTTGTTTGATCAACGAAAAAAGATCTAATCTAGTTTTGATTGTTAAACCGTAAAAGATTTCGATTTAACTGCTCTGTAATTCCTAGTTTTATAGTGTGATTTGTTTAGTCTAATAGAGTGTAAACATTCCAGATTTTTATTATTTAGTAATTGCGATAAAGCTCATTTCCCCACACATCTATTTTTGCATTACGTAAGTATTTACGGTAAATTCTTTCACCGTATGAGATAAATTGTTCAACACCTATCTCAATTATTTATTTAAATCTTTTGTTTTGGGGTTTACGTCTCGTCAACATCGACTCATTAGAGGCGAAAGAGAATGGGGGAAGAAACTGGAAGGAATTCAGCCATGGACTTTTGAAGGAAACATTCGGCTGAAGTGATTTCGGGAAACAATGGAAATATAAAATCTGAATGCCCTGACGGGTATTTGAACCTGGATCTTCCACCGCTCACCCACCGGGATTCGTTTATTCCAGTCTCTGACTTTCTTATTTAAACTGAAAACTTTAACATTCCTTAATACCTGAGCCTATAGTTATCTCTTCCCTACCTCACACTACGGCTTATGGTTCTGCCAATAACCATCCTAACGTATGGGTATAGACATCGAGCGCTCTCTTCACTTGACTTCTCTGATTCCATGACTTCGAACCCGTCCCTTGTATATCAGTTACTGACTGTGTTCTTCGATAATTTTCGCAAAAAAATGTATCTACTCTCTTTAGTACTCCCTCCAGCTCCTGTATTAGATACCAATAATGTGTGTCGCATACTTAAGTACGATATTCAAACAAGGTCAGAATAAGGGTTTGGGTCTCAGTTCCTGCATTTCTCTGGTACATCCTCTCACCACTTGCTCCCATATATGCAGAACTTTGAAATAAATTCCCAAAACATCCCAAATGTGACTTGTCCATCTTAGTTTATCATCAAATGATATGTTCAGACAATTACTTTTGGTGTCATTAGCAAATTCCACTTCGCTGTGTAGTCATTAAAAATCATTATTTTTACATCTGCATATCTAATAAGCTGACTCTTTCTGGCATTTATCTTCATTCATAATCAACCTTTCCTAGACAAATTTCTCTGTAACTGTTCACAATAGTCTCTCGCATTAATTCTATTGCGTAGCGTAAGTTCCTTTGAAAATCCAAAATTTGACTATAATGCATTTAGGATGACTACAACTTTGTCTAGTGTAAAGATGAAAATGCTTGCCATATTAAATCATCATTATCGATTAATGTTGACCAGAATAATGAAAGAAACTCTGATCTGAACCGTTTTAGGGGATGAAGATTTTCTAAGGAATCTTTTAAGAGGAGGTAATGTTGAGGAATCATTATGCTGTTGTCGACGAAGTGCAAACACATGTTGTATCAATCACGTTGCTGTAATTCCCTCAGAAAACTGAAGCAGTAACAACAATGAAACTAACGACAGAAGAAATTTTATCCTTCACTGAGGAACAGATCAATAGGTATAGATCAGTAACAAATGATGCATCTGTCGCTTGCCATGCCTGGATTTCTAGCAATATAGGCGGAGGTGAGACAATGTTGAGTCAACTGTGGCGTTAGTGGAACACATCAGCAGTAATTGCGTATATAAAGGAGGCCAGCAGGTAGCCAGAGATCGAACTTGGTCGGTCGGCGAACGTCGCCGGCCGGGGCGGGTCCGCCCGAACCCGAACACCGGACTCCGCAGCCTCGCCCCCGGCTCTGCTCTGAATCTGTAAGCATGTGTTTCTATATCTATTGGGCCGTAGTACTGTACTATTATATATAGCCAAGGCTTTATGCACCTTCATTATTGTTCCTATTTATGAAAGGATTATAAATATACTTCTGTATCTTTAACCACTGTTTTATTAGTAGCAGTAATAAAAGCATGTACTCCCGTGCTATAGACCATAACAGCTGTTAGCTCCCTCCGAGTAGTCAAGCTACTCGAATGAGTGCTGCCATAAGTACCTACCCTTTGTCCCAAACCGCTCGGATGACGATAGATACTCCTTAAAACCATTGGAAGTTAGCTAAGCGCTTCTGGTATAGTCTGTGGACGCATCTCCATGCATTCTAAGAGAACAGGAACGTGACATATTAAATTTCGATGTGCTATTAGCATTATTGCAGTTGCAATGAAGGGAAAGTAGCCATTGTGAATAGTAACTGGGTGACCCTTATAAGATTTTTTTTTTTAAATATTCAAACGCATACTCTCTAATTCTTTTTAAATCGCTGTAGCTTACTTACATAAGAAATTTTATCCTACTACGTTGACGTTAACCAGTGCCGTGTAGACCCGAAAGTTTACGAAATTGTTTTATTTTGATTATCGCTTGATACGTGACTAAATCATTATAATTTTGGGCTAACAAATATATCCAGACAAAAAAATAATATTTAATTTTTAGTAAGACAGAAGGATTAAAATTATAACGAATATTTTACTTTTAGGCGCTTGTAAAATGTTCGATGTTTTTGCACGAAAAGTGTTTCTGTTCTTCATCGGCTGTAACTAAGCCATGAAAATTCCGCGATAATTTTACAGCTGTGTCATTAGATAGAAGACCTTTCTTTTAGCCTGTACAAAACGAAGAAATGCTTTCATGAAGAACACTGCTTTAAATAACAACTACTCAGTTCGTGTGTCATTGAAATGTTTTTTTCAGAGTGCTAATATCAATTTGATGCCGTCATGCAAACAATAACAACGTTCTGTCTAACATTTGCTCCAGAAGTGCCCAAGCACCATTGAAATGTCCTATGTTAAATGCAATCACGTCACAGCACACTATCTGCACTTTATCACTTGGATCCCAGTTATTCAGAGAATTCGAAATAACCTCACGTTGGTCACCATTACGAAATCTTATTGTGAGATAGATTGGGAGTGGCTCTTCTTTGGAAATTTTTATGCTCAACTTGCCATCCCACAAAAATGTCACCACTTGGGACACGTCATTTTAAAATCGGTTAATATAGTTTATGCTCATTCCTTCCTTGTTTGTGCCCTAATTTGTTGAATGGAAGACTTGTTTATAGAAGAGCCGTTAATTCTAATTCCAAGTGTCTCCACGGTAACTTCAATCTTTTACACTTAACTGGCATCTATCCAAGTCAGCTATTAATTTAGGAATAATATCATCTTCTCTTCTGCGATTAGCATCAGTTCATTCGGGTGGGTTTTGTAAATGTTCTACCTCGTGTTCTTCAGAACTAGAAGATGTGCCGTTGATTTCTTCACATAGCATCAACAAATTATAGGAAGCTGAAGATCTTGACTACCCGCTGGACCACATATATTTAAGTATTTTTCTCTTAATCTAATTTCATTTGCTTTGCCCTTTCTTCCTTTTCAGCTAGTTTTCCATACCCACCAAGCAACCTGGTATCCCTGGCTCTTTCTGTCGCTGTAAGATTTTACCCTCCTTTATTTACATCGTTTCGAGAGCGTAAGCGTGTGAAATTACCATAAACATTATCAATTCACGTTGGTAAATTCCTTTCTCCTTCACTTATAAAATCCAGAGATTTTCTTGAATCTCTCTTTTCAACTGTTCCCCATAATATTTCAAAAATATAATGCACTCATGTACCATGGAATAGGGCTTTCATTTACAGTCAATTTTCCCTTCGCTGATTATTTTAAAAAATAAAACTGATAGAACTCCTGCGATTTGGTAGTTTGCCTCTTCTAATAAAAATATGCTCTTTCTAGCATTTCATAATCCTAAAACCATTTATCAAACAGAACAATACGTGATAGCCATTCAAGAACTGTAATGACAGTAACAATTAACCTATTCTCGCGTAACTTATATAAAGATGAGTCGGTGCAAGTCGGCCCGGATTACAGTTATCCGAATGGCGTGAAAATTTATTTGCGAGTGTTTTAGGATAAAATAAAAAAAATAGAACCTATGAGTTAGTAAATTTTAATTTTGAAAAATAAGGGACATCCTAAATTACTGGGACATTATCTACCAATGGTAATGGAGCGGGAAAATGGTAAATGCCGTATAAGACATTGCTTTGAGTTTCAAGCACAAAAATTTAAGAACTGTTTCTGATAATATATTATTGCTTCGAAAAGAAAAGCTACCCGAGAAACTTTTCCTGTGTACAGAAAAAAATTGGGTGTTGGGAATATAAACAATAAAGAATTTTAGAACATCTGGTGCAAACATTTATCGCCAGTAAAATTCTGTCATTACGTTTCACTTAAGTTGTTGAGTGGTCTAGTGACTCAGGTGTCTAACAGGGGATTGAAAGGTCCCCGGTACGAATCCCTGTCTCGGCGAAGATTCTCATACTTCTTTTAACCCGACCTTCACCTCTCGCCATAGCTTGCTGTGTAATGTGAACTACGCCAGAACGCTTCCGTGGCTCGGATTCCACGTTGAACTGTAGGTACTTTATACCCGTTAGGAATACCAGGCTAGGTTAAGGCGGCTACCACAGGGGCAGAATGCGCAGCCAATAGAAAACTTGTCATTAGATCATTACGATCATACTGAATTATAATTAATACTTGAGTGGTTTCATTAGAATGTGATGGAAATAATATTTCGTTGAATTGTAAGGAACTTATATCTAGACAACAGTTTTAGAAATCTTTTTTGTTTTGTATTTGATTTGTAAAAAAGGACGTTAAAAGTTTCATCCTAGAATCTGAGATATTCGTACTTGTAATACCAAAGAAAACATCTGAATTAGGATAGTGGTGATTAAGTGTACCAAGCCATTTAAATAATGGTGTTCTGCGGTGGTCAGGGCCAGAAGCAATATTATTTGGTGCAGTGAATCTTTTCCGGGACACATTCTGGGCTATTTTGGTATCTGTTAAGAAATTTGGCCAAAATGTGCTTGTTTGATTTGGTTTGCTGTTTATAGTCACAGTTAAAGAAATCAAACAAATTGAAGACTCAGTTATAACCAGATGAATAAAACGAGACCATACAAATTTTGTTATTAACTTTCTTCTGTTGTTACTGGTTACTATACAAGACTTCTTTTATACTCCGAAAATGCAGACCAGTTTTCAGTATCATCTGGTGATAAATTTCCTCATTTAAACTGTATTTGTATGTTTGAAGTTAACTGTTTATTCTTCGTTTATAGAGAAAGTTAAAGATGACTGAAAACTATTTAGCAAAATTATTTCTCATTTTTAATTAGATAAAGTTCTGCACAATTTTAATTTGGATCTAATAATCTGTGCGCAAATAACATCGGAATTATTTATTTTCTCGGCACCACAAGTAGTTTTAAGGACTCCTGTTTGGTTTCGATTGTTGTAATTGGTATCATTGGCTTAAAAATATTTACTCCTTATCTAATGACGGGATCTCTCATTTTTCTCTTGTGAAAATGTTTTTGATTTCGGCTTTGTGATGACAGCAAAATGGTAACGGTAAATCTCATATGGGGAAGATTACTGAAAATTAATGTGTAGCAGTGCTGAAGCGGAGACAACGTGCTAGAATAGAATAATCATGTAATATATTTATTTAGTGGCGTCATTCTCTACACTGAAGTTCAAGAATATGACAAAACTAGTGTTACCCGTGACTTCGTACGCTTGGACTTAGAATTTCACTGCCATAATTGGACATAGAAAGTTGTTAGTAACCTAAGATTTGTCTCAAACACCACTGAGTCGGCAAAATACGACAGGAAAGCCGTCACTATATCATTCTACCATTGAATCTGTCTCATAAAGAGAAACAATTTCCAACATATTTAAAAACAGAAAAACAAACGAAGGTGCGGGATGTTTAACTGAGGGCAGCTTTATTTCAGCTTGGTCTTTTCTTCTTTCTTCAGCATTGTCATAAGATTCATATGTTCTAATAACTTAAGCTGCTCGTGCTCTTTAAGAGGTACACCTTAGGCCAGGCTTACGCCCGCAAGGCATGTCAAAAAAGAAGACAAAATAAACTGGTGCCAGAAACTTTTAGGCAGACACAAAATAATAGTACAGTGCAGAGCAAATCGACATCTATACCAAATAATAAGTTTTGTCTCTAAACGAAATTTATTAACATATTATAAACTATCAGACTGCGCGAGAAGCACAGCTTGAGCAACCGACGTAACATTACAGACTAACACACGCATCCGTCTATCTGTCATCTTCGATAAGTTCTAAAAATTTAGTGACTAAAACTGCTATTCAAACCGAAAAAAAAATGTCCTGTGTCGTTCCTACAGATACAAAGTATTTCCTTGTCAAATTCCATCAATCTCGGTACAGCCATTTAATCGTCAAAACGTAACAAAAATACAGATACTTACTTCCGCATTAGTTCAAATCAAACACACACTGCGAGAGAAACAACACCCGAGGGATCAATATAGCGTAAAAAAGTGTATACGTACTGCATTGTTAGACCGCCTACGATTTGTCGAGCATTGCACCTCTAAATTTGTCGTATCTACAGTTCAACATGGCATCCGAACAACTGACCGTTTTTGAATATTTGCTTACACTGGGTTTTGAACCAAAGACCACGCTCCAACGATCAGTAAGCTAGCGCATTTACCACTGAGCTACCAAACCGCTATACCGTAAGGTACTGCAGAAACGTACACATCCTATGCGTCTGTCTATTGCTGTTCAGTAATTTTTCAAAATTATATGACAATATGTATTATTTATGCAGAAAAAGGTATCCTATGTCCATCCTAATGCCAAATATCTCCTTGTCAAATTTCATCACGATCGGATTAGCCCTTTAGCCCGAAAAACGTAACAAAACAGACAGACAGACAGAGTTACTCTCGCATTTATAATATTATATTAGTTTAGATAGTCTGATTTAAAAGATTTTTCTGAGGTAGTATTATTTTCGGAATAGATGTGTTCATTTAAACACGTAACATGAAAGGAATATGAAACAAGAAGAATTTTACCTTGAAATTTTCGTGTCCATATATTTTTTTTTTTTTTTTTTTTTTTTTGTAGTGCTGTTCACTAATGGAATTTTTAATATCATTGTTTAATTACCTTGTTTCACTGCGCGTTGTGTAAATTATCTTCTTTAGATTAGAAATAATTAGCAACCAACTTTACTTAGCTCGAAATGTCTATATTGCCTCCAGTTGTCAATTTAGATAACAGCCTCGTTTGTTTCACTTCAATTGGTCAGCACGAAGAAAGAGAGAGAGAGAGAGAGAGAGAGAGAAAAAAAAAACATTTAGCATAGATCTACGCTCAAGTTAGGGCCTCGAGGATAATGCTTTACGCATCGTTTACATACCAGACATTGCAGGTAAAGAACACCTTTTTCGAAGTTATTCAACTTCGGCAAGGGATTTTTTTTTCATGAAACTAAAGAACAACATCTCGAGACACTAATATCTTTGTTATTAACGGAGCGTCCATTAATGACGTGAGGTTAATTCCAGACCCCTCCCCCTTTCTGGTGAGATTTCGTGAGATTTGATCGGATCCCCCCCACCTACCGATCGAACTCGCAACTTTTGGAGACCTATTTTTTAGGTCCCAAGGTCCGAAGAGCGCCTCCCCCCCTCCCTATTTCACCTCACTTCAATAACGGACGCTCCGTAATGGTCTAGGGTTCGCCTGCTACGAGACGTCTACTTGCATTACAACTAACGAACGAGAATGAATAACAGGTATGTTTCATAATGTTAAGCTACCAACCAGTTTCCAAATGACACTGATACGAAAACTTAAAAGTGTTGTAACTGGAATTTGAATCAGAACCTTTTAGATTGTTAGCGCTCGTTAGAGGTAAATCCTCGCCCCATTCATTGCATTCATAACTCTTCCGAAGAGCCAAGTGAATAGTATGTCCAAACTAATTACTCTCTATCAAAGCTAGAAAATTACGGCATACAGACGAAAATCAATATTGCTCATTCCAATGAGAACTTCTTCCTATGGAAGTTGAAACGAGACAAATTCAGAAATGTTCTACATTTATTTGGTGTAGTTGTACGATATTTATTCCTAACTGTAACGTGAAAAACATAAAAATAAATTTATATTTTTTTTTTTTTTTTAATTAAAGAAAGGGAATTGAGAGTTGGTGAGAAAATTCAATTGTTTAGAGTTCTTAAATTTTTTTGCCTACGTAACTATCTCAAATATTTCTAAAATAAATTGTCAATTTTTTTTTTGATTTTATTTCATCCTCCTCCTTGTAAGCTGACTTCACAAATAAAAGTACTAAGAGTACTTTACAACATTTGCTGGAGGAAAGATAAGCTAAACAGGTCACTGAACGAAGAACACTTTTTTACTATTGTACTTGAAAGCTCATCGTGCTGACCGATGCATGTACTTGCGATCACTTTTCCTACTTCATCAAGAGATACAAAGCTATTTAATTTTTCAAATTTACTTTTGAATGACTGGTTAAGAGTAGTTATCATTAATCAATCAAATATTTATAAATATAGATAACCCGTGCAAAATGAGATGAACAGGTTGGTTGGTGGTCTGTTGTAAGTTGAAAGGACAGGCAATATCTTTCTGATTTCAGCCCTCTACTATGACGTAAACAGCTGAAGCAATCCCTTCCCGGAAGCCGAACTGTCTCAGACCTCGGATGAATACAACTAAACACACACAGTATATCGATATCTCTGTGATATGTGGTGCTGCTATCTAACGGCAATGCGATCAATACTTAGCGATGCCAGCGAAGCCTAACGGCTTGGTTCTGAATTTTCTCATACGGGTGACCTTGATAGTTAATACTTTTACCATTAAAGGGTCAGATTCCAAACATTTCTTTCTTAATTTGTGATATACCAAACAGGGGACCAAGCTTTAAAATGATTCCTCATTTATTGATTTCAGGTAGCTATGAAGCAAGATAAATAGCTAGTGAGGAAAAAACGCAGTTTAGAAATAACGATACTTTTGGCCTCTCAGGGATGAATTCCGAATAGTTCTTTTCTAAAAATATGATTCGCTCAAAGCGGACCCTTAATCTTTAAAACGATACCTCATGTAAGGGTGTTGGCTAGATATCAAGGGAGATAAAGGGATCGTGACGCAAAAACACATTTGAGAAATAATGATACTTTTGCCCTTTAAGGTTCGAATTTCAAAAAATTTCTTTCTTAAAATATATTACCAAACCGGAGACCTTAATCTTTAAAAATGCTACCTCATTTACAGATTTCGGTTAGGTATCAAGTGAAATAGAACATAGATTTTTATGTATTAATTATTGTTTTGGTAAGTAAAGGAATGGTAAACTTTATCATTTAAGAGATAAAATTCAAGAATTTACAAAAACGAATATTGATATCTTAATTTCCTTTTAGCAAAATTAACTTTATTTATTCAAATAAAACAAATGACACTTGTGTTTTAAATTACACGTTAATTAAAGCAAAAGGTCTTAGCAATCCATGTTTGGTCTAGCTCGGTGTAGGGTATGAAACATATCAGGCGTTACTGGGCGTTACAAAAACTGAGTTCTGGTGAAAACTGTTGTGGTGCAAACTGTGTTCTTTACCGTTCATAGATGGCGACGGTTGGCAGTGGGATGACACAACGACAGATTGCCATTGCAATGTCTCGGGTCAGCGGCGATGTGGCTGGCGTCGAACTGTTTCCTCCCGGCGCCGTATGTGTTGTCTTCGGCGTACAGCGATACTCCTGGCGCCGTATATGCAGGAGTAATGGGAAGTTGGTTGATCAGCCACAGTCAGGCACTCGGCATTGAGCGTTGGCGGGCTGCAAACACTGGCCAGCAGATGCCAGTCGAAGACACAAAGATTGAAAGCCTCTTCCGGCAACAGCTTCTTCGCAGCAAACCTCGCATCCCCACCAAACTCGGGGACCGACACTGAGACTTTTAGCGTATTTTCCAGCAATACTGTCATCTTATTCGCTATTCCAATTTCACTTCTCCACTCATTCGTTGACGCCATCCCCACCATATTACGTCCTCCGTCACCTGGTAACTTTCCGTACATCTGCAAAATACCCGTGACGTCAGGACGTGGCGATAAATTGTCTCTGTTTCTCTCTCCTTTCATTCAAAACCTCCAGCTCAGAGCAGCTTAGGTCTTTCCCGGATAATAGGCCCGTTTACACGCACGGTTTTTCCGGCGGTTTTGGAGTGTACGCTCCGGGCGTGCGCATCAATCCTTTACGTGTAAATGCTCGGTGGTCAGAGAGGCCTGGCGCGCGCTCCGAATGCGCACATCTGGCGCGCAGGTCTAACGGGGCCTCGTGTTTACACGTGCATTATCGGTCTGCAGTCTTGATGCGTCAGTACAAGTTCGTTGTTGGTTCGAATTTCTGGGTGACTTTATTTAACTTTACCCTGCTTTAACAGATAAAAATCTAAATCTTAAAAAATGTGGTCAAGAGATAATTTTGAAGGATTTATAGAACTTTATAAGAATTTTCTATGTTTGTGGAAGGTTAAATCAAATGACTTCAAAAATAAAAATTAAAAAAATCGTAAATATGATTAGTAGAATTCAGCAGGGTAAATGTATGTGAAAGTGAAAACAAAGATTTCTTCACTGAAAGGATTCAAGGAAACCGGCAGCAATTCCAAAAGAACTGAGAAAAATATATTATTTAAGCAATTTCAAATCTTGGAGGGATATTCCAGTTGCCAAAAAACGAAGAGTAGGAGGCAAACATTACTCTGCAGTTATGCTCTTCCTCATGACTGTGTCTTGTTTTGATATTTGTGGAGATACTAACTTTAACTTCACCTTTTTAGGTAAGGGTGTCAGGTATTGGAATAAGCTACACAAGGAAATGATGAACAATTTACCAAAAACGTTGAAAGAATTTAAAGTTAAAATTTGTAGAGGCCAAATGTAGGTGGGTGCAGGAAAGGGGTAAGATGGGTGTGTAGGGAAATTGTCACAGGAGTGTGCGCTCCATTGCAATTTAATGAAATATTATTATTATTAAAATATAGTTATATATGGAACTGTCATTTCGTAGACAATTTTTTAAATCATCTGGGTCATTTATTTTTCACGTTGCTCTCACTAAAGAGGCATGTGTCCATATAGATCTCTAGTATCGTGCCATCTTTCCGCCTATATACACTTTGTTTATTTAATTCTTTCTGTACACCAAAAAAAAAAAAAAAAACAAAGCTACTCATATTGCTCAGTTTATGACATTTCTTTGGAGGATATTATAAATACACTTATAAACACAAACACAACTAACAAAAACAACAACGACCTGAAAACCGAGTGTTGCAAGCTGGACCGTCTACAAAACTTTCCAACCCGGCGGAAAGTCCACGCGCCACGGGATAACGGTCATTTTTGGCGCGTACGCTCCAACCCGCAGTCCTGGCGCGCGCGACTGGAGTGTTGACCATTTTTCGTCGCACGCTCCAGGAGCGACGGTCCAACCTCACGCTCCGGCGCGGCAGTCCGGCGCGCCGTTCCGGACCGGCAGTTTGGCGCGTACGTGTAAACGGGCCTAATCCCCCTAGGGACGTCTGGGTATTGTTACTCGCCTACCTCCTTGGTAGCTCGACCACCCGTCAGTGTTCTGGCTTGTCGTTTCTGCGCGTGTGAATAACATGCAAACATTTGTTATGAATTATTGGCGAGCCAATTTAACTGTCTTGATCACATGTAACACGACACAAGGGAGATAAATGGGTCGTTGCAAAAAAGCTTGTGTTAGAAATAATGATACTTTCGCCCTTTAATGGTTGAATTCCGAAAAATTCCTTCCTTAAAATATAATGTGACTATCTTTAAAATGATACATCGATTTCGGTTAGGAAAGGAAGGAAAAAATGGTTTGTTACAAAATAATAATTCTTATATATATATATATATAAGAAAAGTGCAAACATAGGAGCAACAGACATCTTAGAAAGACACAATCAGATGCAAATTAGACAAATAGGAAGTTACAACCAAGCAACCAAAACAAAAACAATACCGACCAAAGTGGTCGAAAGAACGCAAACAAGCTTTCTCGGAAAGAATGAAAGCCTACTGGAACAACAAGAAGAACTCAAAGAAAACTTGATTGGGTTATTTGCTTAACGTCTTCCATTTATTGGGAGAACTCGCCAATAATAATAATAATATATATATATGATCCAAGGATATACTCCTCAAAACTTATGCTTCAGGAAATCGGACGGAAAGCTCGCACTAACTAATCAGGAAAATTGTTGAGATTTGTCAAAATACTTTTTTGAACTTCTCAACTGTCCTGAACCCCCATGAAGATTCCCGAACGAAATCCTCACCTATACCTATCCGGAATCGCCACCACCATCACAAGAGGATATCTACAGACATATCCTCAAACTCAAAAACAACAAAGCACCTGGAGAGGATGGTATCAATGCGGAACTATTGAAAAATCTTGGACCAGATTCACTTAAAGAACTCACACAAATCATGACAGAGATCTGGCAGACAGAAAAATTACCCGAAGACTGGAAAAGCGCCCTCATTCACCCACCACACAAGAAGGGAGATAAAACGGCCATCAACAATTATCGAGGGATCTCCCTTCTTCAAGTTGCCTACGAAATTTTCTCAGCCTGTCTTCTCAAAAGAGTGCAGGAGCAACTCGACCACAAAATTGGCGAGTACCAAGCTGGCTTCCGCACCGGTCGGAGCAGCTGCGTAGAACAAATATTCAATTTAAAAACCACACTAAAATATAAAGCTTTCAGGAACAGCCCGGTCGTTTGCCTCTTTGTAGATTTCAAAAACTCATTTGATTCAATCGACCAGCAATCCCTCTTCAACATCCTCGAAGAGCAAGAGATCGATACAAAAACACTAAACCTCACTAAAAAAACACTAACCGACACAACATTCAAAGTGAAATTCGTGAGTGAGATATCTGAACCGTTTCAGATCAATACCGGCGTTCGACAGGGTGATGGTCTGTCCCCGATACTCTTTAACTTTGTTCTGGACAAAGTCATCCCAGAATGGGAGAAAGAACTTAAATACAAGAACTATTGGAAACCCAAACAAATCGGACGACGCAAGAATGATGTAAAATTTCCTGCCTAGCCTTCGCAGATGATTTAGCCATACTAGCAGATGACGAGACCACAGCAATGAAACAGATAGAAACTCTCAAAGAATGCGCTGAAAGAGTAGGCTTACAAATGTTTGTCCACAAAACCATGTTCATGTGCTCAAAACTCCATACTCAAAATCTTACCACAAAATATGGACAAATTGAGAGAGTCCTGTATTTCGAGTATCTGGGAGAAATCGTCGAACCTACAGGAGGAGAGAAAATAGCACAGAAAGTTCGCATGTAAAAAGTTAGGAGAACCTACGGTAGAACCAACAACATATATAATAAAAAATGTTTGTACATACTCCATATACACAAAAATCAGATATTACAACACAGTTATCAAAACTAAAGCCCTGTATGCCAGCGAAACTTCAACATTGCTCAGGAAGGACGACATAAACAGCATTCTGAAAGAAGAACGCAAAATTATAAGAAAGATACTTGGCCCAGAAAAAAAAGATGATGGATGTAGACTTAAATCTTGAAAAGCAACAGGAACACTGTCAAACCTGGCGACAGACATCACGATAAGAAGATTAAGATTTTATGGACATTTTCACAGACTCCCAGCAACAAGACTCATTCATAAAATTATGAACTACATAGAACAGCTAAAAACTATGTCCTGGGCCCAGCAGATCAAAACAGACCTGGAAAAAGCACACATAAACTCATCAGAAATCGCAGACAAAGAAACGTACAGACGGAAAAAAAGAAAAAAATTAACAAATGGGAAGTACCGCCAGAGAATGAAGTCACTAAGACACCGGAGGCGAGGTGGACTGAAGAAAAGGAAAAAACATGAGAGCTGTATGGAAACTCAGTAAAACTGAATCGTTAAGGCTTTGTGTTATCCGACAGGGTCCAATTGTAAATAATCATAATATTATTATTATTAATCATTATTACCCTTGAGAACAGTGTTTAAACTCAAATTATTCAGTTTTTGTTTCTATTTGTCTTCATCCTCTTCTCTTCCCAAAACCTCTTCTTACGCTCAATGTGTTCCTGTTTCCTTTGTTCCGTCCATTTTGTCCCTTTTTTCTTCTTTATTTTAAATTTCGTGTTCATAATTTTTTCCTGAATTGTCCCCTTTCCCGTGTCATTTCCTTGCTGATCCATGCATGATTCAAGTCCTCTTCTATATACTGGAACCAATTGGTTTTCCTGAGGGAACCATTTATCAGATCAAAATTCATCTTTGTGAGTCTAGTGCTGGTCAATCGCTGTAAATGTCCATAGAATTGTAATCTATGTATTTTTTTTTTTGCTGTCATCAGTCTTTCGACTGGCTTCATGCAACCCTCCATCCTTTCCTATCTTGTGCTAACCTCTTCATCTCTACATATCCCTTACAACCCACGTCCTCAATTATTTGCTTCATATATTCTAATCTCTGTCTTCCTCTACAGTTCTTACCTTCGACCGTTCCCTCCACCAGCAAATTAACCAATCCAGCATGTCTCAAAATATGACCTACCAGCCTGTCTCTACTTTCTGTAAGCTTTTTCCACAAACTTCTTTCCTCACCCATCATTTCCAAAAGTCGTTCATTTCTTTCTTTGTCAGTCCACTTAATTTTCAGCATTTTTCTGTAGCACCGCATTTCAAATGTTTCAATTTTCCTCATTTTCGGTATTCCTAAAGTCCATGTTTCGCTACACATAGAGTTTTAAAAAGTTTTTCGAATTCCTAGATCAATATTTGAAACTAAAAGATTTCTATTTTCATTAAGGCTCTTTTTGCTAGTGCTATTCTGCTTTTAACATCATTCCTGCTTCGGCCATCGGTTGTAATTTTGCTTCCCAAATAACAGAATTCACTTACTTCTCCAATTGCATTCGATCCTATTTTTATATTTAATCTACTAGTATTTGAATCATTTCTGCTACATTTCATCATTTTAGTCTTGCTTAGATTTACATTCAGTCCAAATTCTTCCATCAGTATTTTGTTCATGCCATTCAGTAATTTCTCAATATCCTCAGCCTGTCCGCTAACAAGACAATGTCATAAGCAAATCGTTGCATATTCATTTTCTCTCACTGAACACTTATGCTACATGGAAATTTTTCTTTTACTTTCTTCATTGCTTCCTCTACATACATGTTGAATATTAAAGGGGAACGACTAAAACCTTGTCTCACACCCTTTTTACTGATGCTTGTCTCTCATGATTCTCTACTTTTATTACAGTCACTTGATTCTTATATAGTTTATAACATATTCTTCTATCTCGATACTTTGAACATCTTGTCCCACCTAACATTATCAAAAGCTTTTTCTAAATCAACAAATGAGATAAAAGTATATATGTTTTTCTTGATCCGCCCTTCAAGTGTTAGTCTTAATGCCAGAATTGCTTCCCTCGTACCACGATTTTTCCTAAACCCAAACTGATCTTCACCTACTATCTCTTCTACTACCCTTTCCATTCTTCTGTATATTATTCTGGTCAGTAATTTTGAAGCATCTGATGTTAGACTATTGGTGTGATAATTCTCACATTTGTCGGCTTGTGCTTTCTTCGGGAGTGTGAAGATGATATTTTTATTAAAATCAGTTGGAATTTCTCCTGTTTCATAACGTTTTGATATCAGCATGAATAATATTTCGATTCCGTCTTCTCCTGGGGATTTAAGAAGTTCTACAGGGATCTCATCAATTACAACTGCCTTATTTGCTTTCAAGTCATTCAGAACTTTATTAAATTCTGTCCTCAATGACCCCAATGTTGACATGTCCTTCCTTTTCTATTACGCTGTTGTTCAAGTCGTCCCCATCATACAGTTTATACAGTGTATTCCTTCCATCGGTTAGTTCTATCGTCTGAGCTTAAAAGAGGTTTCCCATCTGCGGCTTTAATGTTCACACCTCTTTTCTTCATTGCTCCAAAATTCTGTTTGATCTTCCTATATGCAACATCTACTTTACCAATGATCATTTCCTTTTCTACTTCTTCACACGTTTCTTGTAGCCATTTTTCTTTTGCTTTTTTGCATTTCCTGTTTATTTGATTTCTAAATTACCTGTATTGCTCTCTTCCTGCATTATCCTGAGCATTTATTGTACCTTCTCCTCTGATCCTCCAGTTCCAAAATTTCTTCTGTGATCCAAGGTTTTCTGGCAGTTTCTTCCCTATAGCCTAATGTTTCTTTACCAGCTTTCATTATTTCAGTCTTTAATGCATTCCATTCGTCCTCGGTTGAGGGCCTTTCAGAATTCAGAGTTATTTCTTAGACCTAAGTCTTCCATTTCTGCAAATTTTTCTCTCGCACTAGATTGTTTCAGTTTATTCACTTCCAGTCTGTTCTGCTTATGCTGCTTCCTTATTCGCTTGAATTTCAGCCTGCACTCCATTATTATCAAATTATGGTCAGAGTAGATAATAATAATTAAGATCTATATATATGACGTTAAATCAGCAGTTGAAATAATAATTACCTATTTCCTCAATGATACAGCGTATATAACCAGTTTATGTAATTGGCCTTCAATACTTCGACTGCGAGAAACAAATTCCGTTTCGTTGAACATGATTCACGCAAAAGCAACCTGACGGATTTTCGTATGGTATCAAACATTGTGCAATCCAAGTTCCCATGGTTGAAATAAGGTAAATTTATCTTGATGCGACATCGAGAAGAAGGAAAGAAATGTCTCTGTTCGTTGATCTGTTTGCATCGCCAACCGTGATTCAAGCAAATGTTGCTAGTAGGATTTCGAACAATGTGAAGCCCTTGGTAGCTGTTATTTTTCGCCAATCTCAGCTTTAAAGCTGGTCGTTTGGGGGGTTATTCCCCTGAGCCATTTCCTTTCTCAGTCTTCTCTTGATCTGGCACCACTTAACTTTCGTTTGGTCGTCTTGTGTAACTTAGTCCTTCAATGCCAGTTATAAGTGGTGTTAAGTCGTGGCCTTTTTTTAGTTTTTTTTATTTATCACACATTTTTACAGCCTAGTATCTAGAAACTAAAATAGGCCTTAATTTAACACAACAGTTTTACATTTGATATTTCAACAGATAATTCCACAATGAATAATTTCAATTTTTTTTAGGTATGGTTTTGGCAATATCTGTACAGGCTTTTCTTGTTGGCACGATACATACGATTGTTTCGCTGTTAACATATATGATAACTTTCTAAACTTGCTGCATTTTGTCATAATTGATTTATTACAGTTTTCTAGTTTTGTATGGTGTCTGCAGTTTTCTGTCCACTTTATGGTTAGAATTTTTAATATTTCACTATGTCACTTTGTACGTCTACCACTGCTACTATTACTAAACTATTACTACTATATACTACTCTACCATCTAAGAAAGCATTTTCAAGCATTGGTATCGGTGCGGTAATCCGAATTCCAAATCTCCCGGAATAACGCACCTTCTCAGTCTCTCTGGCAACCAAAGTGACCGAGAAGGCCGCCCATCGGGAGACTGGTCACCTCCAACACTGGTTGTGAGAACTAATTTTCAATGATATATATGTAATTGCAGAAGTAAGGAGTCTTTAATATCCGGCTAGTAGGTTGTTCGTTTTCACAGGTGAACTAGATAAGTTTAACATCTACTGCCGGTATTTGTTATTTTCAATATTTGAACAAATTCCTATTTTAAGATTATTGGCTACATAATTTACAAGTTTTACTCATTACTAGCAGTTAACATTTTTACATATTTTAAGAGTTAACAATGTTTTACTTCGGAAGCGGCTCGAGACTGCAACTATTATCTATTATTTGTGTAATTGCAATGTCAGACCACATTTTATGCATCGGAATATAGTTCATGTGAGCACTAGTAAAGAACTTATACATGCACTATATACTTTTATAAGTGTTGCTTTAGCAAGTTCTTGTTTGTAGATAGAATCTCCAGTGGTTTTACTGCGAAACGGTCCATTTAAAGCCTTTAATATGGTTTAAGCACTTCTCTCCGCAGACCAGCTGGTTGCGTTTTCAGCACGATATATGACTCGCTGATCGAGCGCTTAGATACGCATTCGCTTGTGGCTGCTCTCGGGTGTTATACTCTGTGACCTCATAGCCGGCTTGACTTGGCCTTCCTCTTGTTGTCGCTAAACTTTGCATGAATCTCTCCTATTGCAATTTGGATATATTTTGCGTCACTTCGTCTAGTTTGCGCCATAGTTGCTCATTTTTTAGTATGTCTTCGGTTTTCATGTTTCTTAGTTCATGAAATCCTTCGTTTCTGGCTTCTGCCATTTGTGTGCAATCCCAGACGATGTGTTCGGTTGTACCCTCTTCCCCGCACTCACACAAGCTTGTGTCTTTTAGTCCTCTTTTATGTAGTAGGCTGGGATATGGCCCGTGTCCAGTGATGTAATGAACAAGTCCGGTTGACGGATCTAGGTGACGAAGGTTTAATCTCTCTTGAATTGTTGGGCAAATATTGTAGGTTCTCCTGCCAGTCGTACTAAGCGACCACTGTTGTTACCATTCCTCCATCAAGACTGTTTTTATTTCCCGTGCTTCTGTAACCGGTCTTCCTAAAATTTGTTCTACTTTTTCGGCGTCACCGGTTCGTAGCCAATAGTGTGCCCCTCTCTTTCTAACTTCTAGGTCAAGTGGCCAAACGCCCAACGCAACCAGCAGAGAGTCGGTCGCTGTTGTGGTATATGCACCACTTAATCTTATCAGTATGCTTCTTTGTACGCTTCTTAGTGCCTGGCGAGGTTTAACTTGTCGTAACTTATGCGCCCAACTGCTAGCAGCATATCCCACAATCGAGGATAATATACTGTCGTGATACCTCCTTATTATGGACGTTGGAAGATGAAATCTTCTTTGCCCAATACTGATCAGTTTGTTCATCACTATTTTGGCACGACTGCACACCTCCGTTATATGGTCAGTAAAGTTTAGTCGCTCGTCTAGCGTGACTCCCAGATATTTACAAGTTCTAACTCTTTTTACGGAGACGTCGTTAACTTTTATTATTGGATTTCGCTTGGGGCGCCCACTGAGAACCATGAATTGAGTCTTGTGTGGTGCAAGGGTTAATTTCACTTTGGAGCACCTGTTTTGTAAATGTCTTAATGCCATTCTGCTTCTAGTCTCTACTTCGTCCCTTGTTTCACCTTGTATCAGCAGTAGAAGGTCATCCGCGAAGGCAACCAGCCCCAGGAGTCCTTCTTGTCCAATCATGCTTTCTATGGCAATTTCGAATGTTACGTCCCAGAACACTGGTCCACACACCGATCCTTGCGGACATCCTTTAGTTATTTTTACTCTATAGTCACTCGTTGACATCTCATTTTGGCAAATCGGTTTTTACAGTATTCGCGTAGCATTCCATAGAGGTTACTAGGAATTCCTATTTCTCGCAGGCGGCTAAAAAGAGCCGGCCAGGATAAGCTATCGAATGCTCCAGAAATATCGACAGCGATGGCTATTACATACTTGCTATTACTACTTTTCACTAGATGCACGGCCTTATTTATGGTATTTTCGGTCGACCTAACCGCTCTGAAACCAAACTGATGTACACTCATACCATTCTTTTTCCTGTGTTCCTGTAGTTTCCATACTAAAATTTTTCCTGCACTTTTCCAAACACATTTAGCAGACAGATCGGCCGGTAGGATTTAGGATTTAATGGATCCTTGTCGTTCCCCTTCTTTAGGATCACCACTTCACTCTGCTTCCAGATATTTGGAACCGTGCCTTGCTGAAGGCATTTATTAAATAGTATGCAGAGTGGTGAAGTCAACTGGACCACTAATGCCTGGAGCACTTCGGCAGCGATTCCGTCCGGTCCAGGTGTCTTTTTCCGCGACATGGCGTTAATCGCTTTAATTACTTCGTCTGGTGTCACATCATCCGCTAATGTAGCTGAGGTATAAATTTCATTGTGACCTTTACGGAGATTTTCTTGCTCTAAACTTTCACCTACTGACTCATCGTCGGGTAATAGTACTTTTAACAGTTCCTCAGCTGTTGCTCCAATTAGCCGTCATGGTCCCGTCTGCCCTTGGTTGATAGGGTAGTCGGTGGTCTCAATTTGCTAGCTGCGATCTTGTAGGGGACGCCCCAGGGATCTGACTTTAAATTAGCGTTTACATAATCCTCCCAACTCTGCTGCTTTGTTTTTATTAGCAGCTTTTTAGCTTAAATAAAATAAATGTATTAAGATGTCTAAAAGAAATTAATGTCTCTCCTAATTAATACTTATTGAAATTAGAAATTCCATCTGACATGCCAGTGTGTACTAATAAAGTAAACAATTTAAATTCATGAATCAAAGTGTTCAGACCACTATTCTCCATCAAAATATAAGGGGAATATTTAGTAAAACTGATGACATTGCCTTATGCCTGACAGTTCGATCAAAGTCACTCCTTACCGAACGTTTGTTTTCAAGGGCAGACAAGAAACATAATATCATCGAAACGATTAGATAAATTGTTTTTTTTAAGTAACTGAACGGAGGAAAAGTAAGAAGTGTACGATTAATATATATATGTATTACTTACTTCATTCCGCAAGTTTCGTTAGTCATGGAATCTGCTGTTAATTCGATTTATAAGTTCAACCTTGTTTTAATTTAATAAATTTACTTTAGATTTTTTCCATCCTAGGAGTACAAAAAAGGAACATGATTTATTGCTGCAAATTTAACCACCATAAAAAATACTGTTCAATTCAGCAACAAAAATAAAAAAGGATTAAAATTTAAAATTAACGCGCATGTGCAAGCCTTTAAACTTTAAATAAAAAAATTAAATAATAGAAAATCTAAACCCCAATGAATGATTATAAAAATCTAATGTTATTGATACTTTTCTTTCGATACCTCAAGGTATCGATACATTTTCTTCCCGGTATTTCATTAGCTACGGTGTCCCTACATCCAATGTTAAGTGACTTTATGTTAGTGGAATGCAAGTTCAACTAGGTTTCCGACATAAGTGCAGATCGAACCCATATTCACATGGACCAGTAAAATTATTTTTGTGGTTCGTGTAGAAATCTGAAGGTACACAATGTATGTACGATTAGAGAACAAATCCTTGTTCTGCAATATCGTATCGTTGCACCATTGTTGGATTCTTGTTTTCTGGACTTTGTGATAACCGTTTCCATTTCCGCGGAACGGATGCAACGTAAGCCTCACTTGCACTAAATGACATCCATAAACGACATGGAGCACGGAACCTCTTCTTCGGCCTTTCAAAGTTTTGAGACTGCGAGCGTTTGAAAAAACAAATAAAAGCGATTTTCATCCACGTTTCTCTCTCGTGTATAGTAGTGCTTTGTCTGGAAACAAGAGCTTCCACAACAAAAATTCTCTTTGATGTTTATTCCCCAGAGCTTAACATCCAGTGTGGCACCGAGCTCCGGGGCTATTGACTAAGGAACAAAAAGCGAGGCAGCTCCTCGGCGGAGATGCCTGTGAGCAATGTTTGCGTTCCTGTTATTATTTCAAGAAGCCTGTTCGCCTCCGGGTCTCAATGAATAAAGCTCATTGGGTCGACTTTTAATAAACTACTGGGACTTTACTCTTTGCGGCTTTTCAACTGTTTAAAGAGTTTTGCGAGCTCGGAAAAAACACGTTGTCAAAGAGAAAATGAATAGTGTTAGTTACTTAAAAGGAATTGTTTAGTGCATTGAGAAAAAGCGTTTGAATAGAATGCTACTGGATTTTTATCAGCAACACTATCTTGTTTGGGAGCTGAGTATTAATGAGTCTTTGAATTTATTACCAACTTTTGGTTCATTTATTTCTTCGGAGGTTTTGTGATGGGAAATAGTAACACGATCGTATGCACTTGAATAAGAAAACTTAAAACTGGAATGTAAACTAGTAAACATACTTGAAACCAATAACAAAGTGCGTTCAGCTTATGAACTGGATACAGTAAATTAAGAGACTCTGCTTCACTTTTATAGCTCGAAAACTCTTGTGTAAAGTTCCCTTAATACTGCAAGGGATCTGTACAGCTAATGGTAAAGCAAATTAAAAAAACACAAAGAATGACCGTCCTTTCATAACCGATTTTTTTTTCAAATTATCTTATACTCTGCATTGAATGTGTGATGACTTGGCAGACAAAAGGAGTTTTATCGATTGTAAGTTACTAAATGGCTTACTACCATATATACTTAACATGTTTAGTATTTTTTTCACTCTCGCTTTTTACTAAGTATTCACTTTTATAATGAACACCATTGAACAGTAAATATGAATAGAAGTTACTTTACACAAAAATATAAAGTATCCAACTGTACTTGCACAGTATTTTGGGATCCAAAAGATCATTCACAGATTTTTTTAAGAATGACATATTTGACTTCGATGTTACTGAAAAATAGGATCTGTGAAACATCAAGATCCTACAACGGGAGCAGAGACCAGCGGGTCAAACTAAACCGCTTAAGAACAGGCCATGCCAAATGCAACGCTATGCTTTATAAGTAGGGATTTAAGGATTCTTCTATCTGTGACTGCGGAGCTACTTCCAAGAGTGTGTAGCATTTCATCTAAGGAAGTACGATGGTCTATTTCGAGATGTTTCAGTGCTACAACTTCCTTCATAGCATGGATGCAACAACTGTAAATCGATTTATGAATGCTACCAACATTCTTGTCGTTGTATATATGGTATACATTTATATGTATTACATTAGTTGCTTAGCCATACGACAATTAAATAAAAGCAGTTTTTAAACTGTAATTACACAGTATAACTGGTACGTTCACAGCAGAGTATACTTCAGTTTAGCACTCAGATTATCAAAAAATTAACACCATTCCAAAGGCAAAAATTTCAACTTGTTTGGACAGCACGATTGCAGGAATCGGTTTTGAGTTAATGCAGTTAATCTGACGGACTAATGGGCGTTAATACTGTGCAAATTCCGGCATATGCGTTTCGCCGGCCCTATAATTTCAATTTAAGATCGCAACTATAAACTGAGCCTCGTTTAGATTGATGCATAAAATAGGGGCGAGTGTTAGACCACTGCAAAGACGTATTCGTGCAATTCCCAAATTTAAATAATGGACATTATCTTCTGTGGTAGGTTTTGGCCCATCTTAGTAGTCCCGCAACGCTTTCTCTTCCCAGAGATTTTAAGATTTAGCCTAGTACTTTGGTACACACTTTGATGATTAGGAATCGTGGATCGTCACCTCTCCTACCCAGCATCCCAAGACAAGACAGTGAAAGTTTGTCCCACCAAAGGTAACCAGATGACCAACTGCAGACGCCGGATATAGTCACAAAGCCGCAAAGACCAAAGAACAAACGACACACTAAATTCATATCAATTTAAATTTCATAATTTTTGTACAGAAGCTAAGTCACAAAACAAAGACAGAAAACGTAGCGTAAATATAGAGAAATTTAAACTGAAAGCGGACCTCGATGAGGGTGACATTAAAATTGGCAGCAAAGATTACAGGCAATCCGACAATTGAGAGGTAACTGTGTGGCATTAAAGGTTTCACACCATTTCCCACGGTGCTCCAACTACGAGCTAATTCCCCGTTAATATGAATATATTCGGAATTAAAATTAGGCAAATTACACTGAAGACCCAAAGAAACTGGTATAGGCATGCGTATGCAAACACAGAGATATGTAAACACTCAGAGTACGGCGCTGCGGTCGGCAACGCCTACATAAGACAACAGGTGTCTGGCTCAGGCATTAGATCGGTTACTGCTGCTACAATGGCAGGTTATCACGGTTTAAGTGAGTTTTAACGTAATGTTATAGTTGGCGCACGAGAGATGGGACACAGCATCTTCAAGGTTGCGATGAGGTGGGAATTTTCCCATACGACTATTTCACGAGTGCACCGTGAATATCGGGAATTCGGTAAAACATCAAATCTCCGACATCGCTGTGGCCGGAAAAAGATCCTGCAAGAACGGGACCAACGACGACTGAAGAGAATCGTTCAACGTGATAGAAGTGCAACCCTTCCGAAAATTGTTACGGATTTCAATGCTGGGCTATCAACGAGTGTCAGCGTGTGAATAATTCAACGAAACATCATCGATATGGGCTTTCGGAGCCGAAGGCCCACTCGTGTACCATTACAGAGTGCACGACACAAAGCTTTACGCCTCGCCTGGTCCCGCCAACAACGACATTGGACTGTTGATGATTGGAAACATGTTGCCTGGTCTGACGAGTCTCGTTTCCAATTGTATCGAGCTGATGGACGTGTACGGGTCTGGTGACAACCATATGAATTCATGGATCCTGCATGTTATCAGGGAACTGTTCAAGCTGGTGAAAGCTCTGTAATGGTGTGGAGCGTGTGCAGTTGGAGTGATATGGGACCCGTGATACGTCTAGATACGACTCTGACCGGTGACACGTACGTACGCATTCTGGCTGATCACCTGCATCCATTTATGTACATTGTGCATTCCAACGGACTTGAGCAATTCCAGCAAGACAATGCGACACCTCACACGTCCAGAATTGCTAGAGAGTTGCTCCAGGAACACTCTTCTGAGTTTAAACTCCTCCGCTGGCCACCAAACTCCCCAGACATGAACATTATTGAGCATATCTGGGATGCCAGTTTAGTAAAGTGATAAATGTTCCTAAAATCATTTGGTACGATAAAAAACTACTGTTTCTATTTTTATTTCGCCATTTTTTTTCGTTGCAGGAATTGTGCGGCTTTGAGCAAAAGATAACTTGCTTCCCCGCTAATTTAACTGAATGACTGTCCAGTCGCTATTGGCGCAATCTTCGGACTATTTTGAACACTTGTTGAAGTGAGCGCAGAATTTTTTTAGGCAACCATTAGTGAAAACATAGTGTCTCACACTTCTATTTTTGTACGTATAAAATTTATTAATGGCTTTTTATCTTATTTACTTTGAATATTTCTCTGAGCTTATTTCAGTGCCTTAGATTTTTTTTAACGAACATGTAATCGTCGACAAGTGTTAAAAATGAAATATTTATAAGAATTTGAGGAATTTAGATGGATAAAAATTGCTAGCTTCCAGATTTTTGTGCAATCTGACTTTTTTGGACTGGTGTTACAGTTATCCTAATGCACTAACGCCAATTACACTAAACTAACCTATTATCAGCATAATTTAGTTAAGTGGGAGTTCTAGTTCTGTATAATTAAGATCAATTTAGGGAATATTTAAATTCATTTCTCAAAACTTTCATTTTCTGAAAGATCTTAATTATGTTACCGTTCAGAAGGACGCGGATGTGCTAGTAGCTGCTTGAACTTTAACCGTAACAAATGAACTGAAACTTGCATATACTTACGATCTCTTTCCAGTTGCAATCTTCACACCAACTATGCAGACGGTATAAAATTATCGTGATGACGAAAGATTTAAGGGGTCATATTGTAATTTGCTATGTGTATTTAGCGTACTATATTTAGTATAACTGTTTTGTAAAACATATCTTAGTAGCAAGATTATTACAATTTTATGAATTCATTAATAATGATTTGAGGAATGATATTATATATTTTGTTCGCTTGTATCACTTCAATGTAGAGGAAATAATAGCTCCTCGGTGACAGAAGTGGTCTGTTATGCACATCACTATCCTAGACTGAGACTCTGTTTCAGCAGTATCCTCTCTCTGGTTGCAGGTGACTGGAGTGGTGGGTCGAGCAGATGTCTTGGCCTGTGTGCTGCTTCTGTTGTCTCTGCTTTCCTACCACGGGTGAGTTTTGAGATTACCTAGCTACCTGCTAGTGACTTTCATAGATGTTATTTCGATGAATGTATTGTCGCGTGTACAGGTATTTTCGTGAATAGTAGTTTGTATTTAATTAAAATTTCTTACGTAATTATACCTTTTGCAATTAATATCATTTGAAATTTTGTTGTGCACTCTAAATACTCATCCCTTGAAGTGGGGAGTGAAATGCAACTGTTATCTTCTAAAACTTGCCTCATGTTCTAATTTTTGATAAGAAAACATATTTTATTTCCACAGACAATGATACTTTCCAGAAGTGATAAAAACGGTGATTTAAATTGATAATCATAATTCATGTGATACGTTTTTTTCCTAACTTTACCGTTTTTAAAAACATGCTGATCAATATTTAATTATTAAGCGAATCAAATTCTACTATGGTTTCTTCTGTAATAAACTTTGGATTGGCCTCTAAGCTGAGTAAAGTAAGTGGATTACGAATGCCTCATAGACTCTTGACTTAAACCATAAAAAATTTGGAACTTCCAGTTTCCGCAGTTTGTATTTTAAGATCACTCATGCTTAATTAGGAATTTTCAAACTGTACCGATTGCTAATCACATGTTTATGACTTGTAGCTTCTTTTCACAATTTATTGTACATCACATCTATCAGAAAATATATTGTTTACATTTGAGTTACTAAAAAAATTAGCATTGGAGAGATTTGACTGTTAAAAATTAAAATTCATTTTTCTCAAAATTCCTGTCCTGTACTGAGATCACACTCCAACATGACGTGATGCACAGTCTGTCTTTATGCTCCACAATCACTCAGAGTCCAAACAGACGCATTTAAAGAAAAGAAAATCAGCGTATGTGCCATGTTATGTGCATATTATGTTTAAGACAGTCCACAACATTGTTGGTTAAGGCATGGGGCGTACACGTGATGCAGGTCAGCATTCAGGTTGTTCTTTTCACAATAAATTACATAAACATAATGACTTCGGCTATAGTGACGTAAGTATATAATGCAACAATTAGCTGCATAGATAAAAATTTATTGCTTGTGCAGTAAACAATGGGTTAGTCCTATAATTCAGGTAAAGTAATTGGAATGAGAGCTTCCTTCTTTGTTTCGTAAAAAAAAAAGAAACCAGGCAATCTTCATGGATTTTGTCTTTAATTGTTTTAAAGGTTCCTGGCCAAATAGGTTACGGAGCCCTATTGTTGACGTTCCGCTGTCTTTCCGTTTGTTGGTCACAGACCTCTAGTGGTTAAATGGGATAAGTCATAGGCTTCACTTTTTCACGTATCATATATAAGTTTCGTTGACCCAAATCCGAAAATTGTATTTAAAATTTTGTAAACTGGGGGTTTCAATACCTATAAAGTGGGTAGATTTTTTTTTTTATTCCAATAGGTGAGGTTATAAGATTTCTTGTAATTTTAATAAATTATATATTCAGTAAAAACATTTATTTTTCATATCTTCATATTGAACACCTTACACTAATTCCAAATAACAATACAACGATATTTTCTTCCAGTTGAATGCTTCTCCTCTCTGCCGTATAAAAAAAAACTGCTTGGCAACCCAAACAACCAAAGATGCTCCGTCTCCCCAACAGCCACGTCAGAGTTGCTAATAACTCTTCTCAAATAAGAACTGTATAACAGGCACAGATCATATTTAAAAAAATATAAATGTATAATCAAAGTGAGGAAACTTCGTTTCCTTACAAGGTGTAAAGTTTTAAAGATTGTTAAGTAGAGAAATTAGATAATTTTTCATTTTTTTAATTAAAAATAAAGATGTAGTTAGAAGTCAAAGACGCCAATTTTAGATCATTTTTGTTACCGAGTCTATCTAAAATATGGTATTACTTAAGAATATGAAATTTGATCCCAATATCAAACATATCCTACATTTAAACAATAAATACTAATAAAAATACAAAACATGTTTATACACTTTACTATATACCGACTTGTAGCTTCTAAACAAGCGTTTATTATTATTTTTACCTCGATTTATTTTTTTCCTGAAACTGTGCAGTGAGTGTCGTGAAACTGAAGAAACAGAAAAAAAGACTGATATGGAAAATTTCCCAAATGTAATATAATATACAAACTGGCACTGAATCAAAACGCGTATGCCAAAACATAGTTTATTTTGTAGCTGCAGTAGACGGTTGTAAAAACAGTATTAGTGTAGCAGCTAAGGAAAACGGCCTAAGTAATAAAAATGTGGAAATATTAAAATACTTACATTTAAGACAGTTTCTTATTTTCGAGTAAAACAAACAAAAGTTTTTATTTTGAAGCAATTTTGCCATATATTAACACTATTTTATTGAAAAGCGTTCTTAACTGTATTCGAGTTTATTTTATGTTAATGTAACTGATAAATTTTATTGGAAACTAGCAGTCTGAGCTCTGAGCGGTAACGTGGTTTGGCGTTGGGAGCCACGGTGCCGAGTCTACTGCCTAACTGTTGTTATTGTTTTTTTTTTGTGTCAAGCGACTTCCAGGTACAAGAATATTTGTAGTCATTACTACCTTAACTGCACGAGTCTCGGTTATATAAACTGATTCCTGAATGTAAATAGAATGTACAGCTCTACTGCTACCTGTACATACTTCCATAGTATTGTAAAATGAAAAGCAAAACGAGAAGAGAATCAGTACCACTTACTGAAACATTATCGCAGTTCTGTAAAGCGTATCATAGCAGCCTCCGGGGAGGTGATACTATTAAGCTTCCCACTGCCGCTCCGTCAGTACAGGGGACATGCCTGGCGTAAATGCACAGTGCCATCCGGCCATTATACAACTTCCATTAGTGTTGCTGTTAAGTGGCAATTACGGGACCGCTTTGGGTCAATGGCTCTCGTCTTACTGCAGGCTACTCACAAAGGGTATTCCCCCTAAATTAACAGCATTGACCACTCATCTCCATTGTTAACGTCTCCTTGCGCTAGTCTGAGTATAAACTGGCCAACCACGAAGTGAGGTACTGCAGTGACCATTGTGGTTACACGGACGGAAAAGTAGCGCTATAATCAGCGAGAATTTTAGTTTCACAGTCAGCAGTTACTGGATCTATAGTGTACTTATCTTATCATTAATTGCAGCGCTTTTGATTCCTACATAACGTGTCCATGTTTTACGTGTTGCGCTGGGGCAGCAGTGAAAGTGTAGAATACACTTCCATGTAATGTATATACAGTAAAAGCTCCTTATTCGCGGGGTATACGATCCGTAAAAATGCCGCGAATATGGAAACTGCGAATATGAAATGGTAATTTGTATGGGATTATAGGGGATACGTTCCAAGGTTCCGAAAAAATCCAATTAAAATTAATTTATTACGAGATTTTAAGCAACATGTTTTAGTTATTATTGTCAGTCTTAGGCAATGTTTGAAAGAATTTCGTAATTTTTTCTTGTTTTGCCACTTTTAAATGGTCTTTCAATTCGGACTGATATTCAGCTGTGGCATTAACAATTTGCCTTTTCATAGACGGATCAATTTTCATGAAGAAATCACGAAGATCATTTACCACCCCTAGATCTTCACACAGCGATTTAAAAAATTAATTGTCACCACTTCAGTGCTCATTGAAGTCTCTTCTTCGATGTGTTGGGGATTTAACATATCCTCCAAATCGATTTCAGTCAAATCGTCATCTTGCGATTCAAGCAACTTGTTTAGGGAAATTCTCACCGGAGAGTGTACTCCATTGCAATTTAAGTAAATTAAATGTAACTTGATTCTATCTGTTCGAAATATTTTTTTTTTACTTATGGCTTTACGCCTCGTTAACCTCGAAGTCATTAGAGGTGGGATGGGACAGGGGACATGGAACTGGAAGAAATTCGGTCATGGCCTGATGAAAAAAGCATCCCGGCATTCCCCTGGAGTGATTTGGGTTCAAAATCATGTCTTTCTATACGATTCGCAACTTGAGCAATGTTTGCAGTTAAAGTTTGAATTTGCGCGGGTTCTCCATCATTTCCGACAGTGAGATCAGGCATGATCGAGCATGATGGCAATGTGTATGGCTTCAGTTTTCGCAGCGATTCTTGTACTGTAACGATGCATTATGCTATGTCAAAATTTTTAAAGCATTGCATAACATTCATAAATAACATGAATTGCGAACATAGCAAAGGGGTCAAGTTTTATTCACTCAGAATTATTGCAACGAAGTACTGATAGATTCAGTCCCAATAAGATTTTTTTTGTTGATTTTTTAAGTTTTTTGTTTAATTGTTTCGGCCTGATAGGGTGACTCTCGCCGCGTGCCAACTATACTCAAACGATGCCGACACGTTACTAACGATACCAAATGCGCTGAATGCACGGAATGGATCCGCGAAAAATAAAAATTTCAAGCGGCGAATACAGAAAGTAGTCCAATTAATCTATCCGCGAATACTGAAACCGCGAATAAAGTGTTTTGACTGTAACTACTGGCGCGCACGCTGCGGCCTATGTAAAAAAAAATATGCAAATACATTGTATATACCTGACTGTAAGCTATATACCTTATTACCACGCGTCCTCAGTACTAGTGGAAGGTTATATATTGTACTGTACCTAAAATATCGTATCTACATAAAACTTATTACTAATTTTTATTTTTGTAACATATCTGACATTAATCGTTAGAATTAGACCTTATAACTTCTCAGCCATTGATCATCCACGTGGGTGAAGTGGTAAAGCACTGTATCGCAGGATGGAAGGTTACGAGATCGAATCCGAGAAACTTTTTTGAAGTGAAAACTTCTTTAGGTGCTTTGGAGACGTGTTCCTATGATATTTTTGCTTGACTCGAAGGGTTATCAGTGCACCTCCGATTTTTTGGAAAAATTCTATCCATGGTTTCCCAAATCACTCCAGGCAAACGACGGGATGCTTCCTTCAAAAGGCCATAGCCGAATTCCTTCCCATTCCTAGCCTCCCCCCCCCCCATCCTTTCCCGTCTCTAAAGACCTTGCTGTTAGAGAGACGTTAAGCAGATAAAAAAAATCTATTTTGTTCCTAGTTGAAATAAAAGAAAATAACGTTACAATTTAAGGACATTTATGCCCGTTATTTGTGGTTTTATAGTGTCTGACAATGCCTACATTGTAGTTAGGACCTATTTTTGCCTATTTTACGTATTTTTCCTTAGAGTATAAAAAAACATTTTTAAATAAGAAAAGCAGAAATAATTTACTATGTACCTATTTGCAACAATTGAAATTACCATCTACAGGGTCATTGTCGCTCAGTCCCTGCTCGCACAGAGGCTGCAGTGAGACGTGTGTTCTCCTGAAGCACCAGTATGCTCAAGGTACCGATCTCCAAATCGTGTTTAATTAGGCAGTTGATTGAAAAGTTTCCCAATTTCGAAACGAATGGAAACATTATATATTATGACATTACGGAACTAGACTGCTAAACTATCTAAATTGCAAAAGTTTATTTTAAATATACATGTACTGCGATTTGGTTGTTTAAAATAAATTCCGTTTGCTCAATGATTGCTGTTGTCAATTCGCTGAAGATATTTTGTCCTTCCTTTCTCCTTATAATATATCTTACTGTTCCATGAACCGTTTGTCTCAACTTATACGTCATGAATTTCTCTGAGTTAATAAGCTTAAATGTACACGATGGATACAAGATAAAAATCAGATTTGTATTCCAGAAATGGATTTTTCATAGGAAACCTGTTTCATCCACTGAAGGGATCAAAAAATTATTCCAGTTTTATCAACAAGAATAAATGGTAATACTAAATGGATGATGTAATTTTAAACAAGGAAATCTTTAAAGCACAGCGATTTATTAATTATAACATTATTGAACTGTTAAACATTTTTTAAACGAAAGTATGATTATCATAAAGAACTTAAGTTAATGTTTCAGGTTTATATGCTGTTGGAATACAGACCAATTTGGTTCTTGGCAGCAGCGTGTTGTTTGTATTCCCTTGGAGCGCCTGCAGGTTGGCAGCCAGGCCTGACTGTTATCCTGTTCGCAGGCGTGAAGAGCCGCGCGTGTGGTCGTCGGTGGCGCTAGCAGCTCTCGCGATGCTGGCTAAGGAGACGGGCGTCGCGGCGCCACTGCTCAACCTCGCACTCGACGCCGCACGGTCCTGGAAGTCTGTCGCCAGGTAGGTCGCACTGTGCAAGCACCACATAAGTTAACACTGAGCACAAACATTTTGCCAGGATTTTGCCGTCTTATAGTTGGAATCGTTACTGGAAAGGATCAGCAATAAAATGATCAAGTTATCTATGATTTATGTACTTTCATAGTTACTTCCAACAACAGTATAGATGTTTTTGTGTGTCTGAAATTAGGAGGGAGCAATTTCCGCTGATTTTCTTTATAGTTTAAAGTCCCTTTTCTTCCGATAAGATTAAAGAGATATTTTTAGGCTCCTGCTAGAAAATCTTTAGCCGTGTTTATAAAGTAACATGAAATTCTCTTACCCCACACTAAGTGCATCTTTTTCTGCCTCACATTTTGATGCTGTTTCGCTGGGTACTCTTTGCCACAAATCTACTTACTAGACACTGGGTGTTTAGGGAGTAGGGAAAGCGCCTGTGAAATGGTATTACTTTATGTACTGTGTGATTAGTTTTATTTTGTTTGGGAATGTTGTGTTTATTAAGGAGGAAATCGGAAACTATCCCAAGTATTCGGTTAGGTTATTACGAAATCTTGTTATATGTTGAAGTCAGGCCCGAAGTTTGAACGTGAACTCAGTTTTCCTTCCCGGTCAAGCATGGCGCCTCTTTGACGCGCAAGCTGAACTGGAGAGCTCAGCATTGAATATATCATATACTTGAAAATACTAAATCAAAATTTAAAAGCTGTCCTAAATGTTCCAGTGTCTATTTACTATCATCCACTAAAAGCTGATTTTTCTTTTTTTTTTTTTTTTTTTAATGAGAGAAGTTTATTATGAAGATTTTGTAACCTATAATAAAACAACTTAGAGCTTAGCTAAAGTTAGAACATGAAAAGTTTTTGTTTCTAGCTAAATAATCTCTGTAATTCCAACCCCATGACTGATAACGCCTAGCCCAGTGACCTTCATCCTTATACGTAGGTTCAGTATATCGTGGTTGAGGATAAGGCTATTTATGCTTCATTACAATTTTGTTCTTTGTACGTAAAATACATTTCTAACAACTTGGCGTGTTCCAGTTTTTAAAAACATGCGTTTTTAGTTATAGTTTAAACAAAATTTAGGCATATTAAATATAAATTATAGTTTACTGGGCTGTTCTGGAAGCACAAAAGTGTGGTTGAGGAAACAACGAATCAGCATTTTTAGACAGAGCCACGATATTAGTGCACATAACGACGGTCATCACTCAGTGTACGAAGCAATAAGGGGTTAGATCGTTGGAAGTAACCAAGTGTACTTGGCTAGGAACGAGTTGATAAACTGTGCAAACCGATTTTTTTTTTAGAATTAAGAAAATATTGTGGCTGTTTAACTAGTTCAGTAGAGGCAATTACTAATGAACATTTTCTCTACTAGTAGACGCCGTATCGATTGAAATGCAGAAATTAATTTAATTTCTGCTACATACATCTGTTATAAGTAAATACTTAAACCTAGTTTAAAAATTTCCCCTATAAAACAATACTTAAAATCTGCTCCAAACTGAATTACTGCAACACCAATTCCAGGAAACTTAAAGATTAATAAAAATACAAAATATGTGTTAAGATTGAAAAAAAGATTGACGAACCATAATCTAGCAGTCAATGGTCACAGCTCAATAACTAAGCTATCAGACGACATTAATTGTTTATGTTAAAAAGTGAAGTGAGTTTGTCATTTGTCCTACAGTTTTAATGCTTTCAAATAAGCTTTACGAATTTCAGTTATCAGTAAGAAAATTATAGCGTCAAGAATGGAATAGGGGTTAAGTTTATTATTAGTCAGTTGAGAGGGAGTATAAAAATCAATAGGTTCGTTGAGGCTTCTGCCAGAACCAACCAAACATTCCACTTATCACTCTGCGTTATCGTCTATTTATTAATTTATGCCCTTGGTGGTCGTTACATTAATTTACGTTGTGGGAGGTCGTAGATCGCTGGAAACAAGAAAGTTAGAGAGTAGTTCTATTGAACACAATGTAACTTTAATCTTCATTGCCTGGAGAACTTGTCTTACGAGTGTGGTCTGTGAAGAAACTCATACACATATTCATAACTGTTATACAATTTTTCTACACAAGATCTAGACAGTTTTGTCATTCCAATTCAGAACAGACAGTACTTCGAGGCAGCAAGTTGCACTCGTTCAGAAGGACTCATTGCATGTATCAGCAAAGAATGAAAATGGAAGTTCACTAACTGAATGAGAGCAGTTGGCTTGAGTCTGGTAATGCGTTCCAAGTTAGCTAAGTTTGGTAGATGTTCTCACTTCGCGTTTCGTATCGTACGGCCGCTGTATTCAGCATCGTAGAAAGTATGTGGTTAGTTCAACTTGGAAGCCTGTCTCTTACATGTGTTATAATGTGTTCCAGAAGATTATTGTAATATTTGTCCTCAAGATACACACACCAAGTATGTGGGCAAATAATCTTGCTGTAAGTCGGCGTCTTCGCCCAAATTTCCCTCATATCAGAATGTAGATTTAACTCTCTCTGATATTCCAAGAAGAGACGTTGAATTTATGTTTATTACACTTCTTCTAACAGGTATCTTGTATTTTTGGACACTAAAAAATAAATCTGATGTCTTGTTTTGGTCGAAAACCTGACAGCGATACTTGTTAGTGGTCTGATAATATTATGTGATCCCACGAGGTAGTGACCGACTCGCATTACGCCTTTATCCTCATAGTATTACGAGCGATCTAAACCATGGCATATGCATTGCCCATAGAAATTTCTGGCGGCACCAGAATATGAACCGGGTACATCGGTAAGGCAAGCGTCTTAACTTTGTAGAGATTACATCACTCCTATTACCCTGATTGTGTCTCTTTTCCATGTCTACTGCACTTATGGTGCAACGATAGAAAAATCTTTATTGATTCCAAGTTCGGAATTTGGATTATTTTCAGCTGGATACTTCTCTTCCAACCACACGTTTTTCAATAAAATGGCAATAAAGGAACTTCTACTAGAGGATTTCATTAGAGAAGTCAATACGCCTTTCATCCGATACTTTACTTCCTAGGACTGGCTTCATTTCCCCTTGTATCGATTTAATCTTCTATTCGAAGAGTTTACCTCAACCCAAGCAAGGCAGCTACGGGCAACTTCACAACACAAGAATCAAATAAGACGGCTCAACGGCAGGGATCTGATCTTTTTCTTATGGAACTATCAACAGCTCAGAGATGCATTATAGCAGAATCCACCAAGTATTAAGAAAGTTTTGCAAAACGCTGGAGGGAATTTATAATATAGTTCATTGGTGCCCGTTCTGAAGTAACAGAAAACTTATCCAGTAGCTATATCAATCTTAGTAACGTGCACTGGTAAATGTTTGCAAATGTGGAGACATATAATTCACTATTCCTAAACAAAAATCGTGATAAACTTGAGAACTGAGCTGTGGCCAGTAATCGATGTATTAAATCCCAACAATGCTCATCATATGTTTTGTTATTGCTCTTTACGCTAGTTATGTAAGATATAGTAGTGATAGATAGCTCTATTTTCGAGATTTATAATGATCTTGGTATTTTTGGATTAACGGAAATAGTTTTAATCATCTTGAATATGATTTTGAATCTGAAAACAGCTGGAGGGGCATTAATTTGAACAACAGTGGTCAGATTTGCAGTTAATTTGGATTTAGAGATGTTTACTTCTCTAACGGTTCCCATCGCTGTTACACATCTTGTTTAGGCTCTTTTATATAAGCAGTTTAAGTACTCTCTGATTACTTTACATTTAGATTGAGTAGTCTTATAGAAGCGCCTGAAACCATTTTCGTTTTGTTTCCATCGACATCAATCCCCTCTGTGAAATTCAGTCTTTCTATTTTTTTATTTATAGTTACTGCATCATGATTGAAAGTTCACCTGTTACACGTGTGTTTTGAGCAGAACAGAATATGTTTAAAGGTTTAGGCAACATATTGGGCTAATTTAGTTCACTAGAAGAATTTACGAAGCACCTGATAACGACGAATTACCACGTATACAAAATCCCCTGAAATCACTCAGTTTCTTCAAGGTTTCTCCAGTTCAATGACATAAAACATTCCCATATGACTGTGAAATTCTTTTCCATACGAATATGAAGAAAAATGATTTGTAACTGGTAATAGAAGATCGTAGTATTATCGTTGAGATCTGACGAAGACTGAACGTCTAAAGTTTATTTTTTTCTTTTCTTTATAATACGGCGTTACAACCCGTCAACCGCAATGCCATTAGAGCCAAAGGAGGGATGGCAACAAGAAACCTTACAAAAATTCGACCAAGGACTCTTGCCCGGAGTAATTTCTGGAAGCCATAAAAAACCGAAATCTGGAATGCTGAATCGGAGATCGAGCCCGCGTGCTCCCAAATGCCAGACTTGAATGTTAATCGCTCAACCACCTGGATCTGTAGGGTTGTTTCAAACAATTGATCCGTAGCGGTTATAGGAAGCAAAAAAATCCTTAGTCAATAGAGACTGGCAAGTTAATCATATTACCAGTGGTTGATTATATTTTTGAAAATAGGTACGTATCATCAAGAAAAGTGTGAGGTTTCAAGACATAGAGTTTGGTAAAGAGAGGATTCTGGAAAATTCTCTCTAGTTATAAACATGTTTCATGCGCGGTCTTGGATCCAAGTGTTGCTGTATGCTGTATGCCCATACTGAATGCTGAAGTGAAACATATTCGTAGAGATACTTGATATCGGCCGGTACAGAAACATAGCTGTGGAAACGAGAGGGTAGAATAATCCATACACACAACGTGACGCAACGAGGTCATCGTACTTTCTACATCAACCAAACTATCATCCTATATTTTTGGCAATCAATGACATTCGCAGTTACACCATTCAGCGGTCTAACAGGGTACAAAAATTATCAATGTTACCGTTTCTTTTCTCAATCATTTCACGCGATCCTAAGAGCACTATTTTGATTACAAGGTCAAGCTCCTAACCTCTACCCCAACGTTAGGTCAGCAGTTGTCAGGCAACCCAAACATTGCCCTTTATTATTTCTGCCGCTCCGAGGTAATCTGTATTCACTCTGGTGGTGTTTTACACTGTTCCAGGAGCGTGAAGGAGTCGAGGTGTTCCCCGGAGGCGCGTCAGTTTGCACGAAGGGCGGCCAGCTTGATGGTTGCGGTAAGTACCTACTGACATATTGTTCAGTGTGTAAAGATTCCGAGAAGCTGTCAGGATAGTGTCACAATTATTATTTTCCTGTTTAAATCTTTGACAAACATCTAGAGTTTACTTTGTGCTAGTGTTTCTGTTTTATTATTTTTTGGATACACAGGGTGTTTTGGAAACACATGTATCAACTTTTAGCAGAGATAGGTTGTACAAACTCAAAAAGGAATCATTAACAGTGCGAGGTCAGTTTGTATATGTTATTACAAATAGAGGGAAAGAAAATACAAGAAAGCACAAGAGAACGAAATGCTGTCTATTATCCTCAACACATCTGAGTAATACATTAAGGGCTCTAAAACGCGACCATGCGATATAACATACGTTTACGGCACCAGCGTAGTGTAATCTACCAACCTCTCTTATTTTTTATTTTACCCAGTAATCATTAATTAATCCAACTTTTTAAGCAAGATTTACTGCACTCATTGTATCAACATATTTATAGACTACTTGATAAAAACTCTAGAAATTACAACGTTCGTTGGTAATTAATAAGAACCTTTAAAACTACTTTTTACACTTGGAATTGGTAACTGCATTTACCTTTAAAACATCAGTTCTTAACACTGACCCATTCATATTCAAAAGTCATCGAGTGTCATTATGGCGAGCGGGAGTTAGAGTCGAGTGTAAAGTTAGAGAGACATATACTGTAAATCATTTTCTTTCAGTTATCGATCCGAAGATTGGTTTGTGGCGATTCTCCACGTATTCCGCTTCTCTATTTTCATTTTTAATTCTTCGTGGCTGCTGCATTTCATGTCATTCATAATTTGATTCATATAACTTAACCTTCTTCTGCCTTCAATAAAGACCTTACCCAAACTACTGTAACGCAAAACATGGCCTATCATCTTGTCTCTTCTTATCATAATCTTCGTTCCTCAGCAACTCTACATATACAACAGAGAGAAAATTGACTTACATCGGTTTCATGTAGTGATGATTTCTATCACATCGTCTGCATTTGACACCTGGTTCGCGCTATAATCTTCAAACAGATAACAAGAACGGAGAACGAGCGATGAGGTCTGATATTGTGTTTGGTGGGGTTCAAATAACTTTAAGAATAACGGTATCCTGATTTCAGTTACCCACGTTATTGTAAATTCTGTCTTCCTTACTATATAGTGCTGTTTTCAACATGTCTAGCTTATGGAGAAATGTAAAGGAACTGAAAGATGTTATTTGTTTTACCCATTTCCACAATTTAACATTTATTTCGAAGTGTTAGCTTAAAGAAATTTTCCTGGCTCCAGCCAGATGGCACAAAGGATGTGACTGAATTCTAAGCGCCCCTTCCCCGTGTTAAACAGTGTCCTTAAATTCGGAATAAAATATTTCTGTATTTTCTTATTGCTAAAAATATACTCGCTTTCACTATTGCCACAGCAACATTTATAGCGTTCATAGTCTATGGCGTATGATATAACAACATAACATGAAGTATAATATGGAACATGTCTGGCATAGCGCGGATTTTTCCTGCAGTTACAGGTGAGTGTGAAAAAAAATACTTATCACTTTAAACAGAGTTTCCGAATACCAGTCCTTACAGTAATCCCAGAAGAAATATACGATGAAGGCTAATGAATGGGACCACCATTTATGATTAATCTCATTGCGTAAACACGATGTTTGCTATCCTGCATTGCTGTATGATTTCGGTTTGTGTTTGTGCATCTTGTCTCTCCAAAAGTTTTGCAAAAAAAATTCTGAATATTTCTGCATACCTAATAGTTAATGTGAGAGACTTCGTAAATAACATTAGAAGATAAATTTAATACAGAAGACTGATTCTGTGACTATTGCGTTCCGAGTATCAAGATTTGAAATCTGGGATTAACGGAAGGTATTCTGTGGTCGTTCAAAGTCAAACAACCCAATGGCAGGCATAGTTTCCTACGGTGATTACAAGTTCCGTTGTCGTAGCATTCGTTACTTTTTCACTTACGATTGCTGGACGTACGCCTTGTCGTCTTGAATAAGTGTTAGATGATAGACAATTTGATTACAGAGCAGTCGTTATATAATCCTACTTTTGTTAATACTTTTAAGGGGTATGTTTGTGGAAACAATATAAGAAGGATGTTACACTCTACTTTTCTCGTTCAACAATGAAGTTATCAGATCGTGAATCTCGAACGGTTAACCTACCTTCAAATCTTCTTAGTTGGAGAGGATTTGAGTATTTAACCCAGCTCACAGTGGCTGAAGGTAGGGGAGAAAGGGGGTACAAGAGCCACTGGGTAATAAGAGTCTAACCTGAATAATTTAAACATCACGTGCTAGAAACCTGGGAGTTTTGTTGAAGGCTCCATGGAGAGTATCATCCTTCCTTATTACAAGTGGTGACTAAATCGTCCTAAGTTTGCCAAAAAGACGACACAGAAAAGGTAAAACGGAAGAAAGAGAAGACGGAAGGCAATAACGGTCCGCCGAAGAAAAGATCCGCATTTTCTGCTGTAAGAAAAGGAAAGCAACAATGAATGCAAGGAGGAGTAGAGTAGCTAATTCAAGATGCAGGGCTACAAGCCGTTTGTCACCATCTTCGTCGATTTCAATTAGCCATGGTTCCTGTATAGTAATCATTTGTTTGCTTTGCTTCACAGAAGTAGAATCAAATGAGAATCTCATGTCTTGTGAAGTGTGTAAAAATCTAGCACATTTGGACTGTACAGATTGTGATGATGAACTGTCCTCGATTTGTAAATTTTGTGCTATGAAACAATAATGTATTTTTAATCTACAAAAAGTTAATGATTAATTTGTAGATCCATAAGAGTGGAAAGAATTGTATTAATTTTCAATTTTGTCAACAAAACTAAAGCTCTATCAGTATTATGGACTAATTTAACTGTGGCTCCCATTACCCTATTGAGGGCTCCCATTAACCAGTTGAATGAGAACTATCTGAGTCAATTTGGTTTTTATTTTTATTCCCAACAGTGAAGTGTTCGTTTTCGTTTAGTTTTACACAGGCAATGGATTAGACATAACAGAATCTAAATTAAGAAAAGATACAAAAAAAACAAAAAATCGTTTCTAAGGCACTCTGATTTAACTTTATCCTTGGTAGGCTGTACCCTGGATGAGGCCGTGATATAGTGGTGGTTGTTCCAGATGAGCGCTCTGCTGGCGCTCCGCCTGGCAATGCTCCAAGGCTCTCTGCCTCGCTTCTCCAGCCAGGACAACCCCGCAGCCTTCCACCCCTGCAGGCTGGTCAGGTAAGAATAGCTACTGTCAGATATACAATATTAGAGCCTGCCATGAGCACATCTACGATAAAGGATACGAGATTTGTCTTCAACAGCTCGCTCGAGGTAAGCGAGCTTTGATGCATTTTTACAGTCACATTAACGTTCTTCCTCTCAAGGCTTAGTATTACTATCAGCATAAAAGAAGAAACGGAGAGGTAAGTTCTGACCATAACACTGTAGAATTAGTTAAAAGTATTGAACACGAAGATAAAGTAAAATAATCTCTTGTGGTCTCTATTGTAGCCGCCTAGCCTAGCCTGGTAATTCTACCGGGTATATAGGACCTACAATTTAACTTGAAATGCAAACCACGGAAGCGTTCTGGCGTAATTCACACTACACACCAAGCTGTGCCAGAACTGAAGGTCTGGTTAATGACCAATGAAAATACCCACCGAGACAGAGATTCCAACCGGGAACCATTCGATCACTAGTAAAAATATTTCTGAACTCAGAATAAGGAAAATCTTTTTCTAAAAGTTCCGTTTAGTTGTAATTGAATTCCTTGGCTGTATAGTTTTTTTTTTTTTTTTTTTTTTTTTTTTTTTAAGTAGTATTTACTTGTATGGAGGTAAAATATAAATTATGAATGTGAAGAAAGGGAAGAAAACGTTAACCAGGTGAATAGAATTTCTTCTGCATGAGATATTATATTGCCAACATAAGCGAGTAATTTCATATTACATACGAATTTGTTATGCTATGAATTTGTACTTGACGTTAGAAGTGGCGGAAGTGCTTTGTTGTTGCTTCGATTGTACACTACGAGTAGGATTTAGTTTTTCAGGTTTCGAGTGACTGCATTTACTGTAGTTTTCGTGACATGATACTAACGAGAGACCATCGTTATCTGGCTTAAACCAATTACTTTCGTAATGATCCATTAACAGCAGGGCAACGGTTTCGATTAATTTTCTGATGTAATCTTTGTTGGAATGATATTGAACAAAACCATATGCAGTGTCATGTTATCGTAAAAAATCCTATACCAACACAACGATTTTCAACTTAATCAGCAAAAATAGCTGTATGATAAAACCAAGGGCGTATTGGCTACTGAATATTAATGGTATTTAATTGGTGCTAATATTCTTAAAGTTAAAAACATTACTCTTTGAAAGGGAACTGGTGCAATTTTGCAAAAAGCTTGATTTTTTTAAGCGAGTATGATTTAAATTGCTGAGCTTCGAACCAGTGTGCCTGAGAGCCCAGGAATCACTCACACACGTTTCGCCTCGTCTTTGAATTATATGGGTCGCTCACCATCTGTTTATGGAAACAACAGTTTTCTGTTATTGTAGTTGGTATATTTTATAAGAGACGGATTACCCCCTGAATCTTAAAAACAATTTAGAAGTGCCAACTCCTATGCTGTCTGTTTACGGATGGACGGATCATAAATATAACGTTTAGGGCAGGTATCTGCACTTAGAAAATAGATCTAATGTTTATGGTCGTAACATATAACCTCTTGCCACAACTTAACATTCTGCAATAAAATATCCCATCTCCATATATGTTTTATCGTTTCGTCACGTTGTAAAATAATTCACGAATTTTATTCTCCATACATAAAGTTTCATTGCTTTAAGAACTCCACATTATTTGGGTCAACAGAAACTTAACTATCGCATGCAGCAATATACTTTTCGCCACGATGAAATTTATTAATGTTTGATAGAAATTGAAAAGTTGCTCTATTATTCTTTTTTTCTTATGGCTTTACGCCTCATCGACGTCGAGGTCATTAGAGGCGGGATGGAATCGAGGACAAGGAACAGGAAGAAATTCGGCCTTGGTCTTTTGATGGAAGCATTCCGGCATTCGCCTGGAGTGATTTGGGGAAACCATGGAAAATCCCTCGTATAAAATTTCCAACAAGCAACGAAATATTTTTTTAAAGATTTTATTTCCTAAATTGTTTGTTCAACTAAAAGTTACATCACTCACCTAAGGAAGACAGCCCATGAACAATCACACACCATCTACAATGGAGGGGCAATTAAACGCATGCTAACTGCTCTGCATACCAAGAATCTCTGTCAGCAACTTATTAGGTAGCGAAACCATATTAAAATTGGAGGCAAACAGTCTTCTTAAGACGCAGTTTCTAACATGCAACATCTGTCACGAAATTTTGTATGAACAAAACTCAATGCCAGTAGTGTAGGGGAACCATATGAAAAAAAAAAACTATACATCTTTTAATGTTACAAAGTCTGTTTAATGAGAGGTATCTCTCGGGTCTGTGTTCCCGAGGATGCGAGTTCAAATTCACGTCCTGCCATCCAGATGTCGTTTTTACATGGTTTCCCGAAGTCATTCCAGTCGAATGTTGTAAAGGTCTCCTGAAAGGGCCATGACCGAATTCCTGCCGTTCCTCTCCCAGCTATGTTAACGAGCCGGTTGAATACTGGGAGTAATCCACATGAAGAAATGTTCCACTTAATAAATACATGCAGGGAATGATGCAGGGTATGTCGTATTTTAACCTTTTTTCTTATTCTTCAAAGGTACTTTAGTAATTCAGGGTCTGAAAACGAATCTCTTGTCCACAATACCCCAGATATATAAATAAAGTCTATTCAAAAGAAGCGGAAAAAATTGCATACTTGATACGGTTCTCTTAGTGTTTTATTTATAATTTACCGCTTTCTGCTTGCTACTGTTTAGACAGTGGAGCTTTCAGTAGATGAAAGTACTTCTAAAAATCTTCTATTCGTCTAACATTTCGTTTCATGCTCTCTCAGGAATATTTCAGTGAAGTTGTTATCTTTGTGGAAAATACAGAAGTCAGATGCAAAAAATGTCCGGAAAGAGGAGACGCTAGTGAACGAGATAATTGGTTTTCTTCTCGAAGGAACTATGGAATAAGTGTGAGTTTCAGTCACTATGTCACATTAAAACCGCATCTAGTTCGTATTGCATATTATGACATACGAGCTGCCAGCAGGAACTATTTCGAAGGGAGATATTTAAGAGTTTTTTTTTAATGGTTTTACTAATCATCCAGATTAAGGTCAATAGAACTGGGCACGAAACAGGTACGAAATCGGGTATGTCATTTACATAGGAACCATTCTGACATTGACAAGAAGTAATTTTGGGGGAACAACGGAAAACTGAAATCGTCATCACCGGTCCGGTAATCGAACCCGGGTCATCCGAATGCCAGGCACAAGCTATAACCACGTACGAACCAACGGAGACCCTTTAGAACTAGAGTAATCTTTTATCGCATCTGAGCGAAAACCGGTGATACCATATTATTAGTAATTTTAGAATAACACCAAATTTCTCTACTGGACTAAAGCCTTAGAAAAGAAAGGTAAACCTGGAAAATTCATAATTAAACTTTCAAAAGACGGTTTACTTTGCAGCACATTACCGTCTTTGTGTAATCATGTACTGTATAAAGTAGTTTACAGTTAAATTAAGAAATACGTTTAATTTAAAAATTTACATTTTCACCGACGTAAGCTTGTGGCAGTTTAAAGCTGATACTACAGATCGAATGCCAAATACTCATCGGCCATTTTATTTATTTGATTATTGTGTTTGTTTGTGAACCTTTTAATGTATACGACAAATACTGTAACGCTAGCAATCAAAATATTCGGTTGTTTACTTTTACTGTTAATACCTTTGCAAAAAGGCTTTTAACTGCTGATACTGAGCGTTATGTTATTTGAATTCCAAATTTTCATCAAAATCATTGTTACAAAATGAAACAGAAATGCTTTAATTTTCATTATATTGTAGATTCCCTCTATGTTTGATTTCACCGTTGTGTTTTTTCTGAGGAAGATAAAATCAACTTGTACTGTGAATAACTGATGTTAGTTTCGCACGTATTCTGGTTTTAAAATGATTTTCCTGCACCGTTCTGATTTTTGGGAAGTACTGTTCCCTTCCTTAGTAACTATCTTTCTGTAACTTACTTCGTGTATTATTTAAGCCTGGACACAATATATATATGTCCGATGTTGTTCCCAATATTAGTACTCCCGTCCGAAACGCTAGAGTCACGAAATTCCTCGGGAGGTCTCCTCCGTTCTCTACCCGCAGGATTACATTCCTACACAACTTGCTGAGTTATTGAGTGGAAGTTGGTAATTAGGTCACTCCAGAATTCCGGCTACGCTGCACCCGTGGTTTTAATTAAACAACGTGTACATCTTATCTTTAAACTTTATAAAACAACTTTTTCTCCTGTGGCACACAAATAGCATCCGTAATGTAAATACGTCGCATATATGCTTGCTGTAAAAAGCAAACACGATGCTTGTTTCAGTAGTGCTGAGGAATATCAAAAGAACTCTCCAACTGTGTGTGAAGTCCGCAGTGAACTGGGTGAAAAAATAAACAAGCATGTTTCTGACCTCTCTGAATTCAAGTCAGGCAATAAAATTTTAAAATTAAACATCACTGAATATAAGAGGGGAATATTTTTTTTTTTTTGTAATGTGACATCTCATATTTGACTTCATGTTGCAATAGATATATGAAATACATTTTTAGATATGTTTTCATAAATTTATTTATGCATTAATTGCATGGGAAATTCACCTCTGGAATATGTCATATCTCGTGTTATTTTTTTAATATAAAATGTAAATTATGATATAAATTTCGCAAAACTCCTGCGCAACTTGCGGCCTAGCTGTTCAAGTTGTTTTCTTATCAATATTTTTCTATATTGTATTTCGTCAAGTATTAAAATAAGTGGTAGATTGACATACTATTACGCAGCTTTTCGGTTATTATTTTCTAAATAAAACTAAATAATTCTCTTGGTAAAATACTTTCTATATTAGTATTATAAATCTTATTTACCTTAACTATTAATTGTTGATTTATAATCTATAAATATAATAAAACTGTAAACAGTAAAATGTTTGTATATTTAAGATATTTTTTGAAAAATGAGTTACGGGCATTTATAAGCTACAGAGAGAGAGATAGAACTTTTTTTTAAAATTGTCTGTTTGTCTGTAAGTTTCGATTAATGTACAGCTCATGTCCCCACTGTTAAAGCAGAGCAAGTTTCATTCTGATGTGGCATCAAATTTAAGATAATTTTTGCTGAATGCAAATAAATAAATTACTTGTTTTTTGACCTCGTATCTTTCTGAAACTATCGAGTAGGGACCTTAGAGTGTTTACAGGACATGGTTTCGATTGGCGGTACTCATGCCAAATATCATCGAAATCCGTTGGCCTTCCCTTGTTAATCGTTTTAACCCACGGGAATAATACAACCAACTCAGGGACAAGAAAACACCCAATGTTCACTTTCTCTGACATTCAATACAGTCAGGAATCATATGGAAGTATTTTTAAAGGAATTTCTATACTTCTAATCTTATTGTGTTTACTAAGCGTTGATTGGAAGTCAAATTAATAAAAAATATCAGTCACAAATTCCAGAATTTCGATTTTACCCATTCTGGTTGCAGGAAATATCTGTTCAGAACTACATAAACCTTCTGTCAACCACGTTAAATAAATAATTGTAATCAGGACGAACTATTTGCTGATAGAATTTCAGATTTTTTGGTTATTGTGCTTCTGTTGCGATTTAACGTAGACTAGTGATTAAATCTGAATCATGCAGCGTTCTGCTAAGTAGACACCTCGTCTTTGCCACCGGATAATTTTATAAAAACTCAACACAACAACGTCTGCATCAAGTAGGCCACCAAGTCGTGGTTTTGGTACAGAGCACACTGTCAGATCCCAATGAAAATAGTTGAGACTTGAGAGAACCGTCGAATTGCTGTGCATTTATAATACCAATCGCACGAAATTCTAGAAGTTTACATCATTACAACACACCGGGAAAGCTTCAGTTTATCCCCGCAACGTCCTATCGTATCACAAATAAACAATAAATGCCACCAATACAATCACTAAGAGGGTGACGACGTGATCGCAACTGACAGCGCCAAGTATATTATACTTGCAAGAATACGGTCCCATATTATGTTACATATGCTCGTCTTTTTCGTGATCGTAGTTCTCAGTCGCCGTCATTTTTGGCAATGTTGGGTTTTATTTCCTTATGCTTCCTTAGTTTCATAATCAATACATGACAGCTTAAAGGGATGTTTAAATTACGTTTCCAAATGGATTGGAGCCATGTAGCTCTCAATAAATAGTGTGCTGCATATTTGACACAGGCCACGTGACTGTTCATTCAGTTGCTTGGTTATACGTTGAAAGTTGCCTGCGTATCGGCTTCGCAGTCTGAAGGATTTCTTCCACCACGCGCCCTGAAAGAACGCTCCGCCGGCGATGGACCCGAACGAACAGCTGCAGTCTCCGGCCATTCGGCACGGCTGCTTTATTTTGGCATTTTATTTATTGTGGCTGGCAGCATGCAAATCAATAGGCAGCTGCCCGCTAAAGCGGCGACGGACCGCATAGCGTCCGTATTGACGCTGCTGCCTCGCTGTGGCCCAGTTAACGTCAACCATCCGAATTCGCAAGAGCCGTCGAATCCTGTCTCAGAGCTCTTGCAATTGGCAATCAAAAGAGGCGAGGCAAGTGTTTCGGCCAGCTAAGGGTTGTAGTATGGTCTAACAATTATAGGTTAGTTCTGATACAACACTCTACATATAATTACAACGTTTGTCCTTTAATTACTGTTTTTTGGTACCCGTTTTCCCTCCTTGGGAACTCTCCTAAGGAAGATGAACTGGGTTGTTTTCCCCAGTGTGTGATAGTCTGTGTTGTTGTAGGTGTGGATGATTGTGATACTGTGTGTGTTCAGTATAATACAGTATAGTGCATTATGAAATGAAAGATGTAGAGGGGAGAGCGTGAAACCCAGTGCTGGCCCATTGAGGTTTACTTTTCAGAAAGGCATTTACAGAGGCCACCAAGCTTAACATCCCCATCACCATCTAACGAATCACCATCTAGAGTGTCATTTACCCACGCTCCATACGCACCGCGGAGAGGTCTTGGATTTAATCCAGGAGTTTGGTTCACAATTTGGCTTCTTCACTCTGCAAGCCAAGTAGTGATGATGAAAATTTCTCCCACCACCAGGATCCAACCAGCCAACACCGCGTCAACGCCGCACATTATCACGGTGCCGCAGCCAAATGAACCAACGTGGTATTCCTCTAATATTTGTTAGAATGAATAGAACAATGTTTTTACAATATTCTTCTTACAAATAATGAACACTACTTTCTGCATGGTGCAAATTGTTCATTAATAATTTAATCTTTTGAAAGTCCCTTTAAACAACGTCGACTGGCATTCTATTTATCAGCTAAGGTGTGAAAATGTTATATTGTAATTGCTGTCCATACATCTTCCTACTACTAACTAGCTGACACATAAATATCACTCACTAACCGACTATCTCTCTGCAAACCTGTCACAACTCCGCTTCCACTAATACATTCCCCTCACGACTGTTGATCATTGGTTGTTGGCTGCCATGCTGCAACTGCCGACCTCCAGCCCCGTTATTCCGAACTGGTGATTATTGATAATCCTTGCGTTGTTTGAGGTATGACTTCACCGATAAATCACGTGGCTAATTTACCTCGTGATGGCCACTTGTCACTGATCGGTTTATTTAGAAGTTCTGTCAGATTACGGGATAAATACAATGGGCGGAGTATCCTGACTGCATATACAAAAGCGCAGTCCAAGTCGCAGGCGGATGGTTTAGCCATAACGTTACATGGTGTTATATATAAACCAGTGATAAAGCTGTAGGGTAACCTATTCCTTTAAGCCCTATTCTTGCTTTACTTTACGACGATTGTTAGAACTGAAATATTTTGAACTTAGTGACTAATTAATCTAAGGTCGACGTTATAACGATGTCTAATACGCGGAAACTTATATTAGCTATTATGTCTTGACTCGGAACAGTTCCGCCGCCAAGGTAAGACAAAACTACAGTTTTGTTTTAACTCATACATACAATCAGAACCACAATCACTTTGAAAAGTCTGTCACCACACTGATCTATCACAAGTAACTGATGCGTAACAAGAACTTTCAATTGATCCTAATAGCTGTTCACTGAAGCTGGGTCAATCCTTATATAGCTGACGTAGGTGGCAGGGAAACAAGAGGAAGCTGCCCCTCCATGGCGGCGGTAACGGTGGCGCCACTGTGCTAGTGGCTCCACTGCCTGGCCCCAGTGACCTCTGTTGGCGAGCGAGGGATATGATATGCAGGAAGAAATATCATTAAGCTCTTAATTGTTGTGTACATTTCCCATCCTAACAAGGAAAGAGCAAGAAAGCTGCTCGAAGAAGAGCTGAATGACATACAAAAACAACTACTAGAACAAAGGTTTAGAAATTTCACCGCAGAAAAGCAAAATATGTGTCTTCACCCAAAGACAGTACCAAGAAGGCGACTTCATAATAACTATCAATGGAAATAAAATGGAGATGGTGAAAGAAGTTAAATTTTTGGGCATGTGGTTGGACTCCAGACTATCTTGGAAGAAACATATCGAGGAGCTAAACCAATCATCATTGAAGCGCTTAAACTGCTTAAAGGCACTGGCAACGCCTAAGTGGGGTGCAGATCCAAGAATTCTTAACACCGTATATCGGAATGTATTAAGAAGCAGAATGGAGTATGGGGGCTTCCCATATCAATCAGCTTCCAAGTCAAGCTTGTCTAAACTGGACCGCATTCAATCTGCGGCCCTACGAGTGGTTGGTCGATTTCTCAAAACAACTCCCATTCAAGTGATGGAGGTGGAAACAGCAACCCCGCCTCTTAAACTCAGACGTAAGAAGATAGGACTCCAGTTCTGGACCAGAGCATGCTCCATTAGTCAACATCCGCTGATAAGGAAAGTGAAGACTCTAGCCTACGAAACCGGCCCAAACAAACGGCAACAACATACAACATTTGGCTTAGTAGAATACATGCAAATGACTGAAACGTGGAACATACACAAACGAGAGATAAATAATATGTACCAGGGAGATGAAGTATGGCAAAGATGCAACTTCTCCAAACACATTCATACCTCCCTCACGAATGAACTAGTAGGAAAGAAAAATCACATTCTAGAAGAACTCAAACAAAATACGTTAATAACCTTAAATGAAACTTGGAAAGGCTGGAGAAAGGTGTACACCGACGGTTCAAAGTCACGAGGTCAATACAGCTCAGCAGCATATGTAGACCTGGAATACAAAACATATCAGGCGTTTAGGGTACCTACCCAATTTGCAACCTTCTCCACGGAGTCTTATGCGATACTAATGGCACTGGAGTACATACAACAATCGGGTCAAGCCAAAACAGTCATACGTACAGACTCCAAAGCGGCCCTCCTTGCACTTTTAGCATTAACGAAGGGGAAATGCAAGAACTACTTAACGTTCGAGCTCGCTAAGGAATTAAAGAGCAGCGCAGCAAAAGGGGTAGATATCAAGTTGCAATAGATACCTAGCCATGTCGGCATAGTGGGCAATGAAAGCGCGGATACAACGGCAAGGAAACAACTAAATTCCAAAGACAAGGAACACATCCCCGTCCCATTTACTGACTATAAGGACATAATATCTTCCTGCGCTAAGTCAGAATGGGAAAAAATGTGGCGGGAGGACAGGCAGGAAGTGGGAAGATGGAACCGAGCAATAATAAATACAATCGAGGACAAACCTTGGTACGACCGTTTGGAACTCAACAGAAAGGAGATAAACTGCATAAACAGGCTGAGAGCCGGCCATGCCCTACTAAACGACAAAAGATTCATTATGAAACAAGTTGACTCCCCAATGTGTACATCCTGTTTAGAGACGGAGGATATATACCATTTCATGCTGAGATGTATCAACTACCAAGCCGAAAGACAGGAGTATCTAGAAGAAGGTCTACAGATTAGAGATATACAATCTCTTATGCAGGTTCTCGCCTACCCCAATAAAAAATCCTGTAAACTACTATACAAGTATGTGTCAAAACTAAAAATCAAATATAGAAGACATATTTTCAAATAAAGGATAGCCAAATTGTTCCTATGTACCTGGCTAAATTAGCCCTAGGCTAAAGCCATAAAAAAATGAAACTCTTCATGTCTTGGCGTGAAGGGCTATTTATTTGACAGGAGTGAGTGAAGTTGCAGTGTATACAAGTGTTGCTGTTTATTCCCTTACAACAGAACATCTCAAACCATCAAAAATTTTCTCAGGAAAATTTAGTGAGCAGATGTTGTGAGGGGCAAACTCCTATAAAAAAAGTACTGAAGCATGTCTAGAATCAGTCCAGCATGAAACACTCTTGATTTTGTGAAACATCGATAGAACAGTTCGTTGAAAATGATGGAGACTTTTTTTTATATGCTTAACGTCACTCTAACAGCGAGGTCTTTAGAGACGGGAAAGGATGGGGGGCAAGGAATGGGAAGGAATTCGGCCATGGCCTTTTGAAGGAAGCATCCCGTCATTTGCCTGGAGTTATTTGGGAAACCATGGAAAACCCAAATCTGGATGCCCGGACGGGGATTCGAACCGCCGTATGATGGAGACTAAATTAAAAATCACGGCAAGTAAATTACTCGTTTTTGTATTATTTGCGTATGGATCCTAATGGATTATACAAAGTTTCCATTCTCATTATTGCTTTTAGTTAATAATTTGTCCAGTAGTTCCACAGGGTTGTTAGAACAAAGGATTGCCAGTTCCTGAAGCAAAAAAGGGGGGGGGGGGAGATTAACTGTTGCGATCCATCTACGATTCATGTAACTTATGGTCTTTATAATATGTACATTTTTCAGACTGTCAAAGGTATGCATTTGAAGAAGTTGCATGACTTACGGAGCCAAGTACGTATATTCGAATGCTTTCGAGTCGTAGGATAGTAAAGAAACTTTACCATTCTCCTTCCCGGTATTCATCTTTTAGTTATCAATCCGAATATTGTTTTTGATAGCAAAGCTGCATGTATGCTGCTTCTCCTTCTTACTTTACAATTTGTTAATTTTTTTATTGTTCGATTGTTCTGTTGTTGATAGAAATCTCAGCATGTACTGGTTCATCTCCACTGAACGCCATTACTTTCGTTTTTTCTTAGGTGAATCGTTTATTTACTTTATAAAAAATCGTGTTTAGCTTGATGGGTACTAGACATAATTTCTGTTCAGCTTCTCCCACCTTGTGTGACTATACTACACGACTATCTAAATTCTTTAACTTTTTCAACTATTTGTTCCTCTAATTTAACTGTACTAGTTTTTGTGCGCCACTGTCGCAAATCAGAACTTTGGACCTTTCTTGTTTATTTTGTTTGTTCTCATCCATTTTAACAATTGATTCACCTAAATCACTTTCTTTCTCTGAAACAACTGAAATTTCATCTTCAAATTACAGTATATCTATGCTGTGAATGCGATAAGGGAGCGTCCATAAACCACGTAACTCCAATTTGGCTCCTGTGAACCCCTCTCTTCCCTCCCCCCCCCCACACATAGCCCGACGTGGCTTTTGCCTTTTCTTCCTTTCCCCCTCCCTTTCACGTATCACGTAGCTTTTTTCTCCTATTGTACTGTGTTCTCTTGTCAGACTATCGTAAATTACATACGGAGATAATTAAATGGCGGAAATAAATATTCACATGCTGTTGTGTGTTCTGTATCTCATTTTAAGTGTGACATATAATATAAATGCAAAGCTACGTGGCCTCCCTCGTTACTCCCCTCCACCACCCCACGTAGCCCAGCGTAGCTTTCCAGCCAACCCCCCTCCCCTTGACCAAACCACGTAGTTTATGGACGCTCCCTAAAAGTAAAGGCTGTCGTGAGATAATAAGAGGGAGGCTGTTCCGCCTTATTAGCCACTGCGTTGTGTGTGGCGTGTCTGATCCGGCAGCCCTTTACGTGCTCGCAGTGGGAGGTGCCGGCGCTTATCTGTTGACGAGACGTCGACAACCTCCTCTTCAGCCAGATTACATCGGGGCCGCAATCAACTGCTATTTTGCTTTGACGACGCCTATTACGATGCTATTAATAGGGCGAGATCTAGTTTATGAAGCACGCTCTGGCGCCGGGAGGCGGAGTTCGGTTACAGCGTCGGGGCTGATAGCACAGAAATATTACCAAGGCCATCTCCCCACTGCGATGCTCACACTACGCTCTTCCGTTCTTCTTTATTTTAAAGACGTGTTTTATCAGTCACTGCCTCGTATCTCCACCGTCCACGGCGAGTCGTAAGACACGACGCACTCGTAAGATGCGACATTCATTGAGAGGAGAGAGGAAGTTGTTAGACTGCTAGCAACACGCGATGTTCTCTGAGATACGTAGACATGTATTACCATCACAGCAGTGACACCAGATTATTTTTACAATGACATATGAAATATTTTTAAATGATTTTTTACTCAAGCCGAGGCAGTACGTTTAACGTTCCATTTATTCAAAAGTAACTACGATGTTTGCGATGTATTGGCACTTCTGAAATTTAAATTAACTTTTTGAATTGTTAAAAACATGTTGATGTGTTTGCTGTTCCACGATTTACTTAGACTTTTGGTTTGATCTGCTAATTTCTTGGTTTAATATATTTAAAAATAGTACATAATATTTATTTTGAAATCCTTCTCAGTGACTTTATCACTAAATGTGCAGTAAAAAGTGATAATTCGTGTATTATTATTAAAGTGTTAATATTTGCTAACCTACTAATGTGAACGAAACAATAATGATTTTAAGGATAATAACTCTGAAATCAGAACTTCGGAAAGGCTTTCTACTTTTTCAAACGATAATAGCATTTTTTGACATTGATGTTTAAAAAAAAAAAATTCTGCTGTAAAATTTTTAGCTGCTTGTTGATAAAACAGCCATTATTTACAGTTCTGAATTAGATTGACAGATTTTATTACTGTTAGGAGATATGACATAAGAAATTAATACTAAATTATTTCAAACATATAAAATGCTAATCTCGAGACTGCTTACGACGTCTATAGCTATTGGCGAGTGAAGGCTGGCACGTGACCATTCTCTACCCAATAGCTATAGACGACGTACGCAGTCTCCAGATTAGCATTTTGTATAAGAGGATGAGGTTGCTTTAGCTTATGGCAAAATGCCTGTGAAGCATGTATTCATGGATTGTCAGAACAATGTCCGCGTATATATTTGTGAACTCACAGATTAGATTATTAAATCTTCTTAGTTTTGGAGGTCCGGTATGGTTCATTACAGGTAAAGGGGATTAGATTTTAGTTTGCCACTGATGATGCACATTGTCGGGTTAAGATCGGTGTCAATCTTCGTAACATGTTGAATATTCAGCTACACAGAAGACAGTACTCTGCTATTGAGAAGACCAGACCCACTGCTGATGATCGAAGAGTGGATGTATTAGTTCTCCACGTTAATCCAGCAAGTTTCTGGATGATGTTATTCCTTATCCTGAGTTTATCAGCATTCTTGATCAAGTGTGTCCTTGCTATCCATCTCTGTTCAATAGCACGTTGCTTATTAGCTCCGACATTACCGCAATTCGTAAGTTAGATGAACTTGCACGTTAAACCATCCCTACATACCGTATCATATGCAAGAACTAAATCATCACAACTACGGTTTAGTCTAAAACATGTTCGTTCAACTGGAAGATGCTTAAGATTTGCGGGCTAAATTGGGCGATAGTTTTGAAGATACCCTACTGGTTTCCCTGGTTTCAACATGGTTATGATCTTAGTCCGTTTGAACTCTGAAGGAAGCTTTCCGGTGTTTAAGATATTTGTAGAAAACTGTAACATCCATTTTCTTACATTCTTTTCGCGGTGTGTTAGAAATTCTGGACGAATACAATCAAAACCAGGAGCTTTTCTATTCTCCATTTCTTTCTAGGCTGCAATTAAATCCTCCTAAATAAAAGAGAAATTTTTGATGACATAGTAACATTGATATTAACCTTTTATAATCTTTATCAGGATTAACTTTTGACATACTACCAATGCAGCTGGCAACTTGATTGGTTTCTACCACTTACAACGTCTAGCCTCAGTCCAGTTGTGAACGAGCCCAGCATTGACTTCAGATCTCTCACTCTCCTGAAAATCACCGTAATGTTTTTCAGATATACTTTTCCACTCGGGAATATATTATTTTCTTACTTCTGTGGGAATGTGTCTCTTGCAGTAGCTAACGGCTTTAACAAATCTGGAATCCATTTTATGTTACTGTCAACATCAGCTGAAAACTTAACCAAACTGGCTTTATCAAAATTCCAGCATAACAGTGGAGATGATATGATAAAAGGGATCTGAAAGCCTACTTCTACAAGAACAGGGCTATGAGGACTATGTGAAAAATTTGTTATCACTTTACATAACGCAGTAAGCTGTGTAGCCTGGATGGTCACTTTAAACAAAGTATAAGTCGGGATTAGTGTCAGAGTTCATTCTCGCTTACCTGGAAGTGCCTCTACGCTTCTGGTTGAAGATTAGGTGGATGTTATGCGCATCTGACTATTGCACACATTTTTCACCACATCGGTCATTAGTTGGATATCTCATCTGAGAATTGTGGCTATTAATGTCATCCATATAAACTGCAGGATATGTAAAGATTGGAAGAACACTATGAGGACAGTTGGAAATTTATATTTGTTCATTAGAATCACATTGTTAATCTCTGTATCGATGTTAAAAACACAGTCTTCATCACTAGCTGAAATTAGGTAAGCATTGGTGATGGAGTGATGAATATAGGATACACCACCATAAGATTGGTGGAAATTATCTCCCAGTAATCAATAGCCAGGTATGCTTCCTCTTGAATGTAACTCTAATTAATAAGGTGTGTAAGATTCTTGAACTCAAACCAAATAAGTTTTTTTTGTTTTGTTTTTTACAATATCACTTTGGATAAGTAATCACACTTGAATATCTTGAGAGCACAACGAGCATGCCATCAAATAATAGTCAAGCTATTTACTGTAACATCCCGAAAGTAGACAATCATTAAAATCCCTTCTTTACAATTGCACATTCTTAATAAGCTTTACAACTATCCAGAAATTATAAATATTAGTTAAATCTGTGATGGATTGCCTTGAAACATTAAAATAAACTAATTAAAAGTTTGTAATTATAATTTTTATCCCATTTAGTAAGCTGAAAAATATAATGAAATACCTATTGCTGCGGTGATGACCAAAAATTAATGCAAAATTCAATTTAAACATTTAAAATTATTTTAAACAATTCTTTATGATTACAGATGTTAATACAGATGTTGATAAAAATTAAAAACAAGAGCTTAGCTGATTACCCCCTTGTAAAGTAATTAAAAAAGCTCTGTCCATACTATTTACCAAATACAATTATCTCAGAATTGCTTAGCGAAGGATAAAGAAGTATACTGCCATCACATGTTGTATGTTATGTTGGGAGCATTGGAACTGTTATGTATTAAACAATCACAATAACGGTATCTTTTTTGATAATTGAACATATATGTTCTTTCGTATTGAATGAGAACAAATGAATTGTAAAATTCTAATTGAATATTATTTTCAAACTAAAATTAACTTGTTGCGTTAATATAGAAGACATACATTAAAAGCAAAGAGTAAGTTTTCAATACCCAGAGTCTTTGATGACCATGCTTGTACAATTCTAAATAGAATTTTCGTCCCTTAAAAACGATTCATTTGGGTGGTCGAACGTGAATGCACACTTTGAAGCTTGGAGAGGATTGGGGACCAGGACAGAAAGAATTTCGTCCATTTTGAAGAAACTATCCCACAATTCACTTCGAATGATTACGGAAAACAATAGAAAACCGAATCTCTCCAGGCAAAATACCTTTATGGTTCCTTCAAAAGGCGATGGCCAAATTTCTTCTGGTTGAATGTCCAAACATGCTCAAACCTCTAATTACCTCGACAAGGCGTAAAGCTCCACGGAAAAAGGATAAAAAGTATTCCTTACGTTAATTCAGACTACATTCCCACTCTGTACAAAATTTAATTCAAATCCGTGGAGTCAATAAGACATGACATAGCAACAAATATCCCAAAAATTTGTCATCTGTAATATTTAACATCTATTCAGACTGTTTCTTTAGGGAGACGTTGATCAATTTGGAGATGGGAGTGCTGTTCAATGGAAACTGGATGAACAACATTTGCTACGCATTTTTGCAGACAGTTAGGAAAGTTTAGAATATCTTATAGATAGAATGTCACAAACTAGCCACGAATACGGACTTGAAATTAATATAAATAATACAAAAGTGATGGTAATTGGCAATAACAACAACTCACAATGCAATATTATCATTAACCGAAGACCATTAAATGTGAACAAGGTATACGTATCTTTTCACCACAGAAAATAGCCAATGGGATCAATCTGAAGAATTAAAATCATGTATTGGTAAAGCCAGGGCTACTTTCTATAAAATGAATAACCTTTTTAAAAGTCTTACTTTATCGATTACCACGAAGATGAGACTCCTGCGCTGCTATGTGTTCTCTGTCATCCTGTATGGCGTTGAAATGTGGACACTAACAGAAACTATCAGCAAAAGGTTAGAAGCTTTAGAAATGTGGCTATATCGAAGAATGTTGAGAATACCATGCGCAGACCACACCACAAATGCTGAAGTGCTCCGCAAAATGAAAAAAAGATATGGAAATACTAACCACCATAAAAACACGGAAGCTGCAGTATCTTGGCCACAACATGAGGAACAATAGCTGTTATGAACTCCTGCAGTCTGTTCTCCAGGGGAAAATACCAGGAAAGATAAGTGCTGGTAGAAGAAGAACTTCTTGGTTAAAAAATCTGAGAACATGGACCTCCAAGAGAAAAGATGGTTGCCGACATCCGGAACGGATAAGGAGCAGAAGAAGAAGAATATATGTAAGATTAACCCCTACTGAAAAATCGCGTTACGGTATGAAACATTTAAGTGTAAAAGAATACTCTGTAAACTCCAGCTACGGCAGTAATCGAATGATATAAAAAATTTGAGAAGCAAGTTCTTAATTTGAGATTTAGTGGGAAAATCTGAGAAGTAGATTTTGAGTATGAAATTTAGTGGCTATCGTTGCTTATTAGTCTCCTCCTCCATGCCCCCCCCCCCCACCTTTATTGTTTAAAAAATAAGTTACTGTTATTTCCTTTAAGGTAATATCCATTCTGCTGATTAAGTCACCAAAGATATTAATGTTTGAATCTTTTCGAGTATATTTATCATTTAAGATATGCTCCACGACCCAGGATCTAAAGGAATATAATGGAAATTTTCTAGTAGGAGAATGATACGTACAATTAAGTTTACAGTTTGTAAATAAATTCTTTGTATCAACTTTTATAGAAATCATTTAATTATATTGTTGAAGTTACAGTGAGCTCGAGACTTTACGTACGTTAAAATCAAGTGACACTGAAACGGAAATCTTGAAACCCAGATTTTGTGCGATAGTGCTTCTATGTAAATGGAGATAAATAGTATATTTTTATTCTGCTGATGAATGTTGGGCGTCTTTAGTAGTTTTGTTGTTCTTTCTACATAGAAATTTCATTTTTCCGTCTCTAAAGACCTCGCTGTTGAGAGACGTAAAGCAGTTAAAAAAAAATCATTTTCGTTTTTATTATTAGCAATGTTAAATGTTTGTATTTTATATTCAGACTAATCGAAAGTTCCAAATTATTTGACAAAAACAAAAATTAAGCCCAATTTTCGAAATAATAAAACGTAAATACATTTCGGAGCTAAGATTTCATAATTAAATAAAAAGCAACAACTTTTAGTTCGTTAAATGCAGTTAGCAAAGTTCATGGCAACTGAGATACGATGTTGTATTAGACAATAAATCACGAAATTATATGGTGAAATATTTTACCTGAATAATTATTTTTTTAGTCAAGCATACATATTCCGCTCTTTAGGGAATATGTTATTTCATGTCAAAAGGGTAGTTTGCAGAAGCTCTCAACATTCAACGAGTTAGGACAGCTTTTAATGCTAATGGAGTTGTTTATGTTGGACAAATAATCTACATTAAATGAATATTCACTCCATACTCGGGCCATAAATATTTTAACCACATTTTGTAAACATCTGAACTGAATATTTTACATCTGTCTCCTCCTAGCGTAATTTTACACTAATGTTTCATGTGATAACAAACATTCCTCAGCGGTATAATTTTGCATACATGAGAATTTCTATTGGGCGAATAATTTACATTCCTGGAATACTGTATACGGAACAAGGCCTTTAGAATTCGTTTGATGAATAAGCGTTTTTTCGCATATCTCTCGAGAGTAAAAGTAAATAGAACAACTCTGTAAACCACGGGTACGCAGTTTTTCATTGCGGGGAATATCAGGATTGAAAGCTCTCTCTAGAGACCCTAGTAGCTTGCTTGTGCCAACAAAAGTCAGTGTGTATTGGCTTCGTTCTGAAACGTCCATTGTCATTTATCATTGGTGCATACAGCTATTCAAATATTAAACACGCGAACGCGCTTTAGCAAATTCCACTCGGTGGCGCGCATTATGTGGCATAAATGAGCAAAATAAAGTTTAACGTGAAATTTCGATGAATTTGGAAAGCGTTTGAGAGCAATTCACGTTCACGCTTTCCTCTGAAATGTTTGTTGCATTGGCCGAATACAAAAATACCTTTGGTACGACAATCTACAAAATAATACGAAAGCATGATTGGCTCTGCGTTGGACTGCAGTAAAGGGGTAGAATTAACTTAAATATTCAATTTATTTATTCATTTACTGGAGTTTTAATGGACGTTATCATCTAGAATGTCAGACAGATATCACATTAAGAACATCACAAAAACTCATGAAAAATCTTCCTCACTTAAAATTTAAATGACTTTGATTAATCCCCTAGATTTATTTATTTATAAATAAATAACCTCCATGTGTTTAGTTTGGAAGGTTCTTCTGATGTTTTCATTTATCCTGTCAGTTTATGGTAAAATTAAATATTTCAGAATATTTTCTTACTTGTGAACAGTAGACATTGGTCCCAGATAAATTTCATTATTTAACTCATCAACAACACTTACTAATCTTTTCACAAATTACTAATAGCACAATTCATCTAAACTTCACTGACTTGTGAATACCACTTAAGACTTTCTTTATCTCCCATCGTACGCTATGTGGTCTACGAAAAGCAGGAAATGAGTCTTCTTTAATATTTAAGTGCTCATAATTAACAGAAACAAATTCAGAATTTCGGTTGTTCGTAAATTTGAATGTAAATATTTGAACCCAATGATGTAATTAAAAATCTTTGTTGGAAAAGATGAAAATGTAGTCATAACGCAATAAAAATATACCGAGTACGAGGAGTGTTGAAACTTTGTACCAAAAAATACAAACGCTTCCTTGATGAAAGAGAAAAAGTATGAGACTTTGTGATTTTTTTTATCAACTAGTCCGCAGTACGGTTTTTAGTGAAAAATTCGTACGAATTGTTGAAGGCTGAAAAGAAAATCTGTCGTGGTAATGGGACAGAAATAGGCATCTTTAAGTGCAGTAAATCTTTCAAAATCTCCCGAAAATGTGTCTGAAATAACTGAATTCCCGATTCAGAAAATATCCGTCGGTGACATGAAAGACGGCGTCAGTGAACTGAAATGGTATTTCATCAACAGGGTAGCAGAAGTTGTGGTGCAGGATTTATTTTCATCAGATTGTGTTTTGAACATCAGGATCTCTAGTATTTGACTGTTTTGATCAATAAATACTCACATAAAAAATTAAAATATTATCGTATGGTTGCATTGCTAATAATTGTTTAGTTCTTTCTTACCTTTTAAAAGGAATACAAAAAGTGTAATCGGAACATTTTAATGATAGTTTTCTGAGTAGGGATTCATTAGATGTAGTGCTTCAGGGTTCGATATTGGGTCTATTATTATGTTTTATTGATGTAAATAGTACTTATTGTTTCAACTGAAAACTCAAAGATTGCCATTTTTGTAAATGACGCAGTCATATAAATTAAGAATCGATTTTTATGCGAAATATGTTGAAAATTGTGTCTTGCTTCGTATTAATAATTGGTTCACAGTTGGAGGCTTGTCTTTAAACTTTGATAAAACTCTATATATGCAATTAAGTACATTAACACCAGACATGCATATAAAACTTGTAGGACAATCCATTCAAGAGTTAAAGTGTTTTTGCTTATTCATCATAATTAAATTGGATGGTATAAGTCTCTGACTTAAAAGCGATTAGGTGCAGCCACATTTCCAGTTCATAAATCAACCAAAGATGATCGCAGTATGAATAAAATTGATTATTTTCACTCCATAGGGTCAAATGCAATAATTTTCGGGGATATTCAACTCGTGAAGTATTCAGAAGAGTGAAATTATGTGTGTGGTTACTTGAATAACTTCCTGCAGACATATATTCAAACACAATTATGTATGGCATTAGAAGTAAATATGATTTTCACAAGGTGTTCAAAACGTTATAATTTGTTCAAAAGTTGTCAGATATTCAGAGATACATGTCTTCAACAAGCCTCCAACACAACTTAACTTATTATCAAGAAGTAAGATTTAATTCAGGAAGACATTAAAATAATTTTTTAACTGACAGTTCTTCTACGCCATAGAATAATTTCTTTCAAAGGTAGCTACAAAATAACTGTCAATATATTGTATAAATGTAGTTGTTGTAATAAACGAAGATATGATAATGTGACAATTGTGTATATGTGAATGTATTTAGTTATGTGTCAGTTTACTGTAAACTGACTTCTTTTTCCAACCCAAACAATCAATTCTTACTGGAATCTTTAGAAAATGATTTGTAATGTATTGTACGAAACTTTAGGAATCGCATACAAAGTGAGGGTGTACATATCATTGTTGGTGATTTGTCCTCTGGTTGAAGATGTTAGCCTTGTGCCTTTCATAGCCGGAATAGTGTTCAATCCTCTCCATTCTTTGATTTTTTATACGGAACAGTAAATTTATCACATACACATTTACACAAAAAAACACACTCATCACAGTCTGAATATAGAACACCTAATCATACAGCCATATTGCCAAAGGAAAAATAGTGTTCCGCCGGAGATTTGATTAGAGGAAGGTAGAGGTGTTCATGTTGGAAGATGGCCTTACGTAACGCCTTTAACAATTCGTACTCCGGAGAGATGTGTTGAGCAGTAATTTGAAACGGATTAGCTTTTATAGTTTTTATCATATGAAGGCCCTATACTTTTTTATTGATATCGTGAAGAATATTACTTTGAGTAGCTGAATTACTATGTAATAATACTGTCTGATCCATACTTCTGCGTAAGGAATTTATTTGCTTTCCTGCATTTACCTGCCTGACTCAAAAAATTTCAATACTTTTTGGTAGTTATTCTCCGTTTTACGTGTTATCCTTCTTTTCGTACCTGTTTCAATTAGTCTGAAAAGCATCGTCAAAATTACATAAGAACTAAATTTTTCTCGGCGTTGAGAATTAATATAATGTTCTGTTCTCAACTGACTGGCTAGTCACCCTAGAACATTCTATTAAGTGTCAAAATTTATTTAGATATGATACGAATTTAAATGATTTTGATTTACAATTGAATATGACACTTTCTCCTTGACGTATCCACCTTGAAACTCAATCTAAACTGAATAATATTAGAATTATTGTAGCCAGTACTGAAAGTAATTCTAAAAACTATTGACACGACCTCCTGATAATCGCAGAGATAATTAAATCTATGTTGATGCACTTCAGTCGATACTAATGCAGTAGCTGACAACGCTGAGCAGTATTTGGACTGATGCCATAACGGTGACTTAGACCTCAACTACTATCCCATCCAATCCGCCAGATTGCTAGCGACAGTACATTTACCATCGATACTGCCTGAGGCGGGTAGCTGTCCGGCTGTTAACACGTGTCAGTAAGCTGCCAACCCCGTAGGATGAGCTTGTGTTCAAAGGATGGATCGGCAGTTTGGACACGCACATCAGCCGTCATTCACAGCGGGATAGCGAAACACGCCTCTGTCAGTCTTTGAAGCTGCCTGTCAATAGTCTCATGTCATCCTTCCAGAATTCGTTAAATGATGAAAGTAAACCAAAATATTCAATTCAGATTGCCGTCACTATCTCTCAGCTGTAACGTGGATCCCAAAAACAAATTTTTCAAATACATTTAAAATAACTATTAATAATCTTTAGATGCATAAGAACGAAGTTTTTCTCGACTTTTAAAATTAATAAAATGTTCTCCTGTGACTAGCCGAGTGAACAATGTATTAATACGCGATATTTCGGTAGTCAAAAATTCTGTCGCCATCTTAACTTCACCAGAAGATGGCGACAGAGGTTTCGATTGCCGAAATATTGTGTATAAACAACTTGTACACTACGCGAGTCACACCAGAATATTATAATTAATCTTTGGATGCATATCACCTAATATCTACTTATTTTAGACAATGTTTATAACTACAAAAATTATTATTTGAATACATTTGAAAATAGCTAAGAGTTGGTGAGTGCCGTATTTTGGATCAGACTATCTTTTGGTCTAAAGCCGAGATAAATTGTTAAACTTTAGTCTCCTTTCTTGCACGCTACGTAGAACTCTAGCGTTCTTTGCATCAGACAGGTATTTATAACATTGTACAAATGTGAGTTAACCAAAAGTTTAAAATAATAACAGACCCAAAGAGAAGATTGGAATCAGTAAAAACGTCATGCTCAGAACACGATCGGAAAATATTTGAACAAATTCAGTCTAAAATATATAACCAATATTGATCGAATCTTATAATTTCTGCTATTTATAATAATCTTATAACAACTAGTAGCTTTAAAGTATTAAAATTAGTTGTTTTTTTCCTACCGATCTTTAGTCTGGTTTTATGCAGTCCTTTTGCCCTTTATACAACCCTCACATACCCTTTACAACTTGCATCCCCAATAAACTGCTGAATATACTCTAATCATTGCTTATTAGCATCGCTGAATAAAGCATACAAGGTAAATACAAATGGCGACTCCTACCGAAGGGTAGTTCGGCCACCTAGAAGCAAAGTTTCGATTTGCTGCGCACCTTGTCTCTGACAGGGCCGCACCTTCAGTTTAACATGGTATCCGAGCCAAGGAGAGTCCTGGGGTAGTCATAAAAGAGCAAATCCGCCAGTGCCAACTTCTCTACACATCCACTTTGCCGTTTCATATTATTTTTAATGTTAAATTCGATACATTTTTACCACCTGCCTACCTTTACTCTTTACTATTTTAAATGTTTCAGTGTGTTTGGTACATCAATCAGTGTTTTTCCTTGGTAATGTATTTCAGTCCGTGTCTCCTCCACTTACAAAATAAAATCTCCTTACCCCTTTATGCTTGAAATCACGTGCCAACTTTTGGCAATAAACTCTTCCCTTCCATATACTAATTTCAATTGTTACTATTATACTATGTGATCAAAACATTCCTGTTCCACTGGAACTTGAACCCGGTTTCCTGAGTTTCGTAGCACAATGTTTTATAATTTTTTATCATGATTTATTCATAGCGTTTTAGCAATTTAGCTTTGAATCGGCTATCAAATAAACAAATTTGTTCAATGTTGTTGCACACCATTTTATCCTACAGTTGCTTAGTTAATTGGTCGTTAACACATAATACCTATGCAACTGTTTTTTTTTACTTGTTTATTGTCGTACGTTCGATAAAAGGTGAAACGCATACATACGACAGCAAACAAATAAAACCAGTTGTGTTGGCACTATCTATTGACAAACAAATTAAACAAATTTATAGCCAACAGAAAGGTTTAGATGAAAATACGTGTTTCAGCGAGTTGCTGCCTGACTACCTCATCTCCGTTTATTCCACAGCTCCAACATGAGTCAGCGTGATTTTCGATAAAAGAGGCCTGATGGCATCATTTATATCACAGCTTCCGACGTACTCTGGTACGGAGTCTTTGAGGATTTCTACAAGCGCGTGAAACTGTCCACATTTATTCTTTTGGAACCTGAAGATAAAGGTTCATGCTTTTATTTACCAGTGTTCACCTCTACACTAGTACAATGTTTTGAAATGTTGCACTGCAACCACTGAGCTACCAAGCGGATCTATTCCAACCGACAGGACCGTGTAACGAATTTATAATTCCGTGTACTGTTAACTGTAATCTCCAATTCCTAGTTACGTAATTTATTCTACACAACGTCCACGAAGTCTGCCATTTGTAATAAAAGAGAGGTTAACATTTTTAACATTATGGCTAACTTTTTAATTAAATGAATGCGTACTTCTGCTGAAAAATTATTATTGTTCTTCACACCAATTTAATTTTGTCACTATTATTATGCAAAAGTCCTATCAATGGCAGCCGTTATTATAGTTTGAAGTGATTAAAGGAATATTTTAACTATATGATTTGACCCCATGGCATACTCCGGAATGATTGCCAGTTCCTATATTAAGGTCACCACTTAGTATTCAGCTGAAAAAAAAACAGTTTTCTGAAAACGATATAGATTAATGCACAGTTTAGAGTTACTTTGGACTCACTTTTAATTAGTTTTGAGTAACATATCGATGTGACATAACTAAAAAGAACTAAAAAGAACCTGGTAAAGTTTTGTTTTAATCGTACTTGTTTTTTGGTTCTTACATTTATTAAACAGTGCCACCATAGATTGTTACACGAATTATACGGATATATTTGCTTCATGAAAAGCTCGCCCATACCGTAACTTCATGCTATTAGTTTGAATGTTATAAGCAGAGGCCTTTTGCCAAAAACTTTCCCTTTACTCTTAATTACACTTAAAATTAGCTTTGAGTTTTCCAGATGGTATTTCGCAATGTTTTAATTGCTTTTAGAATCTTCAAGTTGCTTCCGAGTCGTCTTGTTAATTCTCCTAGTTGAGACGATTTCACTGATTACGCATGGTTGGTTCTTGGCTAGTATAACTGTTTCCTCTTCTGCAAGTAGCTTCAATAATATTGTTTTGATCCGACGCGTTAATCCTTCTTTTTTTTTTAGGCTATTGAATTCTTCTTGAAAGACTAATAGGAACATGGAAATAATCTCTTTTTATTTCTTACGAGTTGCGTGGACTTTCATAAACACTTCTAGACCCGCAATAATGTTCTTTATGGTTTTACAAATAATTAAGAAAAGATTTTCTTCCACAAGGTAACCTGTAATCTGGTTGTTACTTACTAAGGCTATCGCCTCCACGTAATCTTGGATAAGGAAATCCGATTATTCACCACTGAAAGTACGCACCAATCACGGTGTCTATCCCCTACGAGTATTTTAGAAATATTAATCAGTCCATAATTTAATAGTTTGACTAGGTTTGCAACGAACTATTTTAAGATTATCTGGAACTTTAGAAATTATTTTAGAAATTCCTGCAAATTAACATTGTTTTCTGCAATTATTTTTTGTTTTCGTATAAATTATAGTCATATTGACTTTTTCGATAAGCATATAATCTTCTCATTTTACTTTACCAACTACTTAATGAGAAACAGCAGTGTTGTATAAATTCACCTTGTTTCGTAAATACGTTGCTAAATAAGTCAACATTTTTTTTAAAACAATTTTTATCGGAGGAAGTCTAAATGTTAATTTGAACTGGTAACCAAAAAGGAACATTGATGTATATTGGAACAACCCTTGCATTTTTTTTTTTAAAAGTTAACGAAGCTACCTGTTACAAAAAGTAGTAACTAATAAAACTGTTATCGAAATTAAATAGGGCGTTTAATATATAACACGATATTATATCTCTGGGTTTCAATCATCCAATACAAATAAGATAATATATAATATAATTCTCACTTCCAAAAGAGTCAGTAATATAGGAAATCATATACTTTTCCAAATAAAAAAAAATAATAATAATAAGGTTTGAATTTTTTTGTACTATTCAGTTGAGTATTAACATTACTTTCTTCCTTGGCGTTCTCATTGGTGTTAGTCTGTGCATATGCATAAACTGTATGCTTAATAAATAGCGCATCTAATTTTATACAACATAACCCACGATCACCGTTTGTTTCATACGACTGCGAAGTTAATTCCTATTATACAATGGATGTTAGTTTTCGATCGGCCGTATCCGACGTTATGATTTTCAGGTTCCTGACGTTCTGCTACCTGGCGGCGTTCAACTGCTGGCTGCTGCTGTGTCCGGTGACGCTGAGCCACGACTGGCAGATGGGCTCCGTGCCCCTGGTGGCCCACCTCACCGACCCGCGCAACATGGCCACCGCCGCCTTCTTCTGCTGCGGCGCCGCGCTGCTGTACCGCGGGCTAGTCGACCTCGAGGTGAGCCAAACATGTAGCACCACCGAATACGGGAATAAATTCCTTAAAGATTCATGTTTTAAGACAGATAACGAACTATCGGCTCTCACTCTCTCTCTTTTTTAAGGAAAATAATCTGCTCTTACGAGTGTGAGTCAAATGAAAACCTTAAATATTTTTTAAAAAATATTATTTATTGCGCAGAAGTGGTACAAAGCTGTATCACTTTTCAACATAATCTACCCCACGCTCAATGCAAGTCCTCCAGCGCTTACAAAGTGCATAAATTCCTTTAGAAAAAAATTATTTTGGTCGTCCGCGCAAGCACTCATACACCGCGTGGCGTACCTCTTCATCAGAACGGAACTTCTTTCCTCCCATTGCTTCTTTGAGTGGTCCAAACATATGGAAATCACTTGGGGGCAAGGTCTGGTGAGTATGGTGGATGATGAAGACACTCAAAATGCATGAGTTATACACATCATTACTAGTCAATGAAAAAGTAGAGTTAAATGACTCTTAACTCAGAAAAAACAAGTATTTAACAGTTTCTTGGAACAGATTTGCAGCATCCGAGAAGTAATGAATGATTCTACTTTTAGCATTCGTGCAAAACGCTCTTTACTTTCTTACAATCAGTATTGACATTAACAGAAAAACTAAACATTAAAACACGAAAAAAGCAATAAAAAAGGTCAATCAAAATGCTCCTGGTACTGCGAAAAAGAATATCGGTAGGAATTACGCTCATTTAATAAGTAGTTACTGTGCCTGTTATTTCAACATTTAAAAGAGAAACGATAGTGATCTACAAAACTACAGGGCCCTTTGGATGAACGGTAGGTTTTTATAATGTGAATTCATTCTACACTCATCCGTAATACGTTTCTCTGACTGTTCTTTCTGGCTACCAAGTACAAAAACGCTTTACCAAGGTACAGTGTATATCCTAATATATAGTCTTTTATCTCAAAATAAGTCTTACTTAGTGTAATGTATCTTCTTTTATCAATTCTTAATGAACCACGCAGCCAAATAATACTTTAATAATAGCTCCACTCATTCACACTAACAATCTTCATAAAAGATATTACTTTGATTAAACCATTGTTATATCAAATGACTGTTATATGCAAGATCTTTATATGAGCGTGGAGACTTTCCGTGTGTATTAATGCTGTGAATTCTTCCCGAGCGTGCAGCTGGATAGTGTCGTAAAATGACGGTTGTCTTCACCAGGTATATTTCAGATATTATTGCTGTTTTGTGATTTCAAGCAATAATATCTGAAATATACCTGATGAAGACAATTGAGCAGTTTGTCGAAACGTCGTCATTTTACGACACTATCCGGCTGCACTCCCGTGACGAATTCACAGCAAGATCTTTATAACTAATTTTTTCATAGAAATACGAGGTTAATGTTTACAGAAACTTACTTAGTTGTAGCAGTATAATTTCTGTTTAACATTGTGACTCGCTTAGTTATTACTTAGTTCTGTTTTACATTATGAGTGACCAGACACTTGTTGGTGTTCTCCCACAGCTGGAGCGGCCTCCCGTGGTGTTGCTGGGTCTGTTGCTGATGGCGCTTCCCTTCTTGCCTGCTTCCAATCTTTTCATCACCGTGGGCTTCGTTCTCGCAGAGCGCGTTCTATACATGCCAAGGTAATGACGGCCATAAACAAGCAGCAAGTTTTATCGCAGAAGGCCAACCCATTGGGACGGAACTATGTGATCCCTAAACTACATTAAGGCAGTAGTGGTACACGAAGAGAGAAACAGGTGACGTGGTTAACAGATTATGATTCCAGCCTGGGTCGCTGAGACTAGAGGGAAACTGGCGAAGGTGATGATCTACATTGCCTTGTTCTAAGAGGGCACGTGCTCAGGTGACAAATTTGTTCCTAATGATTTGCCTCCGTCTCTGTTCCTTATCCTCCAAAGAATTTTTTTTACGGATTTGCGTCACGTTGACATCAAGGTCAGAGGCTGATGAAGACTGCAGGCGTGAAACGAGAAGAAATTTTGCCAGAGCATTTTGAAGGAACCATGCATTTTCGAGGGGGGAAAACTCCAGATCACACTCAGCTGAAAACAGCCTGAATGGATCTGCAGCTGTTTCTTAAAATGCTACCTGCATTTATGTTTTAATTTTAGAGATTTGTTTTCCCGAGAAGTTTCTGAAAATTTAAATTTGCGTTTGATCTGAAAATATGGAAAGATGTATCGATTACGTCAACCTATGGCTATTTGTATCATTTAAGACCTACTCATTCAAACTGATGTCGGTTGTTGTAGGAATTTTCCGTCAATTATAACAATATTTCTAAATTTTCGATATCAACTTATGTTTTGAATTCTTTCACCACTGTCATCGAATCAGCTGTCAACGTCAGGTATAGATAGTGGGGTTACGTGAATCTCTATCAGTAGTCGTCGACACAGAAACGAAATTTAAATAATGTTTCTAAAACCAATAATGATGGCCCCCTTTCTTCTGGATGTGCCATCAATTTGTACTTTTTAACATCTCATTTATATGTATGCGTAACACCCATCTGCTAAATAAAATCAACCCAAATATTTATTTTACATCAAAGCAATCTTCAATGTTTGCATTTTTAATATTGACGGCTACAGATCCGGAGGTCTCGTGTTCATTAGTTGCACTTAATCGTATTGGGGAGATCGAGGAATCGCGCCATTATTATGCGTTTTCGTAAAGACCCTCTGTTCACTAATTGATGTTTGTTAGTGAAACATCAGTTGATGGCATTTAGTTCACTGCATAAAAGATAAACACTTTACAAGTGTCACTATTATGTTTGGAATATCTCTCTTAAATTATCTAACGATTAATCTTATCACTATAAGGGTCGCTTTGCGCACAACAATTAGTGTGGTTCTACTTAAATTGTGATAATTTAATCATTCCATGTATAGAAACCTTTTTCACTGTCTCATGCAGTTTTTCCTCCTTTCATGTTATTCGTTACTTACGTACTTCCTGTGAATTGGTCCTTATTTAAGAAGTTTGAGAAGCTCAACTCCAGTAATCAGGAAAAATACAGAACAGAAATAAGGTATTCGTACTATATGCCATACAGAATGGCATTTGTCCAAGTCTTCTTCTGCGTTTCTCTTACACATTACAAAGCTTTAACTGACCAAATATTTTTGACATGAAATGTTTTAAGCTGTCCAATAAGCATCTACTTCAGTTCTGTGAAAATTGCTTTTATTTTTATAAGAATGTTCCCACACCACTGTCACTTCCTATCAAATTATTTTAGTTCCATACCACCGCCTTATAATTTTACTTGTATAATTATTGCGCTCTATTTACACCTCTGAAAATTATCATACTATCAATATGTTTTAGCAAAACATTTTCCTCGCTACTTCCTCCAAATTTATGCGTCTAAATTCCCTAATGCCGAAGTCTTTCTATCCGCAACGGTGGTATGTAGGCGGTAGCATTCCGTGAAGGAACATGGTGTCTTTCTTGTTTTGATTTTTAGGGTGTATTTTCCCAACACCGTGATTTCCAATAGCAAACTCCTCAACATCATTCTGACAGTTGTAGTTTTAGCTGAATACACATGGAATGGAAGGAAATCTCACTGCGTGTACTAATGGGGTGATGTGATATTCGGATTTGAGTATTTCATCGGACGGGATACACAAATATTTTATTAAGTAACAGGCAACTAAAAAGATGAGACTGATGTTATACAAATGTGGTTTAAGCCGCTACGTGGTGTAGGCCTTCAGTTCATTCCTTGGCAGGAAATAATCAAGCATTTGTAAGCATCAGGGGTACATATTGTATTGTCTAACTGATTTTGTTCAACTTCTCGCTGCGTCAAGTATATGCTGGTAAGACTAATATGTCATCTCAGATGATGCTGTTATTTCCTACAAATCTGCACTATATTTATTTCGTATCTGTCTCCGGCTGTTGTACCACATCTGATTCAACAAAACCGCCATTCCGTATTGCTAACGGTGTACTAATACAAGCCATTGCTGTAACTAGAACTTAATCCGATTTTCATTAACCCGGCAATATTCCACGAATGAACAGAATAGATTTGAGTGAGAATTTGTATACCGTGCTGTCTATGCATGATTTTCGGGTTACGTTCTTTCTGGATGAAAGACGGAATCTTTATGGAAATTCATTTATTTATCTGCTTGTTGGCCTCATGCGTTCTGATCTCTCTGACTTAGAAATTTGTAACGGTGCACTACTTTAGTTGCTACCACTCGAAACATGATAAAAAGAAAAATTTGGAAAAAAATGCGGCAGAAATAATTATAGAGCGTTTGAGAGCTGATTTTTTCAAAAAAGATTATCCTGGGTCCAAATGAAAACTATCAACCCGTCTTCTGTGAAAACGTTTGGATTTCTTTCCGTTATATGATTTAAACGAACATTTACGTAAAATCAATAAAATTTAATGTTTTCATTTTTATTTCAGAACATACTGATTCTAAAAATTTTCATAATTGACAGTGATATGTAGCCTCATATAGTATCTGAGAAATCCGTAGATGTTGCTCTCTAGATTATAATTTTCACAAAAAATTTAAAAAAATAATTTTAACAGATTTTGTTCTTCATAAAAATCACTTGTGTATAATTCTCCAGTGAATTTCGTTCATCCTACAAATATGTCACTGACCATAAAGGTTTTTTTTTTTAGTTAATTCAGTTCAATATTTCGTTACCGTTCCCTCAGGTGTATTTAACAAGAATAAATCATTCTGAAACTGAAGAATAACATTTGTTTCGAAATGAAAGTAATTTACTATTCGTTTAGGTCACGGTTAGTCTTGAAACTACGTTAGAATTCTCTGATCACTTCTCACAGATTACAAAATGTTAACAAACGTCTTGGTACTACAAAGCCGGATTTCCTTCTTTTATTGAAGAATGCTTCTTTTGTTATTATTGGATAGAACGTTGCGATGGACCCAAGTAATCTTCATGACACAAGTGAAAAATTCCATTCAATGAACACACCAACACACATGAGCCACCATATACCGGTAAACTCTCACGAAACTCGTACCTAACATGCGGGAGGATGGGGGTTAAGCCCCGTACGCCCATCCTGACTGTGGTTTTTACGTGGTTTCCCACAGTCACTCCAGGAAAATCCGGGGGTGGTTCGTCTGTAAGGCCACGGCCGACTTTCCAGCACCCCCTCCCTCACCAAAAAAGGGTCTTAGAGACCATCCAGCAGCCTGGATGATAAAAAACTGTACCCTAACGTATGGGAGTCAAACATGGATGTTTATCGGTTTTGCTAAGAATCCTTGCATGTCGAAGCTGCCGAGATGTATGTATGCATGTTCCGTCTCACAAGAGAAGATGACACTATGTAATTACCCAGTCTTATATTAATTAATGTCCTTCCAACGTTTGCACATGGAAATTCACAAAACGAATTTAATTTGTATATGTTATTACGGTTGCCAAAACTGATATGGTCACATCCGGAATTTAACGTCTTTAGATAAGTACGGAAAAAATGTAACTCTATTCACTTCTTTCATAGCACTGTTCACCAGAGAAGGATTATTCATTTTCATTATAATTTCTCCTGGATGGCCATCAGACAAGAAAAATACATTTGACCTAATCCCCGAAGAAATGCAGAATCGAAAAGTATGAAACAGTGTTAGCGTTCTTAACCAAGAATCAAAACACACCCGCTAGCACTTCACGAATTAGGTGGCACTCATCGAGCGACCGACCGAACTCAACTTCTCCTCCACTCTCAGCCCAGGGGTGCCAACCCTCGCACCTGCAACACACAAACCCATTCTATTTTACAACTGGAGCTCGGAGACGATATAATATCGAAATATGTAGCTATATCGATATTAGTTAATATTTAATTGCAGGTTCTAATCTTCAAGATCATTGTCAGCGCTCTTAACCGAGCGTGGTGGTGTAACGGTTAGCGTTCTGGCCACACATTCGGGAGGACGGCAGTTCGAATCCCCGTCCGGGCATCCAGATTTGGTTTTTCCATGGTTTCCCAAATCACTCCAGGCAAATGCCGGGATGCTTCCTTCAAAAGTCCATGGCCGAATTCCTTCCCATTTCTTGCCCTCCATCCTTTCCCGTCTCTAAAGACCTCGCTGTTCAGAGACGTTAAGCTGTATTTTTTAAAAAAAAAACACCTGTTAGCACTTCACTCATCACTCGGCCATTGTAACTCAGCTTTCTCGGCCCGATTAACTTCCTTCACACTCCAACATTCGTAGCTGTATAGTTGTAGTTTGCTAACTGCTGTCGTGTGCCAGCTTAGGTGGCGTGCTGCTGGTGAGCTACGGCGCCCAGCTGGTGTGGGACTGGCGCGCCAGTCGACAGCGGGCGCTGCTCACTGCCGCTGCGCTCCTGCTGGCTGCTGCCTTCTGCGGACGCACTCTGCTCAGGAACAGGGACTGGCTCTCCAGGGAGACCCTCACCAGGTGCCTACCACTACAACTTACACATCTTTTTTCAGAAAATTTCTTCTTCTTATTCTTCACTTTTTTTCAATTTTTGTTTATGTTTTTTTTTTCGTTTTTTGATTCAGCAAGGTATTGTGCAAGATCTTGTAGCATTTTTTTGATGCTACAGCAGGGGTTCTGGGACTGTTGTAGCGTCATATATAGAGACCTGTTTATATGCAACAGAAAAAGCTAGAAATATGCTTGCAAATATGCATTGCAAATGCTTAAAATATGCAGGAAAAGTATCAAAATATGCGACATTATATAATATAAAAATAGTAATTTTTAGATTTTTATTTCAAAATCAGCTTGCAACTAACTCCTTAGTATACGATTACCTAAAACAAAGAAGATAATTTCTGAGACACTCCTGTCTGCTACTGGGGTATCCGCGGATATTCAGAGTACTTGTTCACTGCCATATCTAGAAGCGGTAATATAGTTTCATTGGTTTTATTTCTGACAAATGTTGCGCAGCAAATACTTTACCTCTGTGAATAATCCTGCATACTTCATCGCTGAGTCTTGTGAAAGTGACAAGAGCGAAAAACATTTCACATTTTAACATATTTTATATAAGCACATTCAGTGTGGTGACATTTCAAACCAACGTTCAGATAACAACAGACTGAAGAAATGAAATACATGTAGTACTTAACATACTACTTATATTTTATTTGTGTGGTTCTCCTGGAGCACCGACAAATTGTTGAATGGTATTAGAGATAATATTCTAGTTGAAGTTTGGGTACTGTAGGTGGTATTATTTAACGTTCTTAGGATAGCCGACAAGCTGATCCTGCAAGTAGTGGGGCTATATTCACGAAACGAGCCTGGAAACTGAGAGGTAAAATTCGACTCTGCCTTTCGTGAGAACGCGGGTTCAAATAGCCTTTCAACCATCCTGATTTCCGTTTTCTGAAACCATTCCAGGCGAATGTAAGGATGGTTCTATATAAATCCCACTGTCCCCAGATCACTCCCACCTGTAATGATCTTGACGCTGACAAGGCGTAAGACCAAAGAAAAAGATCCCCCTTTTTTATCGTGAAAACATGTGGTGCGAAAAAGGTGGAAATAAGGATCATCCATCTTCTATAACTTACATTATGTAACCAGATAGATGAAACGTCACTGAGCACCTGTTTTTAATATTGGCAATACGAAGCAGTTTGTCTTGAGTAATCTCCTCCGCAGACGGTTCTTTATCCTTGACCCGGACAACCTGTCATTATGAGCACGCGAAGCCGCCTTGATCTCAGTGTTCAGCCCTTAGTGTGCGTGTTAATATTAACGAGCTTTGGGATCGCCGCCGTTAGCGCCTTATCTCTCGTGTAGGGGCGCTAGCACACACGCATTAATCGCACCTTTAGTGAAGTGCGTTGCTCTGTAAACAGCCTCCGCTGTAATCCGAACGCCGCTGTTAATTCCATCCCATTATTGTGAAGAGCTCCTACTAAGCGCATCACAGTTTGGGTCCTCCCGCCGTAGCCTAACGGCTATTGCGTTCGCTGTGATGGTCTTACTCTCGCAGTCTCTTAAGTCTGGGTCCATCATTACCATATATGATGAACATTAAATCGAATTTAAAAGGTTCAGGTTTCCTATCTAGAACAACTGTATACCAAATCAGTTACCAGCTTTTCACCTGAAAAGGGTTCAAAGGGGTCTGGTGGCTCAGTGGTGATCGTAAGGGTCCCGGTTCGAATCCCTGTATCGGCGGGGATTTCCATAAGCACTTAAACCGGCCTTCACCTTTTGCACGGCTTGCTGTGTAAAGTGAAGTACGCTAGAACGCTTCCGTGGTTCGGATTCCACGTTAAACTGGAGGTCCCCTGTACTCGGCAGGATTGCCGAGCTAGGTTAAGGCGGCTATGACAGGTGCGGAATGCACAGCAAATAGAAATCCTGTCCCTGGGAATTATTATTTACCTTAGATGTTATCAGTAATACCGTTTTTCTAGCTCTTCCGTTGTATGCACTGTGAATGTACTTTGTCAATAAGAGAATGGGTAATCATCCTATGAAACGCTTGGAGAGTAAAAAAAAAATGGTATAGAAAGTAGTGTCTATTTCATTGATTACAGAGAACGCAAAACACAATATTTCGATGCAAAGTATCATCTGTACCGAAGCTTCTACAGTACTTCGACATATGCGCTTTAATTAAAGGATATTTTACGCTTTCTCGTCAGACATTTTGACTGTCGATAAAGGCTTGAACAAACAAACTGGTTTTTTTTCTTGTAGGAAGAGATAATGAATATCTGATACGTATGGGGGAATCGCAGTAATATCTGTGGTTTCTTTGTCTTAAGTGTACCTAATCATAATGTTTTCGTTAAATTTAGTGAATGTTTAACAATTTAGCCGTGCAGATACATTATGTCAAAGAGGAAAATACTCAGAGATAACCCGACAACCTGAGCACAGTTCAGGTTATCGGGTCACGCCTAATTCTTTTAGTTTCGGATTTACTCTCTCTACATTTATTGAGACATTTAGAAAAATTGAAAGCTATTTTTCCAAAAACGTCTTACATATTTCTCACAAACATAGCATTTAAAAAAAAAATCTATACAGTTCTCATAGATATGACAAATGTTTATTTTTCTATGCTGTATACATGATGTAAGTGCCGATTCATTCACTCTTCAGTAATACTGGAACCATGATCACTAGAAGTTGACTGCTGTTTTGATTTCGACGGCGCATACCATTGAATACCGGTAGAGTGCTTGAAAATCTCCAGCAGTTTCTTTCACATTTAATGACTGAATTTATAATTGTTTTGTGACGCACTGCTGAGAAGCTATTTGTTTTTCACACGTGGTAATTACGCCAATGAATATACAAGAAGACCTGTCCACGTGAGACATGAAGCGCTACTGTCACTTCTTGAGTTGGACATTAATTGAGCTTTATCTGCAAAAAATTCGCTTTGAAATGTTAATACTTTATCGAAGTATAAAAATTTTCTAGTAGGTTTTTGACGTAAATAGTTCATGTCACCTGTATTCCAGAATTGAGATAGCATTATTTTAACCAAATCAAAAGGTTATCTATAATAAAAGTTTGAAATAAGTGATTGTACACCTAATTTAATGGAACTTGCCTAAAATTGCCTAGAAACTTCGAATAATCTTAAGTTGCATATTTTGATTGGAAGTTCGTAATAGCTGCGGCGTAACATTCACTCATACAACTCATGTACGGTTCTTGAAGATCGAATATGACTAGATTCAAGATGTTATCCGCAATTATATTATACTACGCTGAAAGCTGATAAGATATTTTCAATAGTGAAGTTGTCACCGATGGAATCGACACATCTCTGAATTAGAATGATTTGTTGTGGACAACAATGATGACCACGTGCGCGCAGGAAAGGAAATTTTGGTGTGCGGTATAATTGTTTCATTGTTGGCAAATCTAATATAATAGGTTTTACCAGAACGAAGACAAAAATTTGCAACTTGTTTCCAGAGCTGGGCTTAAGGCGCTGCCACACAACGCAAAGATGCACTACAACCTGGCGAACTTCCTGAGGGAGACGGGGAAACACGACCTGGCCGCCCTCCACTACAGAGAGGCTCTTCGGTAAGTCGGAACAGTATTGCAGAGGCGGATCGTATGGTTTGCGCGACATATAACTGAAGTTACTCACTGAAAGTTTGAACCAAAAATGGTAGATTTATGCTTTGATTTAACATACGGGAGATAGTTTTCTTTTTTTAATTTTTTCTATAAACTTCTGTAAAATCAGCAGTTGTATTTTGTAATGTTACTCGCATATCCTCCTGACATGAGATGTAACAGAATGTTTTGAGGCTTAATAACTCTTGGAAATTGCAGGCTAGATGGTCGCCACTTGAGTAGTAGTACCTACCAGAATCTTACTTTAAATGAGAAAGCTTAAAATACATTTTTTAATATTTTTTTTTACATTATCCTTTACCGTCATTAGTTTCTTTACTGTAGATTGCCAAGGCACAATAGATGACAAAATTAGCGTACGTTTATCTTAGTAATGTTCCGAGTAACTGTGCTGGCTGCTGTTAAGAGTTACATTTCATTATCCACAGAGGAAATTCTCTGCTCTTACAAAGGCATCGCCTCCAGTTTCCAGAACCCCCACACAATCGGCTATCATCAAAAATACTTAGCACTAAACAGAAATAATCTTAAATGAAATTATAAAGAATTTACAAACTTTTGACATTAGATTAAAAAAAAAACCACATCGGAGACGTTCAAATTTAATAGCTGACGCGACACCAAATTTCAATGACCTTTAACTAAAACTTCAAGCATCGAAATCAAATTAGCAAAACTATAATTTCTGTCAAACTTATTCAAAACAGCATGACACAAATATGGAGAACAAAACATCACAAATTAATGAACCAATCTCACGTAATTACAAAAAATAAATTATTTAATTTATTTTGTATACACTTAATTTTTGATAATTATCGAAGGGGATAACAATATAGTAATATCATAATATGTGTTACTCAAGTCTATGTAAAAGGCGTCATAAGTTTTGTTACAACAGGTAGATGTTTCAACATCGACTCCATAAAAATGGTTTTCAGATAATACGTGTATTAAAAGATGGAGACGATACATGTACTGTATTGGAGAGCACAGTTGTTACAATTGCAATTAGATAGTTCACTTAAGATAATACGCTGTGATGATGGCTACCATTTGGCTGTTTGCGGTGCAGGCTGTGGCCAGACTACGCGAGCGCCCACAACAACCTGGGCACCCTGCTGCGGGGAGCTGACGCCGAGTCCCACTTCCTCGCCGCCATCCACCTGGCGCCGGGTCACGTGCACGCCCACTACAACCTGGGGCAGCTCTACAGGTGGGCAGCTTCATCACTCGTTTTGAAGGGCTTAAGTATGAATCTGTTTATTCCTGTTGAACTGCACTCACGAAGTCTCAGCCACATGGTCTCCACACGACTGACTCATCTCAACTGACGACGCCTCTCAGTTAACATCTCTCCAAGTCTTACATCCAGTGAGGAATAATCTGTTACCATATTTGATGCTTCTCCTGCGTCGTGGAGCTTCATCAGGATGCCACGTGCCGAGTGGCTATACATGTAAAGGCCCATTCACACTAGCGGTCAGCTCAGCTCAGGTCAGTTCAGCTTAGCTCACGATCCAGGATAGCATTCACACTAGCGGTCAGGTCAGCTCAGGTCAGCTCAGCTTAGCTCACGACCCAGGATAGCATCACACTAGCGGTCAGGTCAGCTCAGGTCAGCTCAGGTCAGTTCAGCTTAGCTCACGACCCAGAATAGCATTCACACTAACGGTGGTCAGCTCAGGTCAGGTCAGATCAAGTCGTAGGCCATTTCATTTCAGTTGCTCATAATGAACAATGTCGTTTTCTACCCCAACGCCAATTAAATCGCAATGATTTTGGATCAAGAACCTAAAAATACGTCAAGGCCAAAAAGAGGATGGTTCTGGGTGCATCCAGAGTTTCAAGAGCAAACAGATCAGGAAAATAAAGAATGTCAACTAAGGGCTATGCCATGCTAGACTAGTGGTGGGAAATGCTTTTGATATTTTAGGGCTCAAAGGTTTCGAATTTATTTTTGAAAAATTAATTCTGCTCCAGGATTAATTGATAACAAAATTGGAGTATTTTGCACAATTATTTGCAGAGGAATAAAATTTCGTGCCATGTAGAAAGTGAATTTCAGGATGAACGAGAGAAACCCTATTTTACAAATGTTCTTTGCTTGGGTGCTAACGCTCGTACAGATTCAAGAAGTAAATTCACAATATATATATTTTTTTTAAATTTGGAAACAGGATCTGTACCTTGGAAATAATAATATGGATATTAAATTTTTCCGACTTTATAATAAACATAAATAACATACCATAAAAAATATTTATTTTTTATTTATACTCTTTTTTATTGCTTACGAGCATAGTTTTCAGACGTTCTGTGCCCATTTGATCTGACCTGACCTGACCGTTGCTCGTTCACACTACCGGTCAGCTCAGCTCAGCTCAGGTCTTGAACGTTGTTGATCGGTGGTGGCGCAATCTTCAGTTTGACCTGCCTTGCCCTGACCTGAGCGGACCGCGTAGTGTGAATGCTCCCATTGGATTACGTGTATAGCAATTTTTTACCTGAGCTGAGCTGACCGTTAGTGTGAATGGGCCTTAACACAATGCTATTGCTACGGACTCCTCTCTGCTTTCACCAGGCTTCGGTATGTGAAAACTAACGTCGACAAATTAAGTCAGGTAACGTAATAGAGGAGCAATAGTAAAGCAAGTCATCAGGTTGTCTCTTATTAGTATTGCGGCAAATAGATTGACTGAGCTCTTAGCAGTACATTCATATATTATTCTTAGATGGAAAAACAAGAAATAACATAATATTTCCTATTTTTGATAAACAAGGAATTCATAAACTTGAAGGGGCACTTCAGAATGATGGAATTTGTAAACACACCAGAATGCACTGCAAGTAAAGTTGTAAAACAACACGAAAATATGGATTGCGTAAATAAGTAAAGTTATTGAATTATCAGAATCAGTTTGTGTTACTACTCCTTTTGATATTGATTAAAGTATTATTATACTGGAGAATGATACTATTCTTTATATTGTGATTGCGTATTCGTGATTTAATTACCTCATACGTTTACCTCTGTTAGTGAATCAGTAATACTCAAACGTGAAGCCAAATCTATTATATTATTATATAAATGAAATACTTAGATATTTTTTACTTTATTTTGTCTTGCTTGCAAAGGAGTTGAGAAGCATCTTACAATGAATGGTATTTCTCTAAACCGATCTCGCGCCACATTTTCGAAGTTCAATATTGTAAACTTTTCTTTCTTTCCATCGCTTGAAAATAAACTTCTGTCTCTCGAAACTCCAATGCTTACTTTTTTTCACCAATCGATATTTAAACGATATGCTTCTCTTCAAAAACTTTCACCTTTTCAACTTGATTAAAATTTATATATACGCTTTCGTACAGTTTCTCAAACTTTATTCAACATTAACAATTCAACATCATAACTTTATAAATTGCGATATGTTTTGTGCCATACCAGTCATTAAATCCTTAATCATTACATTGTTTTACTATATAGGTTTTTATGTGGCATCCACTTACTGTCCTACAATGTACAGTCTTGCCCGGATAATCCTTCTAGTCACGCCTATCGCCATCAAGCCTTTCTCTGCCATTTCTTTACATCCTCTAGTCGACCTTACTCTTAGGAGTCGCTTGTTCTGGACTCGCTTTCTCTCTGACCTTTTATAAAATACTTACAATACTTGAATTAATTAAAAATATTTTCAATGCAAACTTTAACAGCCTTACTTTTAATATTAAATAAAATACATTTTAATATAAATAATTCGGTAAGCATGTCGTATAATTCTCAAAAGTTGGTGAAATGAATGACTAACTGACTGAGGTGGACCAAATGATTAGTTAGCGCAATCGTAAAACAGATGTTAGTTCGCACAACAGGGAAAATATGTAAAGCAGCAGCGTTTAGCTCATTGCAAGATGTTATGAGAGACGACTGTCCAGCGAAAGCGTTCCACGCAAGCACGAAGACAGGGCCTCTGTTGTTTCTCTTATACATTAATGATTTGTGCGACATAATAAGGGGGATGAAAAGATTATTTGCCGATGATGCTATTATTTATCGTGAAATCACAACCCAGGACGACTGCGCTTTGTTACAAGACGATATTATGAAAAAAATTGCGTGGTGTAAAGACTGCCAGTTGGAGTTAAACACTAAAAAGTGCCAAGTCATGCGTGTAAGTAAAAAGGTGACACTATTTAGCTCTGAATATACAATTAATGGTACTGTCCTTAGAACGGTAGATTCCGCTAAAAACCTAGGGGTAACAATTCGTAATAATTTATCGTGGAATGAGCACATTGAGATTGGGAAAACAAATCGTATGCTCCGATTTCTAGGTTGTAATTTAAAACAATGCACTCCAGAATTTAAATCGATTGCATACAAGTCACTAGTGCGGCCTCACTTAGAATATTGTTGCTCTGTATGGAGTCCCCATCAAAAGGGATTAATGGAGGCATTAGAGATGGTCCAAAGAAGAGCTGCCAGATTCGTGACAGGTATATATAGTTGGAGGGAAAGCGTAAGTGCGATGTTGAAGGAGTTAGATTGGTAAAACATGAAACACCGATGGCGTTGCCCTCGACAGAAGCTAATTGAAAAATTCACGACAAACGTATTTCGGAATGACAGTAAACAAATATTGCTACCAGCAACATTCATATCTCGGAATGACCGCGAAAATAAGATAAGAGAAATCAGGACCAGAACCGATACATTTCTGTTCTCATTTTTTCCACGAGCTATTAGGGAGTAGAATAGAAAGGATTTACCGGGCAAGTAAACATAAAATCTAGGAGTAGCTTACGATAAAGCGCTCCGGCCATCCTGATCTGGGTTTCCATGGTTTCCCCAGATCACTCCAGGCGAATGCTGGGATGGTTCCTCACAATAGCCCATGGACGCCTCCTGCCATATCCCGTATATCCCTTCCAAACCATTACCTTTCCGGATAGGTGTAATGCACCCTCCACCACACACTTTTAGTGAATCGTGGGGTAATAGTAATAGTAATAGAAGACAGTTTAGTGGTAGAGGGAAGAAAGATGGCTAGTTATTAGCTTGTTACTATTTTAGCAAAAGGCTGCTTTTTAATTGGTTAGACGATAGCATGGAGGTGACAGCTGCAGCATAACGGTCTGCATGCTACTGACAGATTCTCGGTTAGCTGTGTACAAGGGTTTGAATCCTGGCCGTGGTGCTCAGCCGTTGCAATTTCAGATGCGGTGTACATGAGTGGTTGCAGTTATAAGGACCTGAAAAGCCGCACAGACATCCTGTCTGTCAAGGTATATGTTGAGAAACTGCTCTTCTAGCTTCTCTTCGCTGGCTTAAATGAAATAAAGGCTTCAAAATTATTTCTTTATTCCAGAAACTGTGGAACATGCTACAACGGGTTGTTGCTCTGTCTACCTGAAATGTTTGCTAGGCCTCTTACTAAACCTTGGTCATAATTACGCCGTACACACACATGTGTTTCTTAATGATACGGATTAGTAGAAAAATTTGAGATACCCGCCCAGCTGCAGTGAAGTCAGTGCCGCTAGAAGGAATAATTGGTGTAGACAACAGCCAATCGAGGCGCCACTAGTCACACCAGTCCCCATAGCAGCCCCTGGCGGAACGTCAACGCGACCCACCATCCTCTCCACTTGGAACCTTCCGGGCGTGTAATCATCCTCTTCCGGTGGCAGTCGGCCAGACTGCCAGTTCCGAGCAGTCGACGCCCAGCTTCAGAGACAACACGGCTTAAGGGACTTAACGCATCGTATGTCGAGAAGGAAACCTGCGAACCGAGGAGCTAGGCTGATCAACAGTATTGACTGTTGGTAGACGCTGATTGGACAGTGACGCATCCGACATTACTTTTAGCTGTATTATCACATAGTGTATTGGCTTTAGCAAAGCATATTGGAAATATAATTACTGATTGTGTCACTGGTTTTCAGGAATCGTTATTTGTTTACATTCTGTATACAATACAACACTTACGACGTCCTATAAATCTGTTTACCATTGCGATATACAATAGCGTACTGGCTTATAACGAAATGACAATAACTTCCGAGCTTACACTTTGTATTACTTGAACTCTTTACTTATTTCGATAAAGATACGAGTACTGTAATCATAGGAAATAACTTATTAATAGTGTATATTTTGAAATAACTAATTTCTTCTCAACTACTAGTGCGAAGTAGGACTACCTGCAAAAACGATATCATTTTACTCTCTATAATGAACATATCTGATATTCGGGCGGATGAAATTTTGCATACTGAGGTAATACTGAAATGTACAAGTTCCCATTTCTCTGTTAGTGGAATGTCACATCTGGGGCAACAATCACTTTTAGCATGTACGGCTATTTTTGAATAAGGTACTTCCTCACCAGAAAGAATATTTCTTTAGACTACTTGTTGTTGAAAAGTTTGAGAAATATCATTGTAAATTCTTCAGAGTCGTGTCAGTTGACTTAAAAGAACTGAGTTGACTACCTGAAATACTATGTCTGCAAGATATCTCGTGGCTGTAAAGCAAAAAATTGGTAAAACTTTTTGAAATTTATAAAATAACTTTGACTTCGCTATGAAGAATTTCAGAAAGAATTATGAAGTAAAATAACAAATCGAAGAACGTGGATTGATACATAACCGGTAGTATCACGGCCTATCACGTGCCTTGACCGGCATTGTTGCATTCAGAGATACCGACTACATTGCACAAAAAATTGTCTCACATCAAAAAATGAATCAAAGTGTTCAAGAAGAAGTAGCATGATTCGAAATGGGACACTAATTTTTCAATCGTTCTACTTCCAGGCTTGCATTGTTGCTTAGCTGGAAGTCTGGTTACCACTGCGCTTGGATGGCTGACTGTCACTTCCCTTTCATCATCATCATAGAAGACAGTTTCCATCCTCTGACCGGATTTGCTATCGAGAGCATCTTTTTCTTCCACCATTCCTCCTTTTCCACTACATTTCAGTTTGATAGAAAATGCGAAGCTGTACCTTTGCCGTCATTCCCGATTGTCCTTATGAATCTGCGTGATGATGACATTTATATTTTCTTAAGGATGGGGTAGCGGGAAATCACATGGCTCCCCGAGGATTAAGGCAGAAAATGTCACAGCAAATCATCAAACAAGGGGCAGTCACTAATACAACCTTGCAGTAGGCATAAAAGGGGTTCAGGAATATCGAAATTATCCCAGTCACAGCGTAAATATAATGTAACGAGCCTTTACATTGATTAAGATTCAATAGAGTAAGATTTTCGGTCCAACACTTCTTTTGTTCCTTCGCGATTATTTTGTAAATAATTATTACTAAGATACATAACATGCGTTGTGAGCGTTCTGCCTGGTTTTAAGAGTACGGGACGGTTGTGCGTACAGAACATACGCTCATGTATATTTATTTTTTGGTTTTACCTTTTTCTTTTACACTTACCTACATTTACCAAAATTTGAATTTATTCTTTCTGTTTTTCAATATCTCATAAAACATCTTACCATCTGACAAATCCTAACATTAATATCGTTAGATATTTACTTATAGATTTTCCCAAATAATTCATTTAATTTTGCTTGAATCATCAAACATACAATTTATTTTTGTATCTTGCATCAACTATATAATATACAATGAAGACTAATGTTCGGTGAATTTATCAATACATCGCTTCCTACTGACACACAATATCCATAGATCTTATACTAGTTGTTTTTCCTTATGCCCTAGGGCTGAATAAATTTCATTAATAATTATTCACAGACTTATCAATTACAGTGGGAGATACAATTTAATTTTATGCTCAACTATCATATAAATGTTCGTATGTTCGTGCTTCTTTTTCTCATAACGTCTCTTCTTTTGTCTGCCAAAGATATTGCAGACCGTCAATGTCAAATTCCTTGACCTATCAACTAAATTGCCAAGGTTATTTTATTATTATTAATTCCATTGCGATCGAGCTAAAGCTCCGGTTGCAATTTCCCTACTCATCTATTTCTATTTAACCATTTTTGTTATATTTTTTTAAAATTTTCTTTTATAACTGGAGAGTTAAATTCATCCCCATTTACTTTACCGATTTACAAATTTTAATTCTAAATTCCTTAAGCGTTTTTGGTAAATAATTCAGCACTTCACTCGGTAATTTGTTCCAATCCCTGACACCCTTACCAACAAAAGAAAAATTTCCCACTCCCTTATGCATAAAATCGAGCACCAGCTTGTGATCGTGATCATCTTACGCCTTCCTAATTCCTAATTCTTTGACCAATATACCTCCAAGCCCCCTCACCAACACATGCCCTGTACATTCCCAGCAGTCTCTGTATCCTCCTCCTTTCCTCCAATGACTCCCAATCCAGTTTCTTTATCATATCAATTACTGACTGGGTCCTGCTATAATCTGCACAAACAAATCTAGCTGCTCTTATTTGCAAATCGTCCAACTCCTGTGTTTTATAACGAAAATGTGGGTCCCAAACTACACCACCATATTCAACCAATGTTCTGACAAAAGTTTTGTAACCCAAACCCTTACTTTTCTGGTGCATCCTCTCATCACCCTCTCCAGTAATCGTTTCTTACCACCTACCCAATGTGTTCTGCCCAATTGAGTTTGTTATCAATTGTTATGAGAAGATATTTACACTTCAAGCCTTCATCAAGTAATTCTGACCCCATCCTATAATAATACTACACTCGATGATCGTCCTTTTACACAAATATAATTACGAACAGGAACATAATTTCTATCAGGGACTATGTACAGATGGAGGACAAAATAATATGAACACTGCCACCTAGTGAGCGTGAAGAGGAAGGTATCAGTCTCTCAACAGCAGTCACCTGCGTTGCATGCGTCTATCGATCTGTCTGTGATAAGTTGAAATGTCAGACCTGTCAGATTTCCAAAGAGGAATGATTGTCGGAGCGCGTTTAAGTGGAGCATCGGTTACGGAAACATCAAACCTTTTGGGGTTTGCAAGGAGTACGGTATCAGCCGTTATGACAGCGTACACGAAAGAGGGTAAGACGGCGTCTTCAAAGCACAACAGTGGCCGAAATTCAAAGCTTACTGATAGGGATAGACGGGTCTTGAAGCACATAGTAGCCCGAAAGCACAAGCAATCGTTATCCGAGATAACATCCGAAATGAACAGTCATCTCCAGAACCCCGTTTCAACAAAAACTGTCAAAAGGGAACTTCATGCTGCGAACATTTATGGCAGAGTGGCAATTCGTAAACCCTTGGTGACAGCGACTAATGCTTTCAAGCGACGCCAGTGGTGCAGAGATCACAAAGGCTGGTCCCCACAGCAGTGGCAACAGGTAATATGGTCAGATGAATCGTGATTCACCCTTTTTCAGACGACCGGACGCGTTTATGTCTGGAGAACGCCCAGAGAAGCGTTTAATCCTGAATGCCTCTTGCCGACTTTGAAGCATGGGGGTGCATGAGGAATAGCTAAATATGCCTTTAAATATTGTCCATGACCTTTATGCATCTATCCCACGTCGAGTTAAATCTGTACTTCAGTCAAAGGGTGGTCCAACCCCCTATTAATAAATATTTTCCATTATTTCACAGGTGTTCGTATTATTTTGTCCTCCCCGTGTACCTTGCAACGTGTCAGCGAAAAGGAAGTGTTGGACCTTGAAACTTATTTACTAATGATATTTATGTCTGCAGTAGAGTGGGGGCACTCGTTGCAGGTCTTTGTGGGGCAGTACGGTCAAGCGTTTGGACGGGGCCTTTAACGCGCCGGGAATGCAGCTCCTCGCCTTGGGCGCTGTAATTCCGGCTTTGTGTAGGCAGGCAGCCTTTGAGGCGGCCGCCGGAGGAGCATAATTACATTGTGCCCCGCGAGCGTACGTCGTTACGAAAGGGCAAATAATTATGCAGCCGAGTGAAGCCCGTCTCTGTTTATCTTCCACCATGCTGGAATTAGGTGTGGCGAACTTTTCGCTGCAGTATCGCTTTCAAATAGCTTTGGAGAGGAAATAACAGAATTCTTGAAATATTTAGAGGGAATTTGCGAGTTATCACACTGAAGTAGTCTCATTTTGTTAATATGAACCTTGTGGTTTTTTGGGTTTTATGACTCGTTGTCAACATGGTCGATGAAACCTTAGTAAACTAGATAATTAAAAATATAACAATGTAGCCAACCGTAATTTCACAGAATAAAGTGAGGTCTGCTAAATTCCAACTGCAAGACTCATAGCTGAAAAAAAATGTGGCTGTCTGAATAAATTTTTCAGCTTATGGTCCTGCCTCTCGTTGATATCTAGGTCATTAAAGGCAGGAAAGGACTAAGAACCGGAAGGAATTCGGCCATGGCCTTTTGAAAGTACTATCCGGCCTTTCACCTGCAGTTATTTGGGAAGCCTGGGAAACCTAAATCTGGATGACCGTATTCGAACCAGCGTCATTCTGAATGCAAAGCCAAAGCGTTGCTGCTCACGCATCACCCCCAGTGGGCTGTATAAAAGCCAAACGGACGTCAAGGAACTAAATTATTTTGAAACTATTTCGGCTATATAGCTTCTCCAATAAATTTGGAGGAAGATTGGGTTTAAAAACGAAACGTAAAATTTTTTACTACTTTATTACAGTCTTTTTTTAAAATTTGTAAATTCATCAAGGGTAGGTCTTTGGAACCGAGTATAACAAAAATAAAAAATAAATGTGTATGGGATTATTCATCGGTAAAATCGGAATGTTAGTTTGGTTACAGAGTGTCAGATTTTCAGTTAGCCTCATGTTCATACCCCGTCGTGGCTGTACCTGTGTATCCGAAACATGGAGCGGCCTGGAGTGTCTCACATGATCAAAACGGTTCCGGGATTTGAAGCTATTACTATTAAGCTCCGTGACTTCTCGAGCATACTAGAAGTTAAACTGTGACCTATCATCGCAAATATTCCACGAGCATCAAACCGCGGCGGATCCTCCCAAAGAACAACGCGCCTATGTGTCGTATGTTAGTACCCTGCTTAGAGACGAATGAGCACTACTTCGATTCTCTTCATAACTGCATTGACAGATTGACCACTCGAAGACTATTGCTATCAAATTTTCTTATTCTTTATCACGAATTTTACCCTTCAGCTCTACGGCGTGTTGAGACTATGGGATCAGATCGTTTTTACCCTTCTGTGGACTAAATTGACTGCTTCATCTGCTACAACATTCTGCTTTATTCTGGCAAGATTGGATTTCATTATAAAATACATCATTCCACGCAGCATTAAGGGGAATGGAGGGTGACGTGAATTGCAGTGTGTGTATGTTTCCGACTACTTTAATGTCTTCCGGAATAGCAGTAAGTGAATTTGCGACTATCTCAGATTTTCGTATGCTCAATCTTTTGATATAGATATTAAATGGCTCGATAAATTCAACAAAGGGGAAGAACTAGAGAAAAATATTTATTTGGAACAATGCTGTAAGATGCAGCTAATTGCATTTATAATGTAAAGCACATGAGTACTTGAAACTGCGACTGCACGAGAAGTTGACTGGAAGAACTGTAGGTGGAAACTAAGCCGCCAGTATACAGATAACTTATTTTAAATGCTGCTGGAGAGTCGCGAAAACTCTTTTCAGCCGATCTACTCTACGGGAAGGGGGATGGAAGGTCGGCCGTGGCCTTGTAGGGAACCATCCCACCATTCGCCTAGAGTGGTTGAGGAAAACCACGGAAAACCTCAACCAGGATGGCCGAACGAGGTTTGACCCTCGTCCTCCCGAATGATAGGTAGGAGGCCGTAAACGGCCTCCTCCTATCTCGGACACGTGTATGTTTAACCTCCTTATATAGCCCAACAACAATGTCCGGGGCATAAATCCATGGGAACGATGATTGAACACATGGAAACAATAGATAAAATCATGGAAACGTCAGGTACATGGTACCTGCAAACTTGGGTCAGAATTTAAGGATTTGTTTCTACATGTGTAGACATTCCTTTTTTTTGTCGAACCAGAACGAGGAAATGTAGTATCTTTAGTATCAGCAAAAGAGAAGGATGTTAATTCTCGGTATTATATATAAGGTTTTGATACATCAGTTGTGATGTAGAAAACTAACTGATTCTTTTGGCACTTAATCTGTTTTCAACAAAGTAAGTTCGCATGGCGATTTTGTAATATTAGTCACTCGCAAGTCAGATGAGCCTAATTCACTAAAAGGAATTTAACGCAGAATTCCGGAAATACCATCAAAATCGAATTCATATAAATGGTTACTTAACAATTCTGTTCTGTTGTCTTGAAGAAAATGATTTATTTTGGTAATACAAATCAATTTTCACGAATTAATTAATAGTAGTTTTAGCTGAAATTAATGACAGGACTTAAAATAAACTGTTAACAATGAGAAACAAAATATTAAATGTGAATTTTTGCCAGGTCCAGAAAATTGTATTTATGTAAGGTAACTAAGTAAATTTATTTTTCCTTACCTGTGTTGCTTCTGAATTACTTGACTATCAATAGTCATAGATATTATCATGCTTGTACATGACATGTTAAACTTTAATAATGCTTGTTTTTAATCCATGTCATCTAAGCCTTTCGAAGAACTTGAAGGAATAGTCAGAAATGAAATGTCTCAAACAGAAGTACGGTCACAGTCCAGCAAATGAAAGCTTGCATAAACTGTTATGTTAATCGAATTGCTTAATGCTTTAATGACTACAGTAATAAAGAATTTACCACCTAGACAGGAAAATCAGTCCAAATGTTTCACAGAGTTCTGAAAATCCGCTGAAATATTGGAATGGAAACTGTGAAAGAATACGTGTCTTTCTGTTTGCTTTCAAAGGTGACTGCAACTAGTAAAAATATAATAAAGAAAATAGCTTATTCTTTTTTTTTTCAAAAATAAAATGTCCTTGAGTAATAGTTACGCTTCAGCAACGTGTTACTTTATTAATGCTGATATTGTAAATCAAACATCTTTTTCCATGACACTTTCCTTCTGAAACTCTGTTTAATAAAGGGAGGAGGCGCCTTTTATATTATTTAGAATTACCATTAACCTTTGACAAATAATTTAATTAAAGTGTGGGTTAACGTAACCCGACTCATATTTGCTTTTTATCAACTGAGAGTCTGTTTTCCGCCAGCAGACAGGAGAACCGCACCGAGGAGGCGGTTCGCATCGTGGAACGCTGCGTCCGCCTGGACGCCGGCTACGCCCCTGCGCAGCTGCTGCTGGCGCAGCTGTACGGAGACGCAGGGCTGCACGCCAGGGTAGGCTACCTGCTCAGGAGGATGGTCGCGGCGCAGCCGGCCTGCCCAGACCGGCTGGCACACTACGCCGCCTGGCTGCGATCACAAGGTACACCCCAATGCTTCATATTTATGTAATCATTAGCAAGAAATGTTCGTGATCAGGACTTGGCTGATAGTGTAGGATAGGTAAAGGTCCACAGTTCCTAATGACCAGATTGTGTACTTACGTTCTGGTTTAAATCCCATGCAGTGCGTATAGAGTGAGAGCATACAACACTGTTGATGGTGATTTCTTCTGTCGGATGAGGACTTGAAGCCTAATGGCCCTCATCCATCGTTGACTTTCGGAAGAGTAGGCTTGAATGGGCCGGCACTGGGTTCCACTCTCTTCCTTCTATCATCACTCAATGCACAACATTATGCGCTGAACACACTCTACCACAGTCATTCACACCTACAAGGACCCTTACAAACACTGTCACACTGGAAAAGCCAAGGCAAACCATCTCATTAAGCATGGGAACTACCTCTATAGGCAAGGGAAACCACCCCATATTCCTAGACGTTCCCATGGAGGGATAAAAAGTCCCCATGGTAACAGAATACGTTCGGACACATCCAAGGCATTCTGAGAAGAAAAGCATGGATTGATTGCAATTTCCTGGCGATTCATTTCTTTGCAGTTGTTTAACTGATTACACTGTTAGTAAATAACACTTATAACTTGGGTTTTGTAATGAGATAATGTACATATTTCGGCTCCACCTTGTTTCAGCGGAATATCCTCTATATAATTAACACGTAAATTTAAGAGCCTTCGCTTTCTTTATGGTTGGTTTCAAATTTTAATTAAAAGTGAAAAAGCATTGAACCACTACAAAACAAAAAAATAGGTAACCTTAATTGATTGCTTGCTATGACAGACACATACTCGGACAGAGAATATAAAGAAAACATCCGTATCGGAAAAAAACAGGAACTAATAATTTATAAGTGGATTTACATAATTTTCTTAGCGGCTGGTTTGAATTTTAAAACATATTAAACCGTTACAGAAACATAAGCAGATATCGTAAATTCTTAACTTGCTGTAGTAGTGGCATCTATAGATAGAGTGTTGAATTATTATTGTTATTATTATTATTACACTCCAGAAAATAATGAACGAAATATTTTCAAAGAGAGTTATGTTAACAGTGAACGTGATCCGCACAGTACAAACCCACAATTCTGCACAATGCATTCCAAAACTAATTTTATCAGTGAATTTGACCCTGCATGGTACATAATATATATGGATTTTAAATCACACGATTGTATGAATAATAAAGAGTTGAAATCAGGAGTGACATATTACTTTGTTTTCCTTACCTAATCATTACTCTGGGAATGCGAGAACCCAGAATTTTCATTCCTATTAACCTAGTGATGTTAATTCTGGAGTCACATTTAATTACATAAAAACACACCACAGAGGTTATTGGTTGTTAAGACACAGAGTAATTTAGCGAAGGGATTGTTCTGTGACCCGAAGGAAAGGTTAAACCAAAAATCGGAAATGGACACAGCGGATTCGGAAGTAAATCGTTTTTAATTCATGTTAATTCCCAGTTTCATGAGTAGCATTTTTTTGGGCCGCAAATTGATTGTGTAGTATCTTTTGGTACCAAATAATAGAGTAGAATGAAATTAGATAAATTTATTTTTCTCTTGAAACTTTTCAGCTGATGGCTGTTCGAATAATCCGTAAATTCGTCTGAGTGATTTCAGGTCACAACGAAAAAAATGGACTGGTATGTGACTAAAGGAGCAAGAATTGTCATGCTGCTCTCGTTCTAACTCTGATAATGATTGATTTAGCTTATGGGATTTCACGTAGACTCTTCAGAAGGATGATGCACACATTACATGAACTTTTTAACTCGGGAAATTGTACCTGTCCATATATAGGAAGCTGAATAGCCACAATGAGAGTAACACGTTAATTTTGTCATGAGAAAGGAATATTTACTGACAAATTTTCTTTTGAAACTGCTTCATTATATTAGTAAAATAATTTACTTGTATTTTTTATTTTTGCATTGATACCATGAATTTAAATTTGGTATGTCCACCGACATTCTGAACTTATTAGCACAATTGGAGGTAAAAATTGTGTAATAATAGTGGAAACAGAAACATAAATTTATCTGCACAAATGGAAGATATATCATCATTTCAACTTCTTTTGGCTTACATTTTCTTTCAGTTGATGACTATCTGACAACGTGCTTCATGCTCTGGCGGAAATAAAAGATGGGTAAACATTACAGCAACAAGTTCTGAAAATGCCTACGTAAAATCAATTATTATTATCACTTAGACATGAGTTGGGATAAGCAGAACCTGTGCAATTTTGGTGACTACAGGTTTCATGTAATATGGTCTAACAGAACTATCAATCCTTAAAGCAGACTCAAGTGAGTGGAAGTGGCTTGAGAGATAAACCTGTGGACTAAGGAAACTAACGTCGAAGTTTCTTATCGAAGAACAGCTGTCCGAGTTTCCTCTTACTTGTTGGAATCTGTACTGCAGTGGGCTCGGCAGATATGCAGGTGTATTCGACCATCCGTTAAAGTCTGAAGTAGGTGAGATAGTGTTCGCACTCTGATTTTATCACTAAGTCCCGTGGGAGAGCGGTAACGCATTCGGGTTCAAACTCCTGCCCAGACATCCAGATTTCGATTTGTAGTAGTTCCAGGTGAGTGCCGGAATGGTTTCTTCAAAAGGCCATTGCCAAATTTATTCTCGTTCCTTGTCCCTAGTCCTATTCCGCTCCTAATGACCTTGGGAAAAAAACTGATCCTATTTGAGCTCAGTGTTGCTGCTTATCTAATAGAAATGTGATTATATAACGTAATAAAGCATTCGACAACTTTTCTAAAAATACCTGCTTGGAAGGTTGGAGAAGGAAGTTACCAACGATTGCAGATGGCATTAAGCAATAAAGTGATTGAACTCTGTATAACAGACAGATTAGTTATATTTCTGTCTCCTGAAAATGCATTAAATGCGTTATAATTCATTAATATATTCAAAGTGTGTTCATTTTCCTCATGAATTATCTTCTGAGAGTAAATTTAATTAAGCTGTCAAATGGCATTGCTTATTGGTGGACCAATTTTCAAATCCAATTGTTTTAGATTGTTTGCCGACTCCTTTCAAAGCGAATTCTGCTTTAACACCTCGTACATCTGGGCATTGTCCTTCAGTTATTTCCCCCAGCTTTCCAAGAGCAGAGCATCAGATGGGAGCAACAACGCAATTACAGTTACGGTAATAAATTTGATAAATAAGTCTTTAAACCTTTTTTTTAAAGATCGCTTATGAAATATTAACTATGGGGAGCGATTTTTGAAAACTGGAGACCTGTAAAGATGGTTTGTTGAAATAAATTTCAAAGTCTCTGTATGTAACATAGCAATCAACGTATGGCTGGATCTCAAGGAAGTGATTAACTAAATAATAATTGCTTATCTGTGCTGATAACATTTTCAAACTAAGAACGAAATATCTTAATCAGCATCTGTTTATCGCTAATTTACTATTTTGAATGTAATAATTAACAGGCTAACTATCTAGTCAAATAAAATTTTTGAACACTGGATGAAAATTTCCACGAAGTGGCACCAATGCCTAACTTTACGATCCAGTTTAAAAAAGTTAACATATAATTTTTTGATGATTTCACAGATATCAGAATTTGATGGAGAAAATTGAATTTTTTGTTATGAAATTCAAATAATATGGGAATATGAAAATGAATTTAGTGACGTTCGTGGTAATTTATAAAATTTTAGTTTGTACGAGTGTAAGTTTTGTCTCCTGCACACAATTCTGTAGAACATTCTACAGTACTAATAACGATGTTTTAATCCATATACAGTGTGTTACAAAAAGGTACGGCCAAACTTACAGGAAACATTCCTCACACACAAACAAAGAAAATATGTTATGTGGACATGTGGCCGGAAACGCTTACTTTCCATATTAGAGCTCAGTTTATTACTTCTCTTCAAATCACATTAAACATGGAATGGAAACACACAGCAACAGAACGTACCAGCGTGACTTCAAACACTTTGTTACAGGAAATGTTCAAAATGTCCTCCATTAGCGAGGATACATGCATCCACCCTCCGTCGCATGGAATCTCTGATGCGCTGATGCAGCCCTGGAGAATGGCGTATTGTATCACAGCCGTACACAATATGAGCTCTAACATGGAAAGTAAGCGTTTCCGGACACATGTCCACATAACATATTTTTTTTGTTTGTGTGTGAGGAATGTTTCCTGAAAGTTTGGCCGTACCTTTTTGTAACACCCTGTATACAAACCTGACACCGTCGGAACGAGAACTTTGCAGAGAGGCTGGTTGCGCCTGTTGGTATAGGCAGAATGCACAGCTAGCCGGCCGGCAGACTAGTAAATGAAGCCGCTTGGCTGAGCGGAACATATGGTGCACGTGTTAGCGATGCTCATGTAACCGTGCGTCCAAGCGCACGAGGCTGCATCACAGCAAAGTGGCGCTAATTCTGTCCAGATGAAATAGTTCACTGGCCACCACACCAGCTAAGAGGCTTGAGAACTGTTCACACTTATGACATCATAGATGCCGTTTGAGCGCAACAGACTATTCGAATTTCAATGAAGCCGCGGCTATTTTCCTCGCAGCAGAATATTGTGACGTAGATGAGTATACAGAGCGTGTAAAGTCTTGGGAAAATTAAAAATTTATGTATATATATATCGATATCAATAAACAGTATCGATATATATCGAGAAAAATTATCTATATTTTTACCAGAGGCCAGTAATTAACTAAAAATATTTGCAAAATATATAAAAATATTTAAGAAAATTTGGAAAATTAAAGACATAAGAAATCATAGAAACTTTTACTAATTTATTTCATTTTAAAATTTATGAAACCAATATTCGTCTGATACAGACATCGAAAGAACACTCTGGTTTATACGCTCTCCCGTTAATCTACTCCTGCTGTTCGGTACCACCAAGTTAACTTCAGAAGCTACTGTTTTGGACGACATAGAAGATGTTTGGCATACCAGCGACTTCAGCGTGATTTCCTAAAGCACCGGTGTGAAGTGCTGGCAATTCACCCACTACTTTACTGGGTCTGATTTCCAATCTATTAGTGGTAAGTCCAATTGCTACTTAAGCTCATATCTTGACAAAAAGATTATTTTGACGCTGACGTGTTAAAATTTAACAACTTCTTTAACCTGTTAAATTACGAAACATTCACTTTTTTTTAAAGACTCATTTAGAAGATCAGATATGTACGTATATTTATTTATCCAATATATATGGAATGCATGAAATTAGATACTGAACTGCGTTCACACAAAAAATATCGGATTGGTACTCCAAAAAAAATATCATTTTTTGAAATATTGACGATAAGAATCGATTATCTTATGATAAATATTGATATTTCCATACATCGATATATTTTGCCCAAACCTAGTTATGAGTAGTTTTGTAGCCGAGGTTTGGAATGTATGTAGTCAGTTCCAGAGCCGCTCAGTTTGGGGGGGGGGGGAGGTGACAGGAAATCACATAATGGCGTGAATGACTGGATAGCTGTATTGGTGTCCACCCGCTCATGATCGAGAACGCATTCTCGACTATACAATAAGCAGTAGTAGTGAGTACGGGTCTGAAAGCGGCCGACGAACACAGATAGTGTGGTATGGAAATAATGAACCATACTGCATAAATTTGAGTGTTTGTACATTAAATTTTAATTTTCGTCATGCGAAGTGAACAAATGGGATATAAAGTGCAAATTCTTGTTATTGAAAAATACCAGTAGTTCCAAATCCTAAAAATTATCTTTGTGCAAGTACTTTAGTAAGAAGAATGGAAATTAACGTTCTGCAATAGTTGTTGGCAGAATTGTTGAATTGATATGGTACAAACGAGCAGAATAGACAAGAGGGAACGACTCGTAACCCGTAACAATAATAAAAAAATATGAATCCAGCTCATCCAACTATAGAAATGGAGGTTACGTGCAGGAAGCTGTGTCCTAACTGCGACAGATTAACTACCGTAGACTGTATTTTGGGACAGAGAGGCGATTTGTTCATAGAATGACAGAAAAATTCAAAAAGTTTTTTTTTACTGATTTCCGGTAACACTGAACTTTTAATACAACATCCAACGATATCTAGAGAAGAGAGACCCTTCTTCTATAACCTAGAAATTGTTTCGTAACTCAAACTGAACTACTGAGGTGAATTGTTGTCAATGATCTCTCATCACGCCAACAATGAGTACCAGTTCCACATTATTGTCCAACCGACAGTAAGTAAATACGTATGATATTGTTAGCAGAGTGACAAGGGCTTTTTTTCCTTCCTCTTGTCGCTGCTACAGTAGCCTAGCCACGTAATTCTTGTGAACATAGGGTACCTACTGTTTAACGTGGAATCCGAAACATGGAAGTGTTCTGACGTATTTCACACTGCACGGCAAGCTATTCGGAATGCCGACCTGTTCCTTCACAAGTCCTTAACCCAAGCACTTCATCGGTCTAGAAAGCAATTTCCTTCTACTTTTGATTTTATTAGCTGTCATTAGCTGCGCATTTTCCCGTGCAATTTTAAATTAAATCTTGTAGTCTGTTTGCTGGTGAGGGTCAATCTGATTAGACTTATAATTTCATTAACCAACAAGTAGTTCATACCTTTCGGATTACAGGTAGTAGGTTGTGAATCGAGTACAAGTAACAGAGCGTGGCTCGTGAGCGGTTAACATTCTGGTCTCGCATTCGGGAGGACACCGGTTCGAATCCGTGTTCGGGCATCCAGATTTGGGTTTTCCATGGTTCCCCCAAATGCCGGTATGCTTCCTTCAAAAGGCCATGGCCCCAGTCGCATCCCGACTGTAATAACCTCGACGTCGCCGAGGCGTAAAACCACAAGTAAAAAAAATACTAATTCCTTAATCTAAAACTAAATGGTTAAAATTGATATCAACCTGACCATTAGCAATAACCGACCAAGTGCTAGTAGAGCCTCACGTAATTAGGGTTCAACTCTGACAGATATTTTGCACGTGAGAAGACAGAAGATAGTTGCTTGGTGTCAAAATAATGAAGGTAGTCGCTTGGTACCAAAAAAAAAGCCTTAAACGTTTGCAGACGTGATGTGGACTTCTCTTAAAACCTCCAAACGCCGGGACACTGCTTGTAAAATCTTCAGTTACTAAAAAAAATTGTAGCTACATTAATATACAATATATTCTCAATTAAGGACAGTTTTAAATTAAATAGTATTAATACACGGCAAAGTAACTTATAAAAAAACTTTTGCTTATTTTGTTCCAAACTATACTAGAAGTAACTACTTTTAGTATTTGTTGTATAAATACAGGATCCGGTCGATATTGGGGACAAATTTCGAGTTTCTAGATAATATAGTTTTTAAGAAAGACCGACGCACAGTGGGCCAGAATCTTGAAAACCTGGCCAAAAAGGAAAAAAAAAGTTTCTGGATGGGAATTTTCGACTATCAGGTTGGCTACAGTAATGTTGGAACTACTGAATACCGATTGTTTGGACGATCAATTGTTCATTTCCTCCTTTATATTTCATGTCAAAGTCGGCACTTCATTGCTAGCGGTGCATGCAGCCGACCAGGTTACAAAATAGCCTTGTGGTTAAAGATAAATATTTGTGTTCAGTGTAAGTAAAACGAATATTTTAAATGTGGACGGTGTTCCAGGCAGTATCTACTAATTAAAATACATTTATGTCATTATTAAATCATTAATTACACATATTTTTTTTATTTAACTTAATACCAGAAAATGCGCGAGAAAATTTTAAAATGTGCTTAAAGAAATAGAGATAAGTTACGAATTCCACGATATTCCGCTTTCTTTTGCACTGTGTCCGCAAGTATATATTATTACCTTAGTAAATTAACCTTCAAATCCACCTACTAGTACCAACTCCGGCTTTGAACCTCGTTTTAAGCAACGCTTGCAAAATGTTTGGTTATTTTTTAAAATGAAATTATTAATATTAAATTAATTTTTTCATTAATAATCATGAAATATTACATTTTTTTGAAACACAAATATTCTACATACTTTGTGGAGTTACTTTTTAACGCTTTCAAACACGTGTTAAGAAATAAGTATTAAATAAATTAATAATAATATGAATTGTCGGAGGATGCAAGATTCAACTAATAAGTTGATAAAGCAATGTCGCATAAGTTTTCTCGAAAGTTTTCCGGACTTAAGAGTATGTAAGACGTGTTCAGGAGATTGTTGGCAACCACAGACTTCAACATTTCTTATCTGCGCAAATCATCAAACAAACTGAAGAGTTTGTAGGCAGAAGCCATTGCCCTCTTAGTTCCTGTGCCTGAAGATTATGAAGATTCCGATGTTGATGATGAGGAAACAGTCCTTGAAGATGATAACGATTCAGCTGAAGATGCAGAAGAAGAAGATATGAAAATAAAAAAACAAGAAGAAAACGACAACTTTTAACTATAGTCACAAACAATGTACTAACTGAATAACTGTAATTGAAATAAAATTCTTTTTTGTAATATTTTATACTATCTTCTATCCTCTATTTGGTACTTTTTTCGAGCTTTCCATTTTTTGAGCTTATATTTTTAACCATTAACTACAACAACCTCTAAATATTGACTTTTATATAAATAAAAAGAATTTTACCAATTTTTGCCCGCCATCTTGGATCCTCCATTTTGTTTTTTTTAATATTTGAAGTCATAATCTTCATCATCAATCTCGATAAATCCCCAAAAAATTACTTTTATATGAATCAAAAGACTTTTATCAATATTTGTCCGCCATATTGGATCCGCCATTTTATTTTTTCACTTTTTGATACCATATTGTTAATCACCAACTTCGATAACCTTTACGTACTAACTTTGGTACAAATTGAACAACTCTAACAACTTCGATAATTCCACAAAAATTACTTTTATATGAATAAAACGACTTTTAGCAATATTTGTCCGCCATCTTGGATCCGCCATTTTCTTTTTTCACTTTTTAATATTATATTCTTAATCAGCAACTTCGATAACCTTTACACACTAACTTTGGTACAAATTGAACAACTTTTTTATATTTTGGCCAGCTTTTTGCGAATCTGGCCCACTGTGCGACGGTCGAGCAGACAGTGCAGCTTCGGCAATAGACCTCGTTTTCCCCTTTGAGTACGGAACCTAAAAATAATTTTCAGTGACTGTAAAAGAGAAAACTCAAAGATAAAAAAAGTTATAATAAAAGAATACAGTAAACCCTGCTTTGCTGATTGGTTTGTGGTCGAATTGCATATAAAAAAAGAAGACACTGCCCGTAGATAGCGTCCTGGTTTTCATCACTACTTGCTGGGCGGAACTAACTGTGACACTGCTGTGCTGGCTGGCAATTGGAGCAATCGGAGTTTACATAGCTTGATTTTCACGCACTGCCTCTCCTAAATCCGTGAATCAATACTCTCGTAAACTGGGTGAGGCCAGACATAAAATCAAAATGTTCTTATCTAACTCTCTGGCTTCGCATTCGTTAGGTCACGGGTTCCAATCCCCATAGAGCCATCCAGATTTAGGTTATCTATACTATACCGAAATCACACAAGGCGATTATTCTGATAGTTCCTTAAAAAGATCATGGTCGAATTACATACCGGCCCTTTCCCGTTTCTAATGAACTCGAGGTATTTTTTCTATTCTTCTTCTTTGCTGTCCTGCCAAGAACATAAACATGGTGAATATTAAACGTTACAATGACCCAAATTCACACGCCGTAATTCATAACTTTATTTTTAAATGTTCTTTTAAGGTAATAACAGTTATAGTTAGGTCTTTTATTCAAAAACTTAAACCGAATAGGAGAATTTCCTGGAAGATAATGTAGCAAGTTTTCTCTTAATATGTGTTTATTATCTGTAAATTACCTGGTGGAAAGTTTTAGATGGAGGAGTATTGATGTATAAAAAAGCAGAAGGTGTTCCAGAATACAATTTTTTTTGGAACGTTTTACTATTAAGTTACTAAAATATGTTAGGAATATACTTTCTGGAATCAAAACTACCTAACAGTCAGGATATAACAACGTTTAAATACTTTTATTACTTTGCAAAACAAATATTATTCAAGAGTAAGGGATGCAAAGAAATGCGCCGGTAAAATGCATAAATGTAAGTTCTTCATTTTTAAATGTGGTTTTACTACTACCTAATTTCATCCGTCTGAAAATATACACCACGGTACTGATACGTCACAGATGTGGACAAGTTTGTCACTTGTACTGATAGAACATATCCTAAAAATATTCATCTTAACATTTTTATAGTTACACGTATTTTTGGGTTTCAACTATTTCTAAAGTTTATTAATTTTCGATACTGTCCATTGTATCTCAACGATAAATTCTACCAAGCGTTACTGCATTAGCTGAAGAACGTTTTTAAATTTCTCCACTGCTGAAGTAAATGTGTATTAAAAGTTACAAACAATTTCCCTAATTTGATTATGAAGAACCCTTCTCAATTTTTTGTCTATGTCATGATTAATAAAGTAGTCTGCACTGTTTCAATCCATGCATTTGTCCCGTGTCTGGACATACAGTAGGATGTATCTTCCTACGCAAGATAGTGGATGATATGGAGGGCTTCATGAATTTAAGATGAAATTCTGCTTAGCTAAATTAAGAGAATCAAAAGAAAGAACGGATTTCTTGAGCGTCTTATAAATGTATTATAACTTTCTGCAGCGTATAAACTGCCACTTGACATTGACGAAAAAGACAGTGTCATCCAACGGTTTAAAAAAATAAAAATAAAAAAAATAAAACATAATTGCCTACCTATTAAGTAGCTCTTTAGTGTAGTTACTCCGTGTAAGAGATCATTATTCTTTTTCAATTTTTCACAGTTTTTACGGTTCACGAGGGATGAAAACCAAAATGAGCGCTTAGAACCACTGGTAGTACGCTGTTTGAACATAAATGCGACAAGATTTTCATGTTTCTAGAGACAAAATTACGCAACATCGCAGCAAGGATTGCGTTTACAACTATTAATTTGATGTATAAATTCGCATTGACTCTACGACGAAAATCATGTTGTGATATTTGAATACTCGAAATTCACCACTTAAAACGTAATACCGTTAAAATGGACTCCACAAAAGCCAAATGATTTCTCTGAATATGATCAAATACTCAGGTAAAAATAGAATTCTTCGTAACTGCAAAACCATGTTATTGAGCAAAATTAAATTTGCTCCTCTAAATGAGAAATGGTCAGTGATAAACATACGATATACAACTATAGACTTTGCCAAGCCGGAAACAAACATTAGGAGATTAGGCAAAAGTGTTAAAATGCTACGTAAAGGAGGTTGTGTTATCATTACTGTAGTTGGTATGTAATGACACTTTTGTTTACAGGTCGCGGATGGGAATCCCTGCAGTTTTACCGGCGTGCGCTGTCCCTGGACTCGTCACATGTGGAGACACTGCTGGGACTGGCCAGGGTGCTGCGAAGTCAGGGGCAGCTAGTCCGCCTGCACAACATCCGAACCAGGTGAGGACTATAAACGCATCCAGAAATACCATTGGCATTGAATATACCTTGCTGCGTCAGTATACAATGTGTTGAGATAATATGCTTGTGTCAAAACAATCACATTGCTTCCACGGTATATCGTAACTATGCGAATATCATTGTAATATACAACAATAATCATAACCTCTGCCTGAAGAAATAACGGCTATGATTTTTACGCCACAGCCCGTTACGAACATCATAGCTGAAATATTTACTTCACTTTCTCACGTTTCTGCAAAACTGCATGGTTTCCAGTGACAGTGGGCGTAGAATGCATCTGGATTATGCCACTATCAATACTGTTCAAACAACGTTCGTGAGCTTGACGTTAGTAAATGTTTTTCATTTGGAGCGGAACTATTTTAAAAAAAATTAATTGTACTGGAAATTGTGTGTTGAAAATGCATTAAAATCAGTCCTTATATATGTAAGTTACTGTTAGCCGCCTTTAATCAATATTCTGAATGAGTGACATCTACCAGACTCTGGCTATGACGAAACTTGCTCCTGCTTATTTTTTTAACTGCTTAACGTCTCTTAAAAGTGAGGTCTTTAGAGACGGGAAAGGATGGGGGGCAAGGAATGGGAAGGAATTCGGCCATGGCCTTTTAAAGGAAGCATCCCGGAATTTGCCTGGAGTGATTTAGGAAACCATGGAAAACCCAAATCTGGAGGCCCGGACAGGGATTCGAACCGCCGTCCTCCCGAATGCGAGGCCAGAACGCTAACTGTTACACCACCACGCTCGTTTGTTCTTGCTATTCACCACAGTTATGCTTCTGATATTGCGAAATGTTATGTAATTTTAGTGCAGTTATTTATGGAATGTTTCCAACACAAGATATTCAGTAATGATTAGAAATACTAAGTCCAAGATTTAATCAGTATCAGACGGCTATTTCGGACAGACAAGTGATAAATTTAGGGTGATTATTATTATTAGAACCTTTAACATTTGATTGGCAGAATACTATCACGTATAAACAGCGAGAAAAAAGATCTTTCCGAAAATAATCATTGGTACACAAAAGTGAAGATAATTAAAATATGAAAAGTATCCCTGAATATATAATTTCATAGGTTAAAAAACTCTTATTTTGATCACACACAATTCCAGCAGTTCCACCACTCTAAGAAGAATTTCAGGAAGGTCACTTTGGAATTCTCTAGCGTCGTGGATGAGTGCTAATTCTCTGGCCTGGTAGTTGGGAGGATGAAGGTTTGAATCCCCGTCCGGCAAGCCAGATTTCTACTTTCTACGGTTTCCCGAAATCACTCCAGGCGAATGCCGGGATGATTCCTTTAAAAAGGCCACGGCCATATTCCCAATCCTTTCCCTCCTCTAACGACTTCGACATCGTCGAGGCGTAAAGCAATAAGAAAAAGAACTCTCCGGAAATGAACTGTCGCTAGGCCTCCATGACAATCGTATTTCTAATCGTATCTCTTTGGTGGGGCGCCAAAACTCGGAGGAAAGGTTGGTGCTTTTGCCAAGTTCTGATCTTGAAGCCTAGAAAAATCCAGTTCCTCTGTTTGGAGTCAAATGAATTTACGACTTGTGTTCATTTTGTGTTTACTTTATGTGAGGAATTGATGCACTCTTGAAATAGAAAACATTTTATACATCCATTGCGAGGTGAAACCCTTTGCTATATGTCGTTACACATGTAGCTGAGCCTCCGGCTGACACAATTTCTTCGTTCATAATGTGGGTCTAAGGTAAAATTTAAAATAATCGCTTATGTTAGAGAGAGATCTGTTGAGTGTTTGTGTTGCAGGTTCCTCTCGGCAGGACGAAGGTCGTCGCTGGTGAACACCGCAGACCTGTACCCGCGTTCCTGGCGACCTGAGGTGAGTTCAAAGGTTACGGGTACTCTCCCCTCATAAAACGCATTTTCATGACACTAATGCGTGGGTTTTCATACCACTAAAAGAATCAAGACATTTTATTTGCCTGTGGTAGGGTTTTTACAACAAATACAACCTTTGCCCGATATCATTGTTCCAGGCACTGCAGGTATATATAATGGGTGAAATTAGTCTGCAAGTAGAAATTAATAGGAGGGAATACTTACGAAAGAGAATTTAGTTTGCTCCAACAGAAGAACTTTACGAAATACAAAACTGATGGAAGTTACACAAATCTGACTTACTGCTCTATTGTATCTGGAAAGACAGCAGCTGTGGATGTACTTGGTTGTGAATGTTATAAAAAAATATTATCAGATTTCTTTTCTGTCAATTTTGATGAGTTTTATTATTTCTCTTAAGAGGATTTTTGTCTTCGTATGCCATTTCTCATGTAGTCATCCATAATTAAGCATAATTTAATCAAAAAGGTTGTCAGTCAGCCAGAGTAGTGTAATTAAATACAGCCTATCTCCTGCAAGTCACAATAATGGCTATAGTCATGCAAAATTCTGACTCAGTTCTGGTTTCCAGCGTTTGTGGTTGTAAATATTGCTAGAACTCCCTGCATTTTGAAAAGGATTGTGTCGTTTAACCATGACAAGAATTTATATAGAAGAACGATTGAAAACACGAAAAAGTGTAGTTTATTATTATTTTTACTATAAACTATACGAGAGTTGTTAGATCAACTCAAGATATTAAAAATAGGAGCAAACTAAACGCTGTTCTTAATTTTAAGTAAATAATTAACTCGAAGTATATACGGATTTCAGACTCGCAAATGACAGGTGAAAAGTAAGAGCGATGACAGCTTGGAGAGCTAAATATGTATTTGAGCACTGTAATCTAATTCTGGTAATGGAAGTTGACAGTAAAGACTTCTAAAATATAGTTAACTTCGGGTTTACTGTCGATTGTGGGTGCCATTTACCGTTCCAGTAGTAAAATATAATAGAGGTTAAGACCTAATGGAGATGAATTTATGCGAGAAATTACAATTAAATAATACATCTTGTTTAGATTTCCTCTAAGTCGGCGCGGTGCTATCTGTAGCCTTTATTGATTCTTCCACAGCTCTGAATATTTTTACTTCCGGCCGTAATATTACAACCCTCATCTGAGGCTAATTAGATTAATACGCAAGTTAGATGGACACTGAGTGCGGTGATGGGACGTTTCGAGTTACACACTAATACATTGGAGATCGCCGGAAAATTGTATTGTTTTTTTTTTTTCTGTACTTGTATTGAGATTAGTTTAATGTATTAAAGCATTAAAGCAAATAAAAATCGGACATAAAGAACTTTTAGTGTAGTTGAGAAGTCCATTGTGAAGCGGCATGAGTAAATGATGTTTATTGGGCAGCGATATTTATTTATTATACAGTATATTATTAATAAATAAAATGCGATAGCTACAGTTGTATTTTATTGCTAGCATTGATAGCAATAATTATCATCGTTGGAAGAAATACTAGATTTATTAACACTGGAAGAAGAAATTAATGTGACATTCATGATAATAAATTGTACAATTGGTTCTCTTAGGGTAGTTACATGGTGATTTCATGTGGTGGAATACACACATAACTCGTTGAGGATAATGTTTCACCAGTGCGTTATTTTATACAGCCTCGAGGTCTGTTCGAGTCACTATGCTATCTGCAGAGGTTCTCTACGTAGTTACTGGATTTTTTTTTTTTTTTTTGCTGATATATTTACGTTTCGTTGACGTCGAGGTCATTAGAGGCGAGGAAGGCCTAAGGGAAAGGAACGGGAAGGAATTCTGGTATGGCCTTTTGAAGGAACCATCCCGGCATTCTCGTGAAGTGCCGCCACTGCACTTCTCACGAGTATCGCGTGATCGGTCATTTCTTCTAGAAGTCAGCGTGATGTTTGCTCCTATTTGGTGGCAAGTCTTCCTTACGTCTCCGACTTCTGACAATCAAGTCTTGTTTGTGTCGACGACTGCGATGATTAGCCCTACACCTACCCAAGCGTTGTCTTCCTGCTCCTCCACAATGAACGAAAAGTTGGTTTACAAGTTTAGTGTGTTGTCATACCATTTTGTAAAAACTTTCGACCTGTCGTATTATATTACCTGCGCAACGTTATGATCGAATGAACATACTTAACTCACATCTATAGGAGAACACACTGTATACCCCGCAATATTAATCATCTACTGTTAACGGTAATAGTAACTTGTTTTGCTGTCCACTTCTCTAAGGACCGGGTACACAATACAAGTTTGAGTCACCCTATGACCAACCAATCCGCATTTCGCTAAGTTATCTCAATACTAGTACAGTATCCATTCAACTTCCGTTTTAATCTAATTAGCCTCAGATGATGGTTATAATATTACCATCGCAAGTAAAGATGTTCAAAACTATGGAACAATCGATAATGAATTCAGATTGCATCTCGCCGACTTACTAATACCTAAACATTTGACCGTCAATTCTGAGGATGTTCGAAGGAATAGAGGCCGAAAAACTGTGTCGTTTCTGTTATCATCTTGTTTCAGAAAGGCCCTCAGACATGGGAAAGATGGCCAAACGTCATATTTAAAGAAATCGACATTAAACTATGCAAAAAGCTGTAGAGATTAAACCTGTGTTTGATCAGTCATAGAACTTACCATACAACAAGTTTACGCTCGCATTTCACAGCTTCCACAATACAAGGACTCTCCCACTCTCTACAAGTCTTCTGAATAATCCATTTGCTGTATTTGAAGGTAATACATTTAATATAGAACTGCCAAATACAGGAAGATAGTCCAATTGTTCACCTTGATTACACCAAACGGTAACAAGCACGACCGCTAGCCATCCGCGTAGTTTGATCCTGTTTCTACACTTATCGCGACCGAACGTGGTGGATGAGCGGTAATGCTCTGGTCTCTCATTCGGGAGGACGTGGGTTGGAATCCCGGATCGAAAATGTAGAGTGTTTTTTCAATTTTTCCTGAAATAACTTTAGGTGAATGTCGGGAAGGTTCCTTCAAAAGGGCCATGCTCGATTTCTTTCCCGTTTCTTGCTCCCATTCCTTTCCAGCCTATAAAGACATCGACGTCGACGAGACGTAAACCTATAAGGGAAAAAAGTCCACTTATCGTATACATGAATTAAGTCAAATAATCAAGCAGATACAGGTAGACGACAAGTGTTTGTTACGAAAGTGAGGATTGAATACATAAAACGAATCGTTTTTATCTTGAGATGGATCGTTTGTTCGATGGAAATGTCATATATCTTTCATAATGGGGAAGTAATGTTAGCACAGATATTTGTACCGCTAGTTACGCACAGCATTAGGGGTTGGACAGTGCTACGGCGCAGTTTGGTCTCCGACTTTATCCGCCTGCGGTGACGCAGTTGTTCTGGGTCGCACGTACGCCGGACGCTGGGCCGAAGATTGCCGCAAGCCGACTGGCACGTTCGGCGGTCGACACTAGCGCCGCGGCCGGCTGCGGCGGAAATGAGCAGGCGTCCGAGGCTCGGCGCCGCGACGCCTGCGACGCTGATTGCGAGGGGGAGAGGGTGGCTCGACGCCTGCAGTTGGAAACTGGGGCTGAACCGCTGCAACGGTGGCGTACCACACAGAATCCGCATCTATCTCACGCTGGTTACATGAAGTACTCCATGCAAGGTTAACTTGAATGGTTCATCTGGTTTAAAAACACTGTGTATTGAAAAGTATACGACCTACAAAGACGAGTGATACATGCAAATGATACATAAACGCACCAAGTTTAAAAGCCCGCTTGGTCTCAGGCGTGCACGCTAGATGGCAGCAGTGGACAAGATGGCGGAAAAGCAGGAGAAGACTTTTTGTATGTTAGAACGTGCGAAGTGTCCTTCGATAAACAAATGTGAAGCGTGCATTTATACGAAAATAGGGATAAGCTTCACCTAGTCACCAGAGCATGTTACATTTGTTTCGGCAGTTTCGTGACATTGGTCGCCTGTGTAAACGGACCACGGGACGACCACGTGTTTGAGAGAAACCGCGGAGCGTTGTCATGGCCCTCCAGGTAGCCAGATCTTACCTCATATGATTTTTCTTCCGGGGTTATGTGAAGGACAAGTTCATGTACCTCCAAAGCCAACAGCACAGCACGATTTACAGATCTCTGGTGCTGTGACGAACATTCATAGAAACATGCTACTGAACGTATGGACGGAACTGGATTACCATTTGGATGTGTGCTGGGAAACATTTGTAGTATGTACCAGAAACTCGGTAAGTTAATGTATCTTTTCATGTATCAATCGTTTTTGTAGGTTGTATACTTTTCAACAGGTAGTATTCTGAAACCAGATTGTATCATTTAGGCTAACCCTATGTACTGTTATTGACATCTGGAAACTGAAGATTAGGTCTGCTACAAACTCACGTAAGGGAACTGCAAGATTTATTCACTTTTTATCAGAAAATCTAAAGCAAAAATTCTAACAAAGTCTAATTGCCACAAATCTGGATGATAAACATACATTGAAGTACCAAGTCATGGCATACTTCCTAATATCGTGTGAGATCCTCTTTCACCCAGGGAAGTACAGTAACCAGACATGTCTTTGACTCAACAAGTGGTTGGAAGTTTGCTGAAAAAATATTCTGCCATGCTACCGCTACAGTCCATTATTGCGAAAGTGTTATCAGTGTAGTCGAGTTGATTTTTGGATCATATCTCAGATACGTCATACTAGATTTATATCTGGCGATCTAGATGGCCAAATCATTAGCTGGAACTGTGCAAAATGTTCACCAAACCAATCGTGAACGATTTTGGCCCTGTGACATACCAGGATGGATGTACCACCGACTTGCACATTGCCTTTCTGACAACCATGGTCTATGGATTCCGTGGGGTCTGTGCCATACTCCAACCAAACCATCAGCTCTTAGGAATCTGAAACGTAGCTCATGTGACCACGCAATCTTTTTCCAGTCAGCTAGTGTCCAGTCAAGATAATCAACAGCCGAGAAGAAGCGCTGCAGCCGATGGCGTTCTGTTAGCAGAGGCACTCGCTTAGTTCTTCTGCTGCCATATCTCACTAACGGCAAATTTCGCTGCACTGTCCGCAAGAGCACATCTTCTCTACGTTCTACATCGCGTGTTATGTGTCTGCCAAAACTGACATCACGGCGCAGATATCGCTGGCCTCTGTCTGGACAAGGCGGTGTGATCGGAGAGGTAGGAAGGTTGGAGGTTGTGAGGGGAGCAGCTGGTCCAGGGTATAATGACCTTGAACCGCCAGTTGAGAGTGAACCGAATATACTCAAAAAGTGATTAAGAGGTTGCGTTTTAAACAAAGAAACATAAAACTCAATGTAGCGAACTTCTCAATCGATCTAAGGCTGTCTAAATGCTGAACGTAGATACAAATAAACGATGCCGTACTCGATTTTGACACATAATTTTTTATCTGAATTTTTCATAAGTAAGTCTTCTTGTCTGATAAAGAACGCTTTTTTATCTGATAAACTCGACTCATCTCAGACTCATGCTGAAGGAAACCTCGTGTATATCTTTGTAGTCTTCTTCTTCTCCTGTCAATGAATGCATCAAATATGTGTCAGTTTTTCCACCAATGTGATGACTTTGTCAGTAGCTTATTGGAGGTCAAATTGGGATACATTCATTCCAAATTGTTGACATTACAACAGATGTACCATGGTTTCTCTCTCCCCACACGAACATGTGGTATCTGGCTGATCTCCCAAGTATCCCCATGAGGCAAGGGTGTCTTTGGAACGACCAGCTCCAACTCGAAGCCTGTTTAGTGATTTCCATATGGGCCATGGTTGTTCGGTCCCATGTGGTAGACCCTCTTTGGTCTTGATCCACTCGATATCATTTTGCACTCTCTTCTCCCAAGCCAATATTCTTTCATTGTTTGGTGCTCCATTTAGTGGCTTTGAAGTCCGCATGAAGCTTGATCGGGACTTTAGTCTCGATGGCACTGGTGTATAGCCATGTAGAGGGTGTCGGACGTCTTCGTTCACTCTAAGGCATTTACCTTTAACATATAACGAGAAATGGAATGTACGAATAGGAAAACAAATAGAAAGAAGGAACATTTGACAACTGTCCGTGCGATTCTGAAAATGACTGGAATCTTTCATAGGATCGTTTTAAGATCAGAAGCTATTTGGACACCATATTGAGCAATCATTATGAAACCATGTAATGAATGACAGCCTTAGGTGTGTAGAAAACCAGAGACCACGAAAACCGCTTCATCTGTAGTTTAGTTCAGAAATAATGTTTTTGTTTGTGTTAGTCTATTGATATAGAGTGATAAACTTTAAATCTGAAACCATTAAAAACTGTTGTATAGTATATTAGTTAATACTGTACATTGTATGTGCAAAACAAGGCATGAAGAACACATCACTGTAGCATATATAGTTTCAAAAATATTATTGTTACCCATTCAGTTTAGTGGTAGGAGATTTTTATTTTAGCAGTATTATAATGATAGACGCTTAGTAACCACTTTTTACTCTTTGTTGTTTCCATTTGTCGGTCAATGACTGATGTGATTTGCGTTGTTGCCATGTTGCAGTCACTCCCGAAGATGGAAGGGAACGAGCTGCTTGAAAAAACATCTCCTGTTGAGAGGGTCCAAGTAAAGAACTCAACAGCGGATGAGTCTGCGGTGGCTCAAGATAGACAGGTAATCTCAGCCGTTTTAATCTCTGCCTGCTCACTAATAAATGTTTTTCAGTTATTTGATGCTAAAACTAACCAACAATAAATTGGACATATTTTCGCACAATCTTTGTAAATAAAATCCATGGTGCCTGAGTAAACCGCATCACACCCTAACGTTACTGACAGGGCAATTAAGGGCTTTAGTTATATTTCGTCCAGATAGGTGATGCTGAAGTCTAACGTCTATATTTACTGGCCGATTCTCAATAATATCACTATTCATAATTTCTGTTTCGCAGTCGAAATGTTTACCTTACAGTATATAATTCAAAAACAAGAACATCGTAAACTCGTACGTGATTATGTAAGTTCTCAAAATTTCTGCAATAAATTCTTTGAGTGATTAGATAAAATGATAATAAGGCTGTAGGCAGAAATATTGAGCTTCTCTTGTGCTTGTTTTTTTTTTTTTGTGTTCGTTGTCTTAGATTTCTTCATCTGTGGTAAGTGTTGGGTCATATTTCCCTATAATTCCTTAGTTTTTTTTACTTACAGACCAGAATTTTCAACATCTGTTGGTGCTGTTAATGTTCTTGTTAGTGAATTTTCTTCATTGAAACATACACGTTGTCCATTTTCAAAATGAATAACAGCTAGATCACATTCATATTTATTTAAATTACTTTTATCATTTTCTCAAACCATATTTTATTGATATTTATCCCTGATGTTGAATTATCACAAAATTCTTACTAGATTTTAGAAAATTAATAATTTTCAAGGCGAAGAAAAAACAACTACTAAGAGTCTACACGGACGAAGTCACGGGCACTGCGGGTGACAAAATAAACTAAGAAAACAAGATTTAGTAATAAAATATTGTTCACGTCGGAAGGGACAGACGTTGCCTTATTATACTGCCAAACGAACTGTATACTAGTAAAAAGACGAATATTTTTTTCTTCTTTCCATTCAAGGATCAGGCCTGTTGACCTGTTTGGGTTTCAGGGACTATTCCCATCCATTCTTGGTCTACCTGTACTTCTTCTACCTTTCGGTCTATATTGGTTTGGTACTTTTGGTAATCGTGCACCGTCCATTATATACAGATGGTCTCTCCAGTAATTCCTATGTTCCTCTATCTTGTCATTCATACTACCGTAGATATTTTCAACTCCTCTCTTATTGCCTCGTTTCTTTAAGAGGTAGCCTTGTGCATATCTTCGTCTCCACTGCTTGCATGCGGCTTTCGTCTCTTCTCTTCATTACCCCTGACTCACTAACAAAGAGAAGCACGGGAACTGCCATCACTTTATGGAATTTTCTCTTTCCATCTCTGCGCGTCCTATTTTGCTCTAAGAGGTTCTCGACCACAAAAAACATTATTTTTGTATTGTTCGTGGAATTCTTCAGGTTATAGTGCTCTGAACGTATTTGTGATTTGTAGAGGTATCTTTTTCAGTATGCTCTATTCCCAGTAAGAAGTCATAAAATTAAAATACATCCGTTCATTCTGCCACATATTAATGGCATCGTTCTGATGTATGTAAGAAAGTGCTGAGGAAAGACTGCACCAGAATCTCACCCCTTGGTTAATTGCTTAAATTTTTTGTTTTTTCACGAGGAATATCTTTGTATTAAGAATAAACTCTTTACTGATTCTATAATATGTTTCAGATATCCATACCTATAAAGGATTTCCCAGAGCAATTTTGTTAATGTATTTTACCTTTAAGCCTACACATTTTTATTAGCTGTAAAAGCCAATACTTCCGTAGCATTCCACCGCATTTAAGTAATTTTGCAGCTATTCCTTCCGATTCAGCCGCTTTTCTGCTATTTGTTTTGCTTAAAGGTTCATTTAGTTCTCCTATCGTTATGTGATCTAGTCCTTCAATTTCTCTAATTGGGTCTTCTTGTATCGTCATTTTGTTATGAAACCAGAGGCATTTGTAGTGTTTTATCCATTCTTGAAGTTCTATTACATCGATATATGCACTGTCTCTTTCTGTTCTGTTCAAATTCCTTAGCATTTAAAGGAAAAGTCCATTCACTTATAAACATCATTTTCTATCCGACTAACAATTTATCCTAGCTTTCTATGTGCACTTAATATTGTTCATTTCTCACTTATGATATTCTCTTGCCTCATCTGTAACATTCCGAATAAACGCTATTCTTGCGACACATTCTTTCATGATATGACATTCTGTATCTACATCTGCTTCGATCGCTTTCTCTAATAGACATCTGATCAGTCTTCTTTGATACATATCTTTAATACTCAACAGCTCAAGTTTAAACTTTTCAAAATACTTACCTTAATTATTTTTTATATCACTTTCCTCCATCTTGTACAGAGTTGTTCTTTCATTCACTACAACATAAATAATGAAGGATCTCAGACCTCTGGCACTCCACATATATTTATGAATTATTTTTTTCGGAAAAAAGTATTCGTAATCCGGAATGTAACGCAGCTGAAAAATTCTATCAATTTAACCTCATTTTTGCTATGTCGATCCTCTCCAAGACTTCCAACCACATTTTCAATTTCCTGATTCCTACTCTCGAGTTAAGATATCCCGCTAAAATTAGATAGTCCAATTTATTAGTCGGGCCAATCTCCATCTGTAAGGTATGGCAGAATTCTTCTGTGGTACTGTCACTTCCGGTGCCTATAGACGTATTAATGTAAGGTATTCTCTCGTGATCTTAAATCACGAACTAGCTGTCCTTTTCTTTAAATACTCAGTCCCATCCCTGCAGACGTCGTTTTTCAATAGGTTGGCGAGCAGACTTCCGTGGTCGTTGTCGATGTTACCTTGGTTGTCCGGGTGGAACTACGTCAATTTATCGAAACCTACGGTTTCAGCCATCATTTCGTTACAATCCTCTGACGAAAGTCACAAATTAATGGCTGAAACGTTAAGTTCCGATAAATTGACGCAGTTCTGGACAACCAAGATAGCTCCCTTTTTCTTTGATCTACTCCACTGAAAATTAACTTGTATTCATTCTAGCCTTTAGTACCTGTCTTTTTTTTGTCTCCCTGATTACTGCCAGGTTGATATTTCTGGCACAGTGTTGTTTTTCTAATGCTAACTCTTTCGTGCTGAGACCCCTCACGTTCAAGTTGGCAATCTTCATTGTTTCCGCAATACCAAAACCTTTTTCTGTCTCGTATTTCATAGCCTGGTTGTTACGGGTAGATCCATCCAGCTTTACTCCCTGAAGCTTTTGAGTAGGTGATCTTTTGCGTAAGTGCGTTACCAGCGCACTGTAAAACTGAAACCTGGGAGAACAGGCTTTTCTTTTAGTGTTTTCCTTCCCTTTGACGGAGTGTCCTAATTTTAAGGCGCCGGAGGCTCGCCTTCCATCCACTGCTGTCACTGGAAGGAGCGCATTGCTCAGGGCGCACGCGGCTTTCGCCTTAGTGAACGTGGGAGTAGGTCTTGCTGGCAGAGCTGTTAAACTAGATCGCAGAGGAATTTCTCAAGGTTCTGTCATCCCGCATAAACTGAGGCCGTACCAGCCTCCGACCCCCGAGAATATTTTGAGTTACAATTTTAATTTTAGAGAATACTGAACACTCTTCCGAGCACTGGGATTTAATAAATAATGACAATAACTAGCAACTAGCCTCCTAATTTTCCTCATTTGCCGAATTCTTGCAATCACTTCGAGGTTAGTTGGTTCGATTCCGGTGGTTTAAGTGTTCGCCATACACAGCAGAGTTGGTGGTGCATGATTCGTGATCACTGAAGTGTGTACCACAGTCCTGGATTAGATACCGAACTTCTCTACAATGTTTATGAACCGAGCTACGAGACTAATGTAAATAGTCGCATGTCTTTGCAAAATTATATGTAGGTACAATACTTATATATAAATTTTATAGTTTAGTATGAAGAATTTAGTTTATTATGAGACCTATTTTACTGTAAATACAATAGAAATAAATCAGTGCAGCGGTTTGTTCTCTAATTTTTGTCTAGGAATTCTTAATATTGATGATAATCTATATAGATTTTTAACTGAACATTGATAACTGATTATTTGAAACAAGCTCTTAGCAGATATTTCTATCACTTTACTTAACTCGTCGGAATCATGATATTTTAATAACACGATAGGTCTCAGATTGTTAATGGGGCGTTTTTACAAGTCTACAGTTTTTAATCGTACCTTGTCGGAGACCACAACAATGCTCCATTCGTGGTCGTACTACAGTACCAATAAAACGTCTTCACTCAGTGACCGGCCGACTGCCTCTCTCGTTGAACACAGAAAACAAAATCATACACCAACGTTGACACTGAAAAACAATGCTGATCATCGGTAACCGCTCGCTTCACCGGGTGTCTGTACGACGAGACTATTGTCGAGCACTCCTGGCTCCTGGTGTTGCATCCGTGCACCGGAGATGTTAGAGCCAGCCTACCAGTCCGTAACTCTTCTTCTTTTTTTTTGCTTTTACAGGGGTTGGACAAAATAATATGAACACCTGACATTTACATACCATTGATTCATTAATAGGGTGTTGGGCCATCTTTTGCTTGTAGAACAACTGCAATTCTTCACTGAATAGATTCGTAGAGTGTCTGAATAGTTTCCAAAGTAATGGTGTCCCATTCTCGTACCAAAGCATCAACCAATTGCTTCAATGATGTTGGAGGTGGAAATCTGCTCTAAAACTCCCCACAACGGTTCAATAATGTTGAGGTCTGGCAATTGTGCTGGACAGGGAAGATGTTTGATGATATTCTGATGCTCCTCCAACCAGAACAGAATCTTTTTTGATGTGTGTATGGGCGCATTATCAACTTGGAAGATGGCAGTGTTTGGCACCGGTATGCTAGTCATAGTAAGAACTTCATCACTGAGGATGTCGAGATATTCATTCGCAGTCATCCAGCCAGTGATGTGAACGAGAGGACCAGCTGAATATCACGATATAGCCGCCAAAATCAGTACTAAACCTCCCTCAAGCTTGACTGTAGGACGCAGAAATCCCTCTCGTAGGCTTCTTTTGGGATTCTCAACACATAAACAATGTGAACGATGATTCATTTGAACATACCACATTCTTTCAATCATCAAGTGTCCAGTTTTTATGATCGTGGCACCACTTGTTTCGCAGCTTAGCGATGGTTGCTGTTATAATGGGTTTTGAAATTGAAGCCCTTCCATTAATGTTAGCTTTGTGGAGCTCCCGCATCATTGTTTTTATCTAAACAGTGTTATTCAGGTGTGTGTTGAGTTCTGCTGTCACTTTTGCTGTGGTTGTTTTGTGTTGTCACTCACAATTATTTTTAATGTTCGTCAGTCTCTGTCGGTTAACTTTGGTTTTCGTCCACTATTCCTCTTCGCCGACGATGTTTTACCATGTTTGGTGTATTCTTTCATTACCATTGATACTGTCGCTCGTGAGGCTTTAAACAGTTCAGCTGATTTCGTCACACACGCTCGAGCTCCAACAATTTGCGCTCTTTCGAAGTCTGAGAGATCAAACATTACACCGATTGCTTGTTACAACCGTCATAGAACAAAGCGTATAATAAGCTGACCCATAACCTACAAGACCTGTCACATCAACTACGCCATACATGCACGTTGCAGTATTCGCACGGAAGTAGTGGTGCCAACATGCAACAATCCGTACTCTATCGCACGGAGTTCATATTATTTTGTCCAACCCCTGTATCTTTACGTCTCGTTGATGTCATTAGACGCGGGAAAGGACTGGGGAGAAGGAACAGGAAGTAATTCTGCCTTTTGAAGGAAGCATCCCGGCATTCGCCTGGAGTGATTTGGGGAAACCATGAAAAACCAAAATCTGGATGCCCGGAAGAGGATTCCAACCCGCGTCCTCCTGAATGCGGGGCCAGAGCGTAACCGGTCACCCACGACGCTCGGTCCATCACTCTTATCCACTGTACCAACTGTCAGGTAGCCAGCTCAACTGCAGGATTCTCCCAGCTCAACAGAATTCCTTTTCGCACCGATGTTCCCACCGATATTTGAATACTAAATAGAATGTATCGGCACGAGCAAGCGATACACTACAATACAGGGCTAGTCATAATGATTGCACTGATTTCAGAAAATTACTACGATTTATTATTTGACATATAATTACAAGATTACATAGATATATAAACAAACTGTGAACGTTTTTTTCAGTGTCTACAGATGCTCAATACGCGCACCTTTAGTGACTCTGCACACATCAAGTCTATAATCGAGTTCTTCCCATACCCGATGCAGCATGCTGATCGTCAGCTGATGTCATGGCCTCCTTGTTCCCCTGACCTAATCCCCTGCGACTTCTTTGTTTGGGGTTTTGTGAAAGACACAGTGTTCGTGTCACCAGTACCAGTTGATCTGCTAGACCTGCGGGTTCGCATCACCAATTCATTTTCTCTCATTGACAGACACATGCTGCATCGGGTATGGGAAGAACTCGACTATAGACTTGTGTGCAGAGTCACTAAAGGTGCACCTATTGAGCATCTGTAGACAATGAAAAAAAAAAAAAAAAGTTCACAGTTTGTTTATACAGGGTGTTACAAAAAGGTACGGCCAAACTTTCAGGAAACATTCCTCACACACAACAAAGAAAATATGTTATGTGGACATGTGTTCGGAAACGCTTACTTTCCATGTTAGAGCTCATTTTATTACTTCTCTTCAAATCACATTAAACATGGAATGGAAACACACAGCAACAGAACGTACCAACGTGACTTCAAACACTTTGTTACAGGAAATGTTCAAAATGTCCTCCATTAGCGAGGATACATGCATCCACCCTCCGTCGCATGGAATCCCTGATGCGCTGATGCAGCCCTGGAGAATGGCGTATTGTATCACAGCCGTCCAAAATACGAGCACGAAGAGTCTCTACATTTGGTACCGGCGTTGCGTAGACAAGGGCTTTCAAATGCCCCCATAAATGGAAGTCAAGAGGGTTGAGGTCAGGAGAGCGTGGGGGCCATACTAACGAAACTAAAATGAACTCTAACATGGAAAGTAAGCGTTTCCGGACACATGTCCACATAACATATTTTCTTTGTTTGTGTGTGAGGAATGTTTCCTGAAAGTTTGGCCGTACCTTTTTGTAACACCCTGTATATCTATGTAATCTTGCAATTATATGTCAAATAATAAATCTCTAGTAATTTTCTAAAATCACTGCATTCATTTTGGCTAACCCTATATAAGTTGAGAGAGTAACGATCAATTTGAAATTTTTATCAATAATTTTCAATTTGAATGAATTTTGTGCTCGATATTCTTAGGTTCATCAGTAATTAAATAATTAAATACTGTTATTTAATAATGTTTCAAATACTAGCGTGTGTGTGTGTGTGTACGTGAGCTGATTGCAGTTTTGTTTTCCAGGGTTGTGAGTACGGACCATGGCCAGAGAGTGTAGCTCCGGCTGAAGCGGCGACTGAGGATTTCACGGCAGAGCTCACCGCAGGATGAATATCAAGTTTCTCGGGTCTGAATACGGACCTTGAGGGGTGATATCAATTCATTCTCATAACTGGCAATTTACGCAATGGCTGACGGACTTCAAAATTGTTTTACCGCACTAGAACGTCGAAATGTTCGCATATACCTGATTCGTATTGGGAAAAGTACTGCTCATAGAAGAAAAGTTTCCTTGATTTTTAACGTTTTCAGGAAACGTTTGTCTCTTGATTTTACGCCTAATTTGCAAATTCAGTTTTCTTTCCAAAATTACTAATGCTTTCTCCAAAATTAAGTTTCAACAAAGTGTTAAACCTACCCGGCAGGATGATGATGATACAAAATAGTAATTTCATTTGACTCATGGACATGTGTTATTATTAAGAAACCTAAGAATAACTAATAATGATTCTGTTTAATTTTGAAATATTCATGAATTTTAATTGCCAAATGTAGAGTCACGGTGAATTTCGAATTGGTAATTCCCCCTCACATTTTATTAAAAAATAAATAATTCTGCTTAACAGGTTGGTTTCTAACTCTTTATTTATACTGTAAACTAAGCTATCCTAGATCAAATTAAATTACTCAACAACACGAGATAAAAGTGAAACGATACATCCGGGGACACAACAGCAGAAAATAATAAACCGGATTCATTCTAGTGAGATGATTAAACTGAAATTGGGAATAAATATATCGTTCTTCAAAGAGGAAATACCAGTCACGCAAATATGTATCTTGTTTAAAGTAACATCACATCCTCACTGCTGATTTGCTTCCTGGAAATTAAAAATTTTCATTAAACTTTGTTTTTAATCTGATGGAAACTAAATTATACGTTAGTAACTATTAGAATATGCAATTAAATTATTAGCATATCGCTTAGTTGAATGAAATTGTTTCCTTCCGGACATTCTAAATGTGGAAACTTGTTTTCATAAATATTTTTCGCTTAAGATGGAAATTTATTCATTACATCCTATCCACCAATATTCTAATTAATTCAGGGTAAATTAAAAATATTATTATATAAAACTTCTGGAACACAATTATAAATAGCCACTCCCGTATCCCGATGCACATAATTAATAATTAAATAAGAGTTATCCTGCTTTTATACATTTTAAAAAACGAACATCACATACATGAATTTTTTTATTTTTTTGTTTACACTTATTTGGAACGTTATTCAGACCACAGAACACATTTTAATGGACTTTCTGAACAGAAAACTACCCGGAGGCGTCATCACCTGCAGCAATATAGACCGACCACCAGAAAATTGCTTTAATCCCTAGATATTGTTATATTTATTATATTTGTTGTATTTTCTCTGTGGATTGTTAATTTATGTAAATTGGTATACGATAATAATAATAATTTGGAACGTCGTGCTCACGTAATGATATTGATGAAACTTTAACCTTGAAGTCCACGAAATGAAATTACAAAAATAACTAATAATTAACTACACAGGAATAAAAATATATAAGGCAGCAGAAATCATATGTAAATAAACTTCAATAAAACATACTTGATGTGATTATATAGCTCTGGAAGGACGGCGCATGCTACTTTAATTTTAGTCTATAATATATTATGTTTTGTTTTAAATCAATCAATTACAAAAGAAATTTGCCAGTGGAAAAAAAATATGCGAACTGTCATTCCTAATGTACATATTATAATCGCGTAATACAGTGATGTAACCGATCAGAATAAACATAAATATCCTTCTAGTAGCATAATTTAGTGGAATTTGTTGTTAAAATAGATAGAATTTTATAAACATGTTCCAATTTTCTAAATATTTATACCCATGTTAACTTACATTTGTAGTTTAAGTTTTTGTTTGTGTATAATATTCGTATTAAAATATTTTTATCCATTGTTATACCCAACGAATTTCGATGTAATTGCAACGAAGACCAGATAAAATGTTGAATCAAGATTGAGAATTTGTTTCTTGAACACCTCTTTTTTTAATTTACCTTTTATTCTGTGTTATGTGTTCTTGGTTGATAAGAACATGATTTTTCCATTCATCATCAAGATCTTACATTATCTTAAATCTTAATTTTGCATCACTACTACGAGTGGGAACTGAGTGATTTATACGTATATGAGAGAAGGATTAGTGTCGTTCCGCTGAAATATAAATACTTATTACCATTATTACGTTATATCTATAGAAAGTTTCCTACTATTCATGCCAAGAGTTTCATCAGTTTTATAATGTATTACTGACTACGAAAGAACAAATGGTTACTTCATAGAGCTGTTGAGATGATTGGAGCCTGATGACACAATATTTTAGATACTTGTAAATTTTGAAACATGAAATGATATGCGAGAAAGGAATATGAACCGAAATAAAACAACTGAAAACTTAAATCTAAAACATTACTATTATTCCCATCGAAATTTGTTTAAAGTTATGAGTCGATGCAAATAACAGGTACTCACAAACTATCCTATCTGGTACTGGGTGTAAATTAATTGTCATTTGATTTATTTAACTGAGTGAACTGTTTACCTGGTTATAGCTTACGTCGTTAAAGGATTAAGAGTTTAAGCGAATATGTCCAGAAATCACAGACTCTTAACACATGTTCCCGCCTGGGTAGAAGTTATCTTCCAACTTCTTGTTAGCCAGATACCCACCCTACAGGTAACTTGTTTAAGGTAACAGTCCTCTCTTCAGCTAAGCCTATACATGATTTTGACATGTAAACTCTCTTCTTTTCTATTTGCTATTATAGAGTAACTAAGCTGGTAATCTCACACGGACGCCAGATACCTTAGGTACAGAAAGTAAGATGTTACAGTAACAGTGGAAATATGCACTAGCGAACATTGATACAATCTGAACAATCTACTCTTTACAGTTCACAAAGTTTTATTTAAATCCCTAAATTACACACATGGAGGTCACCAACCGAAGTGAATCAAACTCCTCACAAGGTTCGATAGATACTGTAGAAACTGGGGAAAACTGTCCAAATGTCACATACAATATATATATATATATATATAAAATTAAGGAAGGATAGGGAAATATGACCCAGCACTTACCACAGATGAAGGCGGCTGGGACGACGAACAAAAAACAAACACAAGAGAAGTGCAATATTTCGGCCTACAGCAGCCTTAAACGTGCAGAAGGTGAAGCCCCAGGCGGCGTCACATGTGTACACATAGACAGCCGACTGGTGAATGGCGTCTCAGGCACGGATGGTAGTTTAGGTGGTGGGAGGGGGGGGGGGAGTAAGCTCAAATATTAGATCGATAATCGATACTGATAACTATATGTTATTATTGAAAGAGATGAAAAATAACTGGGTGGGGATATATATATATATAACTATAATTGAAAAGTAAAATAAATGTAAGTAGCATGGAAAATAGTAAATACAGAACTAAAATATATATATAAATGGTATAGATAATAAGTGCTGGGTCTTGTGGGCAGAAATTATTGGAGATTGAGGCCAGGAGGATGTCTGGTGTCAAGGATATTCTGGTAGGACAGTTCCCATCTACGAAGTTCAGAGGGGGTCGTATTGTTAGGGAAAACTCTGATTGCTCTAACTGAAAAACAGATGTTCAAATTATTGATTTTGTGGGAACTGGCATGTTTTGCAACTGGATGGGCCTCATTGTTAGTATAGACTGTCTGCCTGTGGCCATTCATTCTGATAGCTAGGGGATTGGTTGTGAGGCCTATATATGAGCTGGAGCAATGGAGGCATGTCAGTTGGTATATGAGGTGTGTTGTCATGCAAGTAGCATGACCAATGATAGGGAATGTCTCACCTGTTGTAGGATTGGAGTAAGTGGTAGTGGCTGGGTGCATGCTGCATGTTTTACAACGGGGTCTATTGCATGGGAATGAACCCTGTGGCAGTCTGGGCGAATTACTTGGTGAGTACTTGTGGACCAAGATATTACTTAAATTCGGTGGTCTGCTAAAACATGTGCGAGGGGCAGTGGGTAGAATTTTATGGAGGATGGTGCGCATCCCGGGGAAGGAACGTAGAAAATCATGTCCACGGCGAAGGATTAGGTTAATGGACTCGAGACCAGGGAAGTACTGAGTGATGAAGGCGGGGCTGTGGTTAGTATCAAGGGGTACTGAACTTGGAGTGGCTGTGTGAAGGAAGGGCTATGGCACGGGAGATTTGTTTGTGTACTAAGTCAGGAGGGTAGCTCCGGGAGATGAGAGCTCCAGAAAACCTGTCTGGAGCTCTCATCTCCCGGAGCTACCCTCCTGACTTAGTACACAAACAAATCTCCCGTGCCATAGCCCTTCCTTCACACAGCCACTCCAAGTCAGTACCCCCTGATACTAACCACAGCCCCGCCTTCATCACTCAGTACTTCCCTGGTCTCGAGTCCATTAACCTAATCCTTCGCCGTGGACATGATTTTCTACGTTCCTTCCCCGGGATGCGCACCATCCTCCATAAAATTCTACCCACTGCCCCTCGCACATGTTTTAGCAGACCACCGAATTTAAGTAATATCTTGGTCCACAAGTACTCACCAAGTAATTCGCCCAGACTGCCACAGGGTTCATTCCCATGCAATAGACCCCGTTGTAAAACATGCAGCATGCACCCAGCCACTACCAATTACTCCAATCCTACAACAGTTGAGACATTCCCTATCATTGGTCATGCTACTTGCATGACAACACACCTCATATACCAACTGACATGCCTCCATTGCTCCAGCTCATATATAGGCCTCACAACCAATCCCCTAGCTATCAGAATGAATGGCCACAGGCAGACAGTCTATACTAACAATGAGGCCCATCCAGTTGCAAAACATGCCAGTTCCCACAAAATCAATAATTTGAACATCTGTTTTTCAGTTAGAGCAATCAGAGTTTTCCCTAACAATACGACCCCCTCTGAACTTCGTAGATGGGAACTGTCCTACCAGAATATCCTTGACACCAGACATCCTCCTGGCCTCAATCTCCAATAATTTCTGCCCACAAGACCCAGCACTTATTATCTATACCATTTATATATATATATATATATTTTTTAGTTCTGTATTTACTATTTTCCATGCTACTTACATTTATTTTACTTTTCAATTATAGTTATATATATATATATCCCCACCCAGTTATTTTTCATCTCTTTCAATAATAACATATAGTTATCAGTATCGATTATCGATCTAATATTTGAGCTTACTCCCCCCCCCCTCCCACCACCTAAACTACCATCCGTGCCTGAGACGCCATTCACCAGTCGGCTGTCTATGTGTACACATGTGACGCCGCCTGGGGCTTCACCTTCTGCACGTTTAAGGCTGCTGTAGGCCGAAATATTGCACTTCTCTTGTGTTTGTTTTTTGTTCGTCGTCCCAGCCGCCTTCATCTGTGGTAAGTGCTGGGTCATATTTCCCTATCCTTCCTTAATTTTATTGCCTTAAAGCTTTTTCCTGCTCATTGTTATTATATATATATATATATATATATATATATATATATATATATATATATATATATATATATATGTATATAAATGATGTACACTAGAACAGCTTTCATCCACAAAGAGATCGCGAAATTAGTCCATGTTACTACTGTTCAACTTACGCGTTGCCACTCTCTAGAAGATTATCCAGTCGGAATACGGACACCATTCCCGGTAAACGCGCGATGGTTTGTCATTGGCCCCCTGGTGCGATAATACTTGCGCCTCGCTTTTGAGCCCTGAATTGCGATCGTGGGTATGGGCAGTTGTCGACTGATTCTGACACCATATCGAAACATGGTCGCTTGATCTATTTTCAAATCTTGAGACTATTGCATGCCAACCAAGCGGGAAACCAAATTATCAAACTCTGTTAATGACACTGAAGAACCGTCCGTTAAACAAACACTCAGCTCTCATTTCCACTCATCCAGATATCATTAAATATATAAAAACCTGGCACCGCAGCGATCCAAAAGCACATCCGTGTTGTCACAAGATCCTAGTCGCCTTGACGATCTGTGTCCAATATATGTGATAATCGTGAGATTGAACTCTGGAAGGGTGTTTCCCCTTTGGTGCTTAAACCCTCACCCAAATCTTTCCAGCATAGGATAGATGATTTTAGTCAAACATGAGAATGACCTATGTCGTCGTTTCACAATATCTGGAGCTGACCACGAATGGTTGGAAAAGTCAAGAGCACAAAATCACGACATGTTTTACATATCAAAAGAAAACTGCCGGGCTTCTATTGGGGAGAGGATTGAGCAGTATCAGAACAAAAAGTGGACAAAGTGCTGATGTACTTTAACGGTGGGCAAAATTACTCTCCTTAGTGTGACTGCTACAGTGATAGGCAACCATCTGCCACGTTATAGAAGAATGCAAGTTGAGGGCATACGCAGGGAGCAAAAAGGACTTCCTGGAGACATTAAACCAATATCTCGACTACATACAAAATCCAGGTATGTCAATATAAACTAGAGTCCTGTCGCAATCAACAATTTAATTCTTCATAATGCGATGTGCAATTTCACCATACGGTAAATAAATAGTGTCTTTGAAGAATACTGCATACCATTAACCATACGAATGCTGTCGTGAACATTAACTATACAAAAAAACAAAACCATAAGATTTGGTGCTGACAGAAAATGAAGTTAAATTCATTTCTTACACTCAATAAGTTGTTATGATGTAGGCAACTAGATGTAAGATGTGTCGAAGGATATTGCAGGATACGCATCACTTGTTTATTTTGTCAAAATTCCTCAATGATTGGTTAACGCTGAGTAATCACATCTGTGTTACCCAGACCTAGTGTTGCCCAAAATCGGTCTTGGTCTTGCAGTCTTGGTCTTGGTCTTGCATTTTTGCAAGACCAAGACCAAGACCAGGTGTATTGATGCAAGACCAAGACCAAGACTGGCCAAGTCTCGTCTTGTTCTTGCATTTGGGCAACACTACCCAGACCTCACTATGAAAAACCGGCCTAGAGCTGTGTACTGTGCTCCAGTGTGGCAACGCAGTGATCTTACCAGTAAAATCCGCGAGCATCTAAACGAGTGTATGAGAGTCATAACTGGCACACTAAAAGCCACCCCAGTCCGCCGGTTAAGTAACATACCTCATCAAGAAGTCTGACGTCAAGGAGCATCGGCGCTTCAGTGGACAAAGATACATTATCCTGACCATCCACAGGATCTTCCGATCCACGAGGTCCGTAATGACCTAACCACCCCCTACACCCCACTCGTCTTAAGTCTGGGAATCCATGGTATGACGTATCTTGGTTCAATCTCAAGGAGAATAGTGACACCTAGCGTGGTGGTGTAACGGTTAGCGTTGTGGCCTCGCATTCGGGAGGACGGCGGTTCGAATCCCCGTCCGGGCATCCAGATTTGGGTTTTCCATGGTTTCCCAAATCACTCCAGGCAAATGCCGGGATGTTTCCTTCAAAAGGCCATGGCCGGATTCCTTCCCATTCCTTGCCCCCCCCCCCCCCCCCATCCTTTCCCGTCTCTAAAGACCTCGCTGTTAGAGAGACGTTAATCAAATAAATAAATAAAAAAAAAGAATAGTGACAAAGCTGGAACTCTGCTCCAGTGGAACATCATTGTATTCCAGAACCTGCAACTGGACTTCCAATTGAGGAGAGATCAGTGGGTTGAACTAAACTGCCTAAGAACAGTTTACGCCAAATGCAACACCTTGTTATATAAGTGGGGACTTCGGGATTTTCCTGTCTGACTGTGGAGCTCCTTCCCAGACTGTGGAGCACATCATTAAGGAATACACTCTAAAGAAGTACGGTGGACCATCCCATGGTGTTATTAATGCTGCTCTTCCCTTCTTAGACTGGCTGCAAGAATTGGACATTTATTTGTGGTTTCTACCAGCGTTCTTGTCTTCGTATATATCGTATGTGTTTTTACATATCACTTTAGTTGCTTTAAATCTTTGTTGTTTGTTGTGAGCTCGTAAGATGTAGGATCACACTGTAAGATTTTTAATTCATTTATTTGAAAGATTTGTTTCGTTGGAATTGAAATAATTTCTAATATAGTACATTTATATTCCTTAAACTTCATACAATCAAAACATTTTTTTCCCGGAGAAAATATAAATTTACTGTGCAGGTAGAGATTGAAAAATTCAGAAGAACTACCTTAACACTCTACAGTGTTAATAACTTCTGTTGAAAATTAATACTCTAAAGATTATAATATAGCAATGTTGAAGGAGAAATTATCTTCTTAAATTCAGTATTTTATATTACGATCAACCCAAACGTTCGCTAAATCGTGCCTGCAATCCTACGTTTATGGTTTATAATACAGCTAAGGACCCTTCACTTTGCTTTATTTCCCGTGTAAGTATACAGATTTGCCGCAACTCAAATTTTTCTTTCATCTTTAATACTTATTCTTTTTTCATTGCGTTTAGATGAGGTTTTGTGTTGAGGAAAGAGGAATTTCCTAGTAGCACAGATTAAAAATCGCTTAAACATTATCTTACTGGTCTGCTCACATTACACTTTTTTCTTGGAGTCGGTTTTCAATGAGATTCCTTTGAAATCATGCGGTAGGCTTCAACGATTCGCTCACTACACTAAAATTTCTGTAAACGCGGCATTTCTGTGCAACTGAAAGTAAAAGTTTAGAGCTCAATTCGGCGGAAACTGAGGGCGCGTCTCTGATTGCGGAATATTTCTGTCCGCTCACTACCATAACATCGGTTAGCCAACTTTTAATTGGCGGGCTCTGCCGGCCCAATTTCGTAGTTGGCTGCTCGCCTGAGGGGACGGCGCCAGTGTTTTGTTCACAACGCGCAACCTCGGCAGAGCGCACAGTGGTGCGGGGGATTGCGCTGGTCGTCTGCAGGGCTGCCACACCTACAACGCTAACAACGGCGGTCCCGAGTGTGAAGTGTTAAGTAGCTTTAATAAACCAGCACGCTACCACTAGCAGCCACAGTGCCGCTGCTGCCTGTATATAGAGTCAACAGATATAACGGAACTTTTGACTCAAAAATAGGAAGCTTTTCGGTTTCAGTTTAAGGATTATACGCGTACACAACTGACGATTCTTTAGGTGATTGAGACTCTAATGTAAACAAATGTTTGTTAAACTAGAAAAGAACTTTAGAACAGATGTCAGAATAATAATCTCAGCAGATAAAAAAAACCGATGTACGATATTTACATTGGTATGTACATTTTGTATTTGTGAATTAATTTGTGCACTAGTTATTCCAAATGGATAAACGTTTGAATGTACGTGCTTATGTATCACGAGGAACTACTTGTATTCTATGATGTAAATAAGGACTTACCAATAATTATAATCTGTGTAGCAAAACCATTGCTACACTAGCTGTCATATCAGACTAAAAACGACCGAACCCTGTTAGAGAAAGTTAGCATTCGATCATTCCAAGGTCATTCCAAGCGAATGACGAGATGGTTCCTTCATAAAGACCATTACTGAACTAGTTCCTGTTTCTTGCGCAATATCCCTTCTCAGATCTAGAGCCAGTTTTTTTTTTTTTTTTTTTTTTTTTTTTTTTTTTTTTTTTTTTTTTTTTTTTTTTGGAAATGCCAATGAATTTATCCGTTTTTTTGTAGGTGCTATTCAATATGCAGAGAACACGTAAAAATTGTGTAATTAGATTCATAATGCAATTAATGTAGTAATTTACTAGTAGATATACTCTGTTCTCCTGTTATTAGCGACATTCACGTTTTTCCTAAATTAGATAGGAAATAAGTGATTGAATGCATTTCTGACCTCCCCTGCAGAATGTGACAAGACGGCAAGAAATACTCCATAATCCGAATTTCTTAACTTGTCATTCGAACACGGAGGGAACGAGGGGCAAATAACGGAAAGGAATTTGGCCATGGCATTTTGAAGGAACTATCCCGACATTTCTGGAAACCCTGGACAGCCGAAATTTGGACGACTGCACAGTCATTTGAACCCGCGTCATCCCAAACGCCTTACATTTTCCTAGATTAATTTTGAAGTGCCACAGGATAATTGAACGTAATCACTCACCACTTTATTATCACAGCTTATTCTTGTGTAGATGCTTTTTTTCTAGAAGTGTATTGTTCTACTGCACCAAATCACACCCCGCTATGAAACTGGCTTTACTTTCAATGAATTTGACTTACTAGGTTCCGTATCTTATCGTAGGGAAAGCCTGTAGAACGAGCTGCAAAGGCCTGCCTATCCGTGGCTATAGGAAGTCGCATGGAACACAGTCATTTCTTCATAACATACAATACCCACTTCGTATTTTCATCAAATATTTTGTCCGTGCTCAAACTAAGTTAAACTAGTTTGAAGGTTAAGGTATGTAATTACACGATGTTTGTAGTGCAGTTATTGGTTATAAACAATGGGAGACTGGGCCCTTTCTCTAAGTAAGTAAGTTTTATTTCACGCTACCAGCCAAATGTATTATTGCATGAAAACGAGAATCAGCATGGCTCGTAGAAAATAAACATTTACATAATTTGTAAATTTTTTCATTGTAACTGTCTTAATACGCTGATGCTATTCTACTCTTTTAAATATTTTGTACTAAATGAGGAGGAATACTGTTGCCGCAAACAAATTTTGGTGTAGTAAAACATTATTTTCCGTTTGAAATACACAGTATCGTTACGCCTGGTTCGTGATGGAATTCTAATTAAGGTGTTGCAACGTCACGATCACTTACCCTGGAGTTCGCACATGATAAAGTTTGTTTTGTGTGTGTGTGAAATACGTAGCTCTGCTTTCAGGATAAACTGAAGGTCCAATTACGACAGAGGCGGAATGGGCGGCAACTTGATACCCTGTTATTTGGTGTTTATTTAGATTCCACAGTTAATTTTCATCAACACAACACAAGAGTTGTAGGAGACTAATTAAACTAAAAAAGTGCATCTATTTTTGATCGATTGACATCAATAAATACTAGGATACTTTCTCATTCGTGCTCGCGCAATAATGGACGGTATAAGAAACTACAGGATAGAGACACAGTGAAGAAGGAACCGCTGCAGGTAACAGTGTAGAAGGCAAGACCCAAATGGTCTGAAAATGGTGAGGGAATACACGAAATAACAGGGTAGCCGAAGCGATAGATGGCTGAGAGGACTAGAGAAATGTGTGCTGTAAAGAGGAGAGGACTGCATCAATGTGGTGACGAAGAATTGGTGGGAAGAGAGAGAGGAATGGAGGTTTGTGAATAAGTGGCTGGAAACTGAGCATGATGACGATGAATGAATAACATATATCATGTCTAGGGGAGATTCTTTCAGTACCAGCTGTAATCTTAAACAGTTACAGTTAAGCCAGTCTGTCAGCCGCTATGATATGGTTCGAATAAATTGTCATAACGGAATACTGTGGGACAGTAATTAGGTATGATTATGTTGTAAATACATACGGATGTGCACTTGTGTACAAACGTGATTTTGTGGACGTTATGAGAACCTCATGTGAAGTTAGTGTGTCAGATACGGGTCATCAGTCGGTACGACTTGGTAGGGCAGTATGATAGGGCTATACCAGATCTAACACATAGCAGAATGGATTGTGCCACAGGATTTACTGATAATATATCATTTTTAAGGGATTATTGCTGACTAGTTATATATTAATTAACACCGTAATTTTTTTGGATTACCAACGATTATAAAGCAATGCAAAGTTGTGCTTCATTTCCATTGGCCTACAGAATTCCAGAATCCAGGGCTCCAAAATGGTCCTCTGTTCGTCAGAAATTCTTCTTCACGTACTGAATGCAGCAGTGAGAACTACTTTTGTACTCAAAATTATGTAAATGCATATTCACCAGTGAACACCGGTGAAATATCTGCTGAGTTTTTAATTAGTTCTAAACACAATGCACTGTACATAATTCCAATGAATAAAGCATCCAGATGTGTTAACTAGCGTCTCTCTTACACAACAGCATTCTGATCTTCTCAACATTTCTTCCATACAACAGGCGTCTAACGTTGCTTCGCAGAATCCAAGAAGACGACCAGTCTGTATCATAATGCCTACTGGCTAACGTTATGCCACCAGTGTTGACTTTTTGACTATTGGCCTAGGTGAACTACCAGATCTTTCTCTGCTAGCTTCGTCTCTGCATGTCCTATGCAGATGAATGACCGATTCAGCACAGAGAAAGCCTTCCCGTAGATTGGAACACCAAGCTGATGCCAGCAATCACCAGATTTAAAAAAAAAAAAAAAAAAAAAAAAACAGCCATGTGTCCTGTATCTTATAGACAGAAGAAAATTAGTTTAGGCAAAATTATATAATAATTTATTAGAACACTATCAAAACATACGTATTGGAATAGTTCAGAATGGAGAAAGAATTTACTGCGGAATGTTAAAGTAGTGTATGGTAGAGAAATATGATTGGTATCATATTTATTCAATGATGTGAACTGAGTAGGGCTTCCGGTATTCTAACGTTTTCCGGTGATTAGGAAGTACGTCTGCAATTCTTTAAAGAATCCTTGGATCTTTCAGCACAAGCCTGGCATTGGGGTTGACATTTATTCTACGTGATGGTCACAGAAGACTCATTAAATGAGACAGAAATACGCTTAACACAAAAAAGGAAGACCAGATATTACTTCGATTAGTATATGCTGCGCGCGTAGATGTGGAATTAAATTGGAACCATTGCATGACATGTAAACATATTTCTCACTCCATCAGTCTTTTAGCGGATTGCTTAGAACATTGCCATGAGCTGACTTATAACACTAAAACATGCGGTGATAGAGAAACAAATTTGAAAGATCTTCATAACCGCATTATGTTACGAAAACAGCAAATCCATATAGTTCACTTAAGTGGTCACACCTGTTTTCATTAATTAACTCAAAGAAGTAGTTATTCTATGATTTGATTAATACTTACCTCTCTCTCAGACTTGTTACATGAGTTCAGTATCCACGTACCAGGTACCAGTCATATTAGATTATGGTAAGTCATGGAAATAACTCCATTTACAAATTATACGCATGTACACAGCGTACTGCATCCAATCAAATCGAAAATTTCAGCCAATTTCTGAAGGTGCGTAACTTCATATTTACATCTACCACACGAACCGACAGCTTAAGGAACTTTTTGAATAACTCTCAAATTCAGCAGCCGAAACAGATAAAGATTATAATTCTGTTAATCAGTATATAAACTCCAAAATTTAAATACGTTGAATACTTACCAAGAAAATACGAGCTGAATGATTATAATACTAGCAATAGCAGTTGGACAATGTTAACTCCATTTGATACTTTTTTTCATATATGCTAATTCTATTTTTCATGTATACTTGCTTATCTTTTAGTAACATGATTAATCAATATTTTAGGCATAAATAAAGAATCTTTGAACATTACTGCAAAATGATGAATCCAAATATGCACGTTTGAGAGGTTGAAGAGAAAATTTATCGTTGCTCTGATAGTCATTTTCTCAGTACCTCGTCCATAAAGATTTTGTTGCTTCAAACAACATTAATTTTTTTTTTTTTTTAAATGGTAGTACAAGGTCTACATATCAGAGGATATCTGCAAATTCAATGTTATCTCGAGCTGTTTCTTGTCCTGGCAGAACAATCTCATCTGAAACATATTTTGTACAGTACTATTAAAATTTCTCGAAATATTTCAGTAGAGGTTAAACCACCATAAAATGAATCAGGCTTCGAACTCGCATACAACGATGAATCTTTGAGAGCGGATCAGCAACGGAGAAATATTCTGTTTTATCGTGCTTGAGCAAGTAAAAATTGTAGATATGCCGTAAGGGCGGCGTGCAGGAAGCTGGAGGTTATCACGTTGTAGTAATGACTTACTGAGGTGTTTAGTTCAGAGCCATGTGGTGCCGCCTTTCACGACCAGCAGTTGGTAGCACTGATGCCAAACAAACAGCTCTCGGAGAGTTGAGGCGTAAATCCTTCTGACGCAGAGAAGCGGTGTTGTAATGGGCTCTTACCGTCAAGAACAGGTAACGGCTTAAGCGCTACTCCAAATAATGCCGCATTACACATACGGCAATATTGCTATTACTTCAACGGAATTGTGTCATGGCCAAAACGGAGCAGTAACTCTTATTTTTATGGATCCATTATGGATTAAACCGCTCTTGCGCAGTCTTTTATGACGATATAAAATCGACTGGGAGTCTTGAGGGCTTAAATAACATGCAGGAAGAGGAAGTTAAAATGTTCAGCTGTATCCAACAACTGTTTCTTAATGCTGCATTGGGGCAAAACAATTTGTTTACTAATTTTACGTAGAAGAAAAATTATTTGATTTCATTTGCCTACAAGTTCGTTGCTTTTGTATCGAGATTAATACTTCTGTTTTCCGAAAAACTTATGGTTTATGGAACAAATACTACCGTTAATGAAATAGTAACGAACACCAATGAAGTACTTGTCGTAATTTCATGTCTCACAGGCCTTTTTATAGTTATTTTGCCAAAATAATGAAAACGGTGCCCTTACAATTTTGTCAAGTCCTCCATGTTTATGCCACAGCCTAGTAATCCTCCGCCTTTACACCGATAGTTATAAATTTTCAGAGAAGTTGTGATTTACTGACCGAGATAGACCGCAAATAAAAGATTTTGGGGCCCCTCCCATCGAAAATTTATTTAGATATTTAGCTTATGGCCATTGCACAAAAATGATACAAAATAATCGAAAAAACAAGAGTTTCTTTTAACCTATCCTTTCGACTGAAGTGTTGTTGAACAGGTATTCGAAATTGAAATCTATGTGGTTTTGGGACTTTTTTTTAGGTGAGGGCACTAAAATTATTGGAATAACAGCAGAAAACTACATCGCTTCCAATAAACAAACTATTCACAGGCATTCACTCGAGAAATAACAGAGCTTGTGGGTTGCTAACTTTACACACTTGTTCCAACGCCATTGATCCTCTACGACCCGAACAGTCATCTGCCTCTCTGATTCTTACATTATCACCAACCACGTAAAACTTAAAAACACCAGCCCATTAAAAATTACCCAGCTCAAAGACTACACAAACTACTAGTCCAGTGTAACCACTTTATAAAATACAGTTTATCTATAAAACAATTTGGAAAATGATAATGTCTCAGTTGACAGAAAACACTGACAATAGGAGGTGAAGTGAAAAATTACATCTTATTCTATTACCTAAAATGATAATTTCATCGTTGAGATTTTTGTCGACTGCTATTACATCGGATGATAGACTATTCGGATAGGCAAGGCTGTAGGTTTTTAAATGCCATTATCTAATTTCTTATGTCCGCTCCCTAAACCTTTATATAAATAATAAATTTTTTATTATCTGGGAACTGTGTATTTTCCTTTTTCACGCTGAGTGCATTATGAAGCATATCTAGGGCATTTAAGGACGACGAATGCTTGATCGCCCTTATATTTTATTCACGTCCAGCTAAATGATATATACTTATCCTCTATGTTGATTATTTAATATCGCTTCCCTTCTCGACAGTAAGTGATCACTTTCAGACACACTTTTATTGACAACACTGTAACTTTTGTATAAACTGCTCTCGGGTGACTAGCCGAGTCAAGAGTGCGTTGCTACACGTGTAGCAACGCACTCTTGACTCGGCTAGTCACCCGAGAGCAGTTTATACATTCTCAACGCCGAGAAAGACTTCGTTCTTATATACTGTAACTTTTGACATATATATTTCATATCACGTTATTTTTTTGTCGGACACAGACGCTCACACAAGTTTTATAAAATTAAGTCAAGTCAATCGGAAGCAGATAGTCACACTTCTATCATAATTGCTAACCAACTTGATTGTAAGCCATTCTTTTTCATCTGCCTCGTCTTGACGTCGTTTCTCTTTACTCTTTGCTCGTCAGTAGACATCGCCCCATCAGGAACATTCCTTTCTACATATCTACATACATCTACATATATACTCTGCAAATTCACAAAATAGTGGGTGGCAGAGGGTGCTCAGCACCAAAGCTAATCTCTTTGCTGTGAATTCCAATCCCTAATGGTACGAGGGAAAAAAGAATTCATATAAGAATCAGTCCGGCACCTTATTTCTCTAATTTTATCTTTCCTGTCCTTCCGACTCAAATAGGTTGGTGGAAGAAGTATTTCAATACACTCAAAAGTGAAAGTGGAAGTACGCATGTTTACCAATAAGTTTAAACGAAACGTGTGTCGTCTATCTACCAGAAACTCCCAACCTAGTCTACTAACCAGTTCTGCGACGCTTTCATAAGGACTGTAGCAAGCAGTCACGAATTGAGCGGCTCTTCTCTGTACTTTCTCTATACTTTCAATCAACCCCTTACGAAACGGGTCCCAAAGGGCACAACAATAATCCAAATGTGGACGCACAAGAGGTTTGTACGCTATCTTCTTTGTTTGTTGATTACAATTTTTCAAGATTCGACCTATGAATCACAGCCTAGAATTTGCTCTACCTACTAACGAATTAATGTGTAAGTCCCATTTCATGTTCCTTTGTACTGTTACTCCCAAATATTTCATAGAATCGACCATATCAATAACTGTATTGTTTAACTCGTATTTAACATAATTAATCATTAATTATCTTTAGACCTTCCACGCTGAAAGTTTCCACCATGAACAATCTCCTTAGAAAACTAGCCGGATCACATCGAAGTAGCCAACCTGAAACCTTCCGAACGTCTGCCTTAGCACTGTGTAATTTAGGTGCAGAGTATGCCTATCCTGTATGGTACAACTCATCTCATGCCAAACTGCTTGACGTAGCTCTCAACGTGTCCTTCGGAATCATAACAGGCTGTTTAAAATCCTACCATTCAAACGGCTCCACCACGCTCGCAAAACTTACACTTCCTTCAGTTCGAAGAGAAACAGCAGCGAACAAGGAAAGGAATGAAGTGGATCATGAAAGATCTTATCCATTACATGGGCATTTATCACACAGGCAAAGACTGAAGTCCAGGAAACGATTCCTAAGAACATCAAAAGAACCAACGACTACACCTGTAAAAGCAAGGTACACTTGTGGGAAGCTAGTCCTGGGGAAGATTGTCTGAAACTTTACCACGTAGCTATGACAAGGGATGGCTTGTGGCTGAGATCAGGATGGGGTAGATCAAGGATTAACCTAACAGGGTGGGGCTCCGCTGTGATCGATAATATAAAATGAGATTGCAGAGGATCAGACTGTTCACCAATTAATCCACTGTCGATTGTGTCTAACCTCCTGCACGGAAGTTGACTTGTATGAGTCTTCGGAAAGTGGCCATGTTTTGGTTTAGTACAATTTGATTCTTTTTATTGTGTAACTATGTATAAATAAATCTTTATACCTTTTCTTTTCTCACTAGCAATACATATACATATAAAAACACATTAATCATTTTATGTCCCCTCAACAAGTGTTATTATCTTTTTACAGTGGACCGAAATAAGTAAATTGATTCCAGATCAAATTTACGGCTACATTTCCGAGAGGTGTATTACGGGGGCTTCGGCTCTCAGGCTGTTGACTAACAGGTACTCTAGCCATGCTGTTTGCTGAGTACACATGAGCTCAGCTCTATACGCATCAAGGCTCTCAGCTGAATCCTATTTTCTTAACTTTGCAGAAATAGAAGTGGGTCTCATGGAATAAAAGTAATCAATCATTTCTAATTCTCAGAGTTCCAGCACAAATCAAACTAGAATCTAAAAACAAGTGATCTTTGGTTTCAGTATATGGACTAGGCGTTAGATATACAGTTCCATTATTACGAAACACATTAGTCTCAATTGTGTCTTTTGTTTGCAAATAATTTAAGGGGGTTGAATGATTTAATTAACTGTCTTAAATTATTACGGAGTCATCTAACTGACTGAAAGGAAAAGAAACTGAAGACATATTAATGATTGAGAATTGAGAGTCGAAGGAGTTTAATTTTGCAAGTTTCTTTAGCTTAGCTCGTTTTCTTCCCTTATGCCTTGCTTTTTTTTTCTGTGTCGTAGACAGTAAGTAATTCAAATAATTTTTCATACCATATTTATATTTTAAATTCCACATAATATACATTATATACTGCATATTATTTCGTGTTAGATTAAAATTGAATATATTTTTTGGATTTAAATGTGAACTTATAATTTACAACTTCCTGAACACTTCATGAAAAGAGTAGCAAGATTTTGTTAAAATAAGCAGCAAAGCAACACTGCATATTTTGATCCTCATAATGGAACTCACAAGTTTATTCATGCTGAAATGAGACAAAACTGATTAATCGTGTTCTCTAGATAATTTTGCTCTTGAAAACCACGTTCTGAATGGGATAATATCTTGAAATGAAACGTGAAATGTTCTTTTATTCTTCTGCTTACCGCGGGCGATGTAAATGTATTATAGCAGGTGACAAATAGCTGGAATAAAGAAGGCTCAAGGGGAGCATATTTTCTTTTGTTGCAGCTTGTTTTGCTAAATGGTCAGCTACCTCATTAAAGCAGATCCCTACGGGGGTTTTCACAAACAAGAGTTGAATAGGCCTACCTTTGCGGATCTTGCGTATACACTGGTACCTCATTCAGCATCCCACTCTTTTGAATGAAGTTGCTTTCTACCAGAGAGAGAAGAGCTATATCAATTTGTTTATTGTTTCTATAAACAGATACTGTATTCGGAATTTTCGAGGCGTATTTCAATTACACTGGAATGCCTCCCAATAATTTCGGTTCCATTTCCTTTCGCGTACGCTTCGGGTAGCCTCATTTTTCTGGCTGCCACGGTATCCAACACAGCATTCGCAACCTGCCTCGAATCGAGTTCGTTTAGAGAAACAATTCGCTATTATTGTCATCAGAAACGTGCTCAATGGACTGGAGCTTTGATGGAAAACGCCGACCGCAATGAGAAATGGTGGAGGCACTTAGATAAAGCGCTCTCCATTTACATGAGTGATACGTGACCGTTTCGGTAAGCCATCTCTTTGAATAGCAATCAATTACTTTTGTTTTGTCGCTGAAATGGATATCAATAAATGCCAATTTCACTTTGGTCGAAACGAGTGAAAGTGAATCTCGCACACATATTCAGAACATGCTCCCCTTCCATAAACCATTTCAGTTATACACAAGAGTAATAGGATCTGCACACAATAGTTCTGTTAATTTAATCTGTGGTTCTTAAAAAGGAAAGAAATTTCTCCGCATAACTCTCTGAGGAATATTTTTGAAACTTCAACAACAAAACGAATGTCAATTTTGTCCGTACCGTGAGAGATAATATTAGTGATACATTGGATATTTGTCAGCAGTAGCAGAATACCTGGCAGGTGATTGGATTTAAGTATGTTGTCCTTCCTGTAGAGAAAATAAAGATGGCGTAGAGGTACAAAATAGAAGAAACGTAATCACATTGACATGTCCGACATGCGAAATTTTGTATAGTTGTTCTCCATCGTTTAAAGATGAGTTGTGCTAAGCTGCAAGTAGAAACTTCAGTATTTTTACAAACAAAATCATTTCTTAAGTTATTACAACTGAAAATTTTCTGACAGTATGGGATCAATAGAAAATAATAATAATAAAAAAACACTTATTTTCCTCCAATGCTCCGTAAAATAATAGTTTTATAGAAATTTGGATATTTTTCTCAATTTTTGCTACCAGTGTCTAAAAGATTTAATTTACTTAAATTATAATAGTTTTGAAATTTGTATTTTGATAAAAATGGTACTCATTTTTTAAAATGTTATTTTCAGCTGAGATATCAGTAGTATTAAAGCACTGAATAATGTAATAATCTGAAATGGTTTCTGCAGATTTATCATCGGTCACATAATACACAATTAAACAGATTCAGATTGGTCACTTCAGTTGACCTGATCGTATATGATAATTAGCATGAAAGCATTTAAAGCAATGTAATTTACAGTACCAAGAAGTAAATAAATTTCTGAACCTCGACGAATAACATTTCTACGATTAGTGTACTTGGAACAACCGTCATAAACATTCAGGAATGCGTACCTAGACTGTTAGGCGAGAGGTAACCTCGGTCTCTGTATTCCGCATGACGTAAGGTGGGTTCAAAACACTTTACGGTCATTCGGATTTCTGTTTTAAAAATGGGTTATCGATAACATTTCAGGTGAATGCCATGAACTTTGTTCCTTGCCCAACCTCCTCCTACCTTAATGACCGTTGACAAAGCGTAAGTTAAAAAAAAAAAAAAAAAAAAAAAAAACAGGTGTGTGTTTTTTTTTTTTTAATGCTTTAAATGTTGGTGTGTATAGTTGGTTTTAATATCAAAGAATAAAAGTATCAGCATTGAAACCACTGGCGTCTAACACAGGACTTATATTTCGGTAATTATTCCTGTAAAACAGTATACCGAACTAAGTTACTAACGGATTGATAGGTCGTGTATAAGGAATATCCCATGACAGATTATAACAGTTATCTCACCTATAATATCATAATCTGTCTGTCCCTTAGTCGAGGCATCATGAAAAACTACTGCTTCAATTTGAACGAGGTTTTCAAGGCTTAAACCCTGCGGTATACTTTAAGACTGTAATTCGTTCGTACCGAGAACAGATAGGCGCCACAGGTCACTCTGCATCTGATATGATCATACCTTTACGTTTTACCCTCTAAAGATTACGCTACAACATAGATAAAAACTCTACCCTTTGGATTATGTAACTTGTTAATTTTTTTTTTAACAAGGCAATTTTGCTTATTTATTTCTTAGGATACACGGATAACGTTAATCAAATCACAACATCAAAATAATTGTAAATTATAGAAATTCATTTACGGTACGGGTTACAAAGATACTTCATTTTAAACGTTTATTAAAGGAAGAATTAAAGGCAAACGTATTACTACGCGCAATATAGTCCAATCGCAAATATTAAAAGTCTTTCTTAAAAAAAAAAAGTTGTTTGATTTTTCGCATTAAAATTTTCTGACTTTATACAAAAAAGTTTAAAATAAATAACCAAATGGCAGTCATCGGGGAATGCCGACAAGAGTGAAAACAAAACTAGGATTATCATACGCGCAACACGTCATACTTATAGCTACAGATACACTAAATCTTATATCTTTAAACGAGCAATTCTTGTGTATATATATATATATATATATATATATATATATATATATATATTGGATCTCGGGAACGGCTAACTGATTTTTCAACGCTGACGGCATCCAACAGCTGTGCGTCGCTGTCATATTTCGGCATTTTAAATTCCTGGCAAGTTTTCCGCAAAGCAAGAGCGCAAAACGTAAAGAGGACATAATGACGAAACAATTAAAAACAAATTTCAACAGGTTATTACCAATTTCGCGTCGTTCCGAAGGTGGTGAAGTCCTCCCAAAAAATTAATTTCTCACAAACGTCTCTAAGGATTTTGATGAAATCTTGCATACTGAACAGAAATCGAAAGATGCCAAGCAAAGATCGGTCACCCAGGTACTAATAATAATGACGTGTGGTCGCAATGACCTGGTGACAGGGTTTCTATTGGCTGCTCATTCCACTCCTGTTTTACCCGCCTCAAACTAACCCGATAGTACTACCGGGTATATAGGACCAACAATTTAACGCGGAATCCGAACCACGGAAGCGTTCTAGTGTACTTCATATCACATAGCAAGCTGTGCTAGAGGCGAAGGTTGACTTAAGGATCTATGAAAATCTGCGAGATTCGAGCCGAAGACCTTTCGTTACCCAGTCAGACAATATAACCACTGATTCACCAGACCGCTACACGTGCACTGTTAACATGAGCATGTCGGTGACGCTAACTCATAAGACTTTATCCATACAAAAATTGCCCAATGCACCTAAAGAAATTTTCACCTAAAAACTAAAAATCCAACTTAGCCCACAACCCAAATGATATTCGAATCTTCCTGAAGGAGATGTGCTAATGTGTGCCAGAAGCAGGAAGCCCGATTCCTTATCTCAGGGGCCTACAGTTTAACGTTGAATCGGAACCACGGAAACCTTCACGTTTCTTTGAAATCCGCGTACACACGCACGTGCGGACTTTACGGGGTCTAGCCCCCAAGTGCCCGCGACAGCTTCACCACTCTCACCCCCCGCCTCCGGGAGTGGCATCTCTACCTGCAACAAACAAAGACACACACACGCGCGCCAGGAACCCGTTCCAGACGGGAATGCGCCATCTTCCGCTGTCTCACAAAACGGCTGGATGAAATGTCTCACAAATGGAGAGGTGACGGAAAATCAATGACAGCAGAGGCTGGACATTACAAGTTTATACTAAGTACTTATCTTAATTTTTGAATCTAATATATTTTTCTGGTACAGTTGAAAAGAAAATTATGAAAATATTGGAAATTTTACGAACGGGGACTTCTCGGAGAGGCTAGGTTGCGCGAGAAGGAATCCCCGTTGCTCGTTGTTTGGTTTGATACTCGCTGTTTGAACCAGTGCTGCCAGCCCTACGAATTTATCTGTAGACCTACGGATCTTTTCAAAAAATTAGGAATTTTAAATTTATCTACGGATTTTTGCCTCTTTTTAGTACTTATTGTGCTTTCCTTATATTCGTATACTTATTAAACTCTCAGCGTATAGTGATATTGAGTCATTAAATTGTCAGTAATTATGAATCGTTTCCTTTCAACCGTTGGCGTAAACCAACGATTGAAAAAGAAATAAAGCTGCTATTTTGTATGGTAATAGATTTAAATTCAAACTTAAAAGACCGTAATATGGAACTATCGGCGCAGTATTTTTGCACAGTGCGTACTTCGCTCACAATTTAAAATTGCAATCTCAAAATCTTTTGTGTACAATACAACCAGTAAAAGAAAATGTAACTACTTCTGAAGTTATGGATTTAGAGGAGACAGAAGAAGAAACAGAAAATTCCGACTACGACCGCACTAGTGTTGGTATTACTGATACTAGTGAATGTGGTACTGACCAAGAGGATGGATAAAAAATTATGTTACCTATATAGATACATTTATGAATCATTATGTAAGACATTATATGATTTAGTAAGATATAAAACACACATGTAAAATGTAACTTCCGTAAATAAAACTATAATTTATAAAATACATTGTTTTCTGAAAAAAAAAACAAATTTTAAGAAAAACAAGGGGGCTAAGTTTTTTTTTCATGTTTTTTTTCACAAAGCTGAAAAAAAACATTTTTTTCTTCAAATTGCAACATTAGTGCTAACTACTAACAAAATCGGAAATAAACTGTGGATTTGTGTGAGTAACGTTGTCAGAAATTAAGGTGAATTAGAAAGGAGGAGAGGGTTTAGGTTTTTGTAATTCAAACGTAAACAGTGTTTTTTTATTTGTTTTAAATAAAAAAAAATCGAATAAAAGCTCTGTGTTTGTATGAAGAACATTGTAAAAAAAAAAAAAATAGACATTCATTTTTTATATATTACGAGTAGATCCAAGTGTAATCTACACTTTAACCGCTGTCCAAGCGCAACACGTGATAAATATAGCTGCAGATATATTGTTAACATAAGCATGTTGGTGACGCGAACTCATAAGATTTTACCCATCGTTTAGTGCGCATATCATACGGGCAACACGTCATGGCATGTCGGTGACGGAAGTCATAAACTCATAGATTTAACCCCGTACAAACATCGAGTGCGCGAATATAGAAGTTTTCAAATCAAAAAATTTGTCGGGGGGGGGGGGGGTGGGGGTTAAGAATCATTACCAGAGGCTTGAGAATCCTACCGCCGACCCTGCCGCAAACTCACCCTCCTAGAGAGAACTGGGAAACTATGGTAAAAATACAGTGAACTGGTTCTGGACGTACCATTGTAACAGAATATCACTTCCAGTACGTTTGGTGCTGGTGCTTCAAACCTGAATGAAACAACATTGTAATACAGCTACTGAGGTTTCATGTACTGTTCGCCTCAATGATGATGGTAGTTCTCAATGCAGTGCGGACGGAATGGGCGTTCTTTCGTGGTAGTGAGTTTCCAGTGATGACATTTGAAGCCATCACGATAGAACGCACAGCCACAGCAAAGCCGCTCTACGTCCCATCACAGTAATTGATGCTATGCGACGAGGCGGTGAGATGTTTAAAAGCTGTTTGTACGTGAACGGGCTCATTGCGGATCAGCCGGATGATTTCCTGTTAATTCGTACTACGTGTGGAAATTGCTGTCGGGGGCTAACGCTTTCAAATCTGTTTTCTCTACTGTCTCACATAGGCAGAAACATTTGTGAGAAGTGTTTCAAACTGGACGAGTGTTGACATACGTTTTAATGTGCTAGAAATTTGATTCGTATACATCGCAAATGAGAAGTTTGACAAATATAATTCATTTTAATGTAGCTACAAAAATAATTTTAACCACAACATGTAGCATCAGATATCGTCATCATAGCGTTAATCCTGGCAATGATAAATTATTTTTTTTAATTTTTTTTTTATTTTTATTTGGTCCTTGGCTTTCGCCAATATTGACCAGCTAACAATGTTACATTTTTGACCAAATTACAAAAATACATTCTTGCTCAGTTGACATTAATACATTTGCATAGAAATCAACTCTTGTTTGGCCATCATTTTAAGACACAATTAGCAATAAAAACTTTTACATACTTTCTTACTTTTATCCTTCTATCTTTAATAATAACATATAATCCCTATATCATTATTTAGTGTTGGAAGGAACTAAAACTTTACATATTACCTATACATTTTATATTATGCATATACATGATACCCATTACATCGTACAAACAGGGGCATCCAAAAAATTAATTTTTTCGCCCGCTTTCTATCTTTTGTAATTAATTTGTCTATCTAAGTCCTTATATATTTCATACAAAAACCTAATTGATATTCAGAATTGTACATTTGTTTATAATACATTATTTCTCCACACAAACATTTTCCTATCATCCTGTACTGGATTTGGAAAACTTGATAGTTTCCTCATAAAAATAGTTCAAATCGAGAAATATATAAGAGATACCTTATTTATTTTAACACGAATTATTAATATTCCTGCTCACAACAAAAAATTCCTTAAAGACTAATTTGTGTTCTCTTGTACAAAGTAGCTCTCATATCTACATATATACACTCTTACATGGACGCATACACGAACACTTACATATCTATACCCATACATATATTTACATACCCATATCCCACAAACATACAAAATTAGTCCATTTGATATGAAATATACTACGTTCCTTTATAATACATCATATTTTCCTATTACATTTAGATATATATTTACATAGTTGTTTTATCTTATCTACCGTAGGAGTCCCTAGAAATTGTCGTAGGCTCTCATAGTCTGTTATCTTATTGCCTCCGTCTTTCTGTAAGATTGATTTCCTGTGTTCGCTGTATTTGCGGCATTCCACCACAAGATGCACTATGTCTTCATATGCCCCACAATGCTCGCAGTTCGGTGATGTTGTCAAACCTAGTATAAATTTTTTGGAGTTTAGCATAACGTGGCCTGATCGCAACCTGTTTATCATTGTTATTTCTTTCCTACTTGCCTTTACACTAAACCATGGCTGTTTCGGTATGCTGTGTTGTATTGCATGGTACCATGCACCTTTGGTTCTGAATTGGACCTCCCCTACTTCTTCCCACTCCTTCATCTGTAGATTTCTGATTTTACTTAGTAAGTCTCTATATGGTACCCTGCCATCGATGTTTTCATGTTCCTTTGCTCCCCTTGCAAGGTGGTCAGCATTTTCATTCCCCACTACTCCTACATGTCCCGGTACCCACTGAAATTCTATTTTCTTCTTTAACTGTTGTGCTTTGCTTAGCTCATTTATGATGTCATATACTAGATGGTTCTTTGTTTTCCCTTTTGGCCCATTTTTTAAACATAATAGTGAACTTAGTGAATCGGAGCAGATTAAAATCTTTTCTTCCCCTGTTTCCAGTGCATATTTGATGGCTTCTAATATTGCATATAGCTCCGCTGAGAACACTGACATATCCACCGGTAGCTTAACTGCTTTTCCAACATCTGATTTTTCTTCGTAAAACGCTGCGCTCGTATTTGAGCCTGTGATTTTGGAGCCATCCGTATAAATTTTATTCCATGTCTTCCATTTCTCATTCAGGGTTTGTAACGTCGTCTTACAAAGATCTATCGTAATATTATCTGTTTTCTTGGCTCCTAGCTTGCCTATCCTTTCATGTGTTTGGACCTCGATTATTTGGGGCCACGTATCCCCTATAAACGCTGGATTCATTTTATGTTGTTTTATTGGCCATTCTTTCATTTCATTGTAATTTTTAACTGTAATTGGGGTTGCCTTTTTTCTCCAGTATTTCCTATACATAATTTGGCTAAAAGCCCCTAGCTTCCAATTTAGTGGGTGGTTGATCATAGCTCTGACTTTCAAGATAAAACGTCTGGAAAGCATACTTCGTCGGAGTGAGAGCGGTGGTGTACCTGTTTCCATCTGAAGTACGTTAATGGGGGTTGTACGTAGGAATCCTCCACTTATGCGTAATGCCAATGATTGTAAGCGGTCTAGTTTGACTAGGGTTGATGTAGTAGCTGCATCATATAGCATGCACCCATAGTCCATTTTACTACGTATTAGTTGTCTGTACAGGCGCAGTAACACTGTTGGGTCGGCTCCCCAATGATTACTAGCTATCCCTTTCAGGATGTTAATTCGTTTCATTGCTTGGCCGTGTAACTCCATTACGTGTTTCTTCCATGTTAATCTCATATCTACCCACATCCCTAAAAATTTCACTTGGTGTATTGCGGTAAGAGCTTTACCGTTGAGTATTATCCTAACATCCTCTGTGTCTCTGTGTCTTGTAAATACCATTAGCTTACTTTTTTCAGGTGACAGTTCCATCTTCTTTTCTTGCAGAGCATTTGTCATACTGTTTAGGCCATTTTGTAAATCTCGTGTTGCCTTTTCTTTCTTCCTATTTCTTACGTATACCACCACATCATCAACGTACTGTATGTACAAAATCGATCTACTCAGCTTGCTGAACACATTGTGCATATAAATAATAAACAATAGTGGGCTAAGGGGGTCTCCTTGCGGTAAACCAGAGAAGACAGTGTCTAACTATTACCTCTCCCCTGTACATCCTAAGCTCCAGGATCCTTAGTGAAAGATAATTCGTACACCATTGTACTATTGTTTTTGGGATATCGCATTTCAGCATCACCTTTACCAGTTCCGTAATGTCGACCTGTCCGTATGCATTTTGTATATCCAGGAAAGCAGCTATAAGGTACGAGTTGTAACTGTTACTTATTTGTATATCTGTTATTAATGTGGCTATTGCATCTATAGTGCTATATCCCTTTCTGAACCCCATCACACGATTTGCTAGGAGTTCCCGGTGTTCGACATACCATTCCATTCGCTGTTTTATCATCAGATTCATCAATTTGCAAACACATGATATCAGTGATATGGGTCTGTACGATGTATATAATTTAGGATCCTTTCCGTTTTTGGGTACCGGAGTGATTTTAATTCTCCTCCATTGATGTGGTACTTCGCTTTGCCTGAATAAATTGTTTAGTATTGTCAGTAACAGTTCTTTGCCACTATGGGGTAGATTATACAACATTGAGTATGATATTTGATCTATCCCTGGAGCTGTATCTTTCTCTTTTAGGCTGTTTTCCATCTCTGTCAGGGTAAAGGGTCTATCTAGGTTGCTGTTATTATGTATTAAAGGTTCGCTGCTATCTGCAACTACCAGCGGTGCGTCCTCTACCGTAGCTGGAGCTATTTTATCCATAAATTGTTCAGCTGTTTCTTCATTTACTCTTATGCTCTCAGCACTTAGCTTTGGTTCTTTGTACCATCTAACCTTTTTTCCATAGCTCTTGTGTTGAGATGTCTCCGGTTAATTCCGAACAGAACTTTTCCCACCCATCTTTCTTCGCTTTCTTAATGGTCTTGCTCGCTTGTGCTGCTATCTTCCGAAGATTGATAAAGTTTTGGTACGTCATATTCTTACGATATGTTTTAAGGGCTAATCTTCTTCTTGCCACCGCTTTCGAACATTCTGGAGTCCACCATGGCTTCCTTTTATGTGCATCGCCACCACCGTGTTTCATAACAGGCGCGCTAATTTTCGCCGCTGCTTTGATGGTTTCTGTAAACCAGTTATAGTTTTCCTGCGGATCTGTTATGCCAGGATATTTGAGCAACCTTTTGCTAACTTCTTGCTGATACTTGTGCCAGTCAATATGTCTGTAGTTTATCGTATGTTCGAGACCGTCCACCCTATTTTGAGCCGTAATGTTAGGCTGCGACTCTATGGAGATTTTGATCACTCTGTGGTCACTACCCAGTGTGTCATTCATTGCTACCCACGAGCATTTCATTGCCATTCTTGACGATACCAATGATATATCCGGCGAGGAGGGTCTTTGGGATGGTGTTCCTATGCGGGTATTGGTCTTCGTGTTTAGTACCACTAAATCCGATTGACATATTGCTTTTGCTAACTCTTCGCCTCTATGATCCGTTACTTCATCGTACCACATCTTACTGTGCGCATTGAAGTCTCCTGCTACAATACTTTTATCCGGGAGTTGGGAGAAAATTTGGCTCCATTCAGTTTCATGAGTTCCAACATGGGGGGGCACATAAATAGCTGTTACATTCCTGATCTGATGCAGATTCAGCACATCCACCGATATGATTTCTATGTTGTCGTTGCTGCACTGCAGTGTTTTGGGCACCGCTACTATATTCTTTGCTATGATGACTGCTACTCCACCATATCCGTCCTCCCTATCTTTTCTAAACATTTTATATTGTCTGTCTCTTATCCTAGTATCTTCTGTCAACCATGTTTCTGACACTATAGCGATATTTGCTTTACATTCACTCATTAAATTGGTGAGGTCATTCCATTTGGCCTTAACACTTCGGGCGTTCCACTGAATCACATGTAGTTGTCTTATATCACCTGTCCTCTGCATAGTTGGTATTATGGATAATTTGGTTGTACTATTAATTCGATAGATTTCCTAATTTCATCCAGTTGCAGTGTCTCTAACCCACTGTCTTTTATATGTCTCGTTACTATCATGATTAGATTAAAAATTTCTTCAATTAGCCTGCTTTTCCCGTTTGTAGTATTGGGATAATTCGTTATCCCCTGCATCCTTGGAGGATATGGGTTTTGGGCTATGGGTGTAACTGGCACTTGTGTTGGGTAGAGCCAAAGTTGTCGATAATCCTGTGCGTTACCGCGCTGTTGGGTTTCCTTGAGCGTCGATCTACTCCCGGCCAAATCTCCGTTGTTGTTTAGTTGTGCTGTACCCAGTGTAAAACCTGTTAAATCAGATTGTTGTTTTCTTTTGTCTGGTATCAGCTGGGACTCAGTCGGATCCTCTCCTAAATCTTCCTGAACCTGTATAGAATCTCCACTGAGGTATTGAGTTGGCCCAGTTGCTATCCTAATTATTCCATTTCCCATCTCTTGTGCTGTTGGTGCTGTTGTCCCACTACTCAGCTTTATCTGCGGGAAGTCGATGTAACTTCCCGCGTCTGGTACTACAGTGGGCCGAAATATCGCCTTTTCTCTCTCGTATGTTGAGGCTGCTTGTGCATATGTTCTGTTGTTTAAGGTAGCTTCCGCTTCCCTTAGGGAAATGTTATTTCTAGTAGCAACTTCTTGAATATTTTTACGTCTATTGTATTCCGGGCATGTTCGGTCCGTGACATAGTGTGCTCCCCCACAGTAAAAACACCTAATGTCTTGAGTTATGCACTGTGTATCAGGGTGTGTCCCACCGCACTTAATGCAACGTGTTTGCCCCTGACATTGTTTACTAACATGTCCATACCTATAGCAGTTATAGCATATTTTAACCGACGGGAAGAAGGGTGTCACTTCACATCTCGCCCCGTGGATATTCACATACCTTGGGATAGTTTGGCTATCGAACGTTAATACACACGTTTGTAGGTTAATTATCCGTTTTTCTTTATTTTGTACCACTGTTTTGTTCATTCTCCGGGCATTAATAACCTTGACCGGCGATTGAACTTCTGCTACCAGTTCTTCCATTGTAATACTTTGATGTACTCCTCTTATTACCCCCTGTTTGTAAATTAGGTGGTTAGGGATATATATTTCTAAGTCCTTACCGATTTTTCCTGATGATTTTATTATGTTATTAGCAATATTTGCATTACCTACTTCAATCCTTAATCTGTTTCTACCCGAGTAGCTAATGTTCAAAATTTTCCCTTTTATTTCCGGGATTGATAAATGAAGCAACTTTCCCACAGACATTGGGTGGAGCTTACCAATACTATTATTCTTACTCTCGATAAAAAGAATAAATGGGCCATTGTCCCACTGCCTATAAAAACGATGAGGTCTACTGTTATTGTTATCAGATAGTGCCTGATTACTACTATGCCTTACACTCTGTTGCTGTTGTTCCGGAACTAGCCCCATGTTATTTCTTGTTGAGACGGATTCATAACTGAGGTCCGAACTGACAATTTTCCTCTTGTCTGCTACAAGTTCTACACTTGGTTCTATCGGCCGCTTTCTAACATTAGTGCCTTCCTTTTCGGCATTTTCCAAATTATATTCCATGCTTTCGCTCTCCACATCACTTGCACTAACAGTACTTACTGCTTGAACCACTGCCGCTCCGACTGCAGCTACTCCAGTTGACACGTCTGCTGTCGTCGGGGGCGGAGTCGCTCCACCGCCTTCCCCATACTGGCCGCCAATCATTTCCACGCCGTAGGGAGGGTGCCCTCCGGTGGGTGATGAGGATGCACTGTATGGGCTGCCCTGTCTTCAAGCTGGTTTCTTTTCACTGGTTACGCAAAAACTTTCCACACCAAATTCACTCTAAACAGGAAACACAAGACACGTTCACTGAGCCAACGAGGAAGTGATCGCTTCGGCGACTCGCTACGAACTGAATGATAAATTATAATCGTTGAGTTTAAATTTAAATGAAATGTTGGAAATCTGCTGTCACGACATTTCTTTCAGTGAAACTACACTTTTTCCTGTAGAGATTGTTAATCAGTAGAGAACGGATTTTCATCAGAATTCTAACCAGGTTTTTAAACAATTGTATGTAGGCCACAGAAAAAGTATCCTACAGATACGTTAGTTGCAGATTTATAGTTACGAAATATCCCTTTCTGGCATCGTATTTTGTTCAGTGACGAATCGTGTTTATGCACTTACTCAGAGGACCATCGTCGACAAGTTTGACGGAAATCTTGGGGTAGGTGCCATTTTACCAATGTTCCACCTCGTTAATATCTAAGTAACAACGTACTATAAATAGCAGATGGCGTTTCATGTATATAAAATGTCTGTAAAATTTACGCAAATTTGGCATCTAAAACAATAAATATTACATCAGGAGGATCAGAAATATGAAACAGCTTTTTGTAATATTGCTTTTGGAAAACATTTGGATTTGCCATTTGATCTACACATCAAACTAGAATTCATTTTAGATTTGTGATGTACATATTTCCCTATTTTGATTGAGTAGTTAATTTGATTAAATACGTATCTTTTTTTAAAAAAAAAATTTGTAATTAGATATTGTAGTACAGTGTAAATAAAGTAAACAAGCAGAATGAAGGAAATAGTATAATGGATGCACCAAGCAGTGAACCATTTCATTTCGCTGCTTATGCAATACTCTAAATTATTTTTACTTTTTTTTAATATGATTTTTTTGGAGATATAAGAACATTAAACAAGCCAAAAGAGCCATATATTTAAAAACATTCTATAAAATTGGAAGTTAAAGTCTAGAAATCATGATAAATAAATCTTTTTTTTAGTGCTTTTTAACTCTCATTGTGACTTCTTATCACCGTTGAAGTGTTCAGTGTCTGCATTATGTTTCGGCACGTGACCAACCGTTCTTATAAAGAGTTTACAAGGCACTTTTCTGAACTTCCTTTAAAAACTTTCTGAGGATTTTGTAGCTTCACGGAGCTCTTAAAATACTTCCGTTGACAGCAAAAGAAGAAGTAGAAAACGCAGCTCGTTGCCATATAACTGCTGCTGATTTGTTGAATAAATTTATTTCTAAGCTGTTCGAAATATGTATATAAATTGCTACAGTAATTCAGAAAAAATTTGAATTGTTTTTTTACATATATATACTCTGAGATGGAACTTCCTTTTCACGTGTTCTACGCAAAGCAAAGCATCCACAGTGTTGACTGTACTGGTCGTGTTTGTGGTCGTGCTGGTCGCTGCTTGTAGAACGCGGCATTGGAGGGCTGTTGAAATTCTTGCGCTAATGAGTCGGCGAGAAGTTGTGTGCCGTGAGGGGTGAGGGAAAAAGACTGGACACAACTGAATGTCGACGGCGACGGGAAGTAGTTGTCGAAACAAAGCAGTAACTACTCTTTCTCTCACTCTGGTTCTGATAATACAGGGCGTTCGCCGGGAAACGCAACCCACTGTTAGCGCTACAAGGAAGAAACTGCTCCCGGCGAGCGAGCGATCAGCTTCCGGCATTGTTCGACCGTCGGCCGCGGACTATTTCACAATAATTACGCTTCATAAACTTGTATGTGCTAAGCATTTAAATGTGTCGTAATTTATTAGCTTACCTTATAAAAGATGCTGGAAGTGTTGACCCTCTTGTGTAATGCACATTTCACATCTTCTGAACATATTTCGAGACACACGCTGGATTTCACCTTTGTCAATGGACATTATTACTTGATAGATTTTTTCCTCAAGTTCTTCCAATGTGTGAGGATTTCCTTCGTACACCTTACCCTTAAGTTTACCCCCAAAGGTAGAATTCACAAGGGTTTAAATCCGGTGATCTGGCGGGCCACAACCCACGGCTGATTACACGATCATAAAACACTTCGTCAAGTGCAGCAAGCGAATTTCTAGCGGTGTGAGCTGTCGCCCCATCCTGTTGAAAATAGCCGTACAATTTTTCTTCTTCAGTAAGTTTCTCGAAAAACGGTTTCACAATATTTTCGATATATCTTGCGGAAGTAAGAGTTTCACGGAAGAAAATTGGACCTATGATTCTCGAAGCACTAATCGCACACCAAACACCCAGTTTTAAGTCATGCAATGGCAGTTGGAGTAGAGTATTTGGTTTTTCTGAACTCCAGTGTCGACTGTTTTGAGCGTTAACATAACCACTCAGATGAAACCAGGCCTCATCAGAGAAAAACGTCAGTTGCGGATCAACAGTGCCATCGTGGACACCCTGCAGGTACCAGTTGAAAAATCTAATCCTAGTCCCCTGGTCTATATCTGTAATTTTATGCACCACAATTGTTTTGTACGGCTTTAAGTGAACTAGCTTTGTTACTTTCCAAGCTGACGTCTTAGATACGCCTGCCTGCTGCCCTAACTGACTTAATGATTTTTTGGGTGACTGTTCTAGTCGAAAAGCGATATCGTCAATTTTCTCCTCTGTGAGAATACGGTTGACCGACAGGCTCTTTTTGTTAAAAAATGAACCCGTTTCTCTTACTTTTTTAACCAGACGCAGAATTGTTGATTTAGCTGGCAGTAAAGCGCCAGGATATTCGCGACGAAATTTACTGCGACACTTTTTAAACGACTTCTTCTTCACATATGTATCGTAGAGAAATATTCTTTGTTGCAAACTGTAACGTACCATAATTTTACTCACACTCAAACACGGTACAGATTAGTAAGAGTATGAAGCCCTAAACCAGCCAAACCGCAAAGAAACGTTTATTCACAACACTGATTAATAAGAGACTGAAGTCACAAACTAGCTACAATGCAAAGAAACCGTTCTTAACCATGTAAGGGTCCCATTATACTGTGCCACTGCACTGTTGGGGCAGCGGAGGTGTTAAACAGTGCGGTGATTCACGGTATCGTGTGGCGGGAACCGCTGGCCCCGCTGACCGAGCAAGTTGCCGACGGCAACAGACTGGGAGGGTTGCGTTTCCCGGCGAACGCCCTGTATAAACTGTTGCCGTTTGGTAAGCAGGCGCCGAAGTTATAATATAATGACGAGTTGATTTATTTGGGATTGTTAAAAATCAGTGCTGGAGTCTGTCTATAACCTATTCAGCTAAGTGAATACTCCTAAATGAAGTCGTTATATGTCCAGATAAAGAGGTAACATGGCCGGTTTCTTTCCTCTGACTTTTCTTACATCTGAGTAAACGATTGTGACGAGACGACCAATTGTTGTTATTTACGCTATGCTGTGTATCTGAGCAAAAATATATCTCCAACATCCATTTTCAATATTTATTGAACTAAAATGTGCAGACAGATGTGGTGCAGACGAGGCAGATACACCATACCGAAATATCTGCAGAAAATTTAAATTCGAGTTTTTAATGTTATGTTGGAGAAAAGTATCTGTAGTGAGGAAAGTATCTTTCAATTAAAAAAGTAATTAAGAAATTGTGATGTAATAAAGGTTCTTATGTGCGTTTATATCGTTATGCCACTCAGAAGTGCAATAAATGCTAGAAACGTATGATCACCCAAAGAATGATTTTCTGATTGTGAAATATAATACACTGAACTCATCGCAATTCCTTCTCGCAGTCGATATTTACATCACAGCTTATAAATACCGACAATACAGACATGTACTTCGATTACGTATTATTAGCTAACTTGTTCTTCATGATTTTGCAGATTTATGGTAGTAGTTTTTATCGACGTAAAAAGCGCTCATGTAAAGTATTACACGAATTAAGTGTACAAACTACAGTAGACATAACCATCACGCACTTGATAAATAATTTTTTGAAACATAGAATCTTCTACATTGAGATACACACCAAGTGAAGACAGGAGTTCCGCAGGGCGGTGTTAATATCTACGTAAGCGATATTCCAATCATAAACGACATCAAACTTGCCCAATTCGCCGATGCACCACAATTTACACCACAATAAGAAAACGTCTAGAATTACCAAAATGCAGAATCAACTATCTAAAACAGAAAATTGCTACAAACGAAACAAAATAACAATAAACCCAAACAAATAAGCGGTCATACACAAAACATCTGGAACGAACCGTCATTTAAGAATATTCTCAGAGCAGATACCTTCGAAGAATCAACACAAGAATCTTTGGGTAACAATAAATATAACACCTATGGTCTGTCACCATATTGAAGAAAAGCGGCTAAATATTATAGGTGTTATAAATAATCTATTCGCTATACTTAGCCGACAATCAATGAATATAAAGCAAAACTTCATCTGTACAAATCAACAATATTACTACCGATGACATATGGCTGTCAAATTTAAGGAAGAAGGTCTAACACCAATCTATCGCAGTTAAAAATATTAAAAAATAAATGCCCCTCCCCCTTCATTCTAAATGCCGATCGAAGAACCGGAATAACAGAAATGGAGATTAACTAAAACCATTCGCAAAGAACTCCAAACATTTCGGGAAATAGAAGACATATAAACATAATACATAATATTGGAACAAAAATCCCATAGATACAACGCTCAATTATCCACACACCAATTTGACCCATCACAATACATGTGTCAAAGGTATATATATATATATATATATAAAATGACTTTCAAGTAGGACAATATTTTCCCCTTAAAGCGACAAAGTAGTGAAAACAATTAAAAAAAACTATAGCCAGGACACCAGAGGTGTCGTAGCCAGCAAGTAGCATAATAGCGCCATCATAAAAAAGAGTGTACCAGTATCACATGTTACACAGTACAAAAATCTTTAGAGTGTTATGACAATCTGCTCAGCTGTTGACAAGTGAAACAATTGTGGAATGTCCCTTCGAATCTGAAACTGATGAGTGAAGACAACCTTCAAGATTTAGCATAAAAAATTCTAGGAGTAAATACATGTAAGACTGCAAAACAATTTACCTAAGAGCTGAACAAATAATATGGTATTACTCTTATTTGTATTAAAAACTATTAGGCGTAAACACACAACTATTTTAAAGGAAAGTTTTTTTTTTTTTTTTTTTTTTTTTTTTTTTTTTAAATATGGTGAAACAGATTTCTCGATGCACCTGCATTCTTGTTTCATATTTTTTTCATTTATTTTTTAAACTTAAAATTAATTGATTGCAATATCACGAACCATTTACTTTTCCCTGCGAAATTTAATTCCAAATTATTTCAGTGTTTTTGATAAATTGTTGAAAATTTTCTTTGGCAATTTGATCTATTCCCTTACTCGCTTACCTATATACGAACATTTTTGCGCTACCTTTTTACCCGAAATCAGCATCTTGTGGTCATTGTCATCTCTTTCCTTCGATGTACTACTACTTTTTTCATCTATGGCTTTACGCCTCGTTGACGCCGAGGTCATTAGAGGCGAGAAAGGACGGGGCGCAAGGAACGGGAAGGGATTCGGCCATGGCCTTTGAAGGAACCATTGTGGCATTCCGCTGGAGTGATTTATGGAAAACCCAAATCTCTGTGCCGGGATCCGTACCCGCGTCCTCCCGAATGCGAGGCCAGAGTGTTATCCGTCCAAGCCATATATCTCGAAAACCATCCAAACTAAGTGTTCTGAGTATCATCTGTCGAGTCGGATGTCGAGACTACACCAGTCGAAGGTCAGCATATCCTCTTTCTTTGTTAGTAACTGCTGAAACCTAATTAACGAGAAATATGGCGCTAATGTTGGAGTACCACTACTGTACAGACCAGTGACCAACAACGCGGGAACTAAGTATCGAATTTTGGGAATTGGTGTTCATTCTGAGCCAATGATCGAAGGGTTAACAGTCGCTGATTATTGACAGCCAATGAATATAGACGCTTTGAGTAGGAAAGAGGAGGAAGCCTTCTCTCAACTGAGATAGGATGATTGCCGGGTTGAGAAAGTTGCCTGAAAAATAAATACCTAATTTTCTTAGTTATTGAAGACATGTATTGCAGTAAAGATGAAAGAAACTCAACGGGTATAAGGCTTTTATTATTTCACCATCATCCATTAGATGATTGCCATCCCATACACAGTAAACAGTGACCGCAAAAGTTGATCCTACGGCTTCATTTAGAAAGTATCGTGGAGAGTGACTGCTCTTAGCTAAGCTGATACTGTCAGCAGAATATAATTTTAAATGTTGAAACAGATGCCTCGCACAGAGCATGGTGTGTGAACGGTTAATGGTTGGCCTCGCATTCGGGAGTACGTGGGTTCGAATACCCGTCCGGGCATCCAAATTTGGGTTTTACATGGTTTCCCAAATCACTCCGGACGAATGCCGGGATGCTACCTTCAAGCCGAATTCCTTCCAGTTACTTACCCCAATCCCATCCCGCCTCTAATGAACGCGCCGTCGACAAGCTGTAAAACCCAAGCAAAAAAAAAAAAAAAAAAAAAAAAAAGATGCATCGCCGTTTCGAGGGAGAGTTGCAAGGAATTGTGTTCCTTGTAGTCAATGATAGATCAAAACAGGTGACCCAACATGTGTTATCATAGAAAGATATCTATGCTATAGGAATAATGATGTATCATTCCAATTATTCTGTACATTCTAATACTACCCACACATTCACTCTCAAAAGGGTCCATGACAGTCACTATGATAAAAACATTACACCCAAAATACCAGCAGTGGTGTTACAATCTGTGTGGCAGGTGTTTGTGAACGCTAGGACGCCGTTTATAATGATATGATCTGTGTGAAACAACAAACAACGAGCACAGTTTACGCTTCTAGATCTAACTTCCAACTTCTTTAACAATATTCTACATTTCGATATAGAAGTTTGCTTTGACACCTCACCACTTGGTTGAAAAATCTACTTACAAATCTCTAAATAATATCTACCAAGATTTAAATCACTAGTCTGGAATCTCTTCTACATGAATAGTAGAAAGTAATACGTGAAACCTACCACCGATCGTGGTGGGTGAACGGTTTACGCTCTGACCTCGCATTCGGGAGGACGCCGGTTCGAATCTTCGTCCCGACAGATTTGGGTTTTCCATGGTTTCACAAAATCACTCCAGGCGAATGCCGGGATGTTTCCTTCAAAAACCTATTGCCAAATTCCTTCCCATTCGTTGTCCCCAGTCCTCTCCCACCTCTAATGACCTCGATAAGGTGTAAAGCCATAATAAAAGTGAAACTTCTTCTTCTCCATGAAACTGATCCTTTTTATTTAATAGTCGAACACTTTTTATTCGTTTTTCATTCCTCCTCTTTAATTCTATTTTATTATTACGACCTCTTCTCCAAAGTTGCTTGCATTAATGAATCTTGATGCAGATGGTAGATCCTGGACAATAAGAGGGGATATAAGTTACAAATACCATTATTTAAGGATTTTTTTTTCATCCATGTATTGTAATCAAAATAAGCAGTGCATCGAATTTTTCATCATCACATTTCTACGCTACCAAAGGTAAAAGTTCGTCCAAGAAGTTTATCAACACTCTGTGTACATTTGTTAAATTTTAACATTTTTTAACAATACCAAAAGATACCCACATTGGATATTTAAATCATTTATTGTTATAATCACACATTAAGCAAAAATTACCGCACTAATGGGAAATATTATGGCAGTAATCTACATTAATAATATGTGTTGAACCTGGAGATTGAACTTAAACTGAATAGTCGGCAAGCTTCGGCCAGTCTCGATGATGGCCGAAGTGTTAGTAACACTGGTTGGCAACATTCCTGGTTAAATAACTTCATTTAGTTTATTTGCACTTACGTTGTTAAAATGAAGTGTAACCGTGATACCGACTAAAAGGCAATTGCCTGTTCAGAAAGTAACTGCACACAAATGCGAAGGACAAAATAATACCAGGCAGGGATATATGCGACGTTCGTTTAAATGTTGCTATTTGATTGTTTCCAACTATTAAGTGCATAAATTCACGTGAGAGGAAGATCATCTGATACTTATGAGACAATCTCTATAGCAGTTACTAGAGTCAGGTCACAACATAAACTAAGAATTTTCGGATAGAAGATAAGAAACAACACAGTTTATTAAAAACTCAGAGAAAGTTTACATGAAACGTAAGAAGACACGAAATATACTGAGAAATACATAATCTTTATTCGTTTTTGTAATTATGCTTTCCTTTAAAAAATTCATTAAAAATGTCCGTTTTTTTATTGGCTTCGTTGACGTTATTGCAAGTAGTACATAAAACGGTGGCCATATATAAAAAACGTTAAAAATAATGCCATTCAGAGTTGCGATATTCATTTTCTCATTGCAAATCTGCTTTAATGATTGTGTATTCTATTTAACTCCTATTGTCTGTTATGGAAGAGGTAGCGAAAAATTTAGGGAAAAGCGGGATTTTGCCATGTAGAAAGGAATTTATTTATCACAACTTATAAAGTCGTAAACACTTTAAAAAACTTTCATTACCTTAGTAAGACAATAAGATTCGTCGGAAATGAGAGCAAGAGAGATAATGTGACTTGGTTTATTTAATCACGTGTTGTGTTGGCACTCTGCTGTCGATTTTTACAAGGACACTTGGATGCGCCGTTCACAAAAAATCACTAATAAGATAAAACACAGCAGGCATCTGAGACGATAATAGAGATCCTCCTTTGTATCGGGGTAGGTTTATATGCGTTACTAAGTAACTGTAACGGTTTCTGCCACCTTTATTTACTTGACTTTAAGTGAGCACTCCTGTCTTTTATAACTCTGAACTAAGGTGAAGAGTTTCCAGAGGTGGTGTTTATCTATACTTCCCTACAGGTCATAATTTATCTCTCATAAGTTAGCGCACTGCTCCTGCTACCAGTAAACCGCCCAGCTAAGGGTGGAATGAGTGGTTGACGTTCCTTTCTTAGACAAAACTGGCTTCTACCAACAGACTCCTAAAGTTGCGAATAAAATATATTTCTGTTTGCTCTATAATGTACTCTCAGTCCTTTCTCTTCCCACTATATATTAATTCGTATTAACGATTTAATTGTAAATCTTAATGGTTACTTATCATCTCCACCTTCTTCTGAGTGTTCTTTCAAAAATTCATCACATTAGTTATAAACAGCGCGATCTAAAATTGTCATATTGCATATTACTGCAGTTTCACTGTCTTCATTAGTTTAATCATTTATAGCAAGAAACTATGGATGCTTGCATTATATTAACTTCTTATCTTTCTTACTTTATTTATCTCCCTGTTTCGGCCGAAATGTGTGGCAAAAGCAATATTGGTGCAGATTCAACTTAAGGGAAATCAGTAGTTGCATCTACTAAGCGGTTTATATTGTAATCGTAAACATGAATTAAGCGATGCAAGAATAATCAGTTTTGGATTACGTTGATGACTAGGCAAACTTGTAAACTTGATACTAGATTCTAGGTACGATAGAACTGGCTCGTTTGAGCTTTTTAAATTGTTGAAATAAAGAAAGTCTGTAGTTGTTTCTTCCGGAATCTTTTTACGATACCCCTAAAATCTAAATCTGAGATTCCAGGGTTGTAAAAATGTCCTAAGAAAATATTCCGTTTTATTATTACAGTAATGTGAATAAATATGTTACACAAAACAGCTATTTATTGGTGCTAGAACGTTACTAATATCTTAGTTCAAAACATAAGCCTATTATGGGTTCGTTGACAGTTTCTGGGTTCCCAAATAAATAAAACAATCAATTTGATCGTTACATGAATATTAAATAATAATGAAATTCCAAGGAAGACTAGTTATAAACTTCTAGATAACTCTTATTACTCTACATCCAGTATATTCCTGTGGCCCTAGTGGTTTGACCATACCCACATTATACTCATCAATATCTTCAGAGTGATTAATTTTCATTTTCTTAATAGCTCTTTCTGCTTCTTATCAAGATACATCTATCACTTCAGTCCTTCTACACTGAAATTTTTGTTTAGCTGCTTCCCCACTTTTGCTGTAGTTTCTATTTTTGCTAAGCAGCTTATCAAAATATGATTGTGACTACACATAACTATCGAAAACGCGTCTTTAACATGACCGGCACATCGTAGTTTTCAAGGATCTATTGCTCTACTTGTTCTCATCGACTGTCACGTCGTTTCAGTCCGATCGACTGTCCTGTGTTTTAAAGGCTCGTCTTCGAAGCGCTCAGCTTTATGAAACTCGTGGCGCTTGTTTCTATCAGCGCTGGGAGCATTAATGAGAACGCCGTTCGAATGCAGCCTCATTTCCTTTCAGCAGTTCGCTTCGATTCAGATTCTGCGAGAAGATGCCACAGACCGGATCCAATTCGAATGCCGAGGCAGTCTCAAGTGCCGACTCCGAACGACTCGCAGGGAACAGAACATAAATTCCGGAGCGGCCCGAACGCGAGAACAGAATACCTGATAAATGTTCGTGTTGCAGCGGATCCGGTGGAATTATTGTGCGACGCTACAGAAAAATGAAGCTGAATGCGGATGTCGGTGTAACTGAAAAACGTGACTGTGTTATGAATCCATAACGAGGTTGCGTCAGAGGGGGCCGGTGTCAGAGAGTCTGGTGTTCCATTATCTGATAGCGGGCGCTATTACACCGGCCGTGACGCGGACTGTATGGCGCTTTATCCTACCTCCGCGCTACGGCGCGATAGCTGTGCAATGTAATCGTGCTTTATTGTTCGAGCTCGTTGTACGCGATAAAATCAACATCGAATCGTGAATAATGAAAAAAACACTCTGTATTAACGCGAAATATGCCCTCAGTCGCCTACACGCATACCCCGAAACAGAACTTTTTTTGATTTTTTTTTTTTTTACCTCATATAGATTTAGCTCTCGTATCGACCTCTCGAAAATATTTACAGCGGGAGGACAAAATAATGCGAACATCTGTGAAATAATGGAAAATCTTTATTAATAGGGGGTTGGGCAACCGTTTCTGAAGTACAGATTTAATGCAACGTGGGATAGATGTATAAAGGTTATGGACAATATTTAAAGGTATATTAAGCCATTCCACCTGCAGAACGGTCTTTAATTCCGAAAGGCTGGATGGACGCTTCTCTGGGCGTTCTCCAGACATAAACGCGTCCGGTCGTCTGAAAAAGGGTGAATGATGATTCATCTGAACATATTACGTGTTGTCACTGCTGTGGGGACCAGACTTTGTGATCTCTGCACCACTGGCGTCGCTTGAAAGCATTAGTTTATGTCACCAAGGGTTTACAAATTGCTGCTCTGCCATAAATGTTCGCGGCATTAAGTTACCTTTTGACAGTTTTTGTTGAAACGGGGTCCTGGAGATGACTGTTCATTTCGGATGTTATCTCGGATAACGACTGCTTGTGCTTCCGGGCTAATATGCGCTTCAAGACCCGTCTATCCCTATCAGTAAGCTTTGACTTTCGGGCACTGTTGTGCTTTGAAGACGCCGTCTTACCCTCTTTCGTGTACGCTGTCATAACGGCTGATACCGTACTCCTTGCAAACCCCAAAAGGTTTGATGTTTCCGTAACCGATGCTCCACTTAAACGCGCTCCGACAATCATTCCTCTTTGGAATTCTGACAGATCTGACATTTCAACTTATCACAGACAGTTCGATAGTCGCATGCAACGCAGGTGACTGCTGTTGAGAGACTGATACCTTCCTCTTCACGCTCACTAGGTGGCAGACTTCTGTTGCAGGTGGCGCGGCTATATTGCAGGTATGAAATACGTCATACTTTTTCACAGGTGTTCCTATTATCTCTTCCTCCATCTGTATGTTTCTGACGCTCTGCAGACAACAGATATAGAACCAGTTACCTCCTGCCATTAATGAAGAGTCTTCCACTTGTTTGGAGTCGTAATTTGTAGTTATAGATGGTTTTCTGGCATTCCCCCCCTTCCAAGTTATTTTATATTTACTACTGACAATAAGTATTTTGAAGTTCGTGATTGTCGTCATATTACAACATAATTCGGCACTTAAGTGCCAAACCGATTGGTAATATGCCGTAATTGATCAATAAAGCCTCATTACATTCTACTTTTGATCAGTTGGTTCCAAGATAAATCTGCCATCAAGCTATTTACAGTTTCACAAATTACCTTGATATCACAGTGAAAAAACAGAGACTGGAATAAATTACCAAGCGGAATGATGAATAATTTACCAAAAACGCTGAAAAAAACGTGAAAACAACATTCTTAGAGGGAAAAAGTGGGTGGATACAAGAAAGTAGAAAAATTAATAAATATCCGTATTATTGACTGGGGAATATTGTAGGCAATAAACTACAATAAATTATGCTGTATTAATGGGTCCCAAAGAGGGATCTTCACTATTGCAGAGATCAAGTTTGAACGTACAGGATTTTCCAAAAATGGGCGTCCGTAAACCACGTAGCTCCATTTTGGCCTTCACGTAACCCAACGTGGCTTTTGCCTCTACTCCCCTCCCCCCCTCCTCAAGTATTATATAGCTTTTTCCTTTTTGATTCCAAAAGACATTTTGTACTGTTTTCTCTTGTCAGACTATTGTAAATTACATACAGAGATAATTAAATAAATCTATATATATATATAAAAATAGACGTGTGTTTTCATATATTTCACTTTTCAGCCACCACTACCAAGCACAGATCACTGGTATTTGTGTGTGATAGTAACACAGAGTCACCTTTCGATCACAACATCGGCCGAATTTCAGTAACTGTGGTAGTGTGGGAGATATGGTGGTTGAAAGTGGCCGATCAAGGATATTTTCGTATTTCGACGAAAGACATGTGCCTCCGCATATGTCACTTTTCTGCCACAACTACATAGCACAGACCTTTGGTGTTTGTGTGTGGTAGTAGATTCGTGTCTCCTGTTGTGCACTATGGTTGTTAGATGTCGGTATCTATTGGGGTGTGGGAGATATGAGGGTTGAAATTGGTCGACCTGCGGCAATTTTATATTTCTGCCAAAGACGCATGTGTCATGGTGTATCACTTTTCAGCGAAAAATATCAATCGCAGATCACTGGCGGTTGTGTGCGGTAGTAACACAGAGTCACCTTGCGATCCCAACGCCGGCCGAATTTCTGTAGATGTGGTTGTGTGGTAGATATGGTGGTTGAAAGTGTTAGATCAAGGATATTTTCGTATTTCATCCAAAGACATGTATGTCCGTAATTTTTACTTTGCTGCCTGAACTAAATAGCGCAGATGACTGGAATTTGTGTGTGATAATATCATCGCGTCTCCCATCGTGCACTATGGTTGTTAGATGTCGGTAGCTGTCAATACAATTTCTTTACAAACACGAACGTAGTCGTGGGTACCAGCTAGTAAAGGAAATAAATATTCACATGCTGTTGTGTGTTCTGTATCTCATTTTAATTGTGAAAAATTATATGATGGAATGCTACGTGTTCTGGCTCAGAACACCCCCCCTTACCGCCAACCCCTCCCCCCTTCCCCCTTAGACCGAGCCTCGTAAACTATTTACGCTCCCAAATAAGTCAGATGGAAACATACTGAACGTCAACATTAAGCTGGGGTGGTATGAAAAGGATTAGTAATTTTCCATCAATCATCCATCAGACACCATTAATTTTATAATCTCTCATCAGTAGTCTATTACCGAGCGTGGTTGGTGAGCGGTTAACGCTCTGGCCTCGTATTCGGAAGGACGCGGGTTCGAATCCCCGTACGGGGCATTCAGATTTGGGTTTTACACGTTTTACTCAAATCTCTCCAGGCGAATGCTTGGATCCTTCCTTCAAAAGGCCATGGCCCAATTCCTCCCCGTTCTTTGTCCCAGTCCCATCCCGTCTTTAATGACCTAGACATCGATGAGGCATAAAGCCATAAGAAAAAAAAAGAAGAAAAGTAATCTATTGTAATGTAAAATTTCCTATACTGATTCTGGGCCATGATAAATCACATTTTCTTATTATCTTGAAGCAATTACAGCCATAGTCACATTTTAAAGTGTCATGTGCTGAACGCCACATGTACTTTATTATGTTTTCTCTTCCCACTAACACGAATGATATTTTGGTTTGGAGAAGTTTTCTGCTACCTTTCTCTTCAAATACACAAACAAGAAGGAAGTGTTTTAATCGCATAAGTATTGTTAAAACTTGTATAATTTTTTAAATTATTTTGTTTTTCGGGTGTTTAATATTTAAGACGACCTTTGAAGACAACCTCAACACTTACTTTTAAAGAAAACTGCGAAAAAAATTAAAAGGGAGAACGGTACATGGATAGCAACAGCTCTTTAACGCACTTCGAAATAATGCAGTTCTGTCCTTTGGTTTAATGGCTGCAGAGTTTTACGATTCGTAAAAGGAGGTTAGAGCTTTGGGCGGATTGTTGACGAAGGAAAGGAAATGGATCGTAATTAAACAGCCGGACCACCAGAAGTTATTTGGGGATGATTGATAAACGGAACTTTGGAGGAATCAAACCCAAGTTCTCCCTTGAACCGGGTACAGAGGTTGCCGTCCAGCCTCCATGATCTGTAGGATTTCTTACTCTTTCGGCTATTGATGGGCAGACGAGATGTTTATCCGTAGCTGTTAATCTGTACTTTATATCTTAAAAATGAAAATGCCAGAGAATAAAATAATTTAAGTTTGAAACTTGACTATCAGCAGGTGGTTGCCTTGTTTAAAGTAGTGTTAACAGAATAACAGCCAGCTGACAGGTGAACAGCTTATTGAGTCTGAGCTGGAGAGGACCCGTATTGCACGCCTAACGACTGCAGTAAGGACTGGGCCGCAGACACTTGCCAGTCGGGATCCTGGAAGACAAATGAAGCCCGGAGCTGCCCATCCGTCATTTAGCAGACAGCTCACGCTGCGGTCACAGTGGCTGAACCACCTGCCAAGCCTGTTGACTGTGCTACTGTTTCTCACAGGTTCAAAAACGGATAAACTATCCAGAATTCAATTTTGCACTATAAAGTTACTCTAAGTTCCACTGTGCCCTTCATTCATTTTTCCTTTTAAAATTCGCAGCTAACAACAAGAATATTTTGCAACATTACAGAGCAATAAGCTAACCCCGGGCGCACATTGAGCTGCGTGGCGCAGTAGGGGCAACGCAGAGCAGGGCAGGGCAGCACAGACTGGCAGTTACTCGCGCATATTAGAACGCAGTTTCGTGCGGCAGTTTACAAACCATTGGGTTGTGCGAAAAACCGACAATAAAGCGTAACCAAAAACATGTCGATGCAAAAACTAGATTTTTGATTTCTGAATCAGATTGGGATGCCGAGCTTGGAAAATCGTTATTACTTTAACAGAAGCTGAGTTAGATACGTAAAACTATGCAAAAGTGAGTATATGAAAAGAAGAAACTCTCATCTGGCTTTTGCAGTGACAAGAGAATTCTCAAAAGATAATTTCCGGATGACTCGAGCGGAGATTCAAGGCATAATGTAACCTGTTATTTTCTCGACAAAGCTCAAATATCTATTAGAACTGAAGAAAATCTAGCTGTATTTTCGTGGTTATTTATTTAATTTTTTAGGGTTTGACGGTACATGACATTTATAAGAATGTTTCTTTCTTTATTTCATATTATATTTTTAAGAAAACTATATAACAGAACATAAACACTTGAAACTAAAAAAGCAGTGTCAACAAATTAAGTGTTTCTCGGGGACACTATTGAATGATGTAGTACAAATAATAAGAAAACAAATAATGTGATAATAGCCTATATATATCAATCTTTTTCGATGTTTTATTAAAAATGAATTCAAAAAAGGAAAAGAAAAGTAAAAATTGTAAGTGGACAGTTGTATGATAAATAAATGCTGAATCTACTCGCCACTTGTTGGGTTCATTGTCCAAATCTCTTGTTTAAATTTAATTTTTATGTATTTTTTATGACTGATATTGTGAATCGCAGGTTGGTTACGCACTAGATTAATGAATTTTTCTTATTCCATAGTTGAAAATGATTATAAGTAAAGCAACATTATAAATAACGCAAGAAGTGTTACTTCGAAAACCGGCACGAGTGAGCTGCGTGGCACAGTTTCTGTGTCGTGATCACAACGTCGCGCAGGCCACGTGCGGCGCAGTACTGCGCTGCCCTGCTTTGCGTCTCAATACGCGCTGTTCCGCCCCAAAACATAGACACACAGAAACTGTGCTGCGCTGCGCTGCGTCGACTGCGCGTCAATGTGCGCCCGGCCTAACGAACTGTCAAATTTCATCTATGTCAAAGATGTCGATAATCGATACTTGTCATAAGTACTTCGTAGTACTAAACTCTTTGTAAGCAGTAGCAGTTGGTGTATGATAGTCGCTGATGAAGGTAGCGCGGCAACGAGAATGTCGTATAAGTGTGGAGTAGTGGAATTCTCCCGAGTGGAAATGGATTTCTAATTAGCACTTCCGCGCCGGAACAGAACATTGGCTGTCGTTTACGCCTCGATAGGACAGACCAAGTCGCACTAACTGCATTAACATTATAATAAGTGGTTGATGAACAGTGATTATTGTGAGAACAGTGATTACGCTAATAACTGAATTTACGCTAAATGATTGTACTATTCACTCTAGCGGACCTGTAATTTCGGATCAATATTATTTTCAGTTGGTGGTCGTCGTATATGTGTTCTTTAAAACCAAAAATGTGTGAATAAACTAACTACGGCATTAAACCGACTGTGTTTGTGTTCAGTGGTATAATACCCTGCACTGTAATACATGTCTAAACTATACCTAGGATTGATAAATTGCTTGACATTACGTCCGAAACCTTCCATTAGGTTGGTCAAAATATCAGTGTATATCAATTATCATTTTCATTCATTAATAATCCCGTAATATATCATCAATTTGTTTTACATAGCTCAAGCCGTAACAGACTTAATTGTGAATGATAATTTATTACGACAGAAGTGGCTCAAGGCTTCAGCTCGCAAAAAATGACTGAATTATTTATCACTAGCTTTGAGCCCGTCAAAAATGACGGTTTGAATGCAATATCCTGGCAGTTCATTTTTTTTAGTTGGTTAATTATATGGAATTGTTATTACATAATGCTAATGGCCTGGATTTTGTAATGTTATATATATTTCATTTGCAGTTCACATAGCGATACAGTAGTAACTTCTACTGAATTATTGACGATGGAAGTATAGAACCAATAAAATTGAAAACAAATTAGGAATCCCACAAAACCTTTTGCTGTCAATGTAATATCAGTTTTATTCCTGGTCCAGGCACAATTCAGCACGATAAATATGAAACTTCTTTCCCCCGTAGTAAATTATACTTCCAGTAACTTGGCGCTTATGAAAACAGTTTAAATGGTTTGTAAAACTCATTTCAGAGCGAATTATGCTGTAACAAAATGTGTCAGTTGCGATTCTGGTCACCTTAGCCCCAATATACATTAACATTGCATTCGAAAATCATACCTTTTATTACCCTCATATGAATAACGACAGGCAGCACCTATGGTGGTAGTCTGAATTTATTCTGGAAACGATTGCATGAAAAAGCGAATATCGACCATTTTTAATGAAATCATCGTGATATGAGTACCATACTGCGGTTAGATTATCGGAGTATTTGACTATGATTTATTTAAATAAATACATTTTACTTTAATGACGGAAAGTATAATATCAAAAACGGATAACGGTCATTTATCTCGGTGATACATTTCATGATTCGTAAATATGGTGTAAACTTTTTTCGAGTTTTTAATTAACTTCATTGTTTATCATCTGCCAAAAACATTCTTAGGTTATGTTTTAACCTCGTTCTTATAACTGGTACAGATAAAATAACGCAAACATGGAATACTTTTCTCCTTGCATTAATTTTTGTGTCTAGTTGTCGTAAATAAACAAAAAGCAACATGTAAATTTAAACGAACGTACCAATTGTAACTTAGTAACAGAGCTTAGTAACGTATGATTGCCTCGCATTAATTTTCTATCTCTGCTCGCCGCTATTTGGCTGCAAGAATATCTTTGTTGAATTGCGAATTATAAATTGAAATCATTTTTAATTATATCTTTCGTGATATGAGTACCTTATTCTGGTTAGATTATCAGAATATTTGGTTATATTTTATTTAAATAAATGCATTTTATAATTTCGGAAACAGATAACTGTTATTTATTTGACTGATACATTGCGCGATTACGTACGTTTCTCATAGTTTTTAATAAACTTCATTGTGTCTTATCGTCTGCCAAAAAAATTCTTAGGTTATGGTTTAACCTAGTTCTGATAACTGATACAGATACGTAAAATAGCGTCAATATTGAATCCCCTTGTCCTTAAATGAATTTCTGCGTCTAACTGATAAAATAGCGTAAATATTGAATCTTCTTCTCCTTATATAAATTTCTGCGTCTAGCTGTAAATAAACGAAAAGCAAGATGGTGGTACGAATGTAATATGGTGGTTGATGATTGGCCGTTATTTAGCCAATAGGAGTAGCAGCTATAGACGACGCACGCAGACGCCACGTTAGCGTTTTATATATTAGGATTGCAACAGACGATTAATTATTAACCCTGTAAAACCTTTTTTTTTTGTTTTACACATTGTGAAAGCACGTGGTTATTGGACCTATATGTACGTAGGAACTTGGGTAAAGCAGTCGAGCCTCGATTGAAGTCACTAACCGTTACGAATCTTGAACCAAAAAGTTCAACATTTCAAGTAATATAACATTCCTTTGGCTGTGAAAAAACTTCGTCACTTTTTACTGACAACATACATGTTTATTCGAAACTAATCCCAAATACGAATACAATATTAGTTTCGCGAATGTGATATTTAAGTCTAACATCTGTTTTAACATCCCTCAAAGATGATTGCGACCAATTTCTTTCAGCGTATCCTATCCCTGTTAAAAATTAGACCAATTTTCCAACACAAGTTTCACTCACACTTCGCGGACATTGAAACAAGAAAAAATGTTGAGTTTTAAATGAAAGGCCCTAAGATAAATGTTTTGCTTGTTTCTCTGTATTATATGAGATGGACCTGCATGGGAATAGAATTACAGTGATTTTTGTGCTTCTAAATAATAAATATTACTCTTTTCTCAATGTCTCCCTCCACTTGCGCTGGCTTACTGTGACAAAATTTCAAATTACCTAGCATTTTGAAATATTTAAAAACCTGGTATTCGTGAGGACGCGGGTTCAAATCCCGTCCGGTCATAAAAAATGCAATTTTCCGTGGTTTCACTAAATAACTCCATGTGAATCCAGGACGCTACCTTCAATTACTTCCCGTTACTTGCCCCCTCCCCACCCCCGATCCTATCCTGCCTCTAATGACCCCTACGTCAACGAGACGAAAAGCCCTAAAAAATTCTCGATTCCTTCCCTTGCTTGTCCGTATTCCTCTCGTGCCTCTAATGACCTGAATTTCGGCAAGGTGTAAAGCCACAAGACGAGAGCACTTCCTGCTTTTAGCAGAGATATTATCACCTTACACCTAAATGTAGGATGAAGTTTTTATACTGTCTCCGTCATAAACCCTGGGATTGTGAAAATGTCTTTCCCTAGAGAGTCTCAGCTATATATTGTCCCAGAAGGCACCTCTAGTATGACCGTCCTCTCGCTGAATGGTATTTCTTCACAACACTGCTCTCACCTTCTGTGTAACACCTATGTTCACAAAATTCTGTTCTGTGATCTGTTAAAAAACATTCTTACAACAATGTCTATTCACATCATCCCAGAATGATCAGTCAGGTCGAGAAATTAACCGCTAAGCACTGAAAGTTAAATGCAAATGTGCGATAGTTGCTGTATTATCTTCGAATTTATTTCTACACGTGACAAATCCCAGATCGCAAATAATGAGATGTCATTACCCTGCGGCACTACAATATATTTTGTTTATGGTTACAAAATTTAGAAAGTAATGAGTGTACTTCATTCGGTCTGTATAGTTAATTACTTCAGTTTAATGTTTCACAAGCAAACAGAGAAGGCGCTAGAGAGGTAATGGCTTTAGATAAATATCTTACTACATACTTTCAAATGTAAAAACAAAAGATTTTATTAATAAAAGTTAATTACGAAGTGATATATAATATAGCTACCACAAGATAATAATAAAGGAAATACATAGACGCTTATGACAGCCTTAACGAAATTTACGTTAGTGAATGTAAACACAAAAGTAATCATTGTACCATGCTTTAGATCAAACGTGTAATACACATATCTTTCGTCCAGTGGTGAACTACATAATACTAAAGTATAATTATAAGGTGGCGAAAGAATCGCTTGTTGAAGACTTGAAATATAAATACCTTGGCATAACATTTGATAAACAACTCAATTGGGCACGACACATTGGACAGGTAATAGGAAAGGGTTCAAGAATCCTTCACTTGTTGTTGAGAGAGTGATGTAGGGTTGCACCAGAGAAGTAAGGGAATTGAGTTACAAAATTTTGGACAGACCATTGCTTGAATATGGTAGTGTAGTATGGGACCCACATTTTGAGTATCAGATACAGAAGCTGGAGGGATCTAGATTTGTCTCTGTAAATAACCTCAGAACACTATCATTAACTATTGTGATAAAGGGAATGGAATGAGATTCAATGGAAGACAGGAGGAGGGTGAAGAGAGTCATGGGAGTGAATAAGGCGTATATTGGTGATGAGATGTAGAAAGATTTTGGTAGAAAAATTAGGAGAGGGGCATGGAACGAAAAGATGACTGTGACCACAAGCTGGCACTCTATTCCAGGCACAAGGATATGGCAAGATATCCTTTCGTTGGTAAGTGATTCAGGCTCTGGAATAAATTACCAAAAGAGATGATGAATGATTTACCAAAAACGCTGAAAGAATTGAAAGTTGAGATTTTGTAGAGGATAAAAGTAGGAAAAGAATAGGTATATAGAGAAATTGCAACCGGAGCGTGCGCTCTATCAGAATTAAAGATATTTTCTTTGATGCTGTCACACGATTTCTCAAAGTGTATTTAACGTCAATAACGAAATTCCGTATGATCAGATTTGAATTATACGTGCAGTAAAAATATATTGCTTCGTAAAATTAATAACTTTACTATTCAAATTAATGACTACCACGAGTTTTCATTAATGAACGACAACAAATATCAAACGGAAGAAAATACACGAAAAATGGCGGATATACTGAACAAAGTGTTTGATGGAGTCGTAAATGAATGCATCTCAAATGTGAACGAACGCCGTTATTTAATCCAGAAAAATACTAAATAATCAACTGTAAAACTGTGATAAATCTGAAAAAATACCTTCACTTATTGTTGTGTATGAGGACTTAAATGAAGTTTCGTACGGACTAAGAAGTTGAGTTTGATCCTTTAAAGAAGTGGTAAGAAGATGAACTCCGCAATCTGGTATTTTCTTTTAAGAAAACAACCCCCATCGTCCCTGCTCCATTCACGCACTTGAGTAAAGTGGTTGTGCAGTTGAAAGGCAGAACAGCCTCGAGAAATAAACCGCATTACGTAAGGACGCCGTTCTCTACGGTCTGGAGGCACCCGCAGTTTCCAGTAAACGCGTTGAGAGAGTAAACTGTTCCAATTGAGGTCGGATTAACAAGTGGATGGTGGCGGTGAGAGAGTATTGGGATTTTAAGAGCGCTGCCGGGTGCGGAACGTGGACTGCTTTTATTTCCGGCGCTTCCGGAAGCAGGAAATAAAAACAGGCCCGAAATACAACGAGAGGGATAAACTTCCTGTTTAATAATAGGTTTCACTGAGTAGAACAAACAGTATTGCCACTACACAAGCCAGTACAAGCACTTTATTTCATGGAGAGAAAAATAATGGTTTTTACTCACATTGATGGTGCAACTAAATTTCACTGTTTCAGTTATTCAATGCATCTGGGTGGCTGGCTGGTTAAAATCTGTCCTCGGATTTGGGAGTTTTTGTACTCGTATTAAGTGTTATGTATTATAAGGTAGTAGTAAATGATTAGTTCCTGTCTTCTTTATCTTTAGTAAATAAACTTTTATTTAAAGAAAAACTCTTCTTAATAAACAACCTTTACAGATCATACAATAAATACAATCACATTCCTAAACCAATAATTACTTCAGTTTTCACTTGACTTGCTCGTCTCTTCTCTTTTCTTTTTTTTACCCAATCTCCATAATAATTTCTCTAACCCATTCCACAGATCATTGCTTCTCATTCTTATCTATCTGTTATCCATAGATATTATTTCATAACATTTTTCGCAACAACTAAAAGAACAATTAACTGGGTAATCTTTTCTATTTTAAATTAATATTAAATTAAATAAAAAATATACCTTCACTAAGTCTAGACCAGCCTGCTTCCTCCATAATGCTATAAAACTTGGTTAGGAATATGAAATGAGTTCGTAATTGCGTCAAAACGATGGTAGAAGGCTTTTTTTAAAAAATTTTTTTAAATAATTCTCAGGATTTACAGAACAACGCAGTTTCTCTCGGTGATGAGAATATATGAAATGTTCTAGGGTGACTAGTTAAAGAAGTGTTATTATTACACGATATTTCGGCGATCTCATACTCTGTCGCCATCTTCTGGTAAAGAAAACTTGTAAAACGGATAATCACAACAGCGATTCATACTATAAATCAATAAGACAACAAATAAGATTCGAAAATTGAAACTTCAAAAAATCAATTTATTTATTTTGCTCCAAACAACAGAGAACCCAAGTTAGTTCAGGTAGAACTCTCTATAATATAGCTGAGTTAATTGAAGATTCAGGGCAAGCTTTTACACTGTCTCAAATAACATTGGAAGAAAGTGTAAGGATATTAATTTCACATGACATGGGACAGTAACTAAAACTTTAAGAAGGAGGATGCGCAGAGATCCAAAGGTAAAATTTTATAAAGTGACGGCAGTTCCCATGCTTTTCTATGGATGAAAGTCACGGTTAATGAAGTGAATAGATAAATGCCGTATACAAGAAGTGGAAGTTTCTATGAACTGTGAAGGGATGCACAAGCAAAGTTGTAATAAGAAATGAGACAATAAGAGAGGAGCAAAACATATATAACATAGTGATAAAACATGGGAACAAGTGGAAAGACCATCTGTACAGAATGAGTGATGATGATTACCGAAAGCAATAACCCTGTATAGACGAAAAGATAGAAAAAATATATATAGACCAAATAAAATATGGAATAGTTTCTAAAACCGGATTAGGTCAACAGGCTTGATCCGTGTGTGGGAAAAATTACATAAAGTATGAGCTAAGCGATGGAATTTTCTGAGTATTTTAAAGCGTTAGTAAAACAAAGAAATGAGGTCTGCGAAGACAAGATTTTCAGTTAAAGAAACTGATGGAACTTGTAAGTCTTATTTATTTGTATCTGTACGTCGAATATCGCTACCGATGAAAATATTCCGACGTCGAATTTTGTAAATGCGACTGCTGTCCATTCACTCGCTCACGTTATCTTCTTTGGTTTCACATTTAGCTTTTTTTTATATTTACCAAACAATAAACAGTTAATTTACTTATTTATATTTGGTTTCCAGTATCTGTCATATGAACAACGATTTAACACCTTTAATCGCAAAATCAATACTGCTAATTAAGTATCCAGAATATTGCTTTTAAATTACTTATCGAGGGTTTCTTAGACACATTAATATTGTAATTCATTTTCAGTGTTACAACAGTATTAAGATTAATACTTTATACTTATCTCCGTTTCATTTCACAATATGTAATATTCTATAGATATACAACATTCACAGGTCATATATAAACGTTTTTCGTTGTTACATTTCATCTACAAAAATTTGTTAATTCTACCACCTACGAGGGTAGATTAAATTTTCTTTGAGCTTTCCATTTGACGAAGACACTTTCTTTTAACATAATAATTTCATATTAATATCTTCCATCAGCACCAAATGTTCTGTTTACACAATTGGTGACTTCTTTAACCCTATTAACTAGGGTTTTGGAGTTAATAATCCACTTTATGAATTTATTTTTACACAAATATGTTTCCAATAATGGTCTTAATTCTAAGTAAGGAGTATGTACCTTACAAACTGAATCTCAAGATTTTATTATATAATACCGAACAAATGGTCCTTCATACAACGCTAGGAGTGGTGTTGGCAAGATAAACAAATAAATCTCAGACTCTTAAGATGCTAAAATAACGGTTGAAAATGTAAAATTGTAAATTTAGTTTAATAACTGGTACGGTACAGAATACTAAAAGCACAAAAAAGAGCAAAGTTTTCGGAGTTTAGTGTAGGGGACCGAGAACCTCAGTTAGTAAAGACTGACTACGAAGGGAACTTTTGGATTCAGGTCCAAATTTCTGCAGAGCTGTAATAGCCAGGAACGGCACAAAATCAAAACCCGCATTCTTCAGACGTCGGCAATAAACGCGTCAATCATATCGCCTCAATACTGCTGCTGAGATCGTGAATATGGTATTCTAAAGACAATAAAAAAAGAGGAAAAGGAAAACAAGATTGCCATACAAGCGCCTGAATAAAATTTAAAGTTAACATACAGTATTTAGTGACTGACTGCTAGGTAGACATTGTCTGATTCTCTTTTTGATAGATGTAAAGCTATTTTACGTCAGAAACAGGAATACCCACTCTATCCAGTCCTTGACTTCATAAAAATTACTTGATCCTCTAGTGGCAATTCTGGGTGTTAATAATGCTCGATGTACTGAGTTCAAAATATATGTGACTGGGATCAAACAGAAAGCAGTCAAAACCAGGTTATTATTATTAATTTAATTGCCATGTAGCACATACTCCGGTGGCAATTCCCCTTGTCATCTAATTATCCCCTTCTATTATTTTTTAAATTATATACTTTGAGTGTTTTTTAATTATCTTATATACTTTGAATGTTAAATTCCACCTCACATCTACATACATTTTAATATTAAATTTCTTTAGCGATTATATCACTTCAATTGGTAATTTATTCCAATCCCTGACACCCTCATCCACAAAATAAAATTATCCCACTCCCTTATGCATAAAATCGAGTGCAGCTTGTGATCATGGTCATCTCTTCCCTTCGATGCACCATTCCTAATTCTTCGACCAACATCCATTCAAGTCCCTTCACCAATATATGCCTTGCACACTCCAAGCACTCTTTTCACCCTCCTCCTGTCGTCCAACTTTAGTTTTCAACTTAGTCTTGCCTGGTTTTCTGAAGCATTCAATTTCTAAGTTCTGCAAATTTCCTCATCTCCATGTATCCACTAAATTTATGTTTATTTTCTTTGTGTATTATGATCTCTGTCTTCCTCTTCAACTATTTTGAGGTATTATATTATATCTCTATAGAGTTAGCCAGTACTGTCAGTCACACCATCCTACGTCTTATTTAGCAAACTCTTTCCTTCTGTTATCATATACAGAAATCATTCGCTTTAAATTTTATTTCTGCATTTAATTTTCAGCGCCACCCTATAGCGCTATATTTCAAAACACAGATTTCTTGCTTTTGCGATTAGAAAGCTTTAAGAAATCTCTTCCAAACCACTGTTAGATTCTAAAAATATTCTATTCTGAAGAAATCTGTACTAATAATTTTGTAAGCTAACTCACTCAGTCATTCACTCGCTCAAATCGATGGCTGGAGAACTGTCACACGTCGGCCTTCGCTCGCAAATTAACAGCTACCAGAGATATCATTAGATATTAAAGGTTATGTGCACAGTTTAATAGCCAACTAACTGTTATGAAATTAGTTGCTAGATTACGTTAATTAAGTTTGCGTTTCGTAGCATTTTATTTTTAAAAAATGTGGAAAACTTTACGGCTGAAAAAACGTCGAACTACTTTTCAGTAACATGTTGGTAATGAAAGCAACATACATGAACTTAAAATACCTAAATTACTCATGGTCTCTGCCCTAACAACGAATGCCAATTGCCGTTTCGGCCTATGCTAAACTTCAATTTATTTAAAACTTCCGTTGACCAACGTTTTTACATTAGGATTTATTTGATTTTTACATATTTTACTGACCACTTTTATTAACGGTGTTTGATCGTGTACAATGCACGTGAGTTATTAGATTATTTGAAGTTGACGTCAACTTTTGATATGCCAACTAAACGAGTATTCCGGCAATTGATTTATTCGGAGTTTCTTACAGCGGTATCTGAAGTAACAACTCTGACCAAAGATTACATTATGAACGTTTGGCCAGCCTCAATCACGAACAACAAGATGCTTTCGAAGTAACTGTTGCTGTGATGGATGTTCGCAGTTCCTTCAAACTTAATATAAATTCTTCAAATTTAGGGGCAAGTGGAAGTACAGTTACTATTTCTGCCAATTCGAGCTACGCGACTACGACCTTTGAAACAACTTTTGATACAATACGATCGTCTCTGTCGGTGTGTAATAAGCGATTAGTACTTTAAGTCCTACAAACTCAAGAGATTTTATTCAAACTTTGCAGAGTGAATCATTAGGGAGAAACACAGGTGAAGTTCGTGTTTGGCAAGACCAGGTCAACCTGTCGTAACCTTTGACCCTAAAAACGGGAACTATTCTATACCCGTGACCATCCGCAAGAATCGGTCATGGGCTTCCACTAGTCCTTGGTCCACGGGCTGTTGTAATTTTACTTCGTTAAAAATCAAATTCCTTACTGACTCTAGCATTTTTTATTTTTGGGCCGAGTTTTCCTTTACCTACTTTATTCTTCATATCAGTTTGTTCCCACAGTAAAATTATTAGTATCATTACATTCAAAGTAGTCCTGTGTTTAAAGTGTTTGATGTCTGATGTTTACTGTGAGGTTCCTCGCAAAGTCTTGTAACCTGAAGATACGTTGAAATCTCGATGTCGTAATTTTCCTCTACGTAGTTTGACCGCATTTTTCGATTTTGTATGATAAAAGGAATATGTTGTTAAATGTTGAAATTGATGAGGCAAACGTGGGTGAATTTATATGAATACAGTCAACACGATAGCGCACACGAGCGTATTTTGCGGGTGTTTCCTGTTTGTTTGTTTGTTTGTTTGTTTTTTTCTGGCGGACTGCCTCGTTTGGTGTTGTGCCGGTGGCAGCAGTGATATATCAGAGCAATGAAGTCGGACGAGCGAGGAGTCCATTATGCCAGCCAGGCGACAAGTGTGCGCTGTCACGGCGAAGGGGCAAAAGAAAGCGCGGGAGCTGATGCGACCGCAGCCTGTCAGACGCGGACGCTCTCCCAAGTGCAGAGAAAGCGGCCAAGTCTATGTTTCACACTTCATCTTTCCACCCATGTTTTGTTTTGGAGTAAATACGTCTTTGTTCGAGGCATATACGGAGACGATGTATGACGTTTTTGTTTGATGTTATAAAAGACGTTGTAAGTGACGTCACACATATACATGGCGCCACCTAGTTAAGACCGGTTAATGTAACACAATGTACAGAAAGAATACATTAGGAAGATTTATACATCAATGAAGAAATTAAAACTGTGAACCTGTTCCTATGAGTAAAAGAAAATAATTTTTATTAAAGGAAAGAATAATAATACAAAAGAAACGTATTTATTGCCATATAATTTAGGTTACATGACATGTAAATGTTAAATTGTTTTGCCTGTTAGTGACCGAAATTTTACAAAACGCTAACGGTCCAGTACTAAAGTGTGGACAGTAAGATGTTGTATTGCTTCATTTTTCACGATTACTGCATATTATTTGTAAACTGTATTTGGAGAAAATATATGTTGGCGTCCCTTAGCGCTATTCGTAGCTGAGCAGTTTGAGTCTTTGTGTTTGGTACAGTAATATTTACCACTTGTCTTCGTGCTGTAAATTTCGACACTACTACTGTATCCCTTAGTACACACTTAGGTACTGCGGCAGTTACAGAACACTGTTAACCCATATACCTAAGTGACAACGATAGATAAATTTCAGACGATGAGGGGATATTCAAACAATCTCCAGCCAAAATATAAACAGTGGAGTGTGTTTGATATATTTAAGTGTGAGGCTAAGTGTAATTATGAGAAATTTATATCGGTAGGACACTCCTGAAGTTATTATAGATGATATCATTTATTAATTACAGGTTCCTTTTCTGCCTGCAAGTGGCCTGTAGCGAATTAGGTATACAAAACAATGTAACAGAAATTAGGAATGGCAAAACTGATGTGAGTTTATAGATATACTACGTTACGAAAATAACGTGAAGATATGATTAAGTAAAATAATTATTGTTATAATTAAAAAAAAGAAGAAGCTCGATGAAAAAATAAAGGCGCCTCATTAGAATTATGTATCCAAACATGTGAGCCATTAGTGCTCAGAAGAGGGAAGTTAAATTTATATTATAATTTCATTTTGCAAATATATGGAACAAATGCTGAGGTGGCATTTCCGACTGATCTGCGAAAACAATTGGAATCATATTCCAATTAATTTAGCAAACAGCATATAGTGTTGTTTGTTTGTCCCATTGTTGCTAGTTCTGAATCGCTGGATTATTTAACTTTGAGATCCTTATGCAATATTTCTACTTAGGATGTCCTGTAGTATTCTTGTATGCTGTCTTCTGCGATCGCCAAATCAGATTCGATGATCTACAAATACCACACCCTTCGTTTATTAGGTAATAAGAAATACATAAAAATCACGCTCCTTCTCGACTGGTGTGATGGATTTATTACAATATACATCATCGACCATTGATAACAATCTTGTTGCTGGTCACACTGAATGTTAAAAGTAACTTTCAAACAATACAAACTGCTAATTTAAACATTAAACAAATTCATAAGTCCGTCGATGCTACCCACCATACTGACAAACCCGGAACATCAATAATACGTACTGATGTTCCTTTTCATTTGGATTTTTTTATCTGCTTAACGTCTCTTTAACAGCGAGGTCATTAGTGACGGGAAAGGATGGGGGGGGCAAGGAATTGGAAGGAATTCGGCCATGGCCTTTTTGAAGGAAGCATCCCGGCATTTGCATGGAGTGATTTGGGAAACCATGGAAAACCCAAATCTGGATGCCCGGACGGGGATTCGAATCACCGTCCTCCCGAATGCGGGTCCAGAACGCTAACCGTTACACCACCACTCTCGGTTTTCATTTGGATATTATGTGTTTACTACGTTGATAGCTTTTTCGATTTTGTTTTTATAACTCAAGAAACTGCATATTCTTGTAAATCCAAGCACAGTGCAGATCTTTTAGCTTAATTTTTTTTTAAATATATTTTTTTGCTTCTTCGTCGCGATAGAGTTCATGACGTTATACACGTATATAATATACACAAACTTCTTGCTTTTGTAGCTAGTAGACGCCACCACACTGCATCCTGGAACTCCCGTACTGGCCGTCTTGATTGCAGTTTTTCGACGGTTCCCACAATCACCTACATCAGGGGGTAGTCAGCCTTTATTACCGACCGCACACTTTTGCATCTCTGTTAGTAACAAAATTTCATAACCACCTACCGATTCCACAGTGCTGGTGATTTATAAAGTAGGGAAGTAAATTTATAAAATTTATAAAGCAGAGTCACAGCAAGTTAAATGATGTAACAATAATTACTTACAAAATTTCTTTATGTCGTATTTTCGCTAATTTTGGCAAGATAAATCATTACAAAACGTTAAATCTATCGAATTATTTCTAGTCTGCATATATAGAATCAAGAGTCTGGAGAAGAGACATGTAATTATTTAAATTATTAACGAGATATCTGAGGCTGATGCTGCGAAACTAAATACTGGATAGCTGACTCAATTTTTGTAAGGAACAATGAAAGTCTCCTCTTTCGGAAATATTCAGGTAGTTTCTTTCTTTGGCCATAATATGATTAACAGCACTAAAGTCTCATTAAGTGAATACATAACATACGAGATAGGGAAAGGTTTTAATGAACTGAATATCATTTTCTACATGTTTGGATATAACACAGGCATTTTTTTAATTTCCCAAAGCTTATTATATCCACCAATATCGAATTTATGTTTACTTTATTTATCATATCTAATTTCTAACAGTTCTCTTATCAAATTGTATTAATCTCTTCAATAGCTGCAGCAATAGTATCCAATCGATTTTCCATGTCCAATTTAAGTTAGTTTAAGTGGGCAGGGAATCTGTCAATTTGACTCAGGAGTTATGTTTTATAAATGATAATTCACGAAACTGATGAAATTCTATGTTCAATAAGTTATGATGAAGTAGTATAAATAACGACACAATACTTTGATAACCTATAAGCGTTTCATTAGCTTCTTGAAGCTGTAAATTGTCATAATTAAATATCTTGAAATTTTGTAAAAGACAATTAAATTAAAAAATGAAAGTGCTTCAGTATCGGACAAAACCCCTAACACCCACCATGAAAGCTGGAACACCCACTAATGATCGGCACGGACCAAGTTGACTAATACTGACCTAGGGAAATGCTGGAACAGTCTCCAATCTCCGCCTCATGAACTACACATTTCACAGTCAAATAATACATATAACACACATGGCAACACTAATATTTTATCCTTTGGATAGACGCTTTATATCTGACAAATCTGATGCTACAAATTTTCTTCTTCTTTTTATTTAACAATAACATTTGAAAGATAATTTCATAAAATGTACAATGAAATCAATTTAAAAGTCACTAGCTACTGATGTTTCTGAGAACGTTTTTATAAACATTTTAGTGAATTAATTTTAATATACAATATGAACAAAGCTCTTAGCGTGAGAGTATCTCATGCTTAACGAAATTCTCGTATTGATCTTCGAAAATTTTAATTTACGAAATATTTAATATTACACAGTGGTTTCATTTCTTATGCTGTTTGTGTGACAGCTGCAGGAAGAGTGTCTGCGCTGTGAGACTCCTTTAGAGGTATGCCGCTGTTGCTTTTAAGCCGTCCATTCCACTTCTGACTGCTGATTGAATCCATGACATAAATCAGACACAGCAGACAGCCCTCTCCCCTGCAGACACTCGGCTGACAACACCGATTCCCCTTGGCAGGGAAACAGCAACCCGCAACTCCCCGCAGGACACACTATTTTACCATTAATCTGAGCGTTTCATCATTCTGACTGATGTAGGATATCATGCTCAAAATACAAGAATATTATACATTAAACTATATTTATTTGCTATCTTATTTTATTTTATTAGTGTTACTCTAAACAGTTTTTAGTGAAAGCTTAACGCTTAACGCATATCGACTTTGTAACCTGCTACAAAGAACAAAACTGATATGACCAAGTTTAGTGATATTTATGTACGTACTGAAAAATAAGATTTTAGCATCTAAATACACAAAAAGTTACCGTGGTGCACTACAGACGTGTATGTAAATAAATCCTTCCACTAAGACACTAGCAAAATAGGTTATTTTTAAAGGAGTCTCGCTACTAAAATGTAGCAATCAACTTTATTAACAGTACAGTGGTGAAATTCTAAATTACTGATATTTCCAGACACATTTTAAGAGATATCTCCAAAAACAACAGTTTTCTCGTGTGATCTTAATTTAATTTAATTTTAATTGCAATGGAGCGCATGTTCCGTTGGCAATTTTCCTACACACAAAAATCACTCAAGACGTATGTCAAGATGGTTCGCTCAAAATACTGTGTCAGAATTCCTTATCGTTCCTTGTCCTCATTCCTTTCCGGTTTCGACGTCGACGAGGCCTAAATCCATAAGGAAATATAGCAATATCTAACCAAATGACGTTTGTGAGTGATACCATTCCAGACAGCTGAAAGGTAGTAATTTTTTCTCACAAAATGGTGGGTGTGTGTGGGGAGGGGAAGGGCCGGGTATCAAATATTACTTTAGGAGGAATTCATGTGGATTAAAACAAAACCAATCGGCTTGCTGAACAGATCGTGCTGGACATAAGAGGAAGAACAGCAAGAAAGAGCGTAACTTGGGTGTTTTGCGGGCTCTGAGAATTTATCAAGAAACACCTGAGACATCTGCCATGACCAACACCCAACGTACTTAGAAGAGGTTGCAGCCTGCTCATTTTTGGGAACTTTGTGGCTGTGTTCATGCATTCGTTGTCTCGATGCCTCTCTGAGAACCAGCACTCGGGACTACGTGCATCATGCACAGTAGCATTATCACGGTCGTGACATCATTTCAGCAGCTGGTCAACAGATGACAGACGGAATTTGGTAACCAAATTATCGGGAAATGCATAAATCATGATGGCATAACTCATTTATAAGCGTCCTGCTGAATCTATTTTTCATCTATCTTAAAAACATATGACATTTTTTTATTCCCTAATTACTAATAATCAAAGTCTGAAACGCATATACGTACATTGAGGCATAGTAGTAAATTGTGAAATTTTAGGCAGATTTTTATGCAGTATATAATTCACTTTAATAAGACGTACTCTGCCTGGAGACTGGAACTCAGCTGGATAGCTCGGCAAAATGCAGCGATCAAAGACGCTCAAGATGTTGGTTACACTGGCTGCATCCACAACGCTGCTTGACTAACCAGGAAATTTCAAATAAATAGCTGAATTTGATTTTATTTGCACTTACATTGTTAAAAAAAGAGTAACTGTGACACCAGCTAGACGACATTTGTCGATTGAGGAAGCAACTGCAAACAGAAACGAAGGGCAGAGATAAAAAAAGAAAATCAAAATAGAAGATAACAGATTGTTAAAAGCTACATTTTGCTAGGTGTTTTTTTTTCTTTTCTTTTTTTTCTGGTAGTTGAATACATAAATTCGTGTAAGGAAAAGCACATGTGATGTTTACTCTATTCTCTGAAGCAGTTACGACATAAGCTAAGAATTTTTCACACAAGATAAGAAACAAAAAAGTTCATTAAAATCTCAAAGATAGTTTGTACGAAATATATCAAACAAATACATAATCGTTATTTGTTTCAAAAATTATAATTTGCTTATAAATTGTTTCATAACAATAAAAAGTTCTGACATTTTTTAACGGGATTTTGGAAAGTAATTGCAATTGTACAAAAACTTAGAGCGGAGAAAAAATAATAATTATAATGTCGGGTAGAAATGTGATTATCATTTCTCAACGCGGTTCTGCTTTAATCATTGTGTATTGTGTTTACCTACCATTGCCCGTTATGGAAGAAGTAGTGAAAAGATAAATGCAGAGATTATACTACATCTAAAGGTATTTTTTTTATCACACCTTAAAAATTTGTCAGTTTTACTTTCATTTATGTTAAGCTCTTAACCAATAAATTTAATTCCTGCTGATTATTTTAGTTATTATTAATTCAAATAATATACAACTTACATATAATAGTCGAAATTTTACGTCTGTTACAACATGATAAAACACATAACTCGCTGCCAGACCCGTACGAATTTTTATTCCATAAAGACTGTGAATTCTCAGACTTCCGCGGTCGCCAATTCGATTTAATTGGATTTTGCTGGAATGCGCGTTATTTTGACTAAGAAAGTGTGATGGAAGAATTGGAGACTCTTACTAGAATATTCGAAGCCAACGCCTATCGTGAATCCGACATCAGAAGGGTATTAAGAACTAAAAAACTCATGTAAGACTTCAGCTTATCCGATGATACCAATGTGTCAAGGAAATTAACCTCTCATTTGTACAAGGTGAGTAACAAAGACTGGATTGGAAAATTGTTAAAGCGTGTAGAGGTGCGAACAGTGAAAAGGCTCACTACAAAATTGGCCAGTAATTAATCATGGTAAAAGGCACATTACACCCACACTAGCTTACGGATGTTTATGAAATCCCCTGCAGCTGTGGTGATGATTTCATAAGGGAGACAGGTCGTATTGTGGCGGAGAGACTTAAAGAACATATCCGCTACTATAATCAAAACAATAGTAACAAATCCGCCATAATTCACCATACCATCAACACGGGAACGAAATAAAATGTGAAGACACAAAGCTGCTGTGGAGAGAAGAACAGTGGTGGCCTCGACGAGTGAAAGAGGCAGCAGAAATCTTAAGGAATACTAACAACTTTAACGATGACAGAAGTCTATCACTCTGCGATGCTTGGCGTTCGTTGTTATGTTAACACGAATAGTATCTCTAAAAATGGCAGCATAATGACAGCGGAAAGCTTAGACTGTCAAATAAATAACCCGGCAATAATGAAAAATCCAGATATAATTGTCCCTGATGTTTTGTATATTTGAACCGAAATTCTACTGCAATACTTGTGAGGTCCCACTCACAAATCATTGCTGAAATTGTAAATAGATTAGCAAATAACAGACTTTCACAGCATCAGTAGTATGTATAGATATTTGGGTAATTTTAAGTCTTTTGTAGTAATGTAATTTTTTGTAGTTGGCAATACTGTACGGTTGGTCGAGAAAGAATGAAGGGTGTTAAGATGGCGCAGAGAGACCACGAGGGATTGTACTAACTGGACAGTGACGACTATGTATTGTGTTGTATGAGTATTTAAAGCGTTCAATAAATTGTGCAGATAAATGAAAATATTGGTAGATTTGATTTAACATTAACATCCGTTGCGCAGAAGTGTGTAATTTGAGAGTAGTTTATCAAACAGTAATAATAAGCTAGGTGATAGCACTACCGCCAGAAATAACGCTTGGGCCATGTGTTGAAGTTGGCGGGCTATCTACGTTCGACTAATTAATAGTAAGGAGGATCTAGCCTACTGGAGAGTATTTCTATTGAATAACTACCAATTACACGCTGACTGAGTCCATGCACAGTAAGTTGTACACAGCTCCGAGATCCTGCTGGGACACGTTAATATAAGCAGTGGCGGTCTCCTTGTGCCAGTGCTGCAGCGGACGTAAAATGTGCTTTATGAAGGACGGCAGGCGGCTTAGAGGACTCGCCATGAATCATGGGTCTCGCGGCCACTAAGGCGGCGGCGGCGCTGTTTACGAGAGGCCACGCAATATGCGCCGCGCGCCGCTGCCTGCGCCTTCCTCTTTACGGCGCGGCGACGCGGCAGTCACTGCGCTTGGCTTTGTGCGTCGCGGGCAGCCTGACTTGCGCCTTGTAGCGGCCCTAATATACTTGCTGCTCTCCTATCAACTAGAACGGTTCAGTCGACTCGTTGGCCGCCTCTAAATGTCTTAACGAATAATAAAAAACCAAGTCAACTTCTTCATAGAATTACAGCCATGTTCAATGCCATCTTTTTCTGCATTTTTTTTTCGTCCCATAAACTTTATTTCAAAGCTGTTTAACCTCAAACGCTTTTGCTGCTTATGGCTTAAATCGACATCTAGGTAATTAGAGGCGGGGTAGGATCGGGGGAAAGGAATGGGAATGAATTAGGCCGTGACCTTTTTGAAGGAAGCATCCTGGCATTGGCCTCGAGTGGATTTGGGGAAACCATGGAAAACTCAAACCTGGATGCCCGACGGGGATTCAAATCCGCGTCCTCCGTCAACTAAACGTAAGAACCTTAGAACCGATCAAATGGTTAATGTAACTAAACAACTACTTTTTAGTTCATCTGATTGTATTTAAAATTATATGTCAGATTTGATTCATACATTTTCCAACCTCAGACAAAATTGGTATTAATATTATTAGTAACTTTTATTAGATACGTAACCACTCCTATCTAGCAGCATCGAAATCATTATAAAAATTATCAGTTGAAAAATGTGACTGGAATTTCGTATGTAATTTTTGTGCTGAAGTTATCATTGCACGATTGTAAATAATTCTTTAGATACCGCTCCCACTGAGTTTTTTAAATTCACAGTTTCCTGGTAGGTATAAAATATATAATTACGTGTGGTCGTAATGACCTAGCAACAGAGTTTCTATTGGCTACGCATTCCGCCCCTGTCGTCGCCTCCTTAGCCTAACCCGGCAATCCTGCCGGGTACATTGGACCTACAGTTTAACGTGGAATCCGAACCTCGGGAGCGTTCTAGCGTACTTCACATTACACAGCAAACTGTGCCAGTTAAGTGCCTATGAAAATCCCCGTCGCGACAGGGATTCGAACCGGGAAACTTTCGATCCTCAGTCAGACGCCTTAACCAGCGAGCCACCAGACCGCTGTTCCTGGTAGGTAATCTTCCGTCACCGTCCTGCTGAGCTAGATGTATAGTAAATAAGGAAACTGACGAAAGTTTGTTCAGATTATGGTTTAATTTAATGTGAAAGCTATGCTTTAACTGGGGAAAGAAATGTAAAATACACACCCAAATTGTGTACGTGGTAGGAGTGGGTTGGGGCAGGGGTGGGAACGTGAAATACGGTCGAATATGAACTTCTTCTGAGAACGTCGATCATGTTATGCGAAGGCTCTGGTTGAATCCTCTGTCGGACCATTCATTTTGTTTTACTTGGATTCCCGAAATACTCTAGATGGAAGGCGCTCACTTGTTACTCCTGCGGTTGAAAGATCAAGTTTCATATCCGGTGATTGGTGATTTTTAACTCGATCTGAAGCATTTCTTAGTTCTTTACCTTTACTAATTTTTTATGCTCCAGAGTTTACTTCTATACTTAATTCACTATTGGATTTTGAGGTCTTGAAATTTATACTGAGGGCCAGCCTCTCAGGCAGCGCTCAGAGAGAAGGCCATGTACAAGGAATATTTTGATGATGAGGTTGACGTAAAAATAGAGGAAAAATTATGATTATCACTAGGCACGGTGGAGAAGACAACGGTCGTAAAATAGCACTAGACTTCATACATGTGAGCTCCTAAAATTTTCTTTGGTAATACTGCAATCAGTGACTGCAGACATATGGAAAAATTATAGAGAAACGATTGAGAAAAAAGGTACTTGGAACGTAATTCGGTTGTGACCTGGCACTAGAGATTTAGATACTATGGATTTATTATTTCTCATAATCCTATAACATTTGTACATTTCATGGAAAGTAAATAATAATAGAACTATCGCAAAAATTAATTTAAAAAATAGGATTCTTTCAGAAATAATTCGATCATAGACGTACAGTATACCTGAAACATTTTTGAGTGTGTAGAGAGATTTTTCTTCGAATTAGACTTGGGAAGAAAAGCTTACTATTCTTGAATTTTGAAGTTACTGCTGCTATTTCATGTGTTGTACGTTTTGTTTAAATTAAAAACATTTTCATTTAAGGAACTGTATTCAGAAATAAGATAAATTACATTAGTTTTCTGCAAGATATTTGTTCAGTCGTTTAATGGAAAACCACTAAAAATTACTGAGAAATATCAGCTGGGACTTGTAGCATCTTAAGTGGAATTGATAACAAAAATTTGGCAGTAATTGTAAACATATAGATTTCTCCAAATAATTCTTCGGAATGTGTGACCTGAACCCCATGTTGTAAATATATATTAAAACATTTGTGAAATATTTACTGTTCCTTATTCCTGGTGGGTGAGCTGTAACGCTTGGACTTGGCATTCTGGAGAACATTTTATTCAGTCCTCTGAGCAGCGATCCAGAGTTCGAATGCTACCATAGTTCATTCAAAAGGCCATAGCTGAATTCCTTCCTGATTCTTGCCTCTAATTATCTCCTGCTTCCAGTGACCTCGAAATTGACGTAGCGTAAAGCAATAAGGGAAAGAAATTCTTAGACATTCACAAAGACGATGGACAGCTCTTCACGACGCGTTGAATGATAAATGAAAATTGATTATTAATCTGCTAAACGTCTGAAAAGCAAATTTAATTTTGTCCTAGGGAAGTCTGAAATAATTTATATCTAAATTAGTTCCTCAAATTACCGTCAGTGTTGGCGGCTTGTAGATTATAAGCAAAATTACATTTATCCGGTTTCAACAGAATTCCTTGTAAAACCTTAAGACGCCCTCGTTTATTGATAACGAAATTGTTAATGTGATTATCTGAAACTTGCAAGAGGGAAAAGGTGTGTTTTAAGTGCCAACAAGAAGCTCTGAAGCAGCTCCCAATCTTGTAGGAGCATTGTAATTACTCAAACTTGTTATCCCACTTCGCCTTAACGCAGTAAATTTACAAGAAAATTAAATTACTTCTGCAAGAAAATTGAGGAGCTTATAAGGAGAAGTCGTTGAATACTGAGCCTCAAGGGGCTCGGCTGCGTCGCATGGTGTTTTACCGCGGATTACTGTCTCGAGCCAAAGGCACTTCATACAATATTGCAAAGGTATTACGGGAAGTATTAGTTTCTCGAGTAGAAGCCTTTGATCTTACCTTGCAGTAATACGGCAAGATCTCATGAAGTATACTAATTCTTTGCCATACGGTTAACTTTATCGTAGGTAATAGAAAAGAGTGAAATTAAAGTTAAAAGTGAAAGATTTTGTTCAACAACAACTACAAGGCATGATACCAACTAATGTTTGTATTGCTGGGTTTTCTTATCCGTCTAGTGCAGCTAACATATAAAAAAAATTGTTATGGCATATGCGTTTCGGTTTATTTAGACCATCATCAGTGCTTTAGAACAAGTTATGTACAAGTTTTGATGTTTAGCATACTTCTTATCTAAATGAAGGTAAAAATTTGTTATTAACTGTTTGCATTGCTTATTTATTATACCAGTAAAATAAAAATTCTGTGGAGACAGAAATATGAATGAAGTTTTTAATTTGGTAAGTCTAATCCTACATTGACACGAAGAAATGCGTACTAGAAACATCAAGTTTGGAAACTGCCGTATAGCTAATAAACAAAGTCGATTGCATTACGTGTTTCTTCCAAAAAATCATCTAATTGGACAAGTTATGCTTTTAGGATAAATCTTGTGTTATGTCACACATCGTGCGTTCTTACGCTCCAGTCACATTCATGGGACTAATTTATGTTCCGCTACGACACTGAGTCAGCACATGCAGCATGATTGATCAATATGTTGTTTAATCTTTCCAATGTTCTTCTAGAGATTACCTTGTATTTCCTAATTCTACCGTTTGCTAATTAATGTATAGGACATTTCGTTTTTTAATATTTGATAATAGGCCGTATCAGATAATTCAATACTTTAGTTCTGCTCAGTGCTTGTGATTAAGAATTTGTCCAGTTGTAACGACCCTCAGACCTTTGATGAAATTGTATTTTGTGAATTATTTGTAGTGAGCTGGGAGTAGAGTAAATGAGGTTTTGTGCATTTTTCTTGGAATTAATTGTGAATTTGTGTAAATGGACTTTGTTTTATGGATAGAAACTATGTAAATACTATTTAATATATTCAAGCACATTACTACACATAAAAATTTGACTAAACGTGTGTAATTGTAAGTATTAAGGTGAGCTACGATGTGTAGAGGACAATTTGCGACAGTTTGGACTGATTTGTGTGGATAATTTTGTGTTTAAATATCTTCAATTGTCTTTTCTGTCCATTTCATAATTATAGTGAATGATTTTGTATTAATTCTGATTGTTTTAATATGATTTTAATTGTTTAAGTACTGTTAGAGTTCCAGAAAAATTGATCGGATGTCTTTGAATTATTCTAGAATTTTCTGTAAAGCTTATATAAGCGATCGGTAGAGACGAGTTTCAGTATTCAGAGTAGTAGTAGTTGTATTGAGTAGTCTTTGAAAGTTAGTGAGTTAGTTGAGTTATAATCAATGGAGCATTTGTTTACGTTTGCATCTAGTATCTTTGGAGTTCGATGTCTTAAAGGAAAATAAACCGACTTGAATCTTAATCTTCTTGGACTAGTTATTTCCTTTTAAGCGAGATACCTATCACAGTGTTAGAAGCAGAGATTGTCAGTTCCTGGAGCTATTGGGGCTTCTCAAGTGTTGCCATCTGTTTGCGATTAGTGCCCTTACGTTATCCATTATATTATTTTGTTTGTGAAATATGTAATTTATTTGGCGGAAATTAGAGACCGTCAGATCATTTGCGTAGGTGTCTGCGGAAGACAGCCAAAAAACTGCAATCAGGATGGCCGCTAAGTGAGGTCCAGTAGCTCCGACCCAGTGTGGGGTGATCATGACTGCGGCAACCCGAACAGGTCACTACATGACAGAAAAATCCCTGATAATCAGTCGATTCCCCGTTGAAGGTGGCACGGTATCTCAATACGAGATAAGAATGTGGCGCATCCTTACCCTAGGAGTTGAACGGTCTTTACAGATTAATATCTGAAGTTGATCAAAAGTTACATTATAATGAAGGGTAAAAAAGTTTTGCACCAGGAACTAGGAGACTGAAAACAAAGAATTCAGAAGATGGCTACAAAGTCTTATACGAGACAAAGACTTTCACTCCTCCAAATTTAACTGACCGGAACATCGGAGAAATGAACTCCAGATCTGAATGTTACCGTTCATCCACCAGGGTCAGTCTTTTTTGAAGATGAACCAAAATGTGGCCGCCATACTGAAACTCGAACGTGCGTTCTTGAGAAAGCCAGGAGAGAAGTTTAGCACACACCCACCTGTTAAATATGACGCCATGTGATTAACTTCCACTCCCAGACGAAATTACTATCGTTAAGAGAGAAGAGAATGTTCAAATGATACACAATATTCCTGTACCATTTTAGGGGATTCAGTATTAATCTTCTCCTTCTTCACTACCTTTGTGCAACCATTTGAGGTCAGCTGCCTCTGATGATTTTTACTAATCGCTGGCTTGGTCAGATTTGGAGCTTTTGGTTTTACAGTCGCATGCCCTTGCTGACCGCAACCGTTTTATACCTACTTCCAGGTCATACTACGTGCTAATGAGGGAAGTGGAGCATTGCCATCTGTCTGTGAAACGAGTTACTATGTTTTGTGTGTGATAAGTTTATTTTTTGTTTGCGAAATGTGTAATTTATGAGGCGAAAACTAGGGACCGTCCCGCATTCGCCTTGATGGCTGTGGCAAACTGCCTAAAAAACCATTGTCATGACTGTCGGTACGCGAGGGCCTGAGTTCTTGCCCGGTCTATTGTGCTGCGCCTCAGGCCACTAAGCCCAGCAGGTGGGGGCAGATTCAGCATTGATCTGTTGCATTTCGCTGTTGATAAGCATGTAGGTGCCCTGAGATATAAACAAATTCACTTCAGTATGCAGGTGTCATTGTTTTGACGTTGGTGATTACAATTTATCGCCAGCGTCGGTGCTGAGACATTCTTCCCATTTACATCAGCAACACATTACGTTTATAGCGTTATCTATGGCTTTCCCGTTATAATAGAGTGACTAACCAGATTTGGATCTCTTGTTTCAGAAGAAAGTTTGATAGGATGTTAGCAGTACTGTGAAATTACGAATGGTTATAACCCATTATCAAACCGATGAGAAGGTAACACCGAACTCAATATTTGTGAGTAACAGAAGAAATCTATTTCAGCCAAACAATAACGTTCATACGATCTCAGAAGGCAGAACACGTTTCTCAACTTTTCACCTTACCTTCGCAATGTGAAGGTATCTGTTTACGATATGTGTGGACGACTTTTACAGTGCTATTTATAACAGTAACTATTTTCAGCAATGATAAAATTATAAACAGTCGTGTTACTTTATTTTTTTAATATTCTTGTGTACACACAAGACTAATCATATTTTGTAACTAATAAACATTGAACTAAATAAAAAATGGTTAATATCGACAATTATAATTATTTATTAAAATAAACAATAAATTATTAGTCAGCTCTCTCGTTTATAAGTACAGTACCATATTTGGATAAACAATTTATGAGCCAGCTTATAACAGCTCACAGATCCAACCTTTTATGAATTTTAATCCAGAGAAATTAAGTACAGAGAAAACTGATTAAGTATTAATTTAGAATATTTATTCATGTGAATGAATATTGCTTGTATGAAAGGAGACTATAAATGATGTGTAATACGATCAGAAACCATTACCATTTGAAATATTAATTGAAAGCGTTTAGTTATAAATGTTGACCTAAACCCCGATCTTCTGAGGATGATTTTCAACTATTTGGAGTGGTTTATGTTGCCCATTTTATGTTTAAATGCCTGTAATTAGCTGTAATTTCCATTTTAAAGTGTTACCTAATAATTGTGAGTGATTCTATACTAGTTCCAATTGTTTTCATACGACTTTGATTGTCAGTGGTATTGTTACCGCTCGAGAAACGTCTGTCGGAACTATTTATTTTGTTCTGGATGTTTCTCTGGCACTTATTTACTCGTGGCAATGGCGAGCAGAAGTTTTTGATAATTTTTTTGGAGTTGTCAAACAGAAATCATTGGATTTTTTTTAGTAATATGCTTTAGCATCTCTGGACGATGTTTGACGCTTATCCGTGTTTGGTATGAGTATTTAGCTGAAATAAAAACAGCTAGACGAATAGTGTGTCATCGAGCTTGTTATTTTATTGATCTCATAAATCCATTCAGAAGATGTATTAATAATCATCCTTTGGTGAAAGGTTAAAAAGTCACCTGGCGGCCATACACTGAAATCTATTAATTGAAGAACTAATTAACCAAGTTGCAATCATTATAATATGAAAAAAACATCCAGTGAGATCCTTGACAAGCTACTGACATATCGCTTCAGTATAAACAAAAATAAATGGTTTATGTGAAACCATACTTTTTGAATATCACTTTTAATCATACAACCATGATGTTGCTGAATATATTGTACGAGTTCTTAGAAGGGCGAACCACACACGAAGGGTCGAGTGAGGAGGATCAATGCCGCCCTGGAAACATTCCAGGAAAGTCGACTGGAGTCGTCGTCGCACTCGGAAAAGATTAAAGGTGAAAAAAGTGGGAGGGCTGCGTAGCGCGCTGTTAATTTATATGAAGGCCTGCGCTGAACGTACGCCAAATTAAATACGACGGAGAGGAAGCTTTGACATGAAATATTGCAATGAAAACTCACGTTCCATTTTCAATACTGATACGATGGGATTACACTGTGGAGATTAGTTTGGAGCAGAAACAAAGTTTATTAAAGATCGAGGTTCCATTTGAACATTGAATCAGTTTTGCGTAGCTCTGAGAGGAAAATTTTTTTGCAAACTCTTGCCAAAACAGAGATAAATATTTGGAGATGAACATTGTACGTAGGAATGATGAAATATTAGGGTTACTGAATTATTTCTGTGTATATTTTGTAATTATACTTCAGCAGTCTGTTCTACAGCAGAAAATACCAGGAAAGATAAGTGCTGGTAGGAAAGAACTACCTGGCTAAAAAATCTGAGAAAATTGACCTCCAAGAGAAATGCGCAGATAATCCGAGCGTCAACTTGGAGAGACAAGACAGCTAAGACTCTTGCCGACATCCGGAATGAATAGGGATCAGAAGAAGAAGAATTGTTTAGTTTCTGTACTTTTAAATGTGGAGATTATTTTCGATACGGCATTACAACTCATTGATGTCACATAAGAGGACTGACTGAATGAGTATGAACCGATATTTGGCCATCGAAAATAGCATTTGGGTAGGGTGAAAGGGAGAACAGCTAAATTTGTTTGTCGAAATTACAATAATATATAGTCAGTAACTGATATGATCAAAGTACCGGGTACGGAGTCATTGGAAGTGATTGGGTGCGCGAGGAGAATGCTGATAGTGCGTAAAGCTCGGATAAATAAGAATTGGGAATAATACGTGGAAGGGAAGGGTTGACAATAACTATGAACTAGCTCTCGAAATCAAGTTATGGGAGTTGGAAAATTTTCTTATGTCGCTAAGGGATTGAGGAACTGGACAAATTTACTGAGGGGTATTTAGAATAATTTACCTCAAACAACGAAATTTTTTTAAGAATTCGGGAAATCTGAAACTAGGTTTAGGTTTCTATGAAAATTTCCACCCAGGCACTGCTCCATCGCAATTAGTTATAAGATTGTGGAGAAACGAATAGGAATTAAGCTATTGCCTTTTGAAGGATCCATCGCTATAGTGGCTACAGCAACTTAGGAAATTCATTAAAACCGTAATTAGTAAGGCTATACCGGATACAGAACCAGCGTCATTCTGAGTATGAGATCTGACAATTAAAATAAAGTTTAAGCATCATGAGTTAATGATAGTGGCATTTTGTCAGAATATGTTAAAACCACCATAGCGAATTCAATTAGCAACGATTTTCAGGCGTTTTCCAAAAACCAGCAAGGCATGATAATACAAAAAATATCACCATTAAGATCACGCCCTTCTTAGTTGAAAACAATTAGTAACATCCTATAATTCATACCATACCTATTCACCTGAAAAAATATATCCCACCAAAATAATGAAAATTTTAATGGTAGACAGATGTTAAATAGCCGTTAAGAGTGTACTGTAAAATTTTTATTCAAACATATCAAACCTCGCTCTTCGGACATCTGTATAGATATGTTGGCTTGAATTTGTGTGCCTACCCTTATCTACCAGTAGTTTCAGCACCATGAAGTTGTCTGGCGCTTAACACAGGGTTACTGGGTTCGAGTACAGGTGTAAGAAGTATTTTTTACTCATTCGCAACAATGGCAGAAGTCGCAGTGCGTTATTCCTGAACGTTAGACTGTGTAGCAAAGTGTCCTGGATCAAATACTGAACCTGATTGCATTGCGAATGGGGTGAGAGCTTATTACATTTTTGTCGGTTTTTTTTTTGATTCTTTTTGTCGGATGTGGTGAATTTATTTTTCTGATACCCTTGGTGACGTTATAAGGAGTAGGCCTGTAGGGTGCCACGGTTTTCACATTCTGCTTTCTTTCATTGATCTCTTATCCACAACACAAGCAATAAGCTACACAAAACACACCCCGTCACAAGATTTCACACGTAATTACCATTATAAACACTTCCTCACCGAGGAAGACAAAGGGGAACCACATCTCCGTCCGAATATCCAAATTTCATTCCAGACGAATGCAGTGATGGTTCCATCAAAAAGTTATGGACAAATTTTTATTATTCCTTGTCCCTGATCCTCTCCATTTCTAATGAGCACGACGTCGATGGTAAAACCATTAGAAGAAAATATAACCAGTTCAATAATTACAGTTTCAGTCCGAACAACGAGGATGGCTAGTACTTATAACAACGGTTCTATCAGTAGCAATAATTTTCTGTAGCCATAGAGTTTCAAACTACCGCACATTCCTTACCGGTGGCTGGTCAACTTTACCCTTTACTGGAGCCGTACAGCTAAGGTCTGGTTGGGACAGTTTATGTAAATCGCAAACATCTTCATTCCGAATCAGATACTTGATAACCGAACAATTATATATCTACATCGACATCTGCAACTAACTAAATTGTGGGCGGCAGAAGATGCTTTGGCACAAAGGCAGAAAGAATCCATATAAGCACCTTATTTCTCTAATCGTATCTCTCCTGTCATGGCGACCCAAACAGGTTGTTGTCGCACCCGTAAATCAAAGTCCGTGTACGCACGTTTGCCAACAAGCTCAAACGAAAACTACGTCGTCTGTCTACCAGAGAATTCCAGCCCAATCTACGAATAAACTCTGTAACGCTATCGTTGGGACGGTTGCAGTCAGTCACAAATCGAGCGGCTCTTCTCAGTTCTTTCTCTATAATGTCAATCAGCCTTCTACCAAACGGGTCCTAAACGACGCAACAGTAGTACAAATGAGGACGCACGAGAGTTTTGTACGCTATCTCCTATGTGCATTACAATTTTTGAAGATTAGAAATATGAATCGCAACCTAGAATTAGCTATACCTACGACCGACCGTATGTGCAGGTCACGTTTCATCTTCCTTTGTACTGTTACGCCAAAATATTTCAGGGAATCGAGCATATCAATAACTGAAATGTTTACTTTGTACTTATGAACAAACGGGTCCTTTTTTTAGTTATAAACATTGCCTTGCACTTTTTATAATTTAGAATAAGTTACAATTTCTCGCGCCATGCCGAAATAACATTCAGATCGCGCTGAATTTCTAAACAGTCAGCAGAATTCCTTACTTCCATGTAGATGTCCAGAGCGGTCTAGTGGCTCGGTGATTAAGGTGTCTGACAGGGAATCTAAAGGTTCCCTGTCTCGGCGGGGATTTTCATAGGCCCTTAACCCGACCTTCACCTCTGTCACAGCTTGCTGTGTAATGAGAAGTACTGCCAGAACGCTTCCGTGGTTCGGATTCAACGTTAAACTGTAGGTCCATTGTGCCCGGTAGGATTGCCGGGTTAGGTTAAGGCGGAATGCGCAGCCAACAGAAATCCTGTCACTAGGTCATTACGACCACACGGAATTATTATTATATAGATACATAAGCATCGAACAATCTCAAACTGATATTCAAGTTTTCTCCGAGAACTTTATAAAAATTGAGGTGTTCCTATTATACTTCCCGAAGGACGCTCGATATAACTTACAGCAAACCAACACGGATTTCGTAAGAACCGTTCGTGTGAAACGCAACTGGCTCTGTTTTCGCATGACGTAATGAAGGTTATCGATGCAGGATCACAAGTTGATGCTATTTTCTTGGATTTCCAGAAGGCTTTTGACTCTGTACCACATAACCGCCTTTTGGCGAAGATTCGAGCGTACGGTATATCTGATCAGATCTGCGAATGGATACGCGATTTTCTAACTGGTCCGTCGCAGTATGTCGTTGTTGACGGGGAAGCCTCTTCAGAGCTAGATGTTACTTCGGGCGTTCGTCAAGGAAGTGTAATAGGACCACTTCTTTTCTTAATTTTTATAAACGATCTCGGTGACAACGTTAATTGCAGGATGCGATTTTTTGCTGATGATGCACTTATTTATAGGGAAGTGGGGTGCTCTGACGATTGCTTAGAAATACAGCGCGATCTGGATGTTATTTCAGAATGGTGCCGTAAATGGCAGCTTACACTTAACTGTAAAAAGTGCAAGGCAATGCAAATAAGTAATAAAAAGACCCCGTTTGATCACGAGTACAAAGTTAACAATTCAGTTGTTGACACGGTCGATTCCCTGAAGTATCTAGGCGTAACAGTACAAAGCAACATGAAATGGGACTTGCACATAACTTCCGTCGTAGGCAAAGCTAATTCTAAACTACGCCTTATACGTCGTATTTTGAGAAGCTGCAATGCTCATACAAAGGAAATAGCGTACAAAACACTAGTGCGTCCGCATTTGGAATACTGTTGTGCAATTTGGGATCCGTATCGCAAGGGATTGATTGACACGTTAGAGAAAGTACAGAGGAGAGCCGCTCGGTTCGTGACCGCTAGTTACAGTCCTTATGTAAGTGTCACAGAGCTGATACGTGGGTTAGGCTGGGATTGTTTGGCGGACAGACGTCGTTTTCGTTTAAATTTGTTGGAGAATATGCGAAAATCTCTCATTTACGAGTGCAACGAAATACTTCTTCCGCCAACCTATTTAGGTCGCAATGACAGAAGGGATAAGATTCGAGAGATAAGATGCCGTACTGATACATTTATGTATTCTTTCTTTCCTCGTTCTGTTCGGGATTGGAATACTCTAAAATAGGATTGCTGCTTAGCACCCTCTGCCACCCACAGTAATTGTGAATTGCAGAGTATAGATGTAGATGTAGATTATAAGAGGTTTCTCCATCAGCGATGACAAACTGCGACCTACCGTACTCTCGATTCTTCGTTAAAAAGCAGTTGTGTGGCACAGAGTCGAAGGCTTTTAGAAATTAAAAAATAAAATAAAAGCATCAACTTGTGATCCTGTATCACGAGAAATTTCTTTACGTCATGCGTAAATAAGACCAGCTGTGTTCCATATCGTTCTGGATTGAGATAATTTTTCCAGTGTAGCTTGAATCTACTGAAGTTGTTCTATTTAACGCTGTGATGCAATTTTAATTTCAACTCGTACTCTTTCGATCGAGTACGGCTAAGATGAAGCATGTGCATATGGAACAGTTGTTTGCATTTAGGAGAAATAACAGAGTTTGGCGCAGCTTTAGAAAATTAAACTTTGTCAGAGAGTTCAATGAAAATGTTATAATTCGGCGGGTTTTCTCAATCCATCTCTTGGTTCTTTAACATGCCATTCTCAATATGAAACATGACGTGATAGTGCATGAAATGTCTAAACGTCCAGAGATGAAGTTGACTGTATTCAGCGTACCTTAACTTACTGCATCTTTCGCCATTTCCATCAGGACAAAAATGGGACCAAAATTTCCTGGCTTTCCGAGTGGGACATGGATCTTTGGCACGACGCCATTGCAATGTTTGTGGACGGTGACACGCTGTTAAAGGAAGTCTCTTCGCGGATGGCGTTGCTCTTTTTGTCGCTCGGTGTTCTGGAAATGTTACAGCGAGATACAAGATGATATACGGAGTCCCCCACCACCACTCTGCTGTCCATGAGAGAGGACGTTGCTTTAGTTTCAGCTTTGTGGAACATCGCTTCCTCGTCTTCCGACGTGTTTTTTCTGTGTTTACTAGTTCTTTACTCCGATGGTGAGTACCTTCCTTTGTCCAAAGCTTTCAACACTGCAGATATCAGCAATGTTTATCGACGCACACTAGGCTCCGCTTCTAATATTACTACATGCGAACATATCCAGCTATAGCTGATTAACAAGCCTTTGATGCCCTCCAATGCAGTTTGAATTAATGCTTCTGATTCGGATGTAGGTATTGTTCCATTTGTATTTCGAAACTGATCGTAATAGGGGAAACATAATGCTAATCTAAAGCAGTTTGACTAAGAGCTGTAAGCGTAATAAACTTCAGGATATGACTGCAGCCAGCAGTCATAATGACGTTCTACTGAAGAATTTGCGTAATCATTCATGCAAGTAACAGAAAAGTTTCGAATTGTCACTTCACAGAGACAGTGTATCACCAGCATTAATAAAATGACCATACTGTTTGTATTCAGATGACAAAAATCGATTCCCTTTCTTTGTGTGCATAATTATCCTTAATCATTTTGCGACTGTCGACAAGGCTAATAAACTCACTGTAGAGGATTGACGTCACGCTAGTCTGTTCATATATGTAAACATTCAAATATATTTCATTATTCGTAATAAATGTTGTAAATTTCAAGTAGTAATTTGAGAGAATCTTTGGTAGCAAGGAGTAGATCCAAGGCCAATGAGAAGATGATGTACAGTACAATAATGGAGACACACTTTGGAGAAAGTGGTTTAATGATACTGTAGCTGTAATGGGAAGCATAATGTTATTGTGTAATTAGAAGTACATTAAGTGAAATAGCCAAGTTTGTGTAGGAATTAATTATTGCTGCCACCATAGAAGAAGTTGCGTATATCTAAAAGTTGTGTTGAATTTGTTGTAATATATGAGAAGCTGCAAAATAAAAGTGTGCTTAAGAGAGACTTGAAAAGTTTTATACTGGTCAAATGATTGGCGGTCCTCTTAAGATTAGAAAGCAAAAAAAAAAAAAAAAAAAAAAAAAAATAGTAGTGAAACATTGGCAATATTTATATAACCGGAGCCTAAAAGATTACACAGATTCTCACAATATCAGGAAGCAACTAGAGGAAAGAAATTTAGAATTGTTTGAGACAATGACAACAAAGTTATACGTTCAGTAGTTAGATACAAAGGTATTGATATACTCATAGCTTCCGAGGAGAAGGTTATACTATCCTGAAAGTCATTTATCTGTTGAAGGTAATGTGGAGGCTATATTGGCTATATTACGGTTCGTTCTAAGCGTATAACAAAATTGTAGAGTTATTTAAGAAAATTGCCTACACACATCTGTATTTTACTTCTTCGGTTTAAACTAGTACATTGTGACACTTACTAAAGAATCTGCTGTCCTGATACGGTTTTAAATACGTCTATTAAGATTTCAGGTAAAGTGACGACAAATATACTTCACAGTCTCTACCAGGATAATGTATTTCTATTATTAGTGTTACTATATTGTGTATATAAGCCGTTTTACCTCTCCAGTACGAATCCATGCAGCTGTAATTTACAGACACCAGAGTAAAATGCTAAATTTGTTACTCTATTTTAATCAGATAAGCTTCAATGTATCAAGAAAAAAGTATTGAGGGTTATCAGCAACTAAACATTCGAGCCTGATACCATGTGATCGTAGTGTCATGTAATCCGTACATTGTATCCATACAAGATTTTACGGTCCATGCCCTTGCTGATGCCAAGCATTTTACACCTTATGTCAGGTCGTTATATGTACTAATGGGAGAAGTGAAGTGTTGCCATCTTTTGTAGAAACGTATAACTATGTTCAGCTGAACGACCTAAAAAATAGTTATCAGACATAGGTTGGAAATTTCCACGCAGGAAAGAAAAATAAGTGTCTTTACTCAAAGACATTACCAAGAAGTTGACTTTATAATAACTATAAATGGAAACACAATGAAGCTGGTGAAGGAAGTCAAATTCCTGGCTATGTAGTTGGACACCAGACTATCATGGAAGAAACATTTCGAGGAGCTAAATCAATCGTCATCGAAACGCTAAAACTGCCTACAGGCACTGGCAGCACCCGAATGGTGTGCAGACCCCAGAATACTTGGCAGAGTCTATCGAAATGTATTAAGAAGCAGAATAAAGTACGGGGGTTTCCTATATCAATCTGCTTCGAAGTCAAGCTTGGCTAAACTGGACCGTATTCAAGCTGAGGCCCTGCATGTAGTCGGTGATTTCCTTAAAACAACTCCTACCCAAGTGATGGAGGTGTAAACAGCAACACTACCTCTCCAACTCAGGAGAAAGAAGATAGGACTCCAGTTCTGGACCAAAGCGTGCTCCAATAGACAAAATACCCTGATAAGGAAAGTGCAGACCCTGGCCCACGAGATCAACTAAAAAAAACCGGAATCAACATAAAATACCCACCTTAGTAGAATACATGCAATTGACTGAAGCGAGGAACTTACACAACGAGAGATAAATAATATGTACCAAGAAGATAAAGTTTGGCAAAAATCCATCTTCTTCAAATGCATATATACTACCCTAATGAACGAACGTGTTTGAAAGAAAAATCACAGTCCAGAATAACTCAAACAAAATACGTTAATAACATCAAATGAAACTTGGGAAGGCTGGAGAAAAGTGTACACCGACGGATCAAGGTCAGAAGGTCAATACAGCTCACTGTCATATGTAGACCCGGAGTACAAAGTATATCAGGCATTTAGGGTACCTGCGCAGTTTTCAATCTTCTCTACGGAGTCTTATGCAATATTAATGGCACTAGAGTACATTCAACAAACTGGTCATATGTACATACTCCAAAGCTGCTCTCCAAGCAGTTTTAGGGATACAAAAGGGGAAGTGCAAGAATTACCTAACATACGAAGTAGCTAAAGAATTAAGAAACAGCGCAGCCCAAGGAATAGAAGTCAAAGTGCAATGGGTACCTAGTCATAGCGGGCAATGAAATTGCCGATATCGGCAAGGAAACAACTTAATGCTAAAGATAAGGTACACACCCTCGTCCCATTTACTGATTATAAGGACACAATTTCTTCCTGCGTTAAGTCAGAATGAGAAAAATGTGGTGGGAGGATAGACAGGAGGTGGGCAGATGGTACCGGGCAATAACGGATATAATCAATGATAAGCCATGGTACGATCGTATGGACCTCAACAGAAAGGAAATTACCTGCATGGTCATACTGAGAGCCGGTCACGCTTTGTTAAACGACAAAAAACATTCATTATGAAACAAATCGACTCCCCAGTGTGTGCGCCCTGTGCAGAAACGGCGGACATATACCATTTCATGTTGAGATGCGGTAACTACCAAACCGAAAGACATGAATTTCTAGACGAAGGTCTACCGTTAACAGATATACAATCCCTTATGCAAATTCTTGCCTGTCCCAATAAAAAGTCCTCTAAAATTACTATACAGGTATGTGTCAAGAACTGAATACCATGTATAAAACTCATGTATTTAAACAAAGGATAATCAATATTACTTCTATGTAACTGACTAAATTAGCCTATGAATAAAGCCAAATAAATAAAATAACAAATATATTTTTTGCCTGTGAAATGTGTATTTTTTTTCGGACATTTGGAACGGTTCCGCCAATCCCTTTAACAGCTGCGTAAAACCTCCTAAAAACCGTAGTCAGAACAATCGGTAAGTGGGGGCTTGGGCTCCTGCTCGATTCAGTGTGTAGCGCCTTTTTTTTTTTTTTTTTTTTTTTTTAATTCAACGTCCATAACACCGAGATAAACCACTCTGTTTCAGAATGTGGAGTGAAAGAACCCTGTAAAGTGTAGTCTTGGCTCAGAACAAGATCTCATAACGTTTTCTCGCCAAACAACCACGACACTTAACTCACTTTTAGAAGCACTTTTTGCCGGATATACATTTCACGAAGTTAAATACCTACACCAGTTTTTGGGAACTGTTGCTGTAGTCAGTGTAGTATTCAGATCACGTAGAGTGTTTCAGTACTTCCACAAAATGTAAAGAAAATTAAAACAAGATTTCTCTGCTAAATATCAACAGTAGAAAGAAAAAGGCAGATCGGTTAACAGGAACGGAGCTGGATACGAATGTTGCATTGTCGTGTGGAGTGTGGGACTGAGTGGCCAGACGACAGAGGACTCGGGGCTCGCGATGGATCCGCATAAATAATGCATGGCTGCTGCCGTTAGTCGCCGCCCAAGAGGCAAATCAATTTGTGGACGCTCGAGAAAAATCGCTCTTCTTTGCTATCGAGAGGACCGGGCGCGCAGCTTTGAGTCCCTTCCCACTGTTCACAACTTCTTTTAGTTTTATCTTTTGTGCTATATAATTATTCCTAACTGCTCTGGAAGTTATGAAACAGAAATTCCCGCTTACAATTTTTGTGGAAATACTGCTTACGCTTTATAATTATTATACTACACAGTTTTACCTGCAATGAACATATAGTATACAACATTTTGTAAGAGGTAAGTATATATTTGAGGAACTGCAAAGTTTATTGATATTTTTGTTGACATCAGGAAAAATATAGACAGATGGAAAAATTAAGTAAAATTTGTATGAGAGTCAGAAGGTAATAATAAAATTATATAATTTTCAGAGGTTAACAGCAATCTAAAAGATGATAATATAGAACAGGTTTATTTCTGGTATAATCTAAATTCTGTGGACGCAATATAGGCAGTGAAATAACATTATTGGTGAGGAAACAATTCTAGGAGAAAAATCATTTGAATATGGTTCGCTTATCTTTACAGCTGGCAAATGTTAAGGATAAGAAATCAGAATGAGTGGCATAAACAAACTATTTTCTTGCATAAAAACACAACAGTTGCAATTATAATCAAGTTAGGCAGCAGTAGTAACAGCGACATAATTCTAAATGTTGGACTCTGTAACAAAAGTTAAATTTCAATTTAGACATAGAACAGGCATGATGTCTGAAGAGAATACTAAGAAATAAACTAGTTTGCTGCTTGGTAGCTAATAACGAAGAAGTATTTAACGAGTTAAGTGAACTTTATGGTTTAGGAAACTAGTTGAAAGTGTGTGGCCAAACGTATTTCAGATTCCTGTTCCTTGTTACTAGACCATGAAAAATATCCTTACTCCTCATCCTCGCTTACATCAAGCTTAAAAAGGATATACACTTCAGACAAATATTACACGGTAAATTGAAACGTCTTCTTAGCTTCAAACGTCAATGACTAGCGATGAACATTTTCTTCTTCATACCCTAAATTTCGATTCCGTACAGAAAATATATTTCTGTCTAACTCGATGAGGTTTAACGAGACTGTGATAAGAATTTTTTATCTGCCGATGGATTAGTTGATAGCCAAATGGATTATATAAGCATGATTAGTGCTGGCCAAATTGTCATTACGTTTTTTAAACTTTTAACTCAGAATCCAGTGTAAAAATAGTATTATGCCATTGAACAAAACTAGTTGATTCTGATGTAAATTCATGGGAACACTTTCTGAAACAAATATTCAAAATCTTACTGACAGTCAGTTTTTTTTTTTTTTTTTTTTTTTTTTGCAGGATTTAGTACTTCATCGACTGATTGAGCTGCGTACAGGTGAATTCCTGCATATTGCCAGACCAAGCAAAAGGAGCAGATCAATCAATTTGTTACGATTTCTTGGATATTATACAGAGAGTAAATCACCTTTAACACTGTAAAACAAAATCAGTAATCAGTTTTAAAGTTGTAATCTCCCTTGAAAACAGACTCCTGGTTTGTTTAGTTTACTGGCAGGCACACACCGCAGTACGTGGAAACATCAGAGTGTTAATCGGATTCGATATCTATATTTTTTTGTGTAAATAGTAAATAAAGCCGTTCTGTGGAGACTAATGAAGGATTCCAGCGTAGTCTGCACAAATACAGGATTTGTAGTTCGCTTTCATGTTTGTTTGTATACTAACGGTTAATCGTGATAATGTGAAAGACGTGGCAACCAGTTAATAATGATAATGATATCGAGTGGCTCTCTAAACTAGTAATATACCGAGTCAGCAGATTTTGGTTTTCTGTTCGATTGCAAATCATTTTAATAAATAATCTAGACTGATTGTACCTGACAACCCGTTAGGTTTCTAGTTTTATTTCATAACCATTAAATCTCATTTAAATTTATAGACAGTTTTTGCGGTACACGACATCACTAATCGTGAAGTATTGTTATTTTAAGCATATTTTGTTATAAAATAATTATTAATCTATAGAGTAACATTGGTATTTGAGTTTTTTAAAGTCAAGCAAGAGGGAAGGAATATGTCTGGTTACCAGTTGCCAATAAAAGATGGCTTGAAAGACAGAAATATGAAGACGTGCTAAGTCCTGGCGTGATGAACGCAAAGTTGTAATTTTATATTTTAGAAAATAATCCCGTGGGCAGCGAAGAAGAATAATATTATGCATGAATTGTAACCATTGTGTTAAAAAAATAGAATAATGTACATTAAGAGGATATGAAAAGATAAGTAAGTGTTAATTGTTATTATGTTAAGTTTAATAAACCATTTTAGTTAGTATTTGAAAAACAGAGCGTGATGGGCGAGCTGTTAACGCTCTGGCCTCGCATTCGGAAGGGTGCCAGTTCGAATTTTCGTCCAGGCATCCAGATTTGAGTTTTCCATTGTTTCCCAAAATCACTCCAGGTGAACGCCTGGATGCTTCCTTCAAAAACCCATGGCCACATTCCTTCTCTTTCCTTGTACCCAGTCCCATCCTGCCCCTAATGACCTCAACGTCGACGAGGCGTATAGCCATTAGTAAAAGAAAAGGGTGTTTGAAAAGTAGTAGAACTTCATTTAAAAGATAATTTATTTTCAGCTATTCTAATAAACGCAGTATTGTGTAAAGATGATAATTAAAAGTTCTATAGTACTGATCCAATATTGGAGAATAAATATATTTTTATAATATTTAATTGTAAGAGTGAAAGTCACAATTACAGAGAAATATATACCAGTAATAAGTGATGATTAACAGGATACAAGCTCAAATGATTTTAATTTTAGTACATAAAAAAACATTTGTTTATGATGCAAAAATACTTTGACTGGAATGCTATTTTTGGTTTTCTGGAAGGATGGAGCAGTAAATATACTAATAACTGATTTTAGTATTCACGAATGCTCAACAGAAAGTCTAACAAAGAAGAATGTCAGACATGTAATTGACAGATTTTAATAGTATTACGCAGGGTCAATATCCAGCACTGATAAATAATTTCTGATATTTTTACTGCCATATTTAAAATAAAACACAAAAGAAATACTGTACAACAATATTTATTAAATGACAGTCCTGGGGCTGCTGGTCCAGCTTGATGCAAAGTGTTCAGACCTCCAAGGAGACTTCTTGTAGGTGGTCTGTGTACTTTCATAATCACGTAGCACATTTTAACGGAACCTCTTGTTGAACGCTGTTGCCCGTGTGAAACTTGTTAAGCTGAGACCAAAATCGTCTAGATGCTGGTTGAATCTTTTATAAACTCACAGTTGTGTGGGCTGTTGGCTTGGCACTACATCTTAAACTCCTCTGACAGGTCAAAATTTTAACTCCTCAGCTTGGCTGCTGCTAAACATACAGGTTTGCTCGATTTCAAGGAAGAATTTATTTTTTTTATACTTATGGCTTTACGCCTCGTCGACGTCGAGGGCATTAGAGGTGGGATGGGACTGGGGACGAGGAACGGGAAGGAATTTGGCCATGGCCTTTTGTAGAAAACATCCCGGCATTCACCTGGAGTGATTTGGGGAAACCATGGAAAACACAAATCTGGATGCCTGGAAGGGGATTCGAATCTGGGCCCTCCAGAATGCGAGGCCACAACTTTAACAGCTCATCCACCACGATCGATATCTAGAATGTCGCTATGGACAGGAACCATTGTTTTTTCCTGTTTTCCACTCTCGAAGCAGTAACGAATTATCTACGTGTGTGGTGAAGGAATGTTTGGCCGGCATCGGTAGCGTAAGAGCTAGAGCTAGCTTCACTTGCTGAAGGTCGCCGGTTCGAGTCTGGCCTAAGGAATGGGTGGTTAGGCTAAGTTTTATGTTGTGTGTGTCCTATGTTATCTTAAAATTGAATGTTCACGTAAAATTCGAAAAGATTCATTAACATAAAATTGACGATACGAAATACATTGAGTGCTGGTGGCTGAGTGGCTATAAAGCCTTTTCTTTAACTGCTTTACGTTTCTCAACAGCGAGGTCTTTAGAGACAGGAAAGGATGGTGGCAAGGAATGGGAAGGAATTCGGCAATGGCCTTTTTAAGGAAGCATCGCGGCATTTCCCTGGAGTGATTTGGGAAACCATGGAAAACCCAAATCTGGATGCCCGGACGGGGATTCGAACCGCCGTTCTCCGGAATGAGAGGCCAGAACGCTAGCCGTTACACCACCACGCTCCGTGCTATAAAGCCGAGTGCGAAATAATAAAATAAAAGGAATGTTTGTAACTACTTGCAACCACGATACTACAACAAACCTAAGAAGTCATTCATTAGTTTCATAGTAGTGTTGAGCGGGGTTTCAACTTTGGCAGTCTCATAATTACCCAGCTACGTAGCCTCGAAGATCTCGCACACTTTCTACCGATACGTTCCAGCCAGTTTGTTTTCAAGGTTCATAAGGGTCTTCATTCTATTGCGGAGTTAAGGAAATTTTGTCAAAAGGTGAGGACTCGGTTCAAGGTAAAGTCCAGATAATTAGAGTTATCTTTGCATGATTTTCGTTAAAGAGGTCAGAATTTTTTTTTGCTCCTTGACACTATCAGGCGGTATTGAGAAGTAGAAGCAGCAGTTTTTGTCAGATAGGATTTCAATCTGCAATTACAGAAGAATGTTCAGAGTTGGGTAAAACTCTTGGAGAGTCTATCTCCACCGTTCTCGAAGTTTTTACACTAGTAAGTAACATCCAGCTCCTAATAATACTGGAATTTCCTGCTGGTCAGTTGAGGTATGTCCGCAATATATAAAATTAAAAAGCCCAGGCTCAAGCACTGAGCCCTGTGGCAGCCCGTAATGGAGATACACGCGTGCGACCTTTTTGGGCCCAACAGTGGACCTGGAATTTGCTTGTGATTACTCAAAACACATTTCAGAAGTTATGCTTCTTTTCCCTTCTTACAGTCTCCGCATGGTCAGTTTGTGGCTCTTGTAGTTGGTTTTACGATCTAATTTGGTAATAAAACTGTTCGTGTAACACCATATAATCGATCTAAAATGAATATTTAAAAAAGAATTTCACCGGCAAATTTTTTTTGATTCTAGCTTAATAATTTTTAAATCAGCACTTTACAACTTGCCGGTTGCAAAATATACTTTCTTTTATATCCATACCAAATCAACTGCTTCCCTTCAACACCCCTGCGATTATTATCACTTTTACAAACAAAAACCTCAATTCCTATTTTCTACATTCAGCGAATATTCTCTATTCGCTAACACTTTCTCACACAGAATGCTATGTTAATTAACTTTTACAAAGTTTCAGTTCACAAAATACAATATTCTCTCTGCTTTTCTCCCAAGTGATGCTCGCTTCCACAAGTCAACTAGAGATTTCGCTGCTCCATTACCAAAGAAGTGTATTACACACAAGAATTTGTTTAACTTATTTCAAATAATTCCTTCGCATAGTTTGCCTATATTTTATACGATGCTGCGTGTAGGCTTTTGAAGAATACCCCCTTACATCAGACAGTAACTGTCAGTTCTTCAGTTTTTTTTTATATCCAGATACTATGTGGGTTGCCAACGAACCTCCACGGTAGAGCACCGTTTTGGCCGGAGCCCAGGCTGAAGTGGGAGAACAACTTTAATAGTGTCATGGATCCGAGCCAGCACCATCATCTCAAGAAGTTTGCAGAGAGAGAAATCTATCTAGACTGTTATAGTTTGTACATATAGGGTGATTCAAAATAACGTGGACAAAATGACATCGTAGATCTGTCATACAATAATGATCAAAAATCGCATAGGAACAGAGGGTCGCAAACGCCTGTAGAGGGCGCTAGAGCCACGAGAGGGCGTTGCGATACAAACACGAGCCACCACGATCACCAGACCTGTCTCCCTTAGATATTTAAAAGGACTTGTGTATGAAACACCTGTTGAAACGCCGGAAGACTTGGTAGGAAGAATCGTTGCGGCAGCCGTATGTGTTCGAGATACACCTGATATCTTTGAGAAGGTGCGCCGTTCCATGCAACGGAGATGCCGGGCTTGTCTCGATGCATCTGGCAAAAACTTTGAGCATCTGCTGTAGACTCAACATTTGGCTTGCATTAGTTCTTCTCTTTGTGTCAGTATTATTTTAGACGCCCTGTAGCGGCTCCGGATCGCAGCTGTAGACTGAGCAGATCAGAAATGTAGAATTTTGCTAGTGTAGTAATATACTCGTATTATTTTTACTCTATCAAAAAGTCACACTCACCAACGACTGTTAATGAATTTCACCACGTTACTAATACCATTTCCTGTGGCGTGATAATCATTCGAGTTTTGTATGGAGGGAACACCATGAATTCTTTTTATTTTAGGAGGAACAGTGGCAGTGTAGGGACTATATGCTTTTGATAGACTAACTGGAATATTAGTATTTCATCATGACGTCAATTCAAGTTTAGCCGAGTATGTAATGAGTATCAGATATCTGACCAAGTGACGGTTTATCTATTGTTTGATGATTATTATTTACAGTATGGACAACACAAGCACTACATTAGCTACTCTCTGTTCCATGTTTCGTTTAAACTCTATGTTCTTAATGTTTGCCCCGTTAGGCGCTTTCGCGTTTTACCTGGCGAGTTACGGCCAACACGAGTCCAGATTGGCGCACCAGACGCCATTATTGTAGTATTTAGATAGTTATCGATAATCATCTAGTTGATTTGTGGAATGTTCGAAAAATTTCGGTTCAAAAATATATCTGACAAACAGAAGCACATAGTCTACACTAGTTTTCGCATTAGTTTATAAAGTTTGCAGACTATTAACAACCACATTATATCCTTTTTAACTAGGTTAGAGACGTCAATTAGAATTTAAACTACACAAATAAGAACCGGTGTTTTTTTTTTTTAAATATTTTTTAAAAAGTGAAACCTATCGACAGTGAAGATAATAAATACCATTCACTTAATCTCTTCGTGGTCTATCTTCTACGTGTGCGAGCATTACTTGTACTGAAACAGTTATTTTGTTCGTGTCAGATGAATAATTATTGGCTTCTTCCTCACCGCGTTTTTTCCCAACGTAGTGGTCCGTTGCCTTTGAAGGGTTTCCCTGATCATTGCACGTTGCACAATTGGAGCTTTGGTTTTACGACCGCATGCCTTTCTTTCCATTCCTCCCAGCTGAAGGCGAGGTGGGCTGCTGGAGAGTCACGAAGACCCTTCTCAGCCTAACTATACTACGGGAAGGGAAGGGTGATGGAAGTCGGCCGTGGCCTTGTAGGGTACCATCCCGGTATCCGCCTGGAATGACTGAGGGAAACCACGGAAACACCCAGTCAGGATGGCCGAGCGGGATTTGAACCCCGTCCTCCCGAATTGGGCATGCCCTTGCTGACGCCAAACATTTTATACTTACTGCCAGGTCGTACAACGTGCTAATGAAGGAATTGTGCGTAAAGTGTAACAATGTTGTGCAGGTGATGAGTGGTTTTTTGTTTGTGAAGTGTGTAATTTTTTTAAAAAATTTTACCCTTCATTTATACAGCCTAATATCTTAGTGACTAAATTAGGCCCTACATATTAATTTTTATATTGTTGATTACATAGTGTTTGGAGATTTGTAAAAAATATTTGCTTGCAAGGAATTTGGCATACAGTTCCATTACACTTTGACTTACTGTCTAATAAATTCTATAATATTACATTTGGTCTTGCTTACAGTTATAACAGTTACAGCTGCTATTGCAACCTTTAATATTATATTCAATCACAAATATCGCTTATTGTTGTTATAGTGCTGGTGGTTTTTATTGAAATATTCCAGTTATTCTTAGAGTATCCCATTATTCAGTTAACCCAGTTTGTACGTATCTTTCTGTAATCTATCATGTAGTTATACCGGATTACTGGATAATAACAATTGCTTATAAGTAACATTCACTTAATTTTATGTTCTCAGCCACTACAGTCCTGAGCCATTTCGCATTTGCAGCATCCCGGCTTACCATTAATATGGAAATTAACTCCCAAATATTGGTATTATTCATTGTGTATTTGTGCAAAAGTCAATGATACATTCCCTCTACATTACAAACAAGATTGTTTTGGCCGTGGTAGAAGCGCCTTGTTTGTTGTAAGTGGTATGCTGACGTTTGCTCATTCTGTCACGCCAGGCCTGTAGTAGGCTTGGTTCCGTTTTAGCAATGGTAGTATTACTTAATTTAATAGTTATGCATTTGAATTGTTTTTGCAATAATCACCTCTGGTATTATAATATACTTATCCCCTATAAGGCGTTATCCGTTTTTATGTTACAAAAATTTATCTATAACGTCTATTCTAAGTGTATAGTTCATGAGACTGAGATTGGGGGTCGTCCCCCTCGGCATTCACTTTGATGGCTGCATAAAACCGAATAAACACCGCAGTCAGGGCGGTCTGGAGCGTGGACTCGTGCCCGGTCCCGTTGTACCTCCACGATGCAGTGTGCGACGCCTCAGAGCACTAAGCCACACTGGCGGGTTGTCAGACGAGTAACTGTGTTTTCTCAAACATATTTTATTAAGCTTGAGTTAAGACCAGGATAGTAAGTTATATTGTCGTTGACTAGGCAATAAGTCTTTGAAGAGTTTTGCTTACGAAATGATATAGGACACAGACTTGTTTCTATCCTCCCCACAGCTCTGCCAACAGACTCTCTTGCTTGCAGTTCTGCCAACAGCCCCCGGCGAGGCAGAGAACTTTCCTCGCAGACTCCAGGCAGCTTTGGCCAACCGCATTAGCATGTCCTGTGGAACTGAATATATCAGACTTAACAGCCAAATAGGTGTATTCAGTATCTGTTTATCTCAGACTAATTACATTTCCGACAATTCAGTTACGTGTTTTGTAAGTTTATTTGCTGAAATGTATAATATTGTCCTCCAAATAATCTTTATATATAAAATCTTACGCGCACGTAAATCGCATCACCACGGACAAACCACTGGATCAATACAGGTCATATTCAGAAGAAATGTTATTGACGTGGCGCGAAAGGTTTTTTAATATAATTCACTCCGATAATTCCCATATTTAAAATTAGGTTAGACTGTCCGCGATTCCACAGATAACAGTATTTGAGAAGCATTACTCACCAAAGTTTACACTACCAATGTTTTGATTCTCTGTTTTTTTCGTTTTTTTTTGAGTACGGGTATTTATTTCAAAAAATTTGGTAACTGTAGTAGGTGCATTAAAATAAAACGGAATACGTTAGTTAAACGCAACAAGTGTAAATAATATTTTATATACACGACAGTAGCGCAGAAACATTTTTCTAAGCGGTAATTACATAATATTAATTATGGTCTCTGGACCAGAGACTATCCTAGCGAGTAGTTAACGAAACTCTGTTTTTGAAATATGAGATTTTTATTAAGTCTTTTGTGTCGTGAATGCTTGATAAAAAATAATGCAGTTTGTATCTATCATAGTGAGGTTTTATTTTATTAAAGAACAGTATTAAAAATATTAGAACGGCAAAAGTGTGTGAGATTTTATATTTGATGTTATACTGACTTTGACTTCAGTCTATAGCGCTACAGTCACATTGTACATATTAATAAAATATGCAATTAGTGAAATTTTGGCTGGTGAAAAAGTTGTCTTGCCGCAATTTAATGCATGGCCTGAACTTTTAGCATCATTCATGCTGGGTGTAAACCAATAATTTAAATCGTTATTCAGCAAAATTCGAAAATACAACTCATGCTTTCAAATGACTTCATTTGGTACAACAAAAATAATTAGAAATGATGATGGATGAATTTTCTAAACAATATTCAAGATGCAAGGACAAGTGTATCATCAGATCGGATGTTTATTGCACATGCCAGATAATGCTGCAAAGTTTTTGCAGATTTGTTGTCTTGGCTACGAGGAAATGAAGGTTTTTTTTTCAGCAAGTTTGCAAGGAGAAATCCTCAGTTGCGGACATAGAAATAGTGTGACACTTCGGGTATTTTGCAGTTCATAGAAATAGGTCATAATTTATTTGAAACCGGCGGTTCCCCACTCAGAGCAATATTATTATTTGGTGCTTTCTTTTTTGTTACTTTTCACTGTTGACAATATTTCAAATTTATTTTTTAGACAAATATACGCCTAAATATACTGTAGGTGTAAATCAACACCAACGTTTCACCTACTGGGTTGAATGAGTATGCGTCTACGTTTTATTGCATTCCGGAAACGGCTGAGGCACTTTGGTGAAAGTTTGCGTACATGTTTCTCACTGGGCCACTAAAGATTCTGTAGCGACAAGCCAACACAATCATTCCCGGCAATGCCCGGTACTATCATAGCATTCGGTATGTAAAATGAATATGTGACAATCGCGCACAGCGACAATCGCGCACAGTGACAATCGCGCACAGCCGGGTCGTCTCTTGCTACCTGCTTTTAGCTACCAATTAGTCACCGCTACAGCAGCATGCTGGATTCTGGGACTTTCAACCCCCATCCCCTCCTAACCGGACCGCACACCACTGCTCGCATTCACTGCTGCCTTGAGTAGCACAGTTTTAATCATGGAAGTTACTTCAACTACACATGGAGAGCCGTGTGCGCATTATGACGGGTACAGCTATCGAGAGTTTAGAAAGAAAGAAGATGGAACGATCACCTGGTGCTGTCTCAAAGAAAGATCAAAACAATGTCGTGGAATTTTGAAGAGTAAGGATGCTGCCATACTGAATGTTATATGTGGACCCCATGACGACGCACGCGTTAAAGTACATCAGAAACTTCATGAGGCAAAGAAGAGAGCTCGAGCGGAAGATAGTTCAATTCCAAAAATTTGCTCTGATGAACTAGGAGATCTCCATAATAAAAGCTACGAATTTGTAACTGAAATGCCAGCCCAGTCAACTGTCAGGAGAAACTTGTACCGTCAGAGGAGTATATCACAAGGTAGATTGCGGAAATTTCTAGTCCTTTACGACCAAGTTTTATTTTAATGTTACTGATTGACTTACAATAGTGTCTTTCTTCTCTTCAACCTCACTTCCAGGTTCATCAGAGTTTCTTGAAATGCACCCCGTATTAAAGCAGACAAATCTAAGATTACATTTGTGTTTTACGATAGCAAAAATAAATTGTAGAGAAAAAGAGTACGTTTGTTTTATTGTGTTTGAATGTTTATTTTCCATTTCCTGTATATTCGGTCTGGTGACTGACAGTGTTACGGTGCACGATTTGGGTACTGAAGTTCCTCGCTCCAAGTCCCGGGCTCCTTTGTATGTAATTATTACAGGCCTTAAAATTGACGTTCACCTCTGGCAAGGCTTTAGTGTGATGATGATTTGTCAATACTGCGTTCCGTAAATAATAAAGTACACGGGAGAGGGGAGAGTGTGGCCCGACCTTTAAACTGTGCGCGATTGTCGCTGTGCGCGATTGTCACTGTGCGCGATTGTCACGACACCGGTAAAATAGGGTATGTTACATTTTGATGTGAAGTTGGAAAGCTGAGAAATTAAAGATAAAAGTTTGCACAAATTAGGAAACATTTTTTGTTGAATGCGATTCACGCATGCTATTAGTTTTTTGCGCCACTGGTGTTGTGTTAACCATAAAATAATCGGTTTTAGAAGGAGATCATTACTTTAACACCCTACATGAACGAAGTTTCTTTGAAAATTTATTTGTGAATTAACAGCACAAATATCAAATTCTACGTGGACAATATCGTGGGTACAGCTAGTTTATTGTAATTTGCCTTCAAAATCAGAATAAACAAAATGTTATATTGTTACCGTATTACGATACAGGATTTTCATATTGTATTATACGATTACTTCCCTGTTGATTAACTTTAAATCCACTGATCTAAATCTAAATGCATATCTGTAAAAAAAAAAAAAAAAAAAAAAAAAAAAAAAAAAAAAAAAAAAAACTGTTGTACCCCCAAGACCGAAGCCGTTTAAACGGTGTTCCAACATATAGCTTTGAGATAAAATTAGGTGAAATATGATGCTTCTCAACACTACTTTTACAACCCACAATCTTTGTATGGAATGCTTGATTTTAAACCAATGATCTCAGATAACACCCATCTGTTCAGAATATGTTGTAATGACGTCTTTTAGCATTTACGGCCGCTTTTGATGAATACTGATGTACCCGTAAGTGTTACTCTGTGCGGTTAGGCGCAGCACGCTGGAAGGGGGAGGTTCAACGGGACCAGCCACGAGCCCACCGGCCGTCCTGGCTGCGGGTTTTAGTCTGTTTTCCACAGTCATCTAGGCCAGCGTTACTCAACCTGTTTCAACGCGAGGGCCAGTCAAACCATAAAAATAAGTCTGCGGATCACTAAAAAACATGAACCTAAGTTTTTTACCTATTTCAAACAACTGTTATATTTGGTTTTAAAATAGTCATTAGTAGATTACTTGACCCAAGTAATGGGTGGTATCGGGAATTTATTAATCCGGTCGCCACGGTTGGATGGCGAGTGTATTAACGATCAATTCAATTATTACAGATTTTAGATTATAAATGAGCTATAAGATTTGGTCTCTATTGACACACGTGCTCTTTTATTAAGACAGGTTCAATGATACAATATACCAACCACCAACCGAAACGTTATGAAAGTAAACACATTTTTATGTGATTGAACGGTATTCCGAAGATAACAAGTTCTTACAAGTGAGAAATACAGATTTAAACAAGTCTGAGCAGTAGTTAGTACTTTCTTTCACTACAACAATCACAACACCACTAAAACACACGGCGCTAGTTCTCCGAGCTTATAAGGGAGCGTCCATAAAGTTCGTGGTTCAGTCTATGGGGAGGAGAGAGGTTGGCTGGAAGACTACACTGCGCTACTTGGGAAGAGGAAAGTTTTTCGAGCCAGGCACGTAGCTTTCCATTCATATTATTTTTCACAATTAAAATCAAGGACAGTACACCCACCAGCATGTGAATATTTATTTCCTTCATTTAATTATCTGCATATGTATTCTTAATTAGTCTGACGAGAGAAAACGGTAAAAAATGTCTTCTGGAATCAAAAGGGGAAAAAGCTACGTGCTACGTGCGGAAGGGGGGGGGGGGCGGGGACGGTAAAGACAAAAGCCAAGTCGGGCTACGGGGTGGGGAGGAGGGTTCACAGGAGGCCAAAATGAATCCACGTGGTTTATGGATACTCCATAATTAGAACTTTTTATATTCTTTGGCTCGCATGACGATGCTCATACGACTGCCAGTATTAATTTTACAATCTCGGAAGCCCGAGTAGACGCATCAACATGGAACCCGCATGTCTTCATAGTACGCACTTGTCCAAAACGTCACTTTACCAAAGTGACTAGGCGACTGCAGCTGTGCGTGACTCGCATAACCATGTGCGAATCGATTAATCGACTTGATACTCCGAATATCATCGATACGTGTATACTCAGATACATTTTAACAAAACCACTCATTGCTGCATGAAATAAAGAAGGATCGCTGGGCTACTGTATTGTGACACTATTTGTATATTGTAGTGGGTGCCTTGGTGGGCAAACTACGTTACAATTATCTTTCATACCTTTATGATTAATAATTGTGGATTTTTAATTTTAATTTTTATGAAGGAGTGAAAATTATTTAATTTTGCAAGAATCTCGACGTTAGTTGGAATTTAGGAAAAATTGTCACAATATGACATTTATTTTCTTATCACTGGCGATTACAAGTCTGAGCGAATTTATCGTTAACATTAACACAAATTGGCAAAATCATAAAAGCAACGCTCAGAGTTACAATTAGCCGTCATGAGCAAGCAATCAATTGTATATTTACTTTTAAATATATCTCAGAATCAAAATGCAAGAAATGATGACAATTGGAAACAATGAAAAATACAAGTTATGACGACCTCAGACAAAGGTATCATAATACTGTGACTTTACAGTTAAAAAGACAATCATGGGCGCCAGAATGAACAATATATCATTCGAAAATAACTAGTTCTGGCAAATTATGCCGCTAGCTCAGGGGTTTTTACAATTACAAAGTGAGAACATGGATCTATCCTCTCAAAGTCGCTTAAGGGTTCTGTTTCACGGAATGCACAATCAGATGGCTTGGTCGTAATAAGTTACCATTGTAGTTCTGCGTCTGATGTCTGCGGTGACTGTAGCGGACCCACGATATGTGAGATTATCTCACAAGTCGGCTATAGGCATCTCTGGTCTGACAATGCGTATCATCGCATTACCGGCTGTGTTGCTGTGATAAGCTGGCTCCAGCAAGGCAAGCTGGCAGCCAGAAATCGTACAACGGCAGTTGGCGAGAGAAGCCAACTTTCCAAGTCAACCTGAGACTAGACTCGCATAGCTTGCACTCGAAGATGGAAGTCAGAATGTCCAGCTCCTCGCTCTTCCGTCCACGAGGAAACTTCTCGCTCCGCCCATTTGTAGTCTCGAAGCTCACATATAACAAAAATTCCCAGGATTTTAAGTTATACGCTCATTTGGATTGGATCTTCAGGTCGGCACCTAATGTCACGTGATATCCCCGATAGGTGATTTGCCTAGAGTATCTAACAGAGGTCGGACATATTCGGCTGCGTTCGGGGACGACTCTCTGTTCTGGCGGCAGGCATTTCCCGCCCGGTGAGTAACCTTGTTAACCGCCTATCCCTAGGGAGCAGAGTGTGTGGTCCGGCAAACCCCAAATCCGCGATTTCTTGTCGCCAAGATTCGGGAACACCAGATTAGCTTCAAGCCTACATAGCTCAATAACTCTTTAATATTAGCTTTACCAAGATACACTGTATGTTCACCATTTCATTACAGTCCTCACTTGGAATCTTGCGTACTTTATAAAATTACAACAAAAATCTATTTAGGTGGTCGCCGAAGATTTATGTAAATTACTTAACATTATGACATATATAATAAAAATGCACCTTGTAGCGTGGCGACAGCGCGTCATGTTACAATATTTTCAACTAACCGTATTAATTTTTATAAGCAGACGAACTCTTACGATAAGGCCCTTATAAAAAGATAATTAATTTAATCTTAAAATGAACACCACACTCTTTGTTGCCAGGAGTAAACATATTTTCTTATAATAACATTGCGGCCATATCCTCATTCCAGGAAATACCAGATTTTTGCCTGGTCGTTGAAATATTAATGGCGTTTACAGTAGGCCTATATATATTTTACAGTATGAGTACTTTTTTTGAATGTCTTCCTTCATTTATTTTTGTTACTATATCTTCAGTTCAATCAGAGTTAAGTATTTAATCTTCTGCTGGAGATTACCTGCACCATCTTCGCGAACCACACGTTGAGAAACACTGATGTGGGACGGTCCCTAATGTCCGCCTCATAAACCACCACATTTCAAATAGAAAAAATACACACAGAAAACAGAAAGCTCACGTTTCGCAGATAGGTGGCAACACAAGACTTTCCTCCAATAGGTTAGGTACGACGGGCATATGTGACAGGCCCGTTTAGACTTCCGCCTCAAGGTCAGGCTCATCCCTCCCTTTCTCTACATCCCACAGATGGCCAGTAACCCACGCGGCCTTTGGTGGCGAATCCAAAAACAACAAAAAAATACTGCCGTGCGACATGTTTTATCTCAGGTGTCCTAAACGCTTCATAATGGCATTTGGGTGTGAGCTATGAACAATGCCACTTCCAGTTACCGCTGTCGAGTCAGGTGCGTATGATTGATCGAGACTCTTAAGCCTGACACACTCTCTCATGTTTGTCGAGTGCTTTGCTTGTACAGTCTCAAGCTGTAATGGAAGACGGAACTGAGATGAGTGCGCGGACACTCCGTTTACTACTTCAATTTGCTGTCAGTTGCGAAACGTAAGTATTGCTGATATACTGAAAGTAACTATTGCCGAGGCCATTGTTCTAATAACAATAATAAATAAAGAACAGAATTAGAGACAAATTGTCAAACATTGATTATTTAAGAGAACAGAATCTAGTCAGATTAATTTACTAAATCTTTTTTTTTTTTCCTTTTGGCATCATCGACATCGAGGTTCAATAGAGGCGGCAAGGATCAGGGGCAAGGAATCGGCCATGGCCTTTTTAAGGAAATATCCAGGCATTCACATTGAGTGATTTGGGGAAACCATGAAAACCCAAATCTAGATTGCCCGGACCCGCATTCTTCCGAATGCGAGGCCGAGCGTTAACCGTTCATCCACCACGCTCGATTTACTAAATGAATTGAAGCTAGAACCTGAAGATTGGTTTAGTTATGTTCGCATGAACAAAGAAACCTAATTCGGGTTACTGGAAATAGTGACACTAGAATGAGAAACGCAATAAGCAATAGCACACAATGAACGGGCATTTATTTCCCTATCTTCGATACTAGAAGCAAATCTACGTCATTCCTAATATTTTTTCAGTGCCTTTCGAAAACAAGTTCTTAATTCATCCATTTTTTATAGCTGTTTCTTTATTTGCCTACTGATCATATTCCTTCAATTTATTTATAAGAATATCATGTGCAGCAATTTATTCTGTTTATTTAAATAATATTTGCTTTTGATTTTTCATAGATATTAATTTTGTCTGTATAAATAAATAAATTCAGTGAAAAATTTGTATGACATTAGTCTAATATCCGTCAAGCAAGACGTAATGCATTGCGGAAGTAGTTCATACACACACCATTTTGCTGGACAGTTAGGACTACGCTCTTAATTGAACAGCTGTTAAGTGTCTTTTCAACGCCCTCAAGTACTGAAATAAATTCTAAAATAATACTTTAATGGAACTCCCCAGACCGTCTGAAACAGCAAATCGGTCATTTTAGACAGTAAAAATACTGGTGTTTTAAGTCACCTCTCTGGAGAATAAATGTTTCACCGCTATCAACTGTGGCAATGTTTTAGTAATGATTTGCATTCAATGTGTAGTTTAGTTGTTGAACTAGAATATTCTACTGAAATACAATATTAAGGTTTTTTTGTTTTTATTTTCTGTAATGGAATTTACACTTCAACGTTTGGTCCAGATCCTGAGTTTATAAGCTGTGAAAACCCAGTCAGATATGTTCAGTAGTTTTTGTGACGCTGAAACAAACCGACACTACACCTTTGGAGATTTACAGTAATACAGATACTGCTCACTCAATCATCAAAAATCTGGTTTAAACTACCACACTTGCGCCACCCCCAATCGGATTACCCATCGAACGCAAGGCAAATACAGCAGTACACTAGTCCCCAGAGTTATGATGCAAAGGCCACCTGGTGTTGATTTAAACGTGTTTCACCTCACGCTGGGTACAACCTCTCATCATTTGCTTTGAATTGTCAGCTACTAAATATGTTGAGGACCGGCAGTGTGCAGTAAGTTGCCACCACACTGGGTCGGGAGATACAATGCGTTTTTAAGCGGAAATACACCTTTCACAGTGAACGTGAGCTACACAAATGGTTGACAGATGGCAACACTTAAGGTTCCCCTCTTAGAATAGTTTCTTCCCGGCAAGCGGGAGGGTCATCAATCCACAGCTGAAGCAGGTGTGGCGTCTATGATTCACATCCTTAGAGTTTCATTTTGATCTATACCCATGACTAAGAGACCTCATCAGTTCATTATTAAAATTTTCTGACTAATAAAATATCTAGAGAAAACTAATCACGCCCTTCTTAATAAAGAAATTAATGACTTTATACTACTCTTACTATTTACAAAGAACCCAACAGGTATTCGAAATTTAGATATTCTTGTAGCTTTTGCTATGAGAACATTATTAGGAAATTATTTTGTAATAATATCCACGCTGTTGTGTTAATTATGGAGATACAATTTAAATCAGAATGTTCTATGTTTAATTAACTAAACGAATATTTTATACTCTATGTGATATATATTCTTCTTAATTATTCTATGATTTGAAAAATTTAATTTTACGTTTGGAAACAAAAGAGGTTTTTTCTTTTTTATAACGTCTTTTAATTAGAATAGGTTCGTTAAATTTTACCAATAAATAAAGAGAATAAATAAAGAAAGGCCGTTAGAGTGTGGAGAGAGTAGGGAGGAAGGTGTAAGGCAAAAGGAATTCGGCCATGACCTTTTGACGAAACCACTGTGACATTTTCTTGAACTGATTTCTGGAAACAAAACTTGAATGAGGGGACTAGAGCTGAAGTGCCTACTGCTGCATGCCATTAACGAACATTAATAGGTTTTGCATCAGGCTCTGTAGAGATTCTGGTGGTGTTGACATCTGAACGATCCGAGCCGTAGAGTTAGCACCTAACAGCAGAATTGAAGCGAACCTAGTGGGTGAGTGGTAACGCTCGGGTCTGACATTCGGGACGTTGTTGGTTCCTATCCTCGTCCAGCAATCCAGATATTGGTTTTCCACGGTTTCCCGAAATCATTTCATTCGAATGCCTAGATCGTTCCTTTTCCCCAGTCCTACAATCCCCGCCTCTAATGACCTCGACGTCGACGAGGCGTAATGCCAGAAGCAAAATAATAATAATACTAAATACAAAATCGAAAGAAACATTTCTAGCGGTAACTACTGCGATTATAGCGCTGTGACAATATGTTAATCTTATATAATAGACGTGTGTTCCCCTATATTTCACTTTGGACTTTGCAGTTACAACTACATAGTGCTGACGAATGGTGTTTGTATGTGGTAGTAGCCTTGAATCTCCCATAATGCACACCGGAAACTGTAAAGAGTGGGGGAGATATGGTAGTTGAAAGTAGTCGACGTAGGATATTTCGATCAAAGAGTTGTAAAACAAAATCTTTGGAATCTTCTAGAATGTACTAAATATTCCTAAAGGTAATAAAATGTTCTAGAATCTTCTTAGCTAATGTTCTAGAATGCGACACATTTTTCAGTTTTTCCAACTATTAAGAAATGTAAATAATTTATACTTAACATATTTTGTGTGTGAACCGATTTTGACAGGTCTGGTAGGCTGCTGATTTGACAAGGAGTAACTTAGGTAACTTTTTACCCTGGAAATATTTAAGGTTCCAATTAAAACCATAAAAACCTTCAAGATTTTTGATAAACACGAAGGAAGTCGTGGGTACACCGCTCCGGCCTCGCATTCGGGAGGACGCGGGTTCGAATCCTCGTCCGGGTATCCAGATTTGGGTTTTCCATGGTTTTTCCAAATAACTCCAGGCGAATGCCGGGATTCTTCTTTCAAAATGGCCAGGGCCGAATTCCTTCCCGTTCCTTGTCCCCAGTCCCATTCCGCCTCTAATGACCTCAGCAGTCGACGAGGCGTAAAGCAATAAGTAAAAAAAAGTAAACGAAACATGTCGATAGAGTGAAATAACGAAACGCGTTCTAAAATAGTTTAAATTATTTAATGGGATATTTGGGACTTTATATACAATTGCCTTGCATTCATACATCAAACTTGCAGGTTCTGCAGAGCGATACATTTCTCACCAGCGTAGAAGGCAGAATACTTCTCATCCAGCAGTGGCACGAAACAGAGCACTGTGTCCTAATATAGCGCCAAGAGTTACAACAGCGGTGCGTTCTCATTCCAGACAATTTTCGGAGCGGAGCAGGCGTGCGTTGTTTGTTCAGATATTGACACGCAGCTGCCGCGTGCATGTGCTGCGGCAACAAGACAAAGGCTCGCCGAGCGGGCTGGCTTTGTTATCGGCTGCGCTGTGGTCAGAGCACTAATAAGCAGGTAATGAAAAAAACAGAGCGGAACAGGTGAGCAACCAGATATTGTAGCTACCAATGCAGCGAGCGGTATCCTTTGTGAAGGAAATATGTTTAGCAAACTGGAGAGGATAATGTACATACGTAGGAAACAGAAACGGTAGATACAACTGCACAGTAAATTACAAGGTGTTATACATTTAGAAATAGCTTTCCTTCCAGTAGGTATTCCGCAAAGAATTTGTCAGATGTTTTTCTTTGTTAATCAATTGATCGACAGACTCTGATATCCTCATGTTTCCGGAGGATTCTTATCTTTTCTTTTTTTTAATTACGGCCTTACGCCTCGTCGACGGCTAAGGTCATTAGAGGCGGGATGGGACGGGGAACAAAGAACGGGAAGGAATTCGGTCATGGCGTTATTGAAGGAAGCATCCCGGCATTCGCCTGGAGTGATTTGGGGAAACCATGGAAAACCCAAATCTGGATGCCCGAACGGGGATTCGAGCCCGTGTCCTCCTCAATGCAAGGCCAGAACGTTAACCGTTCAGTCACCACGCTCGGTGGATTCTTATCATAACAAAAGGTTGCTTATGATGTTAGTTTTATAGAATCAGGGTTTTTCCATTGAAATTTGCACCTCGTCAACGTTGAGGTCATTAGAAGCGGAAAGGGACGGGAAGGATTTCGGCCGTTTCTTTTTGAAGGTACCACCCCGACATTCACCTTGAGTGATTTCGGGAAACCACGGAAAACCAAAATATGAATATCCGGTCGGGGAAATGAACCAACGTCCTCACGAGTATCGGGCCAGAGCGTTACCTCTCACCTACCTGGTTTTGGGATCAGACACTCCAAATATTTTACAAATACTGTTGGGTGAGCGCTAAGCGATAGGCTCAAATCCTCTTGAGTCATCCAGATCTGTGGTTTTCCATGGTTTTACAAAATCACTCCTGGCGAATCCCTGGAATCCTTCAACAGATCATGCGAGAATTTCTTCCTGCAGCTTGTTCCTAATCCCCTCTCACCTACAATGACGTCAAATTCGAGGGGGTATAAAGCCACATGCTTCTTCACCATATCCACTGGGACCCTATCAGTTGGTAACTGTACAATTACAAAACAAATTTAAAAGTGGAGATTTTGTAACATACTAAAACATATAACTGATATTGAAATTATATCAAAAATTGCCGATTTATTCACCGCACTGTTAGTCTTCACATTACTACAGCAAAACATTGTTTAGATAGAGTTTGAGAGGAGATTCCTTCTCAAGCAACTTTTATTTTTTTAACATAATTCGTTCTGCCAGTTGTAAAACTGTATTAAAATAGTCAGAGACTAGTGCTTTACTGAAACATACCTTCTGAAACTGATAACAGTTGAGCACGACTACCGGTTACGAACAACTCAGGGTTATTCCAAACATCCATCGAGTCGAGAACTTGAATGCTCCAATAGCATCACGTTGGGAGTGTCGCCTTGCCAACAGTTGAACCCTGAGGATATCGGACTTACTACTTCCGAAACTGGATTTCGCCAATAAGAATAATTTCTCCGTATATGAATTTTTTACTTGTTGGGTTGGCATGAATCTTTTACACTGTGAGCGTAGTGATGATAAAGGCGGAGAAATTGAATATGACAAGTAGTTTTCCTTGAAATTAATTAAACATGAATCACGAATCAAGTTGACTAGGGTTTCATTTCGTACAAAACTAGTTTTTTCTGTCCCACTTTAACACATCTAAGTTTTCAAACATAATAGAAATTCTTTTAATTTAAAAGAGTGATTCCTTAGGGCAAAATACAGGTAAAGTTGGTATTTGTGCCAGAACATGTTATAGGTGATGATATTTGACCCTAAAAACTCTTTTTTTTGTACCTAGAAATTTATTTGCTATCACTTTTACAATCTGTCCAATGCATTTTTTTGTTTGTTTAAATCGATCTTAAGAGGACCAATAATGTCAGGTGACACTGAAAACATATTTTTGATCCCCAAAATTTCATTTTTGTCAGTTTTATATTCCCTGTAATGCACTTTTGTTTTATTTTTTTATTTTTTTTGTAACAGTTTAACGTCCCTTTTTAACAACGTGGTCTTTAGAGACGGGAAAGGATGGGGGCAAGGAATGGGAAGGAATTCGGCCATGGCCTTTTGAAGGAAGCATCCCGGCATTCGCCTGGAGTGATTTGGGGAAACCATGGAAAACCCAAATCTGGATGCCCGGACGGGGATTCGAACCGCCGTCCTCCCGAATGCGAGGCCAGAACGCTATCCGTTACACCACCGCGCTCGGTACTTTTGTTTTAAATTGGCAGTTAACAAGTCCGAGGAAGGAACAGGTTTCAGAATCCTTCATTTATAAGAGAGAATGATGAGGGGATGTACCAGGGAAGGGAGGGTATTGGGTTACAAAACCACGTCTTCAATGTGGTGTAGTGGTGTGGAACACACGTTATGGGAATCAAATTCAGGAGTTGGAAGGGTTACAAACGATAGCAGCTAATTTGTTTGCGGAAATTACCACATAATTCAATCAGTAACTAATATGCTGAACGTGCTAGGTTAGGAGTCATTGGTAGACAGAAAGCGAGTGTTTTGTTTGTTTAAGATTTATAATTGCGATAATGCATGGCTGGATATTAGTAGAAAGACTAGGAGTTCTATAAGGAGGGGAAGAGATGACCATAATCACAAGCTGGCTGTTAAATTCAGGCGACAGGAAGTGGGATAATTTTCTTTTGTAAATAAGGGATTCAGGGACTGGAATTCGTAAAAGTCGGGCGATGGTAGGTGTTGAAAAATCATGACATGGGAAGGTGGGAATATAGGGACATTGCCACTGGAGCGTGTGTGTTTCATCGCAATTAAAATTAAATTAAATTAATTAGGCATTTGATCAACAGAGCCTGTCTGCCAACTGTTGAATATTCTAGATCCGTGATAATACCCGAAACATGGCCACTGGCTCACTCCTACTTTGAAATACTATAGCTAATCTCAACTGTCTTTGTTTGAAGTCTGCTGCTATTTATTTCGAAGCTTTACTGTATAAACCATCACAAGGCGGATGAACACTGAATCGAATGAAGCCCTCACCGAGACAATGGCCGCACTGCCGGACTTGGGCTCCTGTGTTTGTTAGGGCGTTGTATCGCATGGACTGTCTGAGCTTCTCTCTTGAGCCCGGACGCTGTGGCAGCAGACAATAGCCGGAGACGCCGGGCGTCGCCTTATCTCGGGACGCCCAGGATGCTGACGCGGCGGCGTCGAGTGGCGTCGGAGGAGTGCGCCGTCCGGCTACTCCAGCGTCATTAGTATCCTCAAGAGCGGGCAGCCAAACTTCAGTTTCCAGTCACTACGTTTTGAATACAAAGAGACGATTACTTTTCTTTACAAATCTGCTATATAATTTCGTAAGGTCACTCATGCACTCATGTCGATAGCTATTGGCTGGAGAATGACGTCACGTGTCAGCCTTCACCCGCAAAACAGCGACCAGAGATACCATTAGTAGAAATTCGTGGTTATTTTCACAATTTAATAGCTAGGCAATTGCTACCAAATGAATTGCCATAATACATTAATTAAGTTTGATTTTAGTAGTGTTTCATAGTTAAAAAAATATTGATAAATTTTATAGATGAAAATAACGTTGATCTGCTTTTCAGTAACATATTGCTAATGAAAGCAACTTAAAAAAAAAAACTATTAAAAAATTTAATTACTCAAGGTTTCTACTGTAACCGTGAATGCCAATTGTCATTCCGGCTTAGCATAAATTTCAATTTAATTAAAACTGTCACTAATGTTGTTGCTTCACCAAACTTTATGCATTACGGTTTATTTGCTTTTCAGGTATTTTACTGAACACTTTTGTAGATGGCCTTTATTCATGTTCACTGTACGTGAGTTATTGGGTTATTTTAAATGGACATCGGACCAAATGTGTTTTAATTTTGCAGAGTGAACTTTAAGGGTCAAATACAAGTCAAGTTTGTATTTAAGCAAGTTCGAATCTATGACCTTTGAAACAATAATACGATTGCGCTATCGTCCCTGTCCGTGTTAAATACTTACCTCTATTAATGCTTCGGAGATCTTCAGGCTGAATAGGTTTTATTAGTCCTAAAACAAATGTCAAGCTTATATCTGGTCAAATCAGATAATGATGTCATAATCTTTCATCCTAAAAACTGGAACTAATCTAGACCAGTGACGATACGCTAAAAACGGTCACGGGCTTATACTAGTAATAGTAATAATAATAGGCTAAGCTCACTCACTGTCTCATTACGTCATAGCGTCATCGTCACCATAACGCTTCCGGTCTTTGTTGTCGTGGTAAACCGGCCAGAGATGTTACTACCAACTCAAGGCTATGCGTGTTATTCAGTTAAACATCAGCAATGAAATGAACTGCCAAAACACTCACAGAAAAGTATATATTTCGTTTAAATTAGGATATTAATTGTGTTTTACTTATTTATATTCGTTAGATGTAGATGTTTTGTTAAATTATTTGTCCATAAAATTTGTAAGATAAAATTTTTAATTTTTGAACGATAATTTAAGCAGAAGTTTGATTATACTGAAATTTAACTGGGGTCAGAATGACAACTCGCATTTGACGATACAGCAGAGGGCATCAGTAAATTAGATTCTTTCAAAAATAATGTTATTGTAAATATTACTTCATGCGGATGAAAGCAGTTCCAGATTTATTTTTCTTTCCTTTCACTGACGCAATATAACTGACACTATTTCAGACGCATGTAACTAATTACAACCGTATCGCTATGCAAACTACAATTGATAGATGTACAACGTCATGGTTATTTATTAACAGACTCTGTATTTTACTAATCGAATGGGAAGAAATGATTCGTCAGAACACTCTTCTTTTTTTTTTTTTTTTTTTTACTTATGGCTTTAAGCCTCGTCGACGTCGAGGTCATTAGAGGCGGAATATTACTGGGGAGAAGAAACGGGAAAAAATTTGGCCATGGACTTTTGTAGGTAGCTTCCTGGCATTCGCCTGGAGTGATTTGGGAAACCAAGGAAAACCCAAATCTGGATGCTCGGACGGAGATTCGAACAGCCGTCCTCCTGAATGCGAGGCCAAAGATTTACCACTCACCCACCACGCATGGTCATAACACTCCGTTCAACGCGTCATTTTTGGCAGACTTAGAAGCTATTAAAGTAAATAAAAGGACATAACAAGAGAAAACGACTGAAAGAAAACCAGTAATAAAATCACTACAACTTCGATGTTAAAAAAAATATTTGCATTAAAAAATTTTCATAAATAAGAATATTGATCATGTTTATTGTAAAAATTCTGGCTTCTCGCAGTTAGTTTCATTTTAGATACTGATCTTGTACAGGAGATTAATAAGAATATGGATTTAAGTCAGTTGTCACTAAGACCAAAGGCATATAAGCAATCAATAAATTAAAAACTTACAGCCGCAAGTCAATATCATGAGTTTTTATTGACAGACAGAAATTATAGCACAGTTCTAAAGGACAAGACAGGACAATTTTAAAAATACGGCTTGATTGGGAGAGAGAAAATTCCACTAGTGTAGTCAGATCCAACAGTTAGACAGAGCACTGGAATTGTACAGTACAACTTTTATAAGCCACAAGGACAATGATGCCTTTTGGACAAGTGGTCGGAATCTGATCTGAGCTATTTCGCATTAATTAATTAGAAGTTAGATTGTTGAACGATATTGACCCACATTTTGCAACATGATCATTTTTAAACATACTTATTTAACAGGTTACATGTCGGGTGAAAAATTAGACCATTGTCATCGTTCCAAACAAGACCGTACTCCAACATAGTTTTCACGGGTATGCTGCCGGATATTTTCTTGAAACGTTGTCATCGTTTCGAGAAAATATCTGGTTGTCCGGGTTGAACCGCGTCAATTTATCTAAACCTAACGTTTCGGCCATCATTTTGCGGCCTTCTTCAGAGGACTGTCATGGCTGGAATCGCTGCTGCCTATATATTAGCTCCTGAAGAGCGCGCTAACCGTTCGGAGTGACGTCGCTCAAGCTACCGCCGCCAGCGTACCCGGTCTGATGGGGTGTTCTGGAGCTGAAGAAGGCCGAAAAAGAATGGCCGAAACGTTAGGTTTTGATAAATTGATAAATTGACGTTGTCAACCAAGATAACATCGACAACGACCGCGAAAGTCTGCGCACCCGTCAAAACTGTGTTGGATTTATATGTCGGGAAGACCGTACCACCGAGCGTATTTGGTATCTGGCCTCGAATTCGGGAGGATGTCGGTTCGAATCCCGTCTGGCCATCCAGATTTGGGTTCTCGATGGTTTCCTCAAATCACTGCATTGAGTGCCGGGATAGTTCCTTAAGAAGGCCATAGCCAAAATTCCTTACCGTTTGCTGCCTCCCAGTCTTTTATCGCCTCTAATGATCTTGACGTTGACGAGGCATAAAGCCATAAGCCAAAGAACAGTAATTGGTAGCATTGTTCAGACTTTTCCCAAGCGTTAGAAGTCTCAAAAGAAATTATATGCCCCCAATTTCATTATATCCGGGATGAAGCAATCACTGTTAAATCTGCCTTCAACTCGTATCATATTGCAAATTTTACCTGCTTGGCTAACATCCTATCATCTCCTCATATTGGCAAGAGTAAAAACTAAAACTTGTAGCGCGCATCGGCCATTGCTGCAGTAAGATTTAAATCTGGGATTAACTCTTCATTCCTAATTTCTTGTAACTACAAACAAATTGCAACTTTAGGCATTTGTGGCTCAGTAACAAGGAATTCCACCAACGAGGGATATTACCAGTAAGTTCTGCCTTAAGTAGACGACGTCGAATTGCAGATGCAAGCAATAACAATCCTACAACAGTACCCTAATGTTATCGGCCCCTCTGAAACTCCATTCCCCACAATATAAACAGTTGTTTCTCATACTACTGTTACTTTAAATTTTTGCTTCCCAACCATATTTTTTGTGTCTTTTCTTCAGTTTACTGCATACCCAAAAGCATCACAAACTTACATTCGACATAATCAGCAATTTCGCAGTACGAAAATCCAGCTCAAAGTAAACTAAACATTTATCCCTATTCTGAGTCTGAGAATGGTATTTCTGTAGTCGCCATTACGTTGCGCTGTCTAAAATGCAGTGCATGTATGGGTCAAATAACCTTTTATTCATGCAGTAAAACGAAAGTTGAGGCTCTCTACGTTCCGAGGCTAAGCGGTAGCGTTCGGGCCTGGAATACGATAAGACGCTGGTTCACTAGTTCTTCCAGCCATCCCGATTTCAGTTTTCGAAGATTTCCCGAAATTGATACAGGCGAATGCAGGGATGGTTCACTGAAAACTCCAATACTTTCCCACAATTTGTCTAAAATCTCCTCAGGACTCTTATGAGACGAAAAAAAAAAAAAATTGAGGCGAAACTACTGGACCTAAAATGTTGAATCACCATCCATTCCATAATACTTTATGTGCTATAAAGTTATTTGAATTCACTGTAATAGCTAAGTGATTTCTATTAATCGTTAGTAGGTTGCAGTTTTGCTCAGATCGGATTAACATTACTAGTCATTACACAGGAGTGAGTTGAAACCATAACTTTGTCATGTAAAGAACACGTAAAATTGCATACAGATTCGTATAGGTTCTACTAATACCAATGCAGATTTGAAAACAGATCAACGTACGTATTAACTCAAAATTAGATCTATGAACAAAGCTTCTTTATGTACAAATAAATTAAAAACTTTTAATGCTCGATTAATATTTATTTCATATTTATGCGTAGCCGTTATTAGATTGCTCGTGGTTTTAATTACTTATATTAAATAACTAGTCCACGATCCAGTTTTAATTTTTAACTTGTTTTAATTGCTAATAAGCACATCGAATTTCAAGGTAAAGTTCACATATAAACACAACACTCCAACGATTACAGTCGACACTTCTTCCAAAGACAATACTACCAAAACTGATCGTTCAACACAGTCCTTGGCCGACGTAAACTGAGTCTGGAAAACTGTCGAAAAACCGAACTAAACTAAACTGTCTCTTAGTCTCTGCTGATCGCATTATATAAGTTCTATCGGAAGTTCTAGAACACTACAAAGATTTCCGACAGATATTTCTCGAACATTAACAATACTTAAACAATTGAAAACATATTAAAAACAATTAGAATTAATACGTAATCATTTACAATCATTACAAAATGCTTAGTAATGAAAATTAAAAATACTTAAACACAAAATTATCCACAGAAATCATTATAAACTGTAGTAAATCATCCTTTAGACATCGTAGCTCACCGTAATACCTACAATTACAAACATTTAAGTAATTCTCTTGCATAGTTCTGTTCTTAAACATATTAAATGGTATTTACATAATTTATTTTCACAAAACAAAATCCAGTTACACTGATTTACGATAAAATACAGGACAAATATACAAAACCATTTTCAATTACACTCTAGCTTGCTACAAAAGCTTCATAATAGCAATTCCAGTTAAAGTTTAGGTTTGATGGCTGTTACACCGTGGTAGAACATCGATGAGAAAACTTCAGTTTAAGCAGCAAAACACACGCAGAGGCGCCTGAGGAGAGAGGTAGTAGCTTCGCCGGAGTGCTAAATGGGGTCTGATGATGAACGGTATCGACTTGTCGTTATCGATAGGCGACACGACTCGACGCTACACGGCGCGGCGCGCAGATTTAATTTCAGATGGCTGCCACAAAGTGGCTGGCGGCGCTGCGAGCCCGGATACACAGGAACGAGATCTCGCCCTGTCCAGTGGATAGACCCGAGCTGCTGTTTACTGCGACCTGGATGTGGTGGGACAGCAGAACAATAGCAGTAACTACTCAGCTGTATCGATTCCTTATACAGCGATTTCATGTTGGTCACATGAATTTTTATGTTTATGGAAAACATATCTTAGCTGATGAAATTGAGTCAGAAACGAATCTAATCAAATCGGTAATACCCTCAACATAATAGGTGCAGGGTATTGTGTTGGAGGAGGGAACTTTTTTCTTTTCGTCTTGCCACATCCCGAATGGGACATATAATTGTGGGTAAGACACTTCAGTCATAGTACTTACAAAGAACACTCCCAGTAAGGATATTTACAACTGTACACTTTATTACATCAGTTATGTACAGTAATTACATGCCTGATTCCCCTTATTCCTTTCTGGACTATAACTCCCATTGCTTTATTCCAGTACGGCCTCTTGCTTTACTCATAATCCAATGGTTCTCTCCCACCTGTTAGAATGGCTTCTCCTGCAAGTTATGGTTCGTCCCCCTACCTCAGCTCCATGGCTCCACAACTGCCCAAAAGACTGTCCTGCAATCGCCCAGAATCGACCAAGTTCGACCCAGTACCGATCTCTCTCTCCTCGTGTCTCCCAGTTTTGTCCAACTTCCACCTCCATAGAATTCATAGTGGGGATTGATTCTGACCAGTACTGACAACTCATTCCCTACCATTTTCCTTCAAATGACGTCTTGCTACAGCTTAATTCTGCTGACTATCTGATCTACTTTGATGTCAGTGCTGTCTCTGTGCTTGAATTCCAGAGCCTCTAACTGCTTTGAATATCTGTTGTAACTGTACTTATTTCAACTGTTGCTACATGCAACTTTCGCTCGACTTCAATAACTTTAGTAACTGTAGCCCAAAATTCCTTGTCCGTCCATTACAGTATTACCGATTTGATCACTTCCCTCTTCCTCTACTTTTTCTATGTGTCATTAGTCTGTAGATTAGTTTGATGCAACGCTCCATCTTTTTCTATTTTGAGCTAATCTCTTAACATCAGCATAGCCCTTAGGAAGCGTGCATAAATTACGTGGCTCGATTCTTTTGATCACCCCCCTCACCTCCCAACATGTGGAAAGTAGTTTTTTCCCTCGTAATTCCAGACGAGATTGTATGCTTTTTTCTCTTACCATACAATAATTGCATATATGATGAACATGACCAATATTGCTTTTATAAATTTTATAATTATAAATATTCTGAATGAAATGATGACGCTAGGCAATCCTGCAAATGATTATTTATTGGGAGAACTTCTTTCTCAGGTACAGCTAGGGATCCTTTCCTTCTTGAGGTGTTACTAAAAACATTCTGTTCATCTTATTCATCATTGCTTATTAATTAATAGAATTGAACAAATTATGCGTGCTATGTAAAAAAATGGAGCTACATTTTTTGTTTTCTTTCGCTAGAGTTCTGTTACATTTGTTTCTATATTATCAGGAAATGATTTTATAAACTGCCTAAAAGATTTCGATAGTTCTTTGAAGCTGTTTTGTATATTTAAAACTCGCTGAAAAATCATATCTGATAAGCCATTTCACACCACACTTCAAACTACTATAATTAACATTTCGATTACTATAATTAAAGAAGCACAGAAATTCTCTTGACAGAACAAAATTAGAATTATTTTATCAACGAGCAGTGCGGTGACACAAGGGTTATCCAACAACTCAAGAGAACTTTGTTTCTCAACATCAAAACAATAGAAACAGTCATTGAAGCAAAAAATCAAACATATGCCAGCATAGTTTCCTATCCCACTCCTCCGCCCCTCCATCTTGACCGAACAACGCTTTTTTTTTTTTTTTGATGCTCCTTTACGACTTACGAGTACATCCTTAATTATATATTCTAATCTAATCCTTAAAAGTTTTTTCTCTCTTTCACCTCTTATCTCCACTAGGATATTAACCATACCGAGCAACTTTACGATGTATTGTATAATGGTAACGAAAGAGCGTAAGGTAAAAAATAGAAATGAGTAGGTAAGGTATACATGAAAAAGGAAAAGTTTGTTGTGAAACTTTTCGTCTTTAGTATAAATCATTTGTTGATCCTGTTTGATGTACGAATTATTTGGTTACTATTTTCCTTAGAGTTCTTTTGCAACTAACTTGTCAGTGTAATAAATACATCTGATATTCTGTCCCAATTGGCAATAACTAATACATGGAATTCCGATTTAAAAATGTGATGACCATAACCCATCAGTTCACAGAAGGAATACTAAATTTACGAGTGCAATTATTTATCAAAACGAAATAAACGTAAATATATTGCATCTATTAGCTCAAAAACAGCAACTGAAACGAATAATTTGAAATTTCGTAGAAGTGTAATTATGAATCCTACCGCCCTGTTTTCATGGAAATGACACTCCAGTTGCTATTAATCAGAGCAAAAAATGATGCCTCATTTATTACCAACTTTCAAAAAGCTTTCGCAATTGGTTCAGTGAATCTGGAACACACTTCGTTCCAATTTTGTATATAACTAACTATACCCGCGACTTCGTCCACGTGGGATTTGAAATTTGTTAATTAATAGATAATCTATCAAAGAAAGTTTGGATATTGTCAGCAATTTCGTTCAAGTAGGGTGTTAAAGTACAGACTTCACTCTTAAAGCGTTTATGTCACAATTAGCACAATGCTAGTGAGCCATAGAAACTATTGCGCTCAACAAAAAATGTTAACAGAAGTTAGAAACACAACAGAATCAAAACAGTAGTAGTGTAATACTTTGTGAGTAATGCTTCTCAAATACAGTCGTGTGTGGAATCGCGTTCCACATGACCTAATTGTAAGTATAGGAATTATACTGGAATATCACTTATCGGAATGAATTAGTGAATTATTAAAAATAAACCTTTCGCGCCATCTCAGTAACATTTCGTGTGAATATGCCCTGAATTGGTACAGTGATTTGTCCATGATGATGCGATTTACGCACTTCTAGGATTTTATAAATAAGGAATATCCACTTTTATCAGGTTTCTAAACACTAGTATCATCGTAAAAAAAAAAAAAAAAAAACCGGTATTTGTTCTTATTTACTCAGCGAATAGCATTATTCACAAAAATCTGGCACGTATAAGCGGTCATCATGTTGAAAACAGAACACTTTTAGGCGTAATCCAGAATTAGATATTCCAACCAGGATATCGTTGCCTTGTTCTTTCTGTGGGCTATCGTAAGAGAAAACTGTTTAAATACCTCTGTTTGTCTCTACTGCACTAACATGCAAACGCAAAATTTTGCAACTGTTGCAATAGTTGGAAAATTTGAGTGATGTTTTTAATCTCTTGCGATATTACTGAGCATACCGGATAAGCAGTTGAAATCCAGGGAGGAGAGATTTCAAACCCCGGTCTTACCATTGTGATTTCATCTCCGGAATTATTCTAGACAGATCCCGGAATCGTTCCCTAAAATGCCCGTGGTCGAATTTTTTCCTCTTCCTGGTCCCGGATTGGTGAGGCGACTGTGAAATGAGGTTTCATCGTGGAGTCATCTCAAGAACTGCAATATAGAATTCTTGTTTTAAGATTCTCAATGCTGAATGTTGAATTCTGGAACACCAACCGAAGAGTGAATGTTGTTAGTCATAACTTCAACATGCCTGATCGCTGTTCAGGACGTCAACCTACGATGGAAGCATGCGGCAGCAGTTAACGATTTAAATTGTCTGTCTGGTGTGGTGAAATATTTACGTAATTTTCCTTAGGTATCTGGATTTTTTTAATGAATATCTTTGTAATTGGATTAAGTATTTAGGTAAATTATTTTCTAGTGGAAAATCTTAATAATTTTCAAGTATTATTTATTGCGCACAGGCTGTGTGATTTTTCAACATTATCTTCCCCACGATCAATGTAAGCCCGTCAGCTCTTACAAACCACATGATTCGTTTACAAACAAAGAAGCTACTAATTCTTTTGCTAACCCGTGCAACCATTTAGGCACCGCGTGGCGTAGAACAGAAGAGAAATTCTTACTTGCCATTCCTTCTTTGAGTAGTCCAGACATACGGAAATAACTCGAGAAAAGATCTGGTGAAGAATGTACTCAAAATACAGGTCTGTGGCTGTTGCAATTGTTGTAAAGGCAGTACGGAGCCTTGCATAGTCATGTTTCAAAAAGACACCCTCAGACAGCGATCCACCTAATATGATTGTAAGACGATGTTGATTTTTTTAGGATATTGGATTTATGATGATCTTATATAACGGTAATCCAACTAGGAGTGCAAAAGAGAGTCTGCATAAGTCTCTGCTGTTGGATGGGTATGAATCTTCTTCGGTTTTGGAGTAATGGATCGCTCGTTATTTTCGTTTGAGGTTGGTGAAAGTGAAACCAGATTTGGTCTCCAGTTATAGCAATGACATCAGCACCTTTTCAGTCTGCGCGCCACTGATATTCTACACAATTCACAACCGATCACTCTTTGAACCCAGGTTTCAGCTACCGTGGTACCCATCTTGTAGACAATTTGTGGATCTGTAGCACAATGTTCGTGAAATTTCATTTAATGTTTCTCGGCGTTTCTCTCTCATTATCTCTTCAACTGCTGCAATGTTCTCTGGATCACAACCTGACCCGAACAAGTATCATCTTCCCATTAAGCCACACCACTTGCAATTTCATACACCATTCGTAGATTTTATGCTCTGACAAACATACGTACACATATTGAAACTTCAGATTCGGATAAATTTCATACTTTTAGCCGTTCAAGACTCAAGAAGAACAGCCATCTTTTTACTGGTTCCGTGACTGTTTCTGCACCTGCACTGTATTGTCACATGGAAGCCATTCTGCAAACTACTTGTAGCACACTTACTGAGTTTTTGGAAAACGGTACGAAATTTCGATACTTTTTAATTAAAAATTTAGTTTTTATTTGACTCACCCACCTGCTATGTGTTTGCACTAGCGAAATTTTTGATGATGAATTTCTTGAAACCTGCTAGTTTTTTAGATAATATTTATAATATATTTGTTTTAAAATATACTTCTTGTAGCACATTCACTTTGCTCTTACAAGCAAGCAGGCAACTGCGTTATTTATCAGTATGCGAAATTGCAATAATAGCTTGTGAATTGCATATATTAATTTTGAATGTGGGTGGTGTGGTTGCTGATAATTCAGTTCTCCCATTTGCGGTCAGTCAGAGTAAACCAGAACCAGAGAGAGAATTTCGACCTAATTTTAGATCGTTGAACGAGTAGACGCTGTTATTAATTACTATCACTTTATTATCCACTAAGTCGTTACAACAGTGATGCAGTATTTTTTCAGAAAAAACACATGCTCGTTATAGATTAAATATGGCTTTAATGTAGAATGTGTAGATGATAAGTGAAATTACAGGCACATTTCGGAGCTTAAGTAATATTCCAAAGTTAACAAAACAAAGGTGTTTAAGCAATCATGCAATTTAAGATAATAATCAAATTTTTAAGTAAAACTTCTTTAAGGCACGGTAGAGTCAAATATGTTAGCGGTACTCTTTATGTGCGCATGCGATGCAACGTTCCATGCATATACACTTAACCATACCGCATGCACACTTAACGTTATGCACATGCGAACTTAACGTTCGGCGTATCTACAGAAGTGTGCTTCAAACTTCTCGTAATTTTCTCTTGGTTACGGGAATAGCTTGGAAAAATTTGTTATTATTGTACAAATGGAATAAAGATAGTATTGTTCGTTCACTCGAGTGCGAAAGAAACATAAAAAATATAAAAAACACAGAAAAAATATATATAAAAAGTTTGTTTCATGTATAAAACTTTAACTTCTTGTACGTGTACACACTGACACACGCAAATTATTATTATTTTCTGTTGATAATTTTGAAATGTCATCATTATTCTGTGAAAGTTATAATTAATGGGGGCTCCATATGACTGTGTTTACGAAACTGCAGCGCAGGTGTAGACGTCAGGAAATTTGTGACACATGTGGTGTAACTGCATTGCAGCGGTACGCGTTCACTTGGGACTATTTGCTCGTGAACAGACGTCTGGCAGCTTAGTCGGACAATGAAGGCGGCCGAGTCCCGCTTGAGTAATGGTTTCTTTGCGGCCCGGTCTGCGCTGGCGGATTAATCTGAAAGCCCGCTAATGCGGCTGAATTATGGCTGCGGATTAAATACATATTTTAGTGTGGAACTGGTGTCGCTTAATGGGTCTCGCGCCGCGCCATTTAGCACGCGGGCGCCTCGTCGCCGTTCGCTGTTATAGGCGTTATCCGGGCTGCCGAACGGCGCGGAAAATATCCGTAAGCAGCGCCGCGCAGCGCCGGCCCTATATCACTTGAGAGCGCGGAGCTGATTCCGTCCTATTCGTTCCTCCGACGAACTTGCTGGCCACTATTACGTAGTCTACCTCAGAGTTTCTCAACATGTGGTCCGCGGAACGCTAGTAGTCCGCATAGATGGTTCAAGTGGTCCGCAAACAGAATATAATAAACTAGATACTGTTTTCCTAATGTATAAGACGATAAGCGATTTTAAACTATAAGCCCTACTGTGTGAAAGTTACGAATAAATCAATTACCAGGAAAAAATGTGTTATTTCTGGGATGAGGCTAGGCCCTTGGGGTCGATAAGAGATCCCCCGTGGTCGATTAATACAGAGGGGTCGATTAATACTAAAGAGAATCAATTAAACTGTACAGGAAAAAATAGGAATGTTCTACTAAAAGCCAGGTCAATAAATAAGAGTAAAGCTCATCCTCTCAATTCTTGTCCGTTTGTGAAGTCATGTGAAGTAAATGATGAAACTTTCAACCAATTACTTTTTCTCACTGAGGTAAGGTGATAGTTACAGTATTGAGAGTTGAAGACTGCTTTAGGGAGGTGGATCCATCGCTATGTGACAAGTTAATACAGTACAATAACCATCTGCTCTTTTTGGGAGGTCTTTATTAGAAATTTATTCCATCTATCCATAGTTTTGTTCCTATTTTTTTTTTTTGGGATTATAATAATAGTGTAAAGTATCTCGTTTTTCTGTTAATTTTATTGGGTGGATTTTATAAATTATTTCTTTGAGTTGTTATGCAGGCCTCCTTATTGCTTAGCATCAGAAATGCCAAATATGATTTAATGTTTTTATTAAATACTTGTGGGGGTCGATAAGAAGGCAAATATCGTATCAAGGTGTCGACGGGGTAAAAAGTTTAGGGACCCCCGGGCTAGGGCAACATTGTTCCCACAACAGTATACTCATTTCCAGTTAGAATTAAAAAGAGCGCCGTACGTATAAGCATTAAGTAAATTACCGTATTCTGAGAGTGTTGTAATAGATGTGCGGTACTCGGTACGTGGTAGGGTTGGTAAATTAATACTGGTAAACTAAACAAAGATAAAAAATGTGTATGGCCTAGTGTCTTTTATTTTATTTTGTGAATGTAGGTCGGTGGTACAGTGTAGCATCCAGCCTACAATAACATTATTATTCAATTGGTTACTAAATATTACGAACCTGTTCAGTAAGTAATTAACTTTTAATATTTCACTTCCTGTTTCGTATTTGTTATTCCGTAGGAATTCGAAACATGCTTTTAGATTTATTATGTTAGAATGATACAATAAGAGATGTTAACAATATACACACAGATTCAATATTAGACCAATGTAAGTTAGTGGTCCGCAGAATTATTTTCAACAATTTACTGGTCTCAGGGTTGAAAAACGTTGATCTACATGAAAATGCAACGTGAATTAGAACAGGAAGCAAAACAATCAGTTATCAGAATCGAAGGGATAGACAGCAAAATTCAAGTGCTGCAGGAATATACAACTTTCTTTCCTCGTCTGAGAGAGCAAAAAATGCAGTATTTCGCAAGCAAAGCATGCTAGCTCCTAAATAGATTAATTTTAGTTAACCTTACATTTTATTAAAATAACTAGCCTCAAAGTCCGTCAAAAATAACGGGTTGAATGGAGTATTGTGGCAACTAATTTCTTTTCAGTTACTTAACTAAATAGAATTGTTATAAAATAAACCTCAGTGCAATTCCTCGTGCCCTGCGTTGTAGTGAAAATTTCAGTTGTATTCTTGGTTTACGCTACATTTCAACTTAATCACAAGCTCCGCTGACATGGCCGCTAGAATACAAAGCTTCAGTCACTCATATCACGCATATATTCTTCTTAGCTTATTTTTTTGTGGAAGTTTCATAGAAGAAAAATAAGTTTACATACCATATCATCAATGCTCTTGGCAAGTTATAAACTTCAGGTTTACTGGCCTCGTCACACTTACCTGAAGGTGACGATGGGGAATTTAGGCGTAGGAATATTTTGTTTAAACGCTTTTTCCTCGGTTAGCTTCCTGAGAAGAATATATTAATACACAACGCCCAGAAAAACATCGTTAGTCTTTCTTTCGTTTTTCTTTCAAGCTTTATGCTTCGTCAATGTCGAGGTCGAAGACGGAAGAAGACTGGATGCAAGGAACTATGAAGGAACCAACTTGGTAATGGCCTGGAATAATTTCTGAAAACCGGAGGAAACCGAAATCAGAATGGTCGGAAGGGTGTTTGAATCGAGTTCCTCCCCAGTGCCACCCCGGACCGTAAGCTCACACCTTCCAAGCTTGACGCCAATGATGAGGTATGGATGCTCGATTAGCTGTTGAGTGAGTGGAGGCTTTCCAGGCGAACTGATGCAGTGTTATCTTCAGGGGTGTTCCGCCGAATTGTGTCGTATTAACATTACGTTTCGACAGCTGACTCTACTGTCTTCATCAGATGTCGACACATGATGAAGACAGTAGAGTCAGCTGTCGAAACGTGTTTAGTAGACCCCATCCGGGTGAACACCCGTGAAGATTACATTACGTTCGATTAGCTATTGTTCAATTCTTATGATTCTGGCTTCTGCCTCAATAACTGTTTTCAAGACAAGACATTTGTTCGTAGCGTGTCGTTGGTACGTTTTAACAATAATACTTCCACTGCGACTTATCACAGGTTACAAGGCAACATTTTCTTCACAATATAACACTGTAACAGTTAATTAGTATCTGATGTTCGGCTCTAATTTTAGAATTCCTGAAATATCAGTGGTCCCTTACGCCTTGCCGTGCTTACCTTGTAGTCACTACATTCTACAGCTACGAGAAACGCAGTCAACTCGACCTATCAACGGTGTTCTTTACTACGAATTAACACTTGTGATTGGGAGAAACTATTTCAGTTGTGGAGACGCATGGTAACTTCTACTTCTTTTTCTATACTCCATGGCTGCGATAAGTTCTTTCAAAAGTAATGGGTTGTTGTTCTCCTTACAGATTGAAGCCTAGGTAATAAAGCATGGCAAAGGAATTATGATGCACTTAGAACTGAAGTAGTGACAGGTACGATTTATATTTTTGGTCGGACTTCTAGAAATTGTTGTATTACTATTACAAACACATTACACATCATCAAAAATATGCAACTGTATACAATTTTGAGGATTTAGAAAGTTATGAATAAATACTACAGCTGTCATCGACTTATACGTTAACTGAAGATAACAGTTTTTTACTCCTGTAAGACTTTCTTCTTTAATGATAGATTAGCCGATATATTGTTAGTTAAGCAATACATACGAAACGTAATACGATACGAATTTAGTATAAATCCAAAATGCGTTTTGAAGCATGTTACCAATAACGTCATGTTATATTCACAGTACGTCTCGTTGTTCGTTAATTCTCTGGAAGTCTCCATTGCAACACAACGGCCCAATTTTTTCCTGTTTAATATTACGACTTATATGCATATTATGAGCCATTGGCTTAATTTTCAACATGATTCTACTACTTTACTGGCGTCATACTTCACATTACTACTGCAATCTATTCCATGTCTACCATCAATTTAAAAGTTTCTATTCAATTTTTATAGGATTTATAATTGTTTCGTCGTTAATAAGGTTTAAGACAGATGATAATCGTCGCCTTCATACTGCTGAAAATAATTCTATGGCCTTGAAATGAGAAGTGGAATACATAATGTAACATTATATGTTACGGAAGTATTTTTAGTTGAAAAGAAGAAGCGCAGTTAAGTTCTGTAAGTAGTTATTGTAAATTACTTTCCGTGTTATATAATTGAATATAATTATAATATTATACAAAATCTACAAAGTTTTAGCTAGCCGTTTGGCCGTTTGGTGTTGTGTGCCGAAATATTTGTGGTAATAATGGAACACAACCCAGAAATACTCCTATAACAAGTTATAGATTAAATGTCAATGACATTCTATAGTATGATCAATGGAGAGGAAGCGACAGAGGAAGTTGTTATTGGTTATTGATTTGCGAACTTTCCGCTTACTCTCCGTTCATTTGAAGCATCAGCCATAAATCAGCGATGTTTGCTGAAAGAGCCTAAACGATTTCGTTGTCCTCCGGGGATAACAAAGAAACGTTCGGCTGCATTGTCTTGCCAGGGAGCGTGAGTGTGAGTGTGTCTGAATCTAAGTAAGATATTTTCTTTTCTTTTTCATTATTTTCGTACTTGCTTGCCACTTGCTGTGCACGGAAATGATTTAAAACACCAGTATAATCATATTTTATGCTTTCCAAACGGATAATACCATCCGTAAGGGTGATTTAGATAGTATTAGTGTGTGTTTTAATTGTTAGTTGCCAAATTAGAAACACTGTCATTTGTGTTACTAAGAAAACATTATGACACTGTAACCTCATGTTCCTCGCCATTAATTTCATTTTTGGAATTAGTACTCGTTTATTCATAGCAAAAAATCGTATTTGGGAACAGGACTTTAATTTTTAGTTAAGTTCAGACTACAAAAGAAACGTAAATAAAATACCAGTTCCATCTGATTTACAGAGACACTGAAAAACCTAATCATATTATTTAATTACTTATTTTATAATTACTCTAAATCTAGTAGTTCCTTTTAATTCGCTCTTTTGGAGCACCCTTTGGTATTTATTTGTGCCATTGACCCCAATGTAATAAAGTCATACTATAAGTTAATACCACGCTGTTTACCAGCGGCTGGTCCCGAGAGCCTTTCGCTTACTATTTGGGGTTAGCGCCGCTGTCGTCATCTTTCTTTGAACGGTGTTACTTATGTCTGGCGCGATCAGAGTTATTTAATTTATGGATTAAGTGGTCACTGAGGAGACAGTGGGAGGTCGTCCAATTATTCGCCCAGATGATGACTGAAAACTACCGAAAAGTAGTATTAAGGTAAATAGGTACGCAGCGCCCCAACACATGAGAAATTTCAACTGTATCGAAACATATTATCCTGATTCTCCATTTTATTTGTTCTTAAATGAGCATATGTGCAATCATACAACATAATTTTCTTCCTTTCAATGTATAGGCGTTTCCTACTGTTCCTGCCACAGTTACTTATTTTGACTGCTCTCCCTAAGTCTCTCTCTTCATTTAGGATAATAATTAATGTCAGTTTTGAATTATAGTTTTTTTTATTCTTTGAAGTGTTGTTTCAGATTTATTTGTGTTGTTCTGTACGTTCATTTATTAAGAAATTACTGTTACCCGCAACTTTGTGAGCATTGACTTGGAATTTTGTTGATAGATTTGGATATAGAAAAATGTAAGTTTCATAAATGCTGTCTAATAATTTTAGCTGCACTGCTAGAGCTACGCCCTATGTCTGAGTTACGCCTGCGAGGTACATAAAAAGAAAAGAAATAAAAATGTATTGATGACCAAAAACCTTTGGGTCAACACAAAATAATGATCTGGTGCAGCACTATAAAGATTTCCTTCTTTCTTCTTCTTCTTCTTTTTTTTATTTTTTATTTTTTAAATTTCACCCCTATTGAATCAATTGCCCTCTCGGTTGCACTATTAAATACCTTTGGGGAATATGAAATTGTTCTCCCCTCTCAATAAATTGTGTCTGTACAATAGATTTATGAACAAATTGAGTGCGAGAGAAACAAAGCCTGAACGGCCGTTATAAATTTACACGGACCTACACACTACCCGCCTGTTTTTCACCGTTCGGTTAGTTTTCATGACAAAATACGTTATTTATCTCGGAAAAAGATATCCTATACCCAACTTAATGATACCTAGTATTTTCTTGTCAACTTTTATCAAGATCGGTTTAGTCATTTAGTCGTGGAAACGAAACAAACAGACAGAGTTATATTCGCGTTTATAATATTAGTGTCGATAAATTCTGTTCTTTTATGATCTGGCTGATAGGAAATTGTACCTTTTGGTACACCGTTTGACTGATCCAAGGACACAATATCTAGTTATTGTTCTGCTATTTCTTTAAGGAACAGATATTTCACATGTGGATAACCAAATGTATCCACCTGCAAACTGCACGACATGTCAGTCCCGATTGCGGCGCGGTGAACGTTGTGGAGGGAACGAGCAGTGTTTGCTGAGTGGCCTGGTGCTGTTCGTTAGGGGGGCTCATGCATTATTCACGGCCCTCTACTTAGCAGCGTTCCGATAATTGGCAGCGGGGGACTCTGGGCGTGGCTCGACGGCTGCTCGTCTTAATTCCGGGGATCGACGACCAGGCACGTCGCTAGTGGACGACAACGACTCTCGCCTCGCTAACTACAACGGATGCGCGCAATGTTACTTAACGGGTATATACAGAGCTCCCAAGACGACGTCTAGCGAACATCCGTCTAAATACACTAGTCTTCTTTACTCAGTTAGTCTGCTAGTATCTTGAGGGCCACGAAATAATTTACAAATAAATGTAATATCAGGAAAGACTTTTTACCGTGACCTGGATCCCATGATATCGGATATTGGAGGAGATAAAGCTACATATTCGATACCTAGACCCCGATATTAGAATTATGTATTGCTTACATTCTACGTGTTTCTCCGTCAGTCTCGTAGGACAGGTAGTTGAGTAGATCTTGAAAGGGGCGCAGTTCCAGTCGTTTAACTTTGTCGAGGATAGAATCCCACCAGTACCCTTCGCAGTCAGTAGTTCTGCCTATTGACATACGCGTACGTCGTGACATAAATTCACAACTACCAGTAAAGTATATTTCACAAAAGACAGCATGTCCAGGAGCTGCAAATATTTTTTTTTTCCATGAAAAATGAGTTAGTTTCAGATCTGCCCGTGTGGCTCAGCGCGAGCTCGATCCCAGGACTACGCGTAACGGCCGTCCTCATTGCAGTTTCAGGTGATTCCCCGCAATCATTTAGAAAATTTTGCTACGCAGTTACAGAATTTGATAGATACCTGATACTATACTTTCAGGTAACAATGAAAGGAAATAACTGCCACGAGGCAATATTTATATGGAAAGGACAGAAAACGTACACCCAACACTCACCAAAGTTGAAGGGAGGAGGGACAGAGCAACACAAAACAACACACAAACAAGAAACTAGAACATTTCTGGTAAAACCTCTTTTCAAGTAAACAGAAGTGGCAGAGCTTGAGGAAGCTTTGCGTTCGACACAGCAGCGATAATATAACTTCGAGTATAAATCATAAGGATGATTAAAATGGGAAATAATAATAATAATTGAAAAAATAATAGTAATAAAAAATATAAATAAATAAATAAAAATATAATTGAAATTTTTTGAAATAAGGTCAATAAATATATATGAATCTATTGTGCTGGTGGCCATTGATGGATGTACAGGGTTACGATGGAAGATTTTAACGGAAATTAAGGCCTGGGGGATGTCTAGTCTGCAGGATATGTTGATATGCCAATTCCCACCTGCGGAGTTCAGGTTGGGAGGTGGTATCTGGAAGTACTCTAATGGCTCTGACTGTGAAGCAGTTATTAAGGTCGCGAGTGTTATGAGTACTGGCATGGTGAGCAACAGGGAGGTCTAGGTTTTGGGAGCCTGTTTGTCTGTGGACCATTCATTCTGATGGATAATGAGCGTAATTAGCGTCAACGGTACCACCAACAGTGTTTGTATTCAGCCAACGGTATTCCGCATGTTGTCACACTGCTTCAAGCAAGTCTGCCAAACAGTTATTATTAGGAAGTTATGAGCTATGCTAAACTGATCGGTGCTATCGGAATAGTATTATTCAGTATGTGGTCCTTGGAAACAGTAGTTTATTACAATGCCATGGGAAAGTTATTAACATATGCCGTAAACATTTATTTTGGCTGACGTTTTAGTACTTTACTGCCTTTACCTTGGAGATATGCCAGGATTTCCGTTTTTTATTTCCTTGTAGCGGTTTCTGTAATACTCAAATTGATCCTACCAACCTGTATGCTTTGCAGCTTCACTTTATCCTGAAATTGCCGCATTTGTTTATATATTATACCGGCAGATAGAAGACTAAACACTATAGTGCAGTTCCAGTACACTCAGAGAGAAAATATACAGAAAAATAGCATACGGTACAAACAAATGCAATAAAAATCCAATGATCCCGGGAGTAATGTACAAAAACAAGAAAATGGGAAACAATGTAAAAGGAAGTAACTCTTTATTTATATCATAAATTAGTTGTGTTCTATGCAGAAATACACACTCAACAGAAACTAGCACTGAAGTTGCTTTTGAGAATGAAGTGAAACGCATTACCTGAAAAATAAAAGTAAACAAACTCACTTCCATTGGTACGACATTAATTACTCGCAAATTGAAAACAGAGATTAATACCACTTGTAATTTTGTTTTCATTTTTCAGAAAACAATGAGCGCCAATACACTGCTACGGCTATAGGAATACGCAAATAATTCTTTCTGAACGAATTACACCTGTAACAATACTGTCATATGAATACGGATGGGTTACAGAATTTTAATTAAAACAATGTAGCTAGAAACCTAGGCTTAAACTCTATATTTCTAGTTTTCCAAAAGGGTGCGAATAATGGGAATAGCAAAGTACATTGCAATTTTTTGTGTAAAAATGTTCTAGACATATGGATGATTAGAGATACCCTCAAGGGACACCATCCCTCGTCAAATAGAAGGCCATATGGTATATAAAATTATGATAACTTCGTTAGCGTTCCGTTTGTGTATGTCCAAAAGGCAAACAAGAGATTAGAGTATGCTTGCAGCCCAGATAAACGCTATACTTGCTTGCTTTTGGCCTTTTATGCTTCGTCGTTAGGTCATTAGAGGTGAGAAACTGCTGCGACAAGGAATTTGGGAAGGAATTAGGCCATGGACTTTTGTAGGAATCATCTCGGTATTCACCTGGAGTGTTTTGTGGAAACCTTGAAAAATTCAAATCTGGGTGGCCGGACGGGGAGTCGAACACGCGTCCTCCGGAAGGAAGAACAGAGCGTTACCGCTACCCACGACACTCGGTATTAGTCCTTGTACATTAAATACAGTATATTTTTTTATTTTGGGGAAAATTTCAAGATCTTAAACAAATAGATTTTGTAGGTAGACACTGCAACAAATATGGTCTAAAATTTGACTGCTGCTCGCGTCTTGTTTTTTCAGTAAAAAAAAAAAACAAAAGAAAAATATCTCAGATTAAACCTAGCTCAGCTCTAAATATGTATACTACACTCGTTGGAGTAGAGAGGTTTTCTTGACGCCGTTCACTTGTACGAAACTCCAAGAGAGTATAGCCTATTTTTTTTTTTAAGATGATCGGCATGGTTCAACTAAATAAACAGCATGCCCTAATTTGAACTGTCAAATTCATCCGTTGAAAAGCTAGAGGGCCTGATCCACAAGGACAGGAATAGGGCTCTGTTCCGCTTTGGTTGCGGAACCCTAAAAAATACATTTGTTCTTCGTATATTATTTATGTTGAAGGAACTCTTATGATTAAAATAGTTAACTTATAATTTGTCTATCGTGATTTTTAAATCTCCAATAAAAGAATTCAGAGGGATGAATCTTTTGTAAATATTATGTAAAATCAGAACTTTTCAGGATTCTTTGTTCTTCTGTCTGCTTGAAATGTGTGTACAAGAAGAGGATTATACCGTACAAGGCTCGTTCAGTAAGTTTCTGGCATGACGAGGAAATCAAAATATTTAAATTATGTGAAAACGGCATATAATTTCTTAGACCTTTCTAAAATATCGGCAAAAATTACAATATCCAGTGACTAACCTTTATTCCCTTATAGCTGATCATTCCAGATGATGTACACTTTTAATCTGAAATGGAGAGGAACAAAATTCTTTCTGTAATGAAACAACTGTACAATAAATAGATTTCACTGGAGGAAATTCATGAGAGTATAATGTGTAATCGCCGTGCTGGGTACTTGAAATAATTTGCTTATTAATCTTTACCTATAGACAACATGACACATTGCATTTCAGGATTATTTAAAAATGAATTGAACTGAATGAAATTTCAACCATCAACGAGGAAAGCATAATTTATTCATTAATTATACAATAAAAAAAAAACCTTGTTAAGTGGAAACAACTGGACGAGCCATGAGTTTAACAGGGTGTATGTTTCGGGCAAATAATTGTGAACCTCTGGTGAATGGAACCCAGAATTACCTCAGTCGGTGATTCCGCAGTGTGGTGCTTGCTCGTCGAACTCCATGCCAGGTCTCCTGTTTTTCTCCGCAATCCCACATGTGTCCACGGCCGAACAGCGTGCCGTCTCCCTCCAGAGTGCCGAGTCCTTCATCCCGCGACCACTCTCTGGTTCGCCGACCTTGAGGCGGCCAGCTCAGCTCAACCCCCACCACATGCCACCTAGTACCACGCCAGATCTCGTTTCGGCATACGAACAAAAGTGTATTTTTCAGGCATAAATGTCTGTAGAAGACGAAAACTGTGCTCGGCCGAAGAAAGCGTAACCTGCAAAGTTGATGTGGAAATGCACCACTCTGACCTTTTCTGTATGGAAACTACAAATGGAAACGTTAAGAGAAGGTGACCCTGCCTACATTGCGATTTAAAAGTAGGTTAGAGTGGAATACAAGTGAGAATATATTTTTAGAAAAAGAATGATCACGGTTATATGTGCATACCTTGTGAAATTACTGTAAGCATCTACTAAGGGAAGGAGAGGAGACAAGCTATCTAAGAGGTACTGTTTCGTCAGAAAAATTATCTGTCACTGGTCTTTCATTTGCAGTGCTGCAGTTCATGAATGTTGGTTTCAATTATTCACCAGATTTGCTTATTTCTAACTTCTGGTTATTTCCAAACCCTGAAAAGAATCTGTCTGGCACTCATTTCAAGTCAAATGATTTTGTAATGATTGATGTTACTTCATATTTTTGAAACCCTTGAGGCCTCCTTTGATGCTGACTGCATTTTTTTCATTTATTATCTTTCCCTCCAAGTTTTTACAAAGAATGTCTCAAGATTCTCTCTGGATGGTGCTGATTCAAAATTAATTAGTTCTTCAATTAACGGGTTACTTTAGTCTGGTCGCCGTATGTTTTTGCTTATTACTAAAGGATAATATGACTAAGGAGTTCAATAAAATAACAAGACCACTGATACTCATTTAATTTAACGTTTTATTCTGTCAAAATCTTTACAAAACAAAATACGCGGTTATGCGTCAAACTTCGTCCAGATATACTAAAGCACATTACAAAAAATTCCTCTTAAGCCAACATTCTTGCTTGACAACTCACAAAAAATTAGCAGCTCTACTGACAGCAACTGTTTCTGCTCGCCTTTGCAGCGCGCTTAAAGAAGCGACAGAGAAACATCCAGAAAATAATAACTAGTGCCAACAGACGTCTCTCAAGCGCTAACAATTACGTTGACAATCAAATTCGTACCAAAACAATTAACACTAGTACAGCATCGGTCACAATCATTAGGAAACACTTAAAAATTAAACTTAATACTTTTTATATGTATTAAACCACAAAAATGAAAACATAAACCACTCCAAAAAGCCGAAAATCGACCTCAAAACACCATGGCTTATATCAACATTTATAATTACAAGCTTTTAATAATACTTCACACTTTATATTACTTCTGATCATATTACATATCATTTACGCAATATTAATTCACATGAAAAATTTACAAGTTCGTATTTAATCACTTCTTTCTCTCTATACTTAATTGCTAAGATTAAAATTCATAAATGCTGGGTCTCAAGGCTTTTACATCTGGTGTTAAACGAGAGAAAGAAAAAAGACACAAAAACATTTTTAAAAGGGAAAAAAAGCCACCAATCTCCAGCACATATAACTGAGTTGGCATCTTCTCATTATCCAAGTATTTCACTATCTATGCTGCGATGCCAGAAAAGCGTTGCCTAAAGCAACCTTCTTTTGATGCGAAATAATCTGTTGTATCGTTGATAGGTACGCGTTCTCCATAAATGAAATGCATTTGATATAGTATATTACGAGTACATGTTACTGACCAATGTATCTTACGGATTTTCCACCAAACAGCTGCACTAAAGATTTGAAAGAAGTGTGTGGAAATCGGAAGGAGCCTACATATTTAAAAATAAAACATTATATCTATTAACTCATGTGTATCAAAAACGTATCAGATTATCCAAAAATTGATGGCAAGGCCGGGTATTTATGGTTGTGACATAATATATTATCTTCTAGAACCTGGGAATGCAGTGCCTGTGTATGTTCCATGGCTACAGCTTCTATGAAATAAATTCGAAAGTTTATAGGTGCAGAACACCTGAAAACGTTCTTATGGAGAGAGCTGTATCCCTCGCTGAGGTCTGACTGCATTTCACGTGATGAATTCATGCGCTATCGGCTCTGGGTTATCTGCAATCTCTCACCGGCCGGAAGCCTGTGTGTCACTTCCAATTACGGCCATAATTCATACCGACTGGCTGCCACGATAAATATGTGGCTCGCCATGAACACAGCGTCGATGTATGAGATCCCAAACTCGATAACGACTACTGCTTTCAAAGGAATCTCCGGGGCTCAAGTTTATTACATCGCTAGCCATATACTACGATTTCGAATAGTACTGGGCTACATACAAAACTTTACTAGTGCGAAGGAAACATTCCTTCGCTGTTGGAATACGTGAAGCGAAATGTAGAAACATTCATCGATGGATTGGGTACAGGTACTGGATGAGGTGACGATGGTTGATAAAGGATAATCACCCGCATGAAATTATTGCGTAGACTTCCGCCGTCTTTGTCGTTTTCTTGGTTCATCGAGTGGAACTGAGTCGATTTTTTGAAACCTAACGTTTTAGTCATCATGCTGCGGCTTTCCTCTATGATAGTACTCTGATGAAAGACACAGCATGATAGCTGAAATATTAGGTTTAAAAAACATCGACTAAGCTCTTGCCGGAGAACAAAGAAAACACAAATATGAAGTTAGTTCAAAATTGTAATTTAGTGCCACATGAAAGAAACAAATTCTGAAATTATGGAACCGAGCGGGGCGGTGTAACGGTTAGCGTTCTCGCCTCGCATTCGGGAGGACGGCGGTTCGAATCCCCGTCCGGGCATCCAGATTTGGGTTTTCCATGGTTTCCCCAAATCACTCCAGGCAAATGCCGGGATGCTTCCTTCAAAAGGCCATGGCCGAATTCCTTCCCATTCCTTGCCCCATCCTTGCCCCCCATCCTTTCCCGTTTCTAAAGACCTCGATGTTAAAAAGAGACGTAAAGCAGTTACAAAAAAAAAAAAAAAAAAAAAAATGAAAATTTCCTACAGTTAGCAAAAACCAGCGAGAAGTGTTATTTGAAGACTGTGACTGATCAAGAAGAAGAGTATCTAAGCGTAGAACAAAGCGTAATGTTATTAAATCTCTTACAGGTGTGTACCTAAAACAATATGAAGTTTTTGAGTGACTTGCAAGTCGGGTATGCTTAACATAACCATGTATAAACTTGTAATGTTCCGAATGAAAAACATGTGCGCGTGTTTCTTTTCACGTCGTGTGTATGTCGGTCTCAGTGGAGGTTCTGCTTGTGTTTGGGGGTTGCCAGCCCCTGAGTGTTTCGTTAGATATGACGGATGGCAGAAAACAGTCCCAGGACAGGACCAAAGCTCAAGAGGAGCCTGGACTCTTTCAGTAAACAAATAAAATAAAAAGGAAATCTGTATCAAAGAATGATGGGTAAGGGGAAGCCAGGGAGGACAGCCAATAGAAAAATTTGTATTATTATTATTAACAAATGGAGATTTTGTTGCATGTCCTGAGCCAACCAGCGGGAAGAGCTTCCCTCCAAATACAGATATTGACAGACATCATCAAGAGGGGGTGGAAAGCGACGCTTGGTCCGGCAGCATTTAAGACAAGAGGAACTTGTTGGTTGCGTGCCGAGGGCGGTAGATCGGCAGCCCAGCTGACCACGGGAGTGACAGCAGGGAGGCAGCCAGCCGTGACGGAGAGCTGGTCAACCCACCGACTGCACAACTTAGATTCGCGTGCACGGTAATCACCATTCAGAAAAAGGAACTTTTGCATCAACTCCGTTTTACCCTAGATATCGCCCCGAGACAGACTCTCTTGCTCCACCGAGAAAGTTATGTATCCTTGTATTTCAAAAAGAAAATTAATCTTTGTAAAATTTTGTGAAGTAAACAATTCAAATACATAAGTAAATTGTAAAGCAAGATTGTGAACCTTGTTTTCAATAGATCCCATCCAGTCCTGTAATGTGTTATTTTGCTTGGTTATTTCAATAATTCGTGTTTCAATAATAATACTTTGAGATCTGCATGTTGCTTCCCTCAGAATAGGGTACACTCCAATATCTGGCGACCACCTGATTTGTTTTTATGCTTAATATTATTTGGAAATTAATAACTGGTAATGCACGGCCACAGTAAGGTCGATAAGTCGCTTTCCTAACGTAGGGAACACTTCAAATTGAACGACTTGTTAGCCGACTCCGGCAGCGTAGCGCACTTGCTTCGCGTTGTAGGGGTCGCCGGTTCGAGTCCGGCCTAGGGCATGGGTGGTTTTAACTATGTGTCGTGTCTTGCGTTGTCCTTACCAGAAATTAAAAAATAATAATGAATACAATACGATATGTACACATTAGAAAAACACGAATACATTGTGGTGGCTGTATGGTTAACAAGACCAGATGCCATTTAAAAAAAAAAAAAATCCAACTTATGGCATCCCTGTTCTACTGGAGGAGCTCAGGCAATGTCGACGGATTTGTCTTGATAAACCTCCACTGGCGTTGTAGTAACCACAGCGATCTAGTTCCACAAGACGCGCCTAGCTAATGTCAAGAGATCAGTAGCTGGACAGCTACCAGGCGATCCTCATCCCCAAGCAGATGGGATGATGAGTGTATTGATCAAATTAGCTTGTTATAATATGGTAATTCAAGAGGAGTAGCACACAGTGAATGGTTAGCGCTTGTATGAAGCTAATGCTAGAGCTAGTCATAAAACAGGGTGTAGCATAAGGATGTTTATTTACAATGTACTCTCACAGAGATCACACATAAACAGATACATTCATGATAGATCCTTACTATAGACTGCGGCCCATTAGTTAGATACTATGCTTACATTGGCGATGGTATTGGAGTGCCGAGTCTGATCGGTTCTTCATCTCGACACTGTCCCGCTGTCCGAGTCGAGATGCCTCCTGTCTCCTCAACTGCACTCGAACTGAACTCGAACTCCAAATGGTTACGACTAAGTGGATCGAGACCCTATGAATATCTCTCCCACCCACTCGTACCTCTTGGGCCGACCTTAACTATACTTGGTTATCCTAGCCCAAGGCTGCCCAACCATAGGCCTGCAAACGCATTTGAATTTGCCCACCAACACCAATAGACTAGAATATGATATCTCAAAAACCTCTGCAAAAGGTCTCATTGATGTTTTTTTACATAAAAATTCCGCAGCAAAGTTCTCATTGATGGTTTTTACTTTTTCATTGTAATTAAACTGTGTTAGTTACGTCCGTTGTTATATTTACGTGTTTATTGTAACTATAGGCAAGTATAGACCTATGTTTCCCGCAGGCTAACTTAGAATCAAACTTGCGGCCCATCTCCAAAATGGTTGAGCAGCCCTGTTTGAAGGACAGGGTGCGCGCCATCGTACACAGTAGCAGCCCACGGGTGTTACCGTATTCAGCAATGAAAACATTAACTTTTCCTTGATTGAAATTGGTCCTAATATTGGGACATGACTTGGGCTCGACAAACTTTTTCTATTGAACACAGCTCTCGTGAATTATGAATGAGTTTCCTTATATTGTCTGATATTCCAAAAACTGCTGTTATCAGTAAGTCTTATGGAAAATTTGGAGTTTACCTTAATTAATCCAGGCTAGAATATGATCTCAACTCCTGCTGAGGACCAGCTGAAGCAACGCTTTCATTGGGGTCTGGTTAGCACTATTAGCTAAAAGGTTGTTTTGTTATTTCACAAAATTTGTGTTGTTACACAGTATCTGGTAGCAACGAATATGGAGACAAAGCTGGAACTCTGCATATGTGAAACATCCAGGTATTGAAAACCTACAGCTGGACTTCCGGGATTCCGTTTGAAGAGAGACCAGTGAGTCAAACTAAATCGCCTAAGAACAGGTCACGCCAAATGTAACGCCACGCTCTATAAGTGGGGACTTCAGGATTCTCCTGTCTATCTCCTTCCCTGAGTGTGGAGTACATCATCAAGGAATATCCCTTAAAGAAGTACGATGGGCCATTTCAAGATGTTTTCAGTGCTAAAACTTGCTTCATAAAATGGCTGCAACAACTGGACTTCAGTTTGGGAATGCTACCAATGTTATTGTCGTTGTATATGTTGTAGATATTTATACGTATTATTAGTACAGCAAATAAATAAATAACCTGGTAGCCGAAGAGTCTTTATGGAATCAGAACCACGGAACGTACTAGCGTGTTTCACATGAGGCTTTCTGGAGGTGATGTTATTTTAAGGGCCTACAAATTTCCAGTTGGTATTCGTCCATCTCGACTCTCATGTCAGACACTTCGACCGCTGGTGCGACAGCTGTTGGCGGATGTCAGCTCTGGCGGCCAGGAGCGCGAGTCCGGAGTTTGCGGATCGCGGCCCTCCACCACAGGCAGGGGCAGCAATAATTAACGGGTGGTGTGGTGCGGTGCAATATGCCGCTCTCTATGCCGCCAGAGTGCGGTGCGGTCTACCACCCGCCGCGCCTCGCCACAGTGATTGCCCGTCTGCCGCCGACAGACCAGTCCTCTCTAGGCTGCAATACAAAACTTCCGCAGCCACACCATTGCTCCTGTAAAAATATTGTTATTTATCTACCATGTTATTCCACAAATTGACAACCATCATTTTGCAGTCAATAACAATGGGAGATGGTTTTATGTCATTTATCATCATTATCAACTTCAACCATTTCCAGTCACTGGCTGTGTCTAACTTCTGCAGATGCTTGTCCATTTTCATCTTTCTTCCCATCTCCACTCTGCCACCTTGATACAGCCCTCTCCTCTCTTCTGTACACAGTCCTCCACTCCTCTCAGCCTCGGTCTTCTTCTGGATCTTTTACCATGCATAGTGTGCGCCACAAACGATGGCGGGTCGCGCAGAGAGAGAGAGAGAGAGAGAGAGAAATAGGAATGACATAGAATATGCGACGTTACCGCGTTTAACTATTCGCTGTACACATCTAAGGCTAATATTACATGCTTCATCAATTCTCTCCTGAGGTCTAGCAACGTCGCAGTTCGGTCATCTGGCATCTGTTTCGCAGTTAAAATGCTTATATACTTTAAAAATTTGTTCTCTGCATTGACTATGCAGAACCTTACGCTTTTGCTGCTTGTCTTCCCTTATTTAGAATAGGAATTATTGCGATTCTCACTGATTTACAACCGTCTACTTCACAAAAACATGGCATTCGACACTCTAGTTACCACGACAGGCTCTGGATTGTTACTGAATTCGATTGGCTACTGGCAGAGCGATGACGTACATGCGCATAACCTCCCTAACCGGGCCGCCATCGTTCGTGGCGCTCACTAAAGAGAAGAATGAACTGCCTTCCTCGGAGCTTTGGTTGTTATGGCATCGTGATGGTGTCTTGCGCTCTCCACAGGAGTAACTGGGTCAAGCCATTGTAGTGGAATAAATTTCCCCCATTTGTCCTATGCCAGAAGCGAAGAAAAGTATTATTTCACGGTTGTTAAGATTTGGATGAATCCTTAAATAATTCGCAGTGCGTATGGAGGAGAGCATGCGCCGCTGTGAATGTTGATTCATCTATAGCATGGGGACGTTAAACTTGACACCCTACATATGTTTTTGGGAAGAGGCTGGAATCCCTCCATTCTTTCATCTCTGATTTAAAACACTCTACAATGAACACACACGCATTACATTCATCCACACAAGACGCTAACATTGGCGAAGGCATCGGTAAACCAAGCAAGTTAGAGTTCTCTGGTAGGAAGGAGCAATTTTCCATCAAACAAGCCTCCGTTCAACACTGATATATCAAATTGTTCCTTGACCTAGATTAAAAAGAAAAAAAATAATTCTACTTGGAAGGACAAAACAAAACGAACAGAACCCAAAATTGAAGCCACCCATGAGTTAGGCCAGTCACAAAACGGTGACGCTTACAACGTTTGGTCATCGCGCTTGCTCCTACGCTGCCAACGATCATCATTGTTTCTAAAGTTCCGAATATTGATAATCTGACTCGGTTACAAACGTGAACATTTTATAAACAATTGAAGGTACTAGTATTGATCCATAATATTACAGTCGTAGAGGCATATCTCAACTGTTTATTTTGTTTCTTTCTTACTGGAAGAAACTATTCCTAATGTATTTGGCACTATCTTTAACGAAATAAAATAGTTGTTACCAAAGGAGCCTAAATACTTCAATTAATGTATGGTGTTTAAGACTTAGGATTACAACCAGTGTGTAGTTCTCGATCGTGAATGTTCATCACTGACCCAAGTGAGGTCCGGGGTCCCTCAGGGAAGTGTGTTATGGCCCCTGTTGTTTCTGATATATATCAATGATTTGTGTGTCGTGATGGAGGAAAAAATAAGACTATTTGAGGATAGTACTATTATTTATTGCGAAATAAAATACCAGGGCGACTGTTCTTTGTTAGAAGCAGATTTTGTAAAAATTATAGCCCGGTGCGAAGGCTAGTAGTTAAGGCTAAATGCTAAAAAGTGCCAAGTCATGCATATATGGAAATAAAAGAATGGATATCATTTAGCTCTTAATATGTAATAAATGACACCGTCCTTAGTTGGTCGCACTAAGTACCTAGTAGTAATAATCCACAATAATTTGTTGTGGAAATAACATATTGAGAAGGAAATTAGAAAAACAAACCATATGCTCCGTTTTGTAAGTCGTAATTTCAAGCAGTATACGCCAGAAGTTAAATCGATTGCATACAAAGCAATAGTGCGACCTTACTTAGAATATTGTTCCTCTGTATGGAGTCCCCATAAAAAAATGATTAAGAGAGGTCCAAAGAAGATCAGCCTGATTCGTGACCGATACATGTAGCTAGAGGAAAGGTGTAAGTGTGTGTTAGATTGAGAAGTTCATGACACATCTATTTCAGGATGTCAGCAAACACAATTTACTTCCAGTAACATTCATGACCTAGAAAATAAAGTAAATAAAATCAGAGGCAGAATATTTTTTTTATACATATTCATTTATCCCACGAGATATTAGTGAATTGAATAGGAAGGATCTATCCAGCGAGATAACTTAGAATCCGAGAGGAGTAGATCTCCAGTAACCGCTTCAACCATCCTGATCTGGATTTTCCATGGTTTTCCTAGATCTCACCAGCCGACATGGTTCCTCAAAATAGTCCATGGCTCCAGTCATATCCCGTAAAACCGTTCTCAAACACAAACGTTTACACATTAGGATAAGAACATCCACCATCCACTTTGTAGTGAATCGCGGAGTAATTCTAATAGAAAGACATCACTGTTACGACAAGAGATATAACAGCGATTCAGTAATTGCAGATGGCAATGATAGTTAAGCTTCGTATAAGTGTCTAAGTGGTAATCGTGAATAGCTCTCATTGTAAAAACTGCTTTTAGATTATTTCACGAATATTACACTTGATTCTACTGGATTTGTTTAAAATTGTTTATGAAATTTTACCAGTTTGTTAAGTGAAACGCTACGCTAGCCGCATTTCTAACGTAACACAACAACAGGAATTAAAATCAGAATACTCTATTGCACCATTTAAAGATAAGACGTGAAGAGAAATAGGGTAACACTGGCAAGGCTCGTAATGGAGACCTCTATTTACTTCTGTCCAATCTAAATTTTCTCTTTTTGGAGCGACACCGCACACTGGATGCTGCTCTTCAATAGACTCGGAGGTCGCCTCCCACAAACCGCTTACCACCTTCAAAGCCTCTCCTCCCCCCCCCCCCCCCCCCCCCTCACCTCTCTTGTATGCAGACCGCGTTGACAATGGAGAAAGCCACCTGGAACCACACAGACCTTTGTACTCGCTTCTCCAATTACGGGCGTGAAAAACGAATACTCACTCTCATTTAACCTTGTACCTTCAGGTCGACAATGCTGACTTTACGAATTTATTGTCCAGTTAGAGATTAATTTTATCTGATGGGCTATATAAAGGACGAATCTCAACCCACAGACAGTATTCTTAACACATCAAAAAATTCCTCAGTCCATTTAGTTCCATATTTCACTGCGTCTTTAAAATATTACCTCGAGGAAGTACTTGGGCCACAGCATTTTATTCTTAAAAATTATTGCACAGTTTTTAAAAAAAATAAAGAAACGCCAACCTGTACGTGAAAGTTATGTACATACACCATGAAACCATAAGTATAGACATCTTTATATGTTTTTTCTGCATTCTATAGAAAATTATCTATATTCTCAAATATTAACTGAGCTACTCTAATCTACGGCATGCAGGTTAAGAGAAAAATGCATTTTGCTGTGAGAGAAATTGTATTTAGTGACTACTCAGTATTGTAGTTAACTTACAAACACGCGAAATCCGGTATCAGTTATCGGTCTCATTTGTAATATTGAAATGTTAAGACTTTTTTTTAGAATTAATTGTGTATTAATTATTAGGTGCAAATGTTGACCCCCTATAAATTAATTTCAAATTATCACAAAGAGTTTTTTACTGCAGATCTGAAACATAATTTCAGCCAAGAAATCCTAATAAAACTGTCACTAAAGATTTCATGCCTCTCAAGACGTTTTGATGTCTGTGACTAATGGTCCCAATAATATCAACTAATTTAGCTTAAATGTGATGAATAGATTTAAGCTTGTCTTATGATTTTATATTTTGCCCTTACGTGCCATTTTTTTGTGTGTAAGAGTTTTTTCTTCTTATTACTAAGCAAAAGCCAAAGTAGAATTTAAGCAGCTGTCTCAATGATTCCACAACAAGCTGCTCAGAAACACCAGTTTATTTTCTATTAACTTTCCTTGTGTTGTCGCGAATGTGTCTCGAATATCGTGAAATAAGCACAAAATAGTTAGGAATATTCAGTTGCGTGAGAAGCCGCAAGTATAGGAAAGAGCCATTAGTGAGGCAACGACTAGAAAGTCTCCAGAACACAGATCAACAACGTCATTAGGTATGGAAGATGCCAAGAGAGGTATCCGGGAAGCAGCCACCGGGGGCCCGAAATAGGTGAATAGGCATGTGTATTGCAACGTGACCCGGGAGAGTACGTGACAGAAGCTACAGAACCTTCTAGAAGGCAGATTAAGGACGCAATCAAGCGATATATAAGGGGGTCGTTTGGGCCACTGAGGACAGAGTAGGGACGACCGCCAGAGTGTGGTGTCGTAGCTGCCTAGTGCCGGGGGCCTAGCAGCACTGCATACTAGAGAGTAGGGCCAGCAAGCAACAGAGCTAGTTAGGGACCAGCCGCCAGTGAGTGGGGTTGGAAGCTGTCCGGAGCGGGGCACGGCAGCTAGACTAGCAGGCCTTCGACTCTCGACTTCAGGGTTCATGAGGAAGCAGAACTTAGGTTTTGGCATAGGCTATGATGCCAGTATGGGACTTAGTCGACGGAACGACATGGTCGAATAGTACCTTGAAGCCACGCACCTCCCTGGGACTTAGGTTAAACAAATTTAGGAGTTGGACTTAGAATTCAGAACTCGCGCCTCCCTTAGCCTTAGCCTTAGACTTAGATTTTCTTAGCAAGCTTTACCGACGGAACTTAGGTTCACAGATGTAAGTCGGTCTTCGTGAGCTGCAAAATTGTCTCTGATAATTCTTGTGAATGTTTATTTGTACCAGTTATTCCACTCCGAGTTCCCTAGTCTGAAGTGAATACCCATGTCGCAATTGATTCTAATATCAAGCTCTCATCTTCCGAACCGCTCGCGGAAGTAAAAGCCAACCAGGACGCAACAGTGTGATTCAAGCAGCTTTATCCAAGTATTAGTAAATTACTGAAATTTTCAGAATTTTTTCTTACTGACTTTCGTAAATGAACTACAATCCACAATTTTAATATAAATTACACCGCAAAATTACATTTTTTTTACTGTTATTTCCGTTATTTGTATCTTATTGTGAATCACAGTTGTGGACAAACCATTTTTATTTAATTACGTATTGAACATAATACTAAATCACAAAACTCATAGGAAACAAAATACACCAAAGATGTTGCTTTCTGGTTGCAGATAAATTTAGCATTTCTTCACAAACATCTTTTTTTATGGTCTTCCACCCTTTCCTGGAAATTACTCATGAAATGAAAACCGTTTCCGACCGAAGTTATTTACGCCTGTGCGACGTTACTCGGCATACCACCAGTTCAGGCTACCCAGTTTCATTCCATTCCTCGTGGAGGGCTGACGTTTTCATTTGGAACTCTATCGAGCTGTTTAAATTTTACATTTTCCCCGACGACCGTTCGCCGAAGATTTATGTTCTGGTCTCCCCTGTGTGCACCGCGCCAAGTCTTTCTTTTCCACTTTACTGGTCTGGTTCCTTACCTGAATGCTTAGGGATGGTTTTTGTTCCGCTTCCGTGAAAAACTTTTTTATAATAATTTCTGAAAAATGACCAAAAATCTACACTAATATGTTAAATGGGAAAGTAGCTCTGACTCTCTGTTTGTTTGTTTCGTTCACACGACTAAACGGCTATAGCGAACTTGATGACATTTTACAAGGAAATAATATGTATAATTAAAAAGACATAGGATACTTTTCTCGTGATAAATAACAAAGTTTGGCGACAATTAACCGAATGGTGATCAACAGACGTAGAGCATGGGTAAGTTTCTGTTATAATCTTATATCGGCGCTCAGGTTTTGTTTCTCTCGTAGTCAAAAAGATATATTTTTTTCTGTCGGCATTTATGTGTAGCTAGTTCACGATTTCCAACCCCCAAACGCTATATAAATTAGTAAAAGACAGCAAAAACAAAAATATTGTGTACAAAACAGTATTAATATAATAATCCCCAGAAAGTGACATAATTTTAAATCACAAAGAAAAATTTACCTGTGGTAAGTAATCTCCCACAGTTAACCCCCTTCATTGTCCCTTAGTTTGTTGCTGTTTTTAAACATGTTTGCAAAGTGGATCTTTTCTTGAGACAGATTCAATGGTAGAACAATATGTGATCGTTTCCCCGTTATATTATCCGTGGTTTTTGGAACACCTTATAGTTTTATGTATCCAATTCATTCGTTAAAAGACGTCGCGGGTAATAGCTAGTTAATTAATAAAGGAGTGAACTCATTTGAGTTTGTGATGAGAAAAATCTATAGGGGAGATGAGCGTTCTACGGCGCTTCCTTGTCCAGGAAGGTTTCTGCAGCTGCTGTACCGATATACGGGGCAGCACTCTTTTTATGGCGGCTCTCGGGAATAAAACATGTTTGTGGTCGGTGCCGGGACAACGCGAAACGGCGCTTGCTGCAGCCTCAGATAAACAACAGCCGGTGCCTGTAGTGCAGAAATGTATCGGCTGCACCAGAAATATGTCCGCCGGAAATGTTGGCCTCCAGGCTGTGCAACCCTACAAATATATATAAGGGTGGAGTGATCATATATGTAAAAAATAAAAATTTTTTTTTTTTTCAACGGCATAGCGATATAAAGTTGCCTTTGAATGAGAAAATCGAACATACGAAATCTTGTTAATCTATTACAATGTTTTGAGGTGCCCCAACACAATTGAAAATCAGTAAATATAACTACTTTTTACATTTCGTTATCTCACTATCAGATTGTTCAATGAATGCATTTTCCTGAATTTCAGGGCTATCATAACTGTATATATTTATAATTACTTGGAAATACCATAACTAAAAGAGCCGTAACTTATTTCGAACAATTTATTTATTAAAAGAAACAAGATAAAAATGTGTAATTTTAGTTATACATGAAATTGCTTTTTTGTATCGAAATGTGGCATTTGCTGATGTGAAAGCAGTCTTGCCCTAATGAAACTGCCACGTAATAATTTCGGCATGGAAATTTAAAGCAGGCACTTTAAATGTTCGAAGTCCTGGAGCATTTTCTGATCTTGCTTTGGAGATATGTTGATATGCTAGCTCACGTATGCTTTCTATGTCATCTCCGAGCATGGCGACAAGAACATTCTCTGGATGACCGAAATATCCATTACGTTGGATTACTTTGTCAACTATCTTCTTCAAATACGGATTCAAATAGCGACTCAGTCTAATAGTTTGCCACAGGTGCTTGGCTCCATTTATACACGAGGGATTACATTTTATTGTGAACCACATTGGACCATAAACCTTCATCACGTACGTTGCTAATATCACCAGTTTTTCTTCTGCATCTGTCTTAGTAACATATAATCTTAAAATTCGATTTGCTGTCGTAAGCCATCTAGAATGGTTGAGAGGTCCAGGTTTTATATTGGCTAAATCGGAAGAAAAATAACCAGCGCTTATAGCCGTCATTATATCGTATAGATATTTTTGATCCGTACTCAAATCATTACTAGTAATTACAGGTAATGTTGTCGGAATGGCAGTGAATTCTACTATTGGCATAGTTTCACATTTTTGTAATTCGGATCCAATAGGACCTGAAAAGCACTTAGGCCCTGTAGTTTTTCCATCCAAATGCAATAACAGGTGTCGCAGTGGTAATTCATTCGAATGTAACTGACAGACAAACCACTGTAATGGTTTTTTAAGTTTTTCTTCCATCAAGCGAATGACACCACCTTTAAAGCCTGTGTTAACTACAATTCCATCGCAACCAACAACAGATATTTCGCTGAGTTTCACCGATTTAGATTTTAAGTAAGTTATAATAGTACTTTTAATACCTTTGGCGGTGCCCAACTCACACGTGACATGCCCGAAGTAGTCATTTCCTGGCTCCGATAAAATCACATAGTGGTCTTCTGTAACTCTTTTTCTATAAAATTTACCTTCCTTCTGAATACTAACCAAAGTTTTGTCCTTTCTACCATCAAAATAAATACCATGTATGATTTTATCGCAATCTGCATTCTGTAAAGCTGATCTGACTTTAGTTCTCTCACGGCGCAACTTAGATCGATCAATGACACCACTGGTATCGTTTGAAGAAATTATTCCCATATCTTTTAACACAGAAGAAGCTATAATAGCAGCGGCTCTGTCAGAAACTCCAGTGCGATCGCACGCAAGAGCTAACGATGGTAAATTTAACCTCTTCATTTTTGTTGGTGCACAAATGGAATTTTATCTGGTCTAGAAGCTTCGCTATTGCTGGAACTGGCACTGGTACTTTCGATGGACAATGTCACATCATTAGATAAGGAACGAGAACAACACGGTATCTCGGAATCTATAATCTCTCTGTTACGCAATGAACTTTTTTGTTTTCTTTCTTGTTTTTTCTTATTTTTTATAGTTGCTGCTAAATCTACACCACCTATCATCATTTTTCTTGTTGTCCTTTGATCGAGTAGAAAATTTATTTCATCTTTGGGAACACGACTGTATTTCGAACAAGAACACTTTGAGATAAGTTTGCATTTGCAACTGCAAATATCAAATAATCTATGAGACTCAGCTGTAAATGTATTTATTTTCTGTTGATAGTTTATGTTGGTTTGACGGCCATGATAAGGTTTCATTAAACTTCTATATTTGTCGTGGTAGGCACGAATTAGTTGTAGTACTCTCTTACGGCTTACTGTTGGCAGCGAAGCTTTTTGCCAAATATTTAATACTTCTTGAGCCAATATTTCGGATATGTCATGGACCGTCGGCTCCTTTGTTGTTTTGTCTGTCTTTAATTCATATTTAATGAATAGATAATATTTCATAACCTCATTATAAGTAGGCAATTGAGATAAAGGTAACTTCTCTGGCAAAGCAAACACGGGACAAGACGTCGTTTGTCGAGTTTTGACTTGAGACATTTTACTGTAAAGAATAAAAATAATAGGTATAAATTCAAATCGAAGGTAATTTATTTCGATCTGGATTACATTAACTGTCAACATTAAACTATAAATACTACTTACATGAGTTGTATTTCTTGCTCTCAGCCGTTAAAACCAAGCGTCTCACAAATAAAATAATAATAATCCGCGCGCATGTGTTCGCTAAATGGCGTCCAAACAACGTTTGATGAGAGTAGTGAAATAACCTCCCTGCGTACCCCGCATCGACAAACACGGCTCAAGGTTAAATTTGTGTTCCATAAATGAACAGGGCAACGTTTAGAATATAATTTAGCGGAAATAAGACGAATGCATGTTTTTACCAATTTTCGCGAATTTCTCTAATATTAATGAAGTTGGGGGCACCTCTAAATATATTAAGTGTTAAATAAAATTTTGTGTGTATATTTGTGAGTTAGGAGAGCAAGTTTTTACAGGTATTCCAAAATGATTAAGAAAAAAATGAAAAATCACTCCACCCTAATATATATTTTGTAACAGCTTTTGGCGTGTAAGGCATTGAGCAACATTCCTGTAAGAGATAAGCCAATGTGTAGATTGCGTGGATTACGAATGTGTACTGACAGTTCTTCTTGCTTGAAATTATGAAATGCTAAAACGAAGTTATGTCCAGAAAGAAGCGATTTATTTTATTTGAGATGCGCATACGGTCATAGCTGAAATAATCACATCGTATTATAAGATTACGTTATTATAAAATCCGTATAGCTCCGCCTACAATATTATATTCCGAATTTTTTCCCTTTCTCTGCTCCATAAATTAATTTTAACCTGTTTAAGCATAATGTCTGTTTTCTGTAAATTTACGTTTCCCTCAGTTTAAACCATAACTTGATCTGTGAAATACTGTGTCCAAATAATCTAGTACTCAGCTACTCCGTATTGATTATATTCTGATAACTGCATTTTTTTCTCCTTGCCGTTTACTTAATTCTTTTGCTATCAGACTTTATCTATAACAGCAGTAGAGGCAATAATAATCATAACATTTTTTCAAGAGTGAAGGACTGCTGGCAAACCGTATTTATGTTTTCTATTCGCCAGTTAATTATGTAATAATAAATACTTTATACGCCAAATGGAAATAACTTTTGCTTGGTCTAGGATTTGATCGCATTTATGTTTATTATTGTTTATTGAAAATTTATTTAGAAATGACATTTTCAGCAGTTTTACTTCTGTGCATATCTCTGACTTGTTTATTTACAACGGTTTTGAATTCACTGAAATGATATGGGTTAGTAGTACAAGAGTTGTAATTTAGCTAGCACTTTTATTACAGCGACCCCTGTGTTTAAGAAGTACGATTTTTCCATAAGGAAATAGATACTTAATACATGATGAATCATTTAGATAATCAAGAGGATAAATATTGGTAATTTATCTAAAGTTTTCAGGCCACTTCCTAACCATCCTTGCTTTATAACTTTTTGAAAAATTTAAGTCTTATCTGCTAGAAGAAAATATCAAACAAGAAGCAAAGTTATACGTACAACGTATGCTCTTCAGCAAGCGTAATAGAATATCACGTCATCTTTAAGATAGAGATTGAAAGAGTAAAATGTTTATTTTTAACAGAGCAGTAGAAATCATATGTCAAAATTTGTTAATGAGATTAATATTTGGAAGGATATCAGATACACCGGATATTCCAGTACCACCAGTGTTTACAATTGACAGCAGAAAATGACTCATTGGAAATAATGACGAAAGAAGACTGGACGCAACAAAAGTGAGATAAGAAATAAGGATTGTGAAATTAACTGATTAACAATTATGAAGAGAAATTAAACGACGCTGGAATAACTAAACCAGAAGTATGGCCAAGGATAAAACTTGTAATTTTTAAAAAAAAAAAAGAGTCTGGGAAAATATTGAGGCAAATATTTTAAAATTATAATATGAAGGGATGACAAACAATATGAAAACACGTTAAAATATGGAATGACACGGCAACAGATCTTACCAAGATTCGTAGTTCAAAGGAAGAAGGGAATTAAGAGGAAGATGGTCATTACTCAAAATACGAACCGACTTAAACAATGAACACCAAAGTCCATGCTTAAACCCTGCGTAATACTTCTTTGTCAAAAATGAGAACTATCTCCTTCATATAACGTTAGAAACTTTCTAAACTAAAAAGTGGGTTCGATTAAGAGACATGGGCTTAACATACCTTTCGCTACGTCACACATTATTTGTAGTGGTCACACCCCATCAACTGCTGTAAGGTCAGGAATTCATAATGTCAAACGCGGACAGAGGAAGCACACGAGCGTCACAGGGAGTCAAGTGGGCCTCCATTTACCCGCGACGGAATCCAATTCCGCTGTGGAGCTGAGCCGAGCCAATATTTCCGGCGCACTTCAACTGTTCCACGAGACAAGAATCATTCGGCCAACAAACGACTCGTGACTTACACTGTGTCCAACCAACTATTCGTCGCCCGAGCGAGGCAACTATGCAGAATGGACAAAGTGTTTAAGGGGCACATAACTTCTCACATATTATTTTGAGTTTCTCCACATGGGTGTTAAATGTTTAACAGTTCTTGACTGGAAAGTATTAAACGTTAAACGAACCGCTATCAGCACCAAATAAAATTTCGTAACAATTACTTGCTACAAATCGATAGGTTGTAGGGTAGAGTTCTCTTTTTATCAACGCTCAGCTTGGAAATATATATTTATACGTTCACTGCCTGCGTATTCCGCAAAGAAAAGTAAGTCTATAAACAATCGATCGAACGACTAGTTCCAAATCACGTCCTATTGCATGGCAAGAAATGTGGCTACGGATCTCCAATCTGGACACTGCATATTGTTTGGACTGTTAATGTTAACGGAAAGTGCCGGGATTCGATTAAAATTCCATTAAAATGTGGATTCCCTCTTCCAGCTTCCTTTTCTCCAGGACGCTGTCATTATGGAAAGTATTTGAGTTTATTTACCATAGGGTTGTTTTAACAGAGATATTTCCGGAAGAGTAAACACAAAAAGATGTATTTTTCAGAAGTTGTACAGTTATTTTCTTGCACTTTAAAAAATTTTCTTGTTTGAAAATTGAATTTAATCGTTTATCATGAAATGATTCAAATCATCTGATTATTACTTTCTCCATGTTATTAGGGACAAAAGTGCAAGAAATTTGGAATCCTTGTATTCAATACAAGTATTCCGTTATTATTCTAACCTGTTTTGTGTTAACTGATTTTATACTTTCGTTTTATTATCTCAGATTGTGCTGAAACTGACTGTGTGTTGATAAACGGGCCTGAGTTGAACTCTGCCAAGTTTCATGATTTAAATACGAGGAAAATGATGCTTTATGTTAGTGATTACAAATTCCAATGTGGGAAACTAGTTGATGGCTCATCTTTATTTTCACATCATGCTTTTACAAATTTCCTTTTTCTCCTATCAACACTAATGGGGTTGTAAAGATGAAATATCAAATCAAACGTATAACTACAGAATCGTTAAGTAACTGAATCATATACAAGAAGCTCACAGATCGTTAGCAGTTACTTTCATGAAACTCATCTATAATCCAGTTTTCTCAACAACAACAAAAAGATACGTTCTAGTTTGTTTATTGTTTTACTTACGCTACAACATTTAGATTTGGTGTTAAAATTTTGTAGAACGCTCAGCATAACTTCGATCTTCTATGTTTCAAGCCGACTATTGATCTCAGCAAATTCAGAAAAGAGCACTGAGAAAGATTACAACTTCGGGTTTTGAGAGAATCTAAATTGTTATCAAGATGAATAAAGACCTGAAGAATAATAAACGAGAGGTTTGATTCTAAGCGCACATATACATTTCACAGGTATTCGATATTTTTCTTTTTATTCCCGTGGTTAGAATTCGTTTTGAATCAATACCCTTTTAGAGCAAACTGTAGTTAGTGCTTTTTCATTTCGTTTATCTGCGCTTGATGATCGACTAAATCTCACGCACATTATCCCTCTCAAAGGACCACTAAACGAAAGGCGCTCGTTATAAATTCAGAACGGCTTCACTATCTGTCCTTTTGCTGTCCAAAACTTTATCATTAAAAAAAACCCGAAAGCATTAAAAGTTTTAATGAACAGGGAAATCTGAATAGATCAGCTGCACAGAAATGATAAAACGTGTTTTCCGATTCATTTCCGTTTCGACTTAAAACAGCTTGCGCAGTGTTCAGGAAAGGTTGCTTTCCCCAGCACGATCTGTATTCGAAGTCTGAAGCACTAATGGGAATATTTATGACTGTTTTTGAACAAATACGGAATTCAAAGCTTTACGCGTTATTTCCAATGTATGCTGTTGCACTTCCAAAATTTAAAATTGGACCTTATTTTTAAGTGAAATAAATGTGGAAATAGAGTGAACTTGCCAATAAAGGATTAATTTCAACCCCATTTATTTTGTCAACTCCTTTTTAAAAACTGAACCACTCGAAAGGCCAACGAATTATGGAGCATCCATAAACTACGTGCACGGTCTAGGGGCAGGGGGGTTGAAAAGCTACGCTGGGCTACGTGTGGGGGAGGGGTGTTCCGAACCAAGCCACGTAGCTTTTCATTCATATTATTTGTGACAGTTAAAATAAATACAGATCAGACAACAGCACCTGAATATTTATTTCCGTCATTTAATTATCTCCTTTTGTAATTTACGATAGTCTAACAAGAGAAAATAGTACAAAATATCTTCTGGAATCAAAAGGAAAAAAAGCTACGTGCCACTCGGGGGAGGGGGGGGAGGAGGTATAGGCAAAAGCCACGTCGTGCTATGAGGGAGGGAGGCGGGGTTCACAGGAGGCCAAAATGAAGCTACGTGGTTTATGGACGCTCCCTTATGCAAAACATGTGGTGAAAAATTTGAGTCACTCAGAAAAATCTAGCATGAAGTCTCGTTCAAATAATTTCCAAATCACATTTTGCATACTAAAAATGCAATTTTCCACTCTTCTAGTCTCAGTAAACCTTTAAAAAGAAGGCATTTTTTCGCGATTGATCTCTTCGTATAATTAGATAGTCTTTGGTCGTTAATCCAATGTAATTGCTACTTTTCCTGTCATATCGATTCTGAAAGTCTAGACTCAAAAATAATTTTTAAATAAAAAAAATGGAAACACAGGAATAGAAAACCACAATAAGATACGCCAAAGCGTGTTACTTATTTTTCGTTGTATTTATCGAGGTTATAGGTTAAATATAATGATCCGTAATATGCAGCTCTGTATGCTCCGATGAAAATTTTTCTATACACCTATTTTTTTCACTACGTAATTTTCTACTTTAAATACCTTCGCTTATCTCCGAAAACAAGTGCGAAGTGGTTCTTCCACGAAATACTGTTTATTCTTCGCCCATATATGCATCCAGTCCTCACCACCAATATATTCCTTATACAGACAAAGCACTTCATCACCTTCCTCCTTTCTTCCAATGACTCCCATGCTAGCCATTTTGTCGTACATGTCGTACATGTCTACGATTACTTCAGTAAGCGAGTATGGCTTTCCCTCATTTGCACACCCTCCTGCTCCTGTTTTTGATATCCAGAAAGTGGATCCCATACAGGCTTGCCAACTTTTCAGCTTTCCACGATCGGACATCCGGATATTTGGTGGCGGCTGGGAGGGAGGTGGGGGGGGGGGGAGGTGTGTAACAAGAAGTAGAAATTATAAGGCAATTCCTTTTTTTTTTTTCAAATAATTGTTATGGCAATCGCGAACTATAACAAATATCTCTGTTGAAGAAATCTTACTTCACTGCCTTTATGCGATCAAATTTCACAGTTAAAGTAATTTTACAATATGCGGTGAAGCCAAATTTTTAACCCATCATTTTACAACCACTCGTGTCTGAAGCTACAATAAAGTTTCTATATATTCTTTTGTAATTCACTAATTATTTATCCGTAACGTTCAAATTAATAACATAATTCTCCTCGAATAAAACGAATATGGAGTTCCGTCTTCGACATAGTGTAGGTAACTGAAATAATAATCCAACTGCATCACGATAATCAGATATGGAACTGTCTTTTTTTTTTTTTTTTTTTTTTTTAAGGCTTTCGGCATTAACTCGAACAGGCGACTTCTGCAACATGAAGCTAGCACGCTACCCCCGCTCTACGGAGTCCTGCGCGAAAAAGTTGAATTAAGTTCAGCTAATGAGAGAATAAGGAGCGAGACGCTGTGTCCTTGTTTACATCTTACACATTTGAGATACCATCAACCCGTCATTTTTAAAATTTCTTAATAACCGGATATTTTTTTGTCCGGTCGCATGTAGTGAACCGGACACGGAAAAATCACATCAAAACTGGACAGTTCGGTCGAAAATCGGACGTTTGGCAACCCTAGTCCCTTACCATCCCACCATACTCGTGGGAAGAGCATGGAAAATGTTTCGTGCCTTTTTTCCCCTCACTTCTCTTTCACTCATCATTCACTCCAGTAGTTGCACCACTCGTTTCACCACTACAGCAGCACCATTCAAAGATTATTTTCAACGAGCCTGAAAATTAATGGATGTGGTTCACCATTGTACTTCACATAAACTATTGAGATGGTAACAGCTTAAGCTAAAATTGAAACAAATTTACCAACCAAAATTTGTGATGTTAGTTGTAAAGTAATTTCATTGAAGCAACTTCCAAAGTAACTTACTGTAGAAACAACTGAGTTAAAATATTCTTCATTTAAAAACTGTGCGAATAGGTCACAAGCTGCTTAGATTCATAGTATGAGAGCTGGAATTATTGCCTTGTTCTGACTGTTGAAAATACTCTGCCGCTTTGTTCATTCACCCTTAATGGTGTAACAGCATTTGCTTAGTGGTTGCATCCTAATTGCTTAGGGAACAAATGTCAGCGAAGGTCAACGGGACGACATTTGTAGCTGGTCAGTCCGGTTTAATATCGCTGACCGTCATTCAGTGTGACCTTTTGTTTATATTGCACATCCTGCCAGCTGAAGCAATAATTAATTAGAATTCATATGGCTAGTCATACATGAAATAAAATAAAATTATTGGGAAACAGCTTAAAACATAAAAAAAATTCATATGAAAGTAACTGAACAGCAATATAAAAATGTAATTAGATAAATTTAACTAAATTTAAAAAAACAGAAACGAATGTCATGAGTTCAGAAAAATGATAACTACCAACATAGACCGAAGTTTAGTTGGTAAGACATACAGTAGAAGTCATCATTATCTTTCGCGGATCTTTCCTACTTCTTCTATTTACCAGACTAATTACCGGCTTGCTAGACCCGTCGTAGTCTAATGGGAAAGTGGAAGTATTGTCATCTGGATACGAAACATGTAACTTTATTATTATTATTATTAATTTTATTTGCGACAAAGCACACGCTCCAGTGGCAATTCCCTTAGTAATCTAATTACACGTTTTATTTTATTTTTTAATTATGTTATACAATTTAAGTGTTTTAAATTCCACCTCCATCTTCTTCTGCCTTTAGGAATTTTAATTTTAAATTCTTTCAGCGCTTTTGTAAATTATTCATCACTTCACTTGGTAATTTGTTCAAATCCCTAACACCCATACAAAAAAAAAAAAAAATTCCCTGATGCGTGAAATCGAGTGCCAGGTTGTGGTCATGGTCATCTTTTACCTACCATACGCGATTCCCAATTCTTCGACCAATCAAGCCCCATCCCCCCATCCCCAACATATGACTTGTAAATTCCCAGCACTCTCTTCACCTTCCTCCTATCTTCCAATGATTGCCAATGCAGCTCCTTTTTCAGGTCTGCGGTAATTAGTTCTGTGTGTGGGATAAGTGCATTTTTGTTTGTGTAATCTGTAGACTGGGGACCGTCCCAATATTCGCCTGATGATTGAGGAATTGTCTGAATACTTCAATCATGGCGGCCGGTTCATTGGGGCCAGGTATCGAGCGTGTCCCTGTTGTACTCCCCTATACAGTGTGTTGGCGCCTTAACATGCCCAGCCACGCTGTCGGGTCATGCGGTAGAAGTAAGGAAGGGACCGTGCACAAACTACGTGGCTCGGTCCAGGGGGGGGGGGGGGGGGGTTGGCTGGAAGGCTACGCTGGGCAACGTGGGGGGAGGGGGGTCGGTTCCGAGCCAGACCACGTAGCTTTCCTTTCATAACATTTTTCACAGTTAAAATGAGAAACAGAACTCACAACAGCATGTGAATATTTATTTCCCTCAGTTAATTATCTCCGTATGTAATTTACAATAGTCTGACAAGAGAAAACAGTGCAAAATGTCTTCTGGAATCAAAAGGGAAAAAAGCTACGTCCTACGTGGGGGGGGGGGGGGGGTACAGGCAAAGGCCACGCAGGGCTACGTGGGGGGAGGGGGGCTTCACAGGAGGCCAAAATGGAGCTACGTGGTTTATGCACGCTCCGTAAGCAGAGAAATTAGGTAATGGGGCGTAATGACGTGAGGTGCTTCGAAGGGTCGTTATACCCCCCCGTCCCCCCTCTAAGGTCGGGTTTTGGACCAAAAAACCACCGTAAAGTCGACTTGCGCGTCATTTGTAGACTTCCTTTTTTAGCTCTACTATCCTACAAAAATTTCAAAACCTCACGTGAGATTTCCGTTGACCCCCTCCCCTTCCCCCTTGGTGAGGTTTCGTGAGACTTCGCTGGATTTACCCCCCTCCCCATCCCCTATTTCACCTCACGTCATTAATGGAGCAGTAGGCTTTGAAAAGTGTTCCATCTCGGAAAACAGAAAACTTTTAATCTAATTGTGGGGGGCAAATACCACGGTGGTAATTTTCAAATACACCTAGTTTACATTTCATGTTCCTTTTTCATCTTAAATTCTTTGAATCCAATATCGACAGTCATCTACTTTTGCTCTTCACGAATTTTAATTTTGAATAGTTTCAGTGTTAGTGATAAATTATTCTGTAGCAGTCTGGTATATTGAAAGCTGTTAAAAGGTAAGACTCCGTATAAAGTACTTAGTGTGCTCTATTTGGCCAACTACAGAAAAATAACGCTATATCCACGTGGACGACTGCCAACCAGTAAGAAGTACTCCCTCTCTAAGCTCTGTCATGGCCCAGTCTATTCCGGCAGTGACAAGATGTAACATCGATTTTCTGAAGAATCATTAGATGTAGGCTGATTTTATTGTTCCATGCTCTCTATAGGCTTAGGAAGGGACTTCAAGTTAGTTAGATTTCACTAGTTATTTCTTGAAGGATTTTACAGCCGTTACCAGTAAATTTCGATTTTTGAAAATATGTGTGTTGTGTGGATTGTGTAACAGTTTATTTGGCTTCATTGGAAGCTAACTTCAACTTTACTTCGTGCTTTCGTTTCTGATACTAATTTCTGTTCATTTTGCTACTTCTTAGCAACAGCAGCAGTAAATCTTCGACGAAAAAGCAACATATTTTTGGTAAAAACAAATTAAAAAATGCGCAGGTCGTACGAACCCGTAATTTGTGTTCAGAATCATACCGCTTGGGTTGCTACGATTCAACATTTCCTGGATAACTTATTCTAAACCCTCTCTTACATCAAAAGACCGTTAGGCCTGAATTCAAGTGCCAACTCGAGGCTCATGTTTATTTCTTCCCTTTCATTCTTAATCCAATATCTATAGACCTTATACACTCACAGCACACCCTTCACCCGTTTCATACCTTCCAGTGATTTCAAATCCAGCCCTTTTACCATATTAATTGCTGTTTAGGGTCTGCTGTAATTTCTACAAAGAAATCTGGCTGACATCCTTTGTCCCTGCCACCTCACTCTCTCCTGTATTTCACATCCCAAATGTGGGTTCCTAACCACATCATCATATTCAAGTAAAGTGTTGTCACCCAATCCCTCAGTTCTTTGCTATAGCCCATCAACATGATCTCTAATAAATAATTTTTTTAAATATTTTTTTAAATTTTTTTTTAAACTCTTGCTTCTACCCGATCAATGTATCCTGCCCAATTGAATTTACTGTCAAATATAATATCAGGATATTTATACTTCAAAAAAATATTTAGCAATCAAATAACTGAACTAAAAATTCAACATGGTGGAAAAATTAAACAATTTACTGTTGAATAATTAAAAGGGATACAAGTGTAGGGTCAAGGGTAACATAACTCAACCATTCAGGAAACATATTTACAGGTAAGCGTTGAAAAAGCTTATATCTACAGAAGCATAAGGGAAAAATGTATTTTTCGAAGAGAGAAACCTTTCAATACCAAGACCTAAGTTCTGCACAACAAAGTATTCCGTAAAACTGCCGTGTTCCTCGGAAATACTATTCTTTTTTAAAATATTTACCTTGAACTTATTTGAGTATCTTGCTCTCTTAGGCCTCAGGTGACACTGAAGTAATTGCAGGCTTTCTTGGACTAGAAATTCTTTCTCTTGTTAAATGTTTAAGTAAATGTGTCTCTGACTTTGGTGACATACATATTTACCGGAAAATACTAAACTAATTTAGAAGGTTTCTTTGCGCCTACTCTATTTTCATGCGTAAATTATCATAAAAATATTTATGTCAGTGATTAAGATCTAATGCCCTGAAACGAAGATAAGAATTTTTCTGTCCACACAATGTGCGTAATAATGTTTGACAACGTAAGTTCGAGAATTAACGTATGGTGTCCTTCACGCAGAAGATGCTCTTCGTTATGTGGCCTTTGAAAGAAGGAAAATTGATGTCTGTCGACACTGTAGTGATGTACAAACATCATTATAGGATGAAGTACATCTTCCATAAAGACATGTCATCATCATTGATTTGCTTAATATTTAATGATTATCTAACAATGTTTACCAAGGAACCTATTGAACACAACGAGAGCTTCAAACTTGAAGTAATGTGTTACGAATTGTAGAACCTCTTTGCCAGTAAGTGCTCCATCTACATTTAATTAAAACAAGCTTATGTATTTTTTGTTGTTGTTAAATATCAGGTATATAACTATGCGAATCAAGAGGATTATGCTATGGAAAAATATAATCAAAATAGTTTTTGTTCTGTGATACACGTAAGTCAATGCACAAAGAATTTTTCAAATTTAAAAACAGTTCATGGGAATCTAAAAATGCGGAAGGGATGAAATATAGTCATTCAACTTTTCCACTAAATTCTCACAAATTTTACAACTTCATTTATACGTGTAAAGTAAGACATGCACAGTAAATGATATCCGCAGATAACAAAGAAGACATATAATCACTGTTGTGTAGTAATCGCTGTTCTTGAATCTGACATTATCTTACGATTACCGATTGTTTTGTTCCTTGTTTCCTCAGTGTTCTTACACGGCCATTTTAATTTGAAATTGATAAAGATGATCTGTACTAAGAACAATAAAATGAAAAATCTGTATTAATGACCTGTACAGTTAGGAAAACTAATTTCTTTTTTTCCCCCTGCTTATGGCTTTACGCATCGTCGACATCAAGGTCATTATAGGCGGGAATGGACGGCTGCAAGGAACGGGAAGGAATTTGGCCTTGGCCTATACAAGGAAGCATCCCTTCATTCGCCTAGAGTGATTTGGGGAAACCACGGAAAACAAAAATCTGGATGCCCTTATGGGGATTCGAACTCACGTCCTCCCGAAAGCGAGGCTAGAGCGTTACCGCTCACCAATCTCGCTAGATAGCTAATTTTACTAAAAACCAACTAATTTCACTTGAAAACTAACAGGAAAGTAATTTTACTTAATACAATCCCAAATATATGAAAACCATATAGATTAAGTATGTATTAAAACAAAAGTCTGTAAGCACTGTTCGGATAGTTCTTGAGCGGTTGTATAACATTATGGGAGTATCCATAAACTACGTGGCTCGGTCTAGGGGGAGGGGAGAGGATGGCAGAAAAGCTACGCTCGGCTGCGTGGGGGAGGGGGGAGGGGGAAGGGGGAAGGGGGGAAGGGGAGAAGGGGGGAGGGGAGGGATTCGAGCCAGCTTTTCATTCATATTATTTGTCACAGTTAACAGGGGGTACAGAACACACAACAGCATGTGAATATTTATTTCCGTGATTTAATAATTTCTGCAACTTATTTACGATAGTCTGACAAGAGAAAACAGTACAAAATGTCTTCTGGAATCAATAGGGCAAAAAAAGCTACTTGATACGTAGGGGGGGTGGGGGTAGATGCAAAATCCACGTTGGGTTACGTAGGGGGGAGGGGGTAGGGGCGTTCACAGGAAGACAAAATGGAGCTACGTGGTTTATGGACGCTCCCTATTTTGCAAAACAATACAACAAATCTGATAGATTGAGATATGACTGACTATGGGTTAATAGGTTCCTTCTGTTTTCAGAAATGTTACAGGACATTAATGTCACCACATATATACGAAGTATGTGTTTTTAGTTTTTTCCTTACGTCTCTACGCCTCTCCTATATTAATTCATTTTCTTTTCTTTTAACCGTATTTTCTTCCAAACATTGCGTGTGTTCTTCAGCCCTTGGCACATATTTAGGAAATTCTTAGGTGGAAGAATCCTCTTCCCGCCTCTAATGGTGGCAATAGTGTATTCGTCTCAAGTAACGATATAAAATATTACTATCTCCTTACCTTCAATACACGGCATTAATACTTCCTTATTTAATTCCTATTTAATATTAAATCTTTTAAAGCGTCCTTTACCATTATTCGTTGAGCGGATGTAACATGTCATATTACAGTTGGACACTTTACATCCAGCCAAATATTTTAACTGCTATACTTCTGATGCCTTTACAGCCAGCATAGCAATTTCTGTCTGGATTTTACCATGTTTTCATTATGTTTGCGTTCAAAAATTTTCAGTTATATTGCTAATGACGTGTTGTCGTTGCGCAATAACATCAGCAAGAACTGTGTTGTGAAAGCCCCCGTTTTTGTACTGTTACATAAAATTTAGCTGTAATGTGTCGTTCACGTGATTGCCCGTAGCAGTGCACCAATACAAACTTTATACTCAATACACGATGATAGACTGAAAATAAATGGAAACGTTTACCAATCTAACAAAATCTAGTTACACAGGTGCAATATAAAGCTTGTGGTACTGAAGCTTATTTTAATTGAAATTTAAGTTCAAACAAATTTGATTTATCATGTCGTTCATATGACATCAACAGACAGTTGGTACACATTTATTTGTTACAATATTATACTGATTACTAATCAAAAACTTAGAGGTTATTGTACAAAAATGGCTTTAATTCAGTGAAACAATAAGATGTAAGATGTAAATTCCTATCGCGTGATTTCCATCACCAGCGTATGGTTGGGTTGTTTATTTTAAGTTTTTGAATTTGCTGTCTGCGGATGGTTAAGTCGTTGACGTTATCATATCGGTGTCTTGTGTTTGCGTCATGAAGTCAAAGCCCGAGATATCCTGTTCATCACTGTTTCATTATCGCACGGTCATGTTTCTTCACACGATGTTGTGGTAATGACTGCATATAGCGATGTTGTCTCGCTACTGACCAGCATCAAAAGTCTGTATGACTTACAGGCATGCTTGTGCCAAAGCGCTTCTAATGTATTGGAATCCAAGTATAGCACCAAGTAGAAGTCTTCAGCGCCAAGTGAAATGCGTCATGTTGTTTTCTTTCCAGGAAAACGCCGGTGTCCTCTTTTCCCTTGAGTTAATGCGTATTTCTTGAATACTAGAATTTTGACGGGGCCCCTCTCGTTGACAGACCGAGAAAGCAATAAAAATCAACAATAATTAATAAAAATATCTATTGCTGAACTCCTAGTTACTACTTGTTTTCTGTGACTCTCCACACGTTCAAGCGTTTTCATTGGCTCTAATAGCACACGTGACTAGGCGGTTCTTTGAAACTGAAGCCAACTTTCCCGCACTGAAATGTTTAAACCGATGCTATTTTCTCTAAGTCGTCAATCCTCGAGCAGGAACCTCCTTGTCCACACCTCTTGTAAATTTCGCTTACGTGGATTTTGAAGTTCGGAAACGATGTTGAGTTATGCGACTTATGCCAAAAATTCTGTGGACCTTTTCTAAACGTCATTCCAAGTTTATCTTCAGAGAATGCTGGCTTGCATGCTATTGTTCGAGTGGTTTACCTGTTCTTTTTTGCTCGACGCCAGTCTGTCTACTATTCCTACACACTCTCATTTGACGTTGTCTCACAGTTAAATGTTCACAGGTAGAGATGTGACTTATTTGAGATAAAAGTATTTGAAATACAGATACAAAATACGTATTTTCTTAATCTTTATTTTGTATCTTGTATCCAGATACTTTTTTCCGTTATCTTTGTATTTTGTAAATATTAAATACTAATTTCTTTCTTTGTTTCTTTTTTTCTTTTTTTACTTTACGACATCAAAGATAAAGACAACAGTGGAACGCATTCCTAAAATTTATTAATCTATATCAAAGGATACGGTTTTAGGGTCTGGTCACCTTTGTCTGCCTTTGTTGTGGAGAACTATAAAAACCATAAACCAACACCCGCCCGCTTATCTATTGTCTCTTGGCTTTAATCCTCGCAAATTATGTTTGGTATTACGAAGTCGAATTATTATTATTGAACCATAATCGAGGACGACAGTATTAAAACGGAACATGTTAATTTTTACTTTATTTTAGTAGGTTTACATCCACATTAGATTTCACCTGGCAGGGACAGCTTGGTAGTTGGTAGCTTGTGTGAAGGATGCTCACGAAACTCCTATTAACTATACCTCTAACTAAATTTTATGGACTAAATTTCTTTAAAAATTTTAAATTGCCAACTAAATTGTTAGGATTATTGTTAGCGAGAAGAATTATTTATATGAAAATATAAAAATAAGTTTCAAATGTGTGTAATTGTTAGAAGATATTTTATTACAAGTTTTATTTATTTACAGATAGCTGAAAGCTTGGTAGTTAGTTTATTAAGAATATTATGGTATAAATTGTGGTATAAGTTATCTAACAAATTTAATTTCTTATATACGGTATCCAATTAAATCTACAGTTTTTAACTCCGATTATTGAGGTTGTTGTATTACCACCTACAGCAGGAGCTGTTCCGTTTAGAATATAATTTGTTATTTTAATTAGTTCTGAAACATTAAAATTACTACTTTCCAACTTGTCACTAATAATAATAATTCGTAAATAACTGTTAGTGTTACTCTCTGTAGAATGGTACAATAAAAATGAGCGATCAGATGTTTTTATCTTACTTAATCTACATCTTGTAGATTGTAGACAAAGAAACATGTTTCAAAATTTATAAAAAATGCGTTATGTAAAAAAGTATTTTATCTTGAAAAGTATTTTGATAATACGTATTTTGTATCTTGTATTCCGAATACCATTTCCAAAAGTATCTTGTATCTGATATCTAAAATCCATTACTTAAGAGTATCTTATATCTTGAATTCCAGATACTCTTTATGAGGTATCTTGCACATCTCTATAATCACAGGTATTAGTCTATTTATAATGTTTTTATTAGTAACGCTCTCTGAGACCAAGTAGGAAACCTCCTCAAAGGCTTCACCAGGTAGGAATCTTTATATATAGATGAATGTATGTTTGTTTGTTTGTTGGTTTGTTTGTTTGTTAGTTTGTTTGTTCTTCATACAAATCCACAGTTTTCATCCGATCTCGATGAAACTTTGCACACTTATCCTTTGAAACAAGGTGAAAACTACTGTCTACATTTGGTTGAAAAATTATCTGTATAAATAACACATGTTGCCCCATAACTTCGAAATACGGCGATAGACAGACACGTTGGATATGGACGTCTCCGTACCGTATTTCCGTGAAGTGGGCTGGCAGCTAAGTGGCTAAAGCGCTTGCTTACGAACGTCGTGGTCTCCGGTTCAAATCTCCGTGGAGACTAAGGTTTTTAAAAATTGTTTTTCATCGTATGAGTCAGGACTGGGCCGTAGGTTATTCGGATTGAATGTTAAACTGTAGATATTAGAAAGTTATGGGTGCAATGCGAGGCAAATCGTAGGTATTCTTGCAATGTTGTAGGTGTACACTTTTTTACGTTATAATGAACCCTCAGGTGTTGTTCGCAGTCAGTGTGTGAGTGTGAACCACAGTAATATTATTTATAAATACGGAAGTAAGTCTCTGTCTTTTGTTACGTTTTGACGACTAAATGGCTATATCGTTGTGATGGAATTTTATAAGGAAATCGGTATGAAGGGCACAGGATATTTTTTCCAGTATGATTAACAGTTGCAGTCACGAAATTTTGAGACCTTATCGAATGGTGACAGAAATATGTTGGAAATTGATTCTCTTCAAGAGACAGGTTCGACGGTAGAATGATATAGTGATAACTTTCCTGTCATATTATTCCGACTCGATATTGTTTGGGACCAATCCTTCGTTACCAACAACTTTCTATATTTAATTCTGTCAAAAAAATTCTTAATCCACGCGTACGAAGTCGCGGGTACGAGCTAGTATATTTATAAGTATGCTCCAGCGATCACCTGGTACCACTGTCTAGTACAAGTATTTAGATTAGGTAGCGCACTCTAGTACATCACTTGAAAAACCGCACGCCATAACTTCTCGCACCGCTATTGAGATAATTTTGTTCGGCTACAATAATATCTGTAATGCCAGCAATGGAATGAACCGCAGGAGCACATTCAGCAAACGGCGACATATGGTAAATTAGCCTTGAAATATAAACTTTTGCTCATATGTATGAAAGTACTTTAGATTTACTTTTAGTATTTTTCTTTTATTTGCAGGATATCGTCAATATTGAGAATATATTTCTAGTGCGTGGCTAGATCTAGTAAAAAACATAAAACTACAACGTTGATGGCCGCTCGTATCTTTACTTTCAAGTAAAAAAACACTGAAATATATCTTTGTTCTTTACATAACGTACTCTTAACATGTAAATGATAGAAAAAAATATTTATCCAGCCATATTATTTCCATGAAAAGAAAACCCCTAAATACTAATTTTACAAAATTCTATATACGATATTCGGTTTTTGGTTAAAGAAACACATAGGTCCTAAAAATTTGAAGTCTCCAACACATTTTGTTTAAGTAATGTCTTTGAAAGACAGATTGTAACAATATTGTTATACCAATGTAATTTCGCTGTATGATTTTGAAGTCTTGTATCGATGTTCCACGGATGCGTAGTCTGTGATTCAGAGATAGTATAGTTTTAAGTTGGTAGTATATTTAAGGAATCTAGCGTTGGTAACACTGCACAGTAGCGGCGGAGTCAAGAGCGAGGCGGTAGCAGACATTGTCGTTGTATATTGCGTCGCTCAGACATCGCCGCTACAGACAGTTACTTCCTACATTCATGAAGTTTGTTATTTGCTGTGTTATTCTAACAAGAAAATACGTATGTGGAATAATTCAAACAAAATGCTGAAACTCAGAGGCCGTCAGCAGTGTATTTTTGTGAGTGGAGAAAGTAACAAGTCAGAACATAGTGAATTTGTTTGTTTATTTCAACCGGCTTCAGCACCCTTGGAGTTTTTATTAAATTACTACTTTAAGCGGCCGTCAAACATGACTACGTTGCTAGTAGGAGCTTGTAATGAGAAACAATTAATGATCATTTTTACTGATATTATTCGTGATATGAGTATCTTGTTCTTGTTAGATTCTCGGAGTATTTGGCTAGAATTTTTTTAAAACATTCAATTTACTTTAAATTCTGAAAAACTTGGAAGGAAAAACTAGTATCGATGTTTTTTACTGATATTTTCTTGATATCAGTACCTTATTCTGGTTAGATTCTTGGAGTTTTTGGCTAGGATTCTTTTTAAATCATTTTACTTTAAATGACGGAAACTATAATTTCAAAAACAAATAACTGTTATTTATTTGATTGATACATTTCGCAATTACGTACATTTCGAGTAAACTTTCTCTGAGTTTTTAATAAACTTCATTGTTTCTTATCTTACTGTGGAAATAATACATAGGTTATGTTGTAACCTAGTTCTAATAACTGCTACGGAGGCAACCGAATGCCCTTCTCCTCACATGAATTTCTGCATCTAGTTGTAAAGAAACAAAAAGCAAGATGTAAATTTAAATGAACGTACCGTTGTATTTTTTTTTTTATCTCTGCGTCGCATTATAATTTTTCGTATTTTTGTGCTGTTACTTACACATCAGATTTTAAATTAAATTAAATTGCAATGGAGCGCATGCTGCGGTGGCAATTAATTACCTTTTATTTGGCATCGCCATTACACTTTCTTCTAACATTATATGAGCAAATAAAATGGATCTCGATAATTTTGAAATTTACAATTGTTTTTAGCAATATAGGCGCAAATAAAATCAAATGCAGTTATTTATTTGAAATTTCCGGTTAGCCAAGCAGTACTGTGTTAGCAGTCAGTAACACTTCGGGCATTATCGAGACTCGCACAAGACTGCCGAAGTATTGAGGTGAGCGCAGTCTTCCGACAACGCATTTTATCAAAGACGACTTAGCGATTCGGTGGCTGAATGCAGTTCAGAATCCTAGGCAGGCTACTTGCGATACATGATAAATGGCCACACATTCTAGATGCAGATAGTATTCTAAATTGCGAGAGGATTAGTTACAAGATGGACGTGGGGTACGGACAGATAGAAAAATGTGGGAACTTAAGCTTCAAGCTGTTACTAACTGCTGGCCGCCTTTCTGTGGCAGGAGCGAAATTAAACGGAGATCGGTACACCCGGAAGAGGAGGCGATTGGCGTGGGTGGCCCTCTAATGGAATCTGCTCACGTAGCGCCTCCGGTACAACGCCAGATAAATGATTCCCAACTCGGTGCTAGATGAGCGCAAACAATGGGCTGGCGACTTGTTTTTCGGCGGTGGCGCTATAAATTAGATGCCTGTACCGCCCCTCCTTCTGCGGAACCGCACCCCCGAGGCCGTTATTGTGCAGGTAATATGACGTCACACGCGCTGGCGTTATGAAAACGGTCGATTATATACGCTGCACCTGGGTGTAATTGAAGTGCGGAGAGATGAAGGATATTGCCTGTTCTGCCGTAATAACGCCATTTACAACGAATGTTTCTGCACTGCTGCTCCGAAATGACGTGGCGCGAACGTATTTGCTCTGCCATTGCTTCCGTTCTGTTGTCCTTTACAGAGAGTAACAGCAGTATGTTGTCTACCGTAATAGGACATTTACCAAGTTCAATGAATGTATAGTCCAAACATTCTGTGATTAAGATAACTGATCTCACATTTAAAAAGATAGTTTGAAAGAATTTCGTAATGTTTTTTCTTTCCTTACTTGCATGGTTTGATTCCTTATTTTTAACCAGTTTGGTATGCTTTTAGCTGGTCATCACCACAAATTTTCTACAACAACTACATCATATAGGAACCAAAAAAGATATTGAGAAGAAGACGGATCAGGTATTTTCATCACAGCAAATTATTAAACAATACCTGAAAGAGCTCGAGATATTGAAAACTTCTAGCCTAAATTCTATTGTACTCTGTGGACACAATTTTAACCTTATATAATCGTTAAACTAATTACACATGCTTCATTATTCAAAATTCAGGTCAAACATATTTTTATTTATCTCCTTTACATAATTTGAAACTTGGATAACCTGAAATGATAAGGTTATAAATGAGCGGTATTAAATTATTTTGAGTGGAAAGAGAACATGAAATCAAGTCAACAAAGCATCCTACCAGCTGACTTCGAATAATAGGCACAACGGCGTAAATAGACACATAGATATATTTATCGTGTATTATGTGATTATTAATTTTGTTCTACTCCCGATGGTAATAATGTTTGGTGGAAATATGAGTATCCATGATAAACATCATTTTCTGTATACTCTGTATTAATTATCTTTCCTAAAAAATTAAAGGGTTATTTATGAAATCATAGTACCTTGATGTTACGTTAAATGGTTTCTTGTTCCAAAAACACATAAATTTTTATATTTTTTTCCTTCAAGAAAAATTGGAGTGAGAAAGTAACATACATTGAGAAGAGTTTAAGAAATGAAGGAACAAACCACTATAAACATTAATCTTATGTACTGTTCTTTTAATTCAATAGTGGATAATCATCATCAGAACTTCTGTGTATGCGATCTGCAATTTTACGTTGCTGATCTACACATGCACTACACTTTAATAAATCTGTCTACTTTTTGTACCGTTTTAAATCTTCAATTTATATTCTTTAGATATAGTGAAATTTCCATTTTAAGTCATTTTACAATAATGTTTTACTGATCTGGAATGCCTTACTTACGATTAATAAATAATACTTATTTTAGTACTATTATTTTCAAAAATATTCACATAAAAAATCACTCTTACATGAAATCGGTAGATGATACTAATTTTTTTGTTATATTGATTCATCATCATTCTCGCAGTCAGCAATTCTTATGCTCATGACCAAATCAATACGAAGTATTGTAATATTCGGCCCAGCTAAGCAATGTTAATTTACTAGAGTATTCTGGTTTAAGATGTTTCCTTCAAATCTCTTATGAAATATATTTATATAAAAGTTAGCAGTTATGTTAGTAAAGAAGGTACCAATATATCCTAGGAAGAATCAGTTTCTTTTTCTTTTTGTGTTGTTTATTTAAAGCAGCACGAAGCAAGTTGTATTTTTTATTCGAAGGGCAACTATCGTTATAATGTTACTTTTATGAAATTTTAAATATATCTGATTCATTTTGCGTCTTCGATCGGATTATTATTATTATTATTATTTTTGGATTTATTGGTTAGTTTTTGCAATATCTTTGTGGGTACTACAATAACTGCAACTGTAAGTATGGTAACGCTCATGGTAAATATCTACTGAACCGTTGGATACGGTAAAAAGATTTTTCTGTGTACATAAGAATTAAGGTAACCTACGTAATATGGATAATTCATATTGTGGTTGCATTTTTCATTTAGTCTTTATAGGGTTGCATGGAGAAAAAAAAACACGCATCTAAAACAACCCTGCTCGTGTTCAGAATCCATTCATAAACTTTTTAGGGTTTAATTGCTCACGTTTTATTTATTAGGAACTCACAGATCACATAACAGGTTACTCTTATGAGAGATTAATTTACTACAATAGTTGAACGAACAAAAAAATTAACTTGCTTTCTGGAAAGAGCGCCTTTTTTCTTTTTTTTTTTTTTTTCTTCTTTTTTGCTCTGTTTGTAAGTTTCTTGCTGGACATCACGGTCATAAGAGCAGGAGTGAGTTTCCCTCATGTACTTCACTCGAGCTTGGAGCTCTTCACACACACTGAAAGCCAGTGACGTCAAGGCACGCCCTCGATTATGCGAAGTGAGGTTTCATTAAGCCACGTGCACAGGTTTCTAATGAGAGAATTACACGACTTAACTCTCGTTAAGTACCATGTACAACATCGTCGTGCGTGAAACTGTAAGATAAGGATGTAGGAAATAACCAACCATGTAATTAACGAACTGTATAGGTAGAAAATTAGTTAATAATGAAATACAAAGTATTAGTATTCACGTTTCAGAAGGCTTTAGGAAGAGCTTAGTTAGGCTCAGTTCAAGTGCAATATTAGGTCTCAATAAGACTGTTGTGAAAGAGAAATTTCCTACAAATAAACGCTGATTTGCAGGCAACTGTTGAACAACTGCTCAACTCAAAGCGAAAGAGTATTCATCCATATTCTTCCTCAGCCAATTGGTGAAAGAGTTACTTCAACCTTTAAAGCACTGATTATTTATGGACGATTAAACATTTTCCATTAGTTATGGTACCGTCGTCTTTGAAATCAGTGGGTGGAAAATGCTTTAACATGACAAGGCACCGGCCAGAAAAAGAATGGTTAGTACTGACAAGAATATAACAAACAAGTTATGAGTTTTTATTTATATATAAAATTACTGCTTTTCTGTCATAGGAAATTTAGTATTTGCTCAACCCTGAGTTCTTGTGACATAAAGAAACAATTAATAGAATATTGTGTCAAACCTGAAAGAGAATTTTAGCTACATCAAATAAAGATACTTTTGCTGGGCTACAAATACACTATTTTCATTTTTTACCGCAATTGTGTTGGCTTATTTGCTTTCCTATAACAATTTTCACTATAATTTTACAAAAAAATATCTCAAGTCAATACTTCTATATTCAATAAACTGTACAGCCACTACATAAGGCCAATCTCTCACAACAAAATCCAAAATTCAACTTTTACTGGACAGTTTCGTTCGTCTATCAGTCTGACAGGCCATCCAACTTTAATTCCAACCACAGTACCAATACACAAATGATTTCACCAGAGAGTAGATATGCTGCGAGCCTAACACTTATGGTTATGAATATACCAACTAATACAACTCAATTAACATCTAGATGACAGATTAAATGGATTGTAAGCAGACATACATACCTGGTATACATCTTACAACATTCGGGCGGATGCAGGCTCTATCATAGCTTCGGACATCGATATTTCAGGTTTTCATGGTTTCCAAAAATTACTCCATGCCTGATGATTCCTTCAAAAAGACGTGATTGAATTCTCTCCCATTTTTTCATTCCAGTTCCCTTCCTGCTCTAACCGTGTTAACTTCGACAACCGTAAAGTCCCAATTGTAACATCTTGTAAGGAAATGCGCTATTATTCATTGCAGCCTCAGTGATTATTAATTTTTTAAGTTAATTTTATACTGAGCAATACATTCTAAAATTACTACGATGTTTACAAAACTGGTTTATTTTAATGTGATTAATTATACATTCTTTTGTGATCCTTTTGTTTTAGAAATTTTAAGTAACTTTTCCGCTATTACTTGGTGGATTTTACATCAATTGTTCAGCAGAACAATGAACGTGATAAGTTCCAGGTTAATTGAACAAATAGACGAAACATACTATTGCTATCACATGAAAGACAATACAATAGTCATTTAGACAATAATGAGTTTTGTAAAATTTGGTATTAATGCGTCTATCAAAATTATATTTTTCTGGGTTGTAGCAATTAAAGGGTTACTTTTATTAAATGTGTTTAGAGATTTATTTAATAACTTTTCGTATTCCCTGTGGATTGGAATCTATTGTATAGATGTACCAAATTTATTTTCGTGAGGAGAATTGCGTAAACGATACCTTTTAATTTAAAGAAAACAGAATGAAAATCTTCCTTCAAATTACGCTTGCATCTGCATATTAGCTACATTAAACGAAGCAGAGCGAAGACTTCAATAGAAAATGGCGACGAAAGTTTTTATTACTGAAATACCGTTCGTAAACTCTTTATTCACACGCCTAGTTACCCGTGAATATTGTAGCAAAAGTATTTTGTCAAACTTAAAATATTGATTTAGACTAAAATTTCATGGAGATAAAATCTTTCTCATATAAGTTATTTTATTTACAAAGAGCTTTGTGTTTCAGAAATCCAGTCAAAGTAACTAGTATTTTTCTAATAAAAACGGCTTAACTTTCAGTTATTTTCCTGGTTTTATTTCACTTTTTATCACTGAATTGTATCATAAAGCAGAATTCATTTGTAAATACTGCTACTTAAATTATCGAATGGAAGTTATTTTGTATTTAATTCAGTTTTTCATCTTAAAAATTGATTTAACAAACTAAATAGTCGTTAAGTAAAAAGCTACCTATGGTGTTTGACACAGAATTTAAAAGTATAGAAGAAAGTAACAGAGTAGATCATTTCAAGATAACAAACCATCACATTTTCTAAATTTTGTGACAGCTAAATCATTAAGAAAACTCTTGAACAACTTTCTCGTGTGTTAGGTGCTTGAGGTAAAACAAATATTGTTATTCCACAAGCCATCCAATCCAATAAACCAGGGTTTCTCAAAGTGGGCTTCGCGAACTTCTAGGGGTTCGCCAACAAGCTATGGCAGCTGACATGGGCGCCGGGAGGGGGGTGCAGAAAATACACAGAAAAAGATTAATAAACAAAATTTATTATTAAACTCACTATTTGAATAATAACTTATGGCGCCTATGTTGTTTTCCAAATTTTTTTAACGCCTTGTCAATAAACTCAGTATCCTTAGTTAATAAGTGTTGTATGTAATGTATAAAAGTAGATACAGATGCACCTACCTTACGGTAATACTGCCGGCGCCCCTGGCAGCTGATTGACTGTCTCGAGTGTGCAACAACAGTGAATCGAGACTGAACATGCTCAGGGGCGTAGCTACAATGGGGCTAGGCGGTGCAGTGCACCGAGGCCCCTACGTTCAGGGGGCCCCCAAGCGCAGTTTACGGCAAACTGGCGACCGTCGTCTAAGGGGGCCCCTGAGACACATGGAGCCCTCACACTAAGGTCCCCTCACTGCTCAGGGGGGCCCCAATCACTGCTAAGGGGGCCCCTCCCAGCAACACAAAACAAAAAAAAGGTCGCCCATCTGGCACCTAGCTACGCCACTGAACATGCTCCTAAAATCGATTAAACCTGCTGCAAGAAACAAGCTCATCAACCATCTTATCGAGACTGAACATAAGCAAAATTCTCCTAACATCGATTCATACTGCTGATAAACCACATCAAGTATTAACATTTTGCTCTCAGTGATTGTATTACTATTGTAAAATATTAAACGGTGCAGTTTTTTGTTTGTTGTAACTTCGTTTTCTCTGAATTCTTTTCAGATGTATTATTTCGTGGAAGAGAGTGGTACCGCCGGTATGGCGGGCCTCAAAAGAAGCAACAGATCCGTGGAGAGTTAACGGGACTTGGAGCAGGCTGCTGCACGGGGCGACCGAAAGCAAGATTGATGCGGGCGAGCGGAGCATTGTGGGCCGCCATTGTGATGCAAAGAGACGCTCCGTGCTGATAAGCTTAACGACCGTTATTATCAACCCGGATGGTCGGAGCCTCCTCTCCACGAAAAGTCAACCAAAAACTTTGAGCGCCGTAATGTCCGAGAGGACGGGATATCTGAACAGCTACTATATTCAGCCACAACCCAACTATTTCCCCCTTAAAACAATCTCATTTACTTTCATTTCAGGAGTATATAGTTGAAAAAATAAACAAATTCGATTGGCTTATGTAACGAGTAATCTGTTAAATAAACGGACCTATTTATGTCGTCCTGCAAGCATTTTATTTGAGAGTCGTAACATTCACCTTTCTTTATACTTTTCAACTGAAATTTTAAGTATCATTAATGAAGCAATTCACTTGCATTTGAGCAATATTTGGCGATATCCCAATGCTATCAGTCCATTCATTTCCTTAACTCTATACCGTATATCGATACATATAATGGCAACAAGATAGATTCTTCAGTGATTAATCTTAGGATGCAATTCCGATATTAGATGGAATTTTTCATGGTTTGAGCAAAGTAATTGGGAAAAAAACAAATTTAAAATACTCTACCATAATTTACGTAAACCAATCTACAATAACTTTGGGATATTATGTCAAAAAAAAGGGTCAAGTATTGAAGACTACATCTTTTAACTCCCAGTGTTAGCATACGTTCCTGTTGCAAATATAGAGAAATCAGGCTTTTGATTGTTTCTGAAAAAAAAAGGTTGCAAAATGATTAGGAATGTACTTTAAATTTGGTGTGGCGTAAAAGCAAAGACAAGTTGCAGATAGTTACTCCGAATATGGATATCGATATCGATATGCGTTTCATCTATGACTTTCCTGGTCTGTATACAAAATGGCGAATTTTGCGTTTTTAGGAAACATAATTATATTATATTTTTGTTATCAGTTTATGATTACATGAATAGAAAAGATGACGATATCATTTTTACTATTAAAAAAGTTATTAGTCAGCTTAATTCACAACGGATACATATTTATTTATCGTTTAGCGGAATGTTTTGATTTATGTCTGCGGATGACATACAGCTTTTACAATGACACAAGCACGTCGTTCGTTATAAACAGAAATAACTTATATTACGAAGGTGTTTTCTTCATTTGTCTGACAGAACGGAAATTGTTGATTGGCGCTCTGGAACTTGGTAACATTCCTTTTGACTGTCAGCTTGACAGCTGCTCCGCATTACCAACCGTCACGGATGAAAAACGGAAAACGTAGTGGCACGCAGCAGCCGCGTGCATCGTGTATTCAGCCGTCGGTCTCAACTTGTGGAACTGGCTACGGGTCGGTATTCAGGGAGCGCCTTCAGAAACTTCTTTAATATATTAGGCAACAGCGCAGAATGCATCCGGCGCCTCGCCTCGCGAGAACTGGGACGCGTCGAGACGTCCTGATGAACGGCGGGGGAGAGGAGGAGGGCAGGAGCAGTTGGCAACACTACATTCGAGCCACAACCATTCAGTCACGATGCTGGAAAAAGAGCGCAGGGAGCGTAACAGTGAACCAAGCAATCTGAATGGTTGTACTTCATATAATGTGTTGTTCAGATAGAAAAACCAAACAAAAAAAACAGAACTAAAAACTTTAATAACTACTGATCATGGCTAAAATATAAGTCAGTTAAAAAAAAACAAAAAAGTACGAAGATTGTCCATGTTCTGCCTACGCCGTCACTAGTGTTGCAAATTTAAAAAAAAAAAAACATGAAAAAAACCTAGCACCCTTCTTTTTTTTCTATTTTATCTATTTTCTATTTTTCTATTTTCTATTTTTTCTATTTTTTTCTATTGTTAAATTATAGTTTCATTTACGGAACTTACATTTTACAAGTGTGTTTCAAATCTTACTGACTCATATAACGTTTTACATAATAATTCATAAATGTATTGATATAGGTAACATAATTTTATTCATCCTCTGTCAGTACCAAATTCATTAGTATCAGCACTACCAACACTAGTTCAGTCGGTTTCGGAATTTTCGGGTTCTTCTTCTGTCTCCTCAATATCCATAACTTCAGATGTAGTTACATTTTCTTTTACCGGTTGTTCTTGTATTGTACGCAAAATTTTTTGAGATTGCAATCTTAAATTGTGAACAAAGTACACACTATGCATAAAGACTGCACCGATAGTTCTGTATTATGGTCATTTTAGTTTGAATTTAAATCTATTATCATACAAAATAGGAGCTTTATTCTTTTCAGTCGCTGGTTTAAGCCAACGGTTGCAAGGAAACGATACATAATTACTAACAATTTAATGACTCGGTATCACTATACGCTGAGAGTTTAACAAATATACGAATATAAGGAATGCACAATAAGTAATAACAAGAGCAAAAAACCGTAGATAAATTTTAAATTCCTAATTTTTTGAAAAGTTCCGTAGGTCTACCGATAAATTCGTAGGGCTGGCAGCACTAGTTCAAATAGCGAGTATCAATCCAAAGACCGGGGGAACGGGGATTCCTTCTCCCACAACCTAGCCTCTTCGGGAAATACCTGTTCATAAAAGAAATTTTCAGTCAATGTTCCAATATTTTCGTTTTTTTCAATTTTGTTTTCTACTGAACTAGAAAAATCTATTAGATTTAAAAATTAAGATAAGTACTTAGAATAAACCCTAAAACAGTCATAATAAACAATAAATTCTTTACAAATTAGATTTAATAGTAATGAAAAAAAAAGAGTCCAAGAAAAAACCATGTTTTTTCATGTTTTTTTTAAGCCAGGAAAAAACGTTTTTTTACAACAATAGCCATCACACGGAATAAATCTTATATCTTTAAACGAGCAATTCTTGTATATATATATATATATTTCCGATCTTGGAAACGGCTGTGACGATTGGGATGAAATTTGATATTTAGATAACGTTTTGACTTTTAAGATTGCCTAAATAGTTGTCTTCCCTACAAAAAAGCGAGTTTACAAAATACGAACAACTTTGTCACTCCTTATATCGAAAACGGCACTAGCGCCATCTCGTAGATAATTCAGGTACCAGAAAGCCTACAAATAGAATTTCTTTGATTTCAAAGAATAATTAAACAAAAAGTTCTTGTATACTGGCTGACCCGTGGAAATATTAGCACTGCAAGTTTGATTGTAAAACATTTAAAAGGAAGATAATTAAAAATTTATTAATGGTTTTATCAGAGGTGATAACTTTACAGAAACTTCTTTGAAAAAATTAAACAAAAAGTTCTTGTATACTGGCTGACCCGTGGAAATATTAGCACTGCAAGTTTGATTGTAAAATATTTAAAAGGAAGATAATTGAAAATGTATTAATGATTTTATCAGAGGTGATAACTTTACAGAAACTTCTTTGAAAATAATTTTACCGGTACCAATTATAAAGTAATCATCGTTTACTTTTTGACCGAAAAAAGTGGTTGTTATTTAGTCATTAAATACTGCCACCTTAAACATCTTTCGATTTCTGTTAAATACACAAGATTTCGAGTAAAGTACCTTGTGCTTTATTAATGTTTATAACAAAGGTTACTTCTTATGGGAATTGTTTTATTATCATTTTGAAATGCTGATCAGAAGATGTGAGATTACTGCGAGGTATGAACATAGTTTTATCGGAGTGAATAAATTTAGCACAGATGATGTTCTATCATTACCGTGACGTCACAATCTGATGATGAATTCTTATAGAACTCGACGAAACATATCGAAAATAAAGAATAGGCATAAATGCTCTTGGTTTTCGAGTTTGACTTCTGATCCAGGCCGTATTTCAACCTAACAACAGTAGGAACAAAATAAAACATTAAAAGTACATTTCCACCATACAGACATAGTGGTTTTGGTGCATTTTTTCTGGTCCAGGCCAGATCTAATCCTAACCTCTTCACTTTTGAGATATAATATCTCTAGAACTAAGCGAGATATTTTAAAAAAAATATTTTTTACTTTCAATTTTTCTCCAGATCCAGGCTGATTTTCATCATAACAAAGAACAAAAGAACATGAAACACCTATAGTACATTTCCATCGTATAGATATAGTGGTTTTGTTGAACAAACTTTTTTCAGGTCCAGGCTGGATCTCACCCTATTAACCTCATCAATTTTGAAGATATAATATCTCGTGAATGAACTAAGCGAAATGCCAACAACAAAAAATTCTTTATTTTATATTTGTCTCTTCGAGTTACATACGAATTCATCGTCAAATTGGGCAGTAGGTAATGATTTGTTTTCAAAGATGTATAGTGCCATGTGGCGCTACAGGCCAAAATAAAATAAAAATCTATCGTGCGTTTACTAAGTGAGATATTAAAAAACTTTATTCTTTACTTTCAATTTGTCTCGTCGACTTTTATAAAAATCAATAATCAGATTGTGGCACCACAGTAATGATAGAATCCCCGCAATTCTTATGTATAGGTAAAATTAGTTTCTTACAAATATTTTCAAGCATTTTTTTATGAAATACTGCGTGGTAAACAGAGATCGAAAGATGCCGAGCGAAGATCGGTCACCCAGGTACTTATTCATAAACATGGCTGTTACTACGGTAATCATTAGGAAATTAAGTAAGTAATGTAATTTTATTCTTTTTGAATATATTTATAGCTACGTTTGAGTTGTCACAAAATGCAATGTAATAATTTCGGTAAAACGGCCTTACTGGTATACTCGAATGTGCGCCTCCTGCAGTTCCATCGAGAAAAAAGAACGATTACTGCGGCAAAGGCAAATTCATTTGGAAGTCCTTGAATATTACTTGTTAAGGATTTTTCTTTTAATAAAAGAAGTGAACGATACCTGTAACTGCCAACAATCCAAAATTTTCCTACAAAACTAATTCGGTTAATTTTTTTTACTTATTGCTTTACGCTTCGTCCACGCCTAAGGTCATTAGAGGCGGGATGGGACTGGAGACAAGGAACGGGAAGGTATTCGGCCATGGAATTTTTGAAGGAAGCATCCCGGCATTCGCCTGGAGTGATTTGGGGAAACATGGAAAACCCAAATCTGGATGCCCGGACGGGGATTCGAACCCGCGTCCTCCCGAATGCGAGTCGAGAACGCTATCCGTTCACCCACCATGCTCGGTAAAAACAATTCGAATATATAAACTATATTTAAAGAATTGAATGTTTTTCAGTCCGTTGGATTACTGAGGACATTCTGGAGGAACCCACATTAATCCTTAATCTCAGATTGTTCATTACAATGGTGTCTTTACCACGGAGACTGATCGGTCTTGCGTTGTGTGACGCAGAATACCGTCTGCTGAGGTCGGTTGCCCATTGGAATACACGTAGGTCTCCGAGGCCAGCACTGTTGACTTTTGACGAACTAATTAAAGTCATGACAGTACTGAGTATCTGCTATTCCCGACACGTTAAGACTTGGACGACTAATAGTCTAGCCTGATCAAAAACAGAAATTTTGCTTTTGAAGGTCGGGTTTCAAACTGGATTTTGCTGGGCTGCTGCTTTTTATAATATTACTATCATAACTTTTTTCAATTTCTCCGTCGGTGGGAGACAAGCACATCACGTCACTCTCGTATGGTGATGTAGTGGATTGTTTCACATCCCCAGCCAGTCACTGACCCACTAAGATGTAGCTGTCACTAGGACAATACAGATTGGTGACGGCCCTGGCTGTAGGCCCACATTGTACGCAAACCCAGTGTATATAATTCCGTTCATTAAAGTACTCTAGTTGTTTCTGCCATCTTGGAATATTGTTCCGTAACGTTCCTTCAATTACTTTAAAACCCTCATCTCTGTAAAGAGGGAATGGAATGAAAATTCAATGCTTCTTTCGTAATAAAATGCTTACTTATGTTTTAATGTGCTATATATATAATATGGACGCTATATTTTAAATACGACATACAAAAAATTGTTACTTTGTGTTTTCAGATCTTGCATTATCCCCGCAATTAAACCAAGATTATTTCTCAACATATATTCTGACCTGATAATAAAAGCATGAAAATATTTTAAAATTGGATATCCAGACAATAACCGAGAATCGTTCTTATGATACAAATCATTTCGATCAAAACTTCTCGCATAAAACTGGACTGGGTAAAATGGAGAACCTTCAACCGTATAAGAACAGGAGTGGCACAAGCGAAAGATAACATGTATAAATGGGGTCTGACAACAGACGATCGATGTGAATTTTATTATTATTATTACCCCGCGATTCACTAAAAGTGTGTGGCGGAGGGTGCATTTGCACCTATCCGAAAGGGTGATAGTTTGAAAGGGATATATGGGATGTGGCAGGAGGCGCCCATGGGCTATTGTGAGGAACCATCCCAGCATTCGCATGGAGTGATCTGTTGAAACCATGGAAAACCCAGATCAGGATGCCCGGAGCGCTTTAACGAAAGCTACTCCTGTCGGATTTTAAGTTTGCTTGCCCGGTAAATCCTTTCTATTCCATTCCCTAATCACTTGTGGGAAAAATGAATACAGAAATGAATCGGTTCTGGCCCTGATTTCTCTTATCTTATTTCCGCGGTCATTCCGAGATGTGAATGTTGAGATATTGACATCTTTGTTCAACATTGGGACAAACGATTAAGATGCCTGTACACGAAAAAGTAAAAGTAAGTAATTTCGAGCATATTGACAGGCCTGTTTAATGGTCGTTTTACAAATTGTTTAATTAGATTCACCAAATGAGCTGTTTCCGCGATAGTTGATTTATAGAAGAAATAATGATCACGTTATCGAGTATGTAATCTGATGTGAAACGTACTGAAAGGCAAACACATTAGAAAGTCGAAAGATTTACTATGTCCTCGTTGATATAGTTTTCCAAAAGTGAGTATCGTATTTGAAATGTTACATAGATATAAACGTGTAGAGAACTGGGAAATTTTTCATATATATATATATACTGGAAAATAAGTACATAAACGATCGTCGAGAGTCATCGATTTTGAACTATTTTTGTTACTAGGTGTATTTGAAAAACTCTATTCATACGAACTTGCAATTTATCTCCATATCGACCATATACGGCATTTAAAGATTTTTTTAATTAATAACTTTTATATATAACACTCTTTATCGATGCGGGAATAACGTAAGTGAATGAGATTTTCTCGGATCTTAAGGAGCGCTGTTTTATCCTGTTTTAGGTGGAGGGAGAAAGCTGGGCCGTTATCTACTGCGAACTGAGGCCACCCCAGTTGACTGGTTACGCATCCGCTCGTCGTAGCTGCGTTTCTAGCGTCACCGACTACGTTGAGTTGGGCGGTCGCTTCACAACTGTTGTTACTGCAAAGCATTTCCCAGTGGAGAAGTTATTTTATAGAACGTTATTGGTGTATAGCCCACGTTTTATTATTCATATAGCATCAAGAAATAGGTTAGCTACTATGCTAATGGAGTGTCAATGTTCAAATTCTGTAGTAGTATTTCTTTACAAATCATGAAGAATCACACAATATTTAACTGTTAAAGGAACGTCATCGGGTGTTTCTACAAATATTTAAACAGATAAATTTCTCTTAGCTTGTTTACAAGGCTTTTCTACAGATGGTTTGCTAGTTTGATTAAGCCATTACAGTGATAGTATTGCTTCTGCATGGCAAAAGAAGTGATTAAAGTTAATTGTCAAAAGAGACAGAACAAAATATTTTCACAAAGGTTGCTCATTGTTCTCCGAGTTATTGTCTAGCGATGTGATCGCCATTGGTTCTACCAGGCATGATGGGAGAACGGTTAACGTCCTAGCTTCGCGTTCGGGAGTACACGGATTCCAATCCCCGTCCGGGCATCCGGATTTGGGTTTTCTATCGTTTCCCAAGATCACTCCAGGAAAATGGCGGAATGCTTCCTACAAAAGACCGTGGCCGAATTCCTTAATGTTTAAGAATCTTACGTAACTTATAAAATATTTCAATAATCTTTTGTTTGTAAGTATATTCAATTTTTCCTCGTCTTCTGATCTAAACTTCTCTGTAAATCATGGTTCGAATATCAGGAATTATGTAGTAAAACCGTGGGAAACCGAAATCTGGATGGCCGGATGAGAATTCAAAGCCGCATCATCGTGAATGTGAACTCAGAGCGCTACCGCTCACCTACCACACCCAGAAACATTTTCTCGGAGGATGTCCCTTGTACAGATAATTTATTATCATCCAGATGTGGTTATGGGCGGCAAGTGAATATAAAGTATATCGTCTTGGCACATAATCCAACTAACTTACAAAAAAATTCTCTGGAATAGTCACGCCATATTCGTGTGAACCACAGATTTGGCAACGCTGTACAATTGTGACGTCACATATCTGGCTGGTGGCCACCAGCTCCGTCCTGGCAGAATGCCGAAATATTCTTACGCTGGAGCTTCATTTACTTATCCACAAAATATTCAGCACCTGTTCGAGTCTCTCATTTTAAAGGGGAGTATGACGTAAGTAAGTGTGCTGTTATTTGAACTACTTTTAATTTTAAGCTGTTGATAATGCTATACATAAGAACTAATAGTTTGTTTCGACAGCTTCATTAGTACAATTTCTGTCTCTTTATTATCACACTGGGATAACTCAAACAACGATCCTATGTTCTTCATTAAACTTTTGAAGTAACGGTACTACAGAATACACAAAACTTTATTTATTTAATTTTTTTTAAAATTTAATTTCATTGGAATGGAGCACACGCACCGGTGGCAATTTCTCTACACACCAAACTTCCCCCTATCCTGCACCCACCTACGTTTGCCCTCTACAAATTTTAACTTTAAATTCTTTTAACGTTTTCGGTAAATTATTCATCATTTCCCACGGTAACTCATTTCAATCCCTGACACCCTTATCTAAAACGAAGATCTTCCCACACCCTTGTGCCTGAAATCGAGTGCCAGCTTGTGGTCATAGTCATCTTTTCCCTTCCATGCACTACTTTTCAAACCTATTGCAATATCTTTCCATGCCTCATCGCCAGTATACGCCCTGTACACTTCCATGACCCTCCTCATCCTCCTCCTGTCTTGCAATGAATCCCATTCCAGCTCCTTTATCATATCTATCACTGATTTCATTCTGCGATAATTTCCAGAAACAAATCTAGCAGCCCTTTTTTGCACTCTCACACAGGATTCTTTGAACGTAGTTTATATCCAACGTTAATACGAGTATATTTTAATTTAATTTAATTGCGAAGAAGCGCATGCTCCTGCGTCAACCCACTTTTCCATTGTCCTGTAGTCCAGCGGTCGGCAACCTTTTAGCAGGCAAGGGCCACAAGGTGGAAAAACAAAGTAAAGGCGGGGCCGCACATACACAGTAAAAATGCGAAAACTCAGTTTTCAAATTTTATTAATACAATTGAGGATACAAATGAAGAAAAGCTACTAAACTGATTTTACATATTAAATTCATTGTGACGTTTGACGTTGAATTTGACTGGCTATTTTTTGAATGTCTGCTTTCATGTTAGAAGTTGAAATACGTAATATATTTCTCAAATCCTCATCTGTGAGACGAGAAGCGTATTTATTTTTTCGATAATTCATGATTGAAAAAGTTTGCTCGCATAAATAAGTGCTACCAAAAATTGAAATAAACTGCTGAGCAAATTTTTTGAATTCGCCAAATTAGACCGCAAGCTTCCATAAAATTTGACCAAATCATTCATTTTGTAAAAAGCTTTTTATAGACTCTCATTGGATTGAAGTTCAATCACATTCATTTGTAAATTACTTGGTACATCCTCAACATTGTATGAAAAAGGATTAGCAATAATCTTCAGTTCGTTCGAAACCTTCTCGAAATCACCAAATCTGTCACTGAATTGATCTTGTAACTCCATTAAAATGTCTTTCATTTTCTCACTATCCCAATTAAAATCAATGCCAGCTTCCTCGACAGGCTTTAGACAATTTGGGAAGTGATCTAGTTTTTTTTCATCTATCTGTTTTATGAAGAGCCGGTTTTTAGTTTGGAACGCCTTTACGTCCGTTTATGCATAAGAGATTAGTTTGTTTTTTCCTTGAAGCTTGACATTCAGCGTATTTAATTCATGAGTTAAATCTGTCAAAAATCCAAGATCTATTAACCATTGAGGGTCTGTAAGCTCTGGACTAGATTTACCTTTCTGATTCATAAAAGTGTTGATTTCTTTTCTGAGATCGAAAAATCTTTCCAGTACTGCACCTCTACTTAACCATCTTACTTCCGAATAATAAAGGACATCATGATGATCTGCTTCCATTTCGGATAGAAACTCTCGGAATTGACGATGTGTCAATCCATTATTTGTGATATAGTTTACTGTGGATATCACGATGTCCATTACTTTTCTCCATGAAACGACTTTGGAACATAACGGTTCTTGGTGAATAATGCAATGAAAAAATAACGGGATTTCAAATCCCATCTCTGCCAATTTTGTTTTAATTCTACCCACCAGGCCCTTGTTTTGCCCACTCATGTTTCTACCTCCGTCAGTTGTTATACTTACCAATTTTTCCCACGCTAATTGCATTGACGCCATTGCCTGTTCTAAGTGACAAAACAAATCTTCCCCCGTAGTCGTTCCCTTCAAACTACATAACTGTAAAAGTTCCTCACACACGTTGAAGTACTTATCAATTCCACGAGCAAATATTAGAAGCAGGCACATCATTACTTTCATCGGCAGCTAAGGAGAACCATTCAAATTGTTATGATTTTTCCCGAAGTTTTTCGCATAAATTAGCGCCCAAATCTTCAGTGCGCCGGGTACAAGATCTGGCAGATAATCTTATATTTTCAAATTTCTTTTTTTGATCTGGGCATACCTCTTCAGCCATAGCAAAGGCACATTGTTTTATTAATTCGCTGTCGGTAAACGGTAGCCCAGACTTGGCAAGCATTTCCTCCACCCTTAAACTCGTACGTACATTTGACTCGTTACTTTGAATTTGCACCTTAAAAACACTTTGTTGGTCCTTGAATGAAGATTTGAGTGAGTTGATTTTGTTTTTCCGGGAATCACCAACTAGGCACGCAAATTTTGCTTTATGCTCGGTATCATAGTGGCGTTTGACGATATATTCTTTTTGTATAGCATGGGTTTTTTGCCACATTAAGCATAGCGGCTTTCCATTGCAATAAATAAAAAAGTATAAATCTGTCGATGCATCGTTAAACACACTATTTTCATCAGTTAACTTCCTCTTTTTTGTAGACATCAGTAAAACTTATAACCATCTTAGCCAAACACACGCTTTAAGAATAAAAGCCATGTTGAAAACATGTCACTTAATTTCGTTATGTCATTGTATGAACTATCAATATCGCACACTTACCGAACTGTAAACAAAATAGTAGGTACTCATAGTCACAAAGTAATAACTAAATCGTAGGTACAGGGCCGCGACGGCGGCGTGCACACATCACATAACTTGTTTCACTCAATGACAAAGTCAGCGCGGACGGACGGCGGGCGAGCGCGAGAAGATTATTGTCAACGCTGACCTATTGTTTCAATCATAGGAGAGAGTTCATTCGCTGCGCTGTTAGATCGCGTTCAGTCTTTTATGCATTTATATTTTATTATTTTATAATATGGGCTTTCGATAAGATTTTTATAAGACGGACACGGGCCGCAAATAGAGAGGTCACGGGCCGCATGCGGCCCCGCGGGCCGCGCGTTGCCGACTGCTGCTGTAGTCTATTACTTTTGCAATTTACAAATTTCATCTTTAAATGGTGTCAACGTTTTTGGTAAATTATTCATCATTTCTTTTGGTAATTCATTCCAATGCCTGACCATCTTACCTACGAAAGAAATCTTCCCTCACCCTTGTGCCTGAAATCGAGTGCTAGCTTGTGGTAATGGTCTTCTTTTCCCTTCCATGCATTACTCCTTATTCTTAAACCAATATCTTTCCACGCCTCATCACCTAGTACACTCCCATGATTCTCTTCACCCTCCTCCTGTCTTTCAGTGAATCCCATTCCAGCTTATTTGTCATATCGATTACTGATTGTGTTCTGCGGTAATTTCCAGAGATAAATCTAGCAGCCCTTTTTTGCACCCCTCAGACTCTGGTTTTGATACCCAAAATGTGGGTCCCATACTACACTACCATATTCAAGCAATGGTCTGACCAAAGTATTGTATCCCATTTCCATTACTTCTCTGGTACAATTTGAAACCGTTTTCTACTACCTGTCCAATGTGTCCTTGAGCTTGTTATCAAATGTTTTGCCGGACGTGTGGTAATGTTCTGCTAAACTAAGATTTCCATGTGTCCCAGAAATCATTCCAGGAGAATTTTTCAAACATCTTAACATGAGCCATAGCCGATTTCCATCCCTTTCTTTACATTTTTTTACTTGTGGCTGTACGCCTCGCCGACGTCGTTGTCATTAAAGGTGGGATGGGACTGGGACAAGGAACGGGAAGGAATTCGGCAATGGCCTTTTGAAGGAAGCATCCCGGCATTCGCCTGGAGAGATTTGGGGAAACCATGGAAAACACAAATCTGGATGCCCGGACGGGGATTCGAACCGCCGTCCTCCTAATGAGAGGCCAGAGTGTTAACCACTCACCCACCACGCTCGGCTAAAAATTTAAATCTGTTATAAGCGCACATCGTGCCAAAATCGAATCTTTCGCATTACGTACTGCGTTGAGACATAAACAAATGAATGTTTGTTACGTTGCAGTCTAACACGATGAAAGCTCAACTGAAAATAGGTCAAGAAATGAGAACTCTGCTTCCTGAATATCGTTTGCTATTGAAGCCTCAGCCTGAAATTGCTCAAAGTTTCTGGAGACCTAATAATCTCGGTTTTCCGTATGCCTCCAACTATCCATCATAAAAATGTCCACTATCAATATATCAAAAATAATAAAATCAACTGAAACTGAAAAACGATATTAAGAATGCTATAAAATAATACTCATATTAAGAAATAATATAACTAGCAGCAAAGCTGCACGGTTTCTCTACTTGGTTCTTGATTTTCACTAAACTTTACGTAATTTTTTCAACCCTACATTCTTTACTTATACCTTGTTTGAAGCAAAGTGTATTTAGGTTGGAAGCACACGGGAGCAAGTACGAGCTATTTACCTTTTCAACTGAGATACGTACAACGTCATTGAAATTCTGATCGTTCGTCTGAGAGTATCATTATACTGAGGATAATTCTACTCTCTTCGTGCTAATTGATATAGAAGGGAGTCGAGACCTGGAATAAATTATTGAAACAAACCACTTACCTAAAAAACTAAGAGAATTTAATTCTTTTTTGAAGTGTGGGGAAAGACCACTTATCTCAAACACTAAGAGGTTTTTTTTTTTTTTTTTTTTTTTTTTTTTTTTTTTTTTTGAAGTATGGGGATGGTAAGCATAAATTTTTATATTGGCATATGTTACATCGCAATTAAATTAAATTAATTAAAAATTAAGACTCACGAAAGATTTAGTGACTCATTATCAATATACAGCGATTACGATTGGCACAAGCGTTATGATATTTGTATTGATACTAGCTGTTACCCGCGACTTCGTACGCGTTGAATTTTGTTGTTTGAATTGAAAAGCTGTAAGTTACATGAAAGGTGAGGCAGGATAATACGACGGGGAAGCCATCACGATATCATTCCACCACCGAACCTGTCTCATGAAGAGAATAAATTTCAACGTGTTTAAAAATCGCAAAAACCTAAGGGGGGGGGGGGAGGGAGAGGAAGGTTAACTGAGGGCAGCTTGTCTTTCAGCGTGGTCTTGTCTTCTTTCATCAGCATGAGCATTAAATTCTTCTTCGGTTCTAATAATTTAACTGCTCGTGTTCTGCTAGAGCTATGCCTAAGATCTAATTTACGAATGGGGGAAATGTCAAAAAGAAGACAGACTATACCAATGCCAGAAACTTTTAGATAGACTCAAAATGATAGTCTGGTGCAGCACAAATTATCATCTATACCATATAATATGTTTTGTCTGTAAACTAAATTTATATTAAAAAAATCATACACTAACTGACTGCAAGAGAAACACAACCTGAGCAACCGATATACAGACTTACACAGGATATACGTCTGTCTGTCACCATTCGGTTAGTTATCAAAATTAAATGACAAAAATATTATCTATCACGGAAAAAGTATCCTGTGTCCTTTTTAATGATACAAAATAATTCCTTGTCTAATTTCATCAAAATAGGTTTAGTCGTTTAGTTGTGACAAACAGACAGAGAGACAGAGTTACTTTCGCATTTATAATATTAGGATAGGTCCGAGAATACTTTTATGTTTATAGAAATTTATCAATAGTGGCGGATCAGAAGTAACACTAGGCATTGGCGGTAGTGTATATACTGGCTCCATCCCCGATCCAGACTCTCAAATTTCGTATTTACTTGTTTTACCGAAATTACTAAATGGCGATTTCTTCTTGTTATAAGATCGGGACAATTTTCTTCCTGTTCATTGCTCACTATTCTATTCCGGCTATATATACCTCTTCGTAAATGATCAGTGAAGCTCACATGGAAAGAAAGGAAGTGTTTTGACAGTTGCCAGCAGTGTCTGGCAGATTCCAGTCATCTTCGGTGATCTGGCTAAACCTTCTTCAGCGTCTATAGGACTTTACACTTTTGAATAGGAGTATCAAGATGCAGGAGTACTATGAAAAAGTGAGGATTTACGGACGACGACAAGTTTGACCGTGGCTCCATTCAGACACCTGAGCATATCCTCGAGCTTGGAGACATGGGCTTGGTGTGCCGAGCAGTAGGCCTGTTCTAAAACGGGGACTGCACCACTTTAGGAACCTTCTCGAAACTGGTACTAACCTGTTGAAATTTACATCAGTCGCTTCGTCAAAATGTCCTCTTCACGTTTTGCTTCATACTTTACGGAAAAATAGCTAGAATATTAATTAAAAATGCCGAAATATGAAAGTCTGAGCAACTGCGAACTACCAGCATTGCAAAAACATTAAAATTATCGGTAAAGGTTTCATTTCAACCTAAATTTTCGTTTTGTCATAGAAATCGTGGTTAGGTTGAAATACGGCCTGGACCAAGTGAAAAAATTTAGGAAAATTTTCGCTATGCGGCATCTATCACGTAAATGGCATATTTGTTTACAATGGAAGCAATAGATTATCTCTGGTTGCTCTTTGCTATGTAAGATGATTTAATTTAATTTAATTTAATTGCAATGGAGCACAGGCTCCGGTGGCAATTTCCCTACACAGCTATCTTCCCCCTATCCTGCACCCACCTACATTTGCCCTCTACAAATTTTTTCTTTAAATTCCTTCAAAGTTTTCGGTAAATTATTCATCGTTTCTCTTGGTAACTCATTCCAATCCCTGACACCCTTACCTAAGGCGGGCATCAGCGTATTATACATGTAACTCGGATAAATATTGTCTATTTGTCAATTTTGTGCGACTTTTTATAACGGAGAAGAGATGAAAAGGCAAGAAAACATTACAACAAAGGATTAAATCAACATTTTTAACAGACTGTCACTGTATTTTTCAAGGTTGGTGGCATCTAACGGCTGTGCATCATGTTATATTTCGGCATTTTTAATTAAATTCCTGGTAACTTTTCCGCAAAGTATGAACGAAAAACGTCAAGCGTACATGTTGACGAAGCGACTGATGTAAATCTCAACAGGTTAGTACCGGTTTCGCGAAGGTTCCTAAAGTGGCGCAGTTCCCGAACAAGCGATCAGAGGAGCTGGTTTTTGGAAAGACGTTATTTGAAACCTTTTCTAAAATTCTTTACTACATATTGTGATTTACCTCGATGATAAGTAGCTTGATGCACCTGAAGATATAGGCAGCGCTTTCATTACCAATAAAACATTGATTTGTGGACAAATTTAATATGACTTGACTTATCCGAGAGTTTTAGTAATGGAGTGCTTCTGATATTATGCCCACAAAACCGCTGACGAGTGCCTTCCGCGGTATACACAAGATTCAGTGTGATGTAATTCTATTATAACGTTTTAATTTACTATTGTACACGTGTATCAACTCGTTCATGAATTCTAAAACATTTGCTTCAATACTTGAATTTGTGAGTAGTCCATTTGTTTATCTGACATAATATTCATTTGATTGATTATTCACATTTGGTTGTCGGTGTCTCTTCTATAAATCGTTGCGTGAAAAAGATCACGAAATTAATGCGTTTTTGAAAACTAGTCCGTTTCTTATTATTCTCAAATACAGCATGAAATTGAGAGCTACTGATAGGGTCTTAAATAGGTAGTTTTAGTCCTCTTTTGGGCTCTGTTGTCTGTGTAAATTCTCTGATACGTTAACATTAATTTAATACAACGTAATATAGACATTTCGTTTTTCTATCGTTGTAAGAATATGCTGCTTTCAGATCTCATAAACATAAGTTTTTTTTTGTATAATAAATTCGGAGAATCGAAACTGAAAATCTGTGAGGGAGAATGGACCGAGTTGTCATATACCCTTAAATCCTAAACACCAAATAGATATATGGTTATCATTCAAGCCACATATTTTACATTTTGGAGTAACTTACTCAAATCAGTCACGACTCTGGTCCGAAAATTTGTAGGTGTCTGATACACAGGGAATTGCAGCTTATTCTACATTTTTTTTTTTTTAATGACAAACAAGTCTACGTACTTTATTTTCTGTCCCTTGATTGATTACTCCAAGTAAAATTTCATAATTAATGACTAAAGTCTTGTATCATCCCGTTTTAACTGAAGGGCTATTTCATGATTCTTTCGTTTTATGTATAGATATACGATTAATAATTAGGTTATAAATGACAATTTTCACCCAATAACTTTTTTAAAACAATGAAAGTTTAAATTAAGTCAACATTTAATTTTAATTTAATTTAATTTAATTGCAATGGTCCACACGCTCCGGTGGCAATTTCCCTATCCTGCACACACCTACATTTGCCCTTTACGAATTTTAACTTTAAATTCTTCTAACGTTTTCGGTAAGTTATTCATAATTACATTAAAAAACTTATGTAAGGCTGGACGTTTTCTCGGCGTTGAATATGAATAAAATCCTCTCGGGAAACTTGCCGAGTCCATAGATAAAACACGACGTTTAGGTGGTTATAATCTCTGCCGTTATTGCCGAGTCACTTGACAATGGCGGCAGAGATTATGACCTCCGAAACGTTGTGTTTTATCGTTGGACTCATTCGGCTAGTTAACCGATATAATTTTATTCATTAAATTTATTAAAGTTACGTGTACCGCGTTATGTGTGCATTTAACTTCTCACACATGCGTAATTTCCGATAGTTTGATACAAGCAGCTGCAATAGTTTCCGCTGTTACTTAACTCATGTTAAACAGTCAGTACGCCGTACATCGTTTTGTGTTAGTTCGCGCTACGCATCACGTTTTCTCTGTATATATGTATAAGTGTGAATATACGAGTTGCATAAGTATACCTAAACTGTAAAGCTTAAATGTTAAAGCTTAAATTGCTTTAATACTAACCGAAAATCACGTGAGAACATCAGATGGTATATTAAGGCTACATCCGGAGGAGTCATCATTATTACGTACTGACACTCGCACCAGCAAATTTAATTTTTTGTTCTTGGTTTCTAAATTGGCACACATCGTAATGTATCTTCCAAGTTTTTTTTTATCTGTGGTTATGATATACCAATAATCACTATTGAGGGTAGGTGACTGATTAAAGATATTAAAAAGCAAGAATTCAAAATTTTAAGAAAAATCTTTGGCGCAGTTTGTACAGGAGGAATTTGGATGAAAAGGAAATCACATTTACTATAAAAGCAATAGGAAAATAATAATAATAATAAAAATAAACACATTCAGGAAAAGACGAATTAAATTCTTTGACCATATTATCAGAATGAATAACAACAGACTAATCAAAAAAATTCTCAACCTAGTAATTTCAATTAACATGGAAAACAAATGGATACTTGAAATCGAAGAGAATATCCGGGAAATCTGAATTACAGATGATATCATACAGTAGACCTACAGATTTAGTAGCATGGTCAATAACCACCAAATTGTTAACAAACAGTATATTAGAAGGAACACCCGGGTCGAAATACGTAGGAAAGAGCTCAGCAAGAGGATGAAGAGATTTTGAGAAAAGAAGAAAATCACTGATAAATAAATAAGGCAAAGCAATTTAATGTTTGTGCATTTATTGATCTCCCGCTAGCAATTTTTGTTTTGCTATGGTATTATGGTCTGTGTTATCATTTTGCAATGTTTGGTTTTTCTCCCCTGTGCTTTTGTTCCAATTGCTCTAGTTTTTGCTGTCGTGCGTGTTGTATTTTGAGCATTGATTGTGTTGTGAAATGCTCAATTTTCTCAATCATGATTTTCAGTATAGCTCTACTATTAACGGAGTTAACTAATGCAATGTGTGTTTTGTATAGATCTCTATTTAGTTGATATTTCTTACTATAAAGTGATCTAATTTCATTTCGTAACCATTTACTTTCGGCAGATTATTTTGCTTTAATCGCTGATGCTGAGATGGGTTTAATTTTAACATTAATATAATTTGGTTTTAAATTATTGAGTTTGAAGTTTTTGTTAAATTTTAGTGTTCTGGATGGTCTTGTGTATCTTCAGATGTGTCCTCTTGAATCGGTTGCAAAGATCCACCGGAAATACCTGGCTCGGCTGGTTTAATATCTGGACGTTTCCTCAATTACTGAAAATATTGATAAATAAGTAACGCCAAAGCAGTTGAATGTTTGTGCAATAAATGACCTACAAACATTCAATTGATTTGACGTTATTTATTTATCAATATTATATGCAATTGAGGGAAATGATCCACAACGTCCAAATAGAAGAAAAACATATCTGCTAAATAAGTTCATTCGCACTTCTCAGTTGGGCATAACCATGTAGGAAGAAGAATCAATTCGGTGTTGGCAGAAATGTCAGAAGCGATTACTTTTTAATCGTTACAATGATAATAACCGTTGTGATTTACTTTATAGGCGAAAGATATTTCCGCTAGGCTTGTTGCAGATTACTGGCATGAATTTTCGTAAGTAGTAGTTTACCCTGCCATAATTTACCCACTTACCCAATTATAATGATGACTGCATATACGGTAGTTTTTGTCATTGGAATTGCGAGCATTTTACTAGCTGTTATAGGGGAGAACCGGGTAATGACGAACAGTGGGCAATACCGACCCCCTCCAGATGTATAATTTCTTAGATCCGTGAGGTGCTGCCGTCTAGTGGAAACAATGCGAAACCGCAGCGTCGACCACGCCATCTTGCCAGTTCAGATGTTAGTGGACGACGAAAGTGCGTTTTGAGTGTTTACGATCTAAGAACATCACCTTATGATTTGGGGTATGTATACGTTATTATTCACAGTTGATGTTTTAATAATATGCTCATAGATTGTCCAACACATATTCAATACGAATATAGTTGAGATTTAAGTAAATAGGCAACCGTTTCTTCTCAAAATATTTTTCAAAATGGAGTCCTAGTTTCGGGTAATGGTGTACACTGTTCGGTATTCCCCGCCGTTTGTTCGGCATTACCCACCCCATATTTGTCGCTTACCCTACACGTTTTATAGTGGGATTTAATTGTTCCAGATGCCAAGCAATCGCAAACGTACAACAAATATAGCCAAGTGGTCTAAAGAAGCACTGGAGGCTGCTATTGATTTGGTGAAAAATGGGACATCACTTAGACAAGCAGCAAAGCTACACAACATTCCTGTTACAACTTTGCATGAGAGGATTTCTACGGCAAAATGCGAACTGCCGTCTCTTGGACGTCATCCAACTTTTACGACCGAGCAAGAAACTGAATTTGCCGAACACATTATTCATCTTTCTAAAGTGTTCCATGGTCTAACTCCAAAGGATATTCGTCGTGCTGCCTTCTCGTTCGCTGAAAAGAATCATATTACACACTCATTTAATAAAGAGGGCAAAATCGCTGGGAAGGATTGGTTTTATGGTTTTATAAGAAGAAACCGTAAACTAACCAACCGTAAGCCAGAGGCTACTAGTATTAATCGAATCATGGGATTTAACCGTCAGGAAGTTGGTAAATTCTTTGCCAATTTAGGAGTTGTTTTGGAAAAACACAAATTTGAGCCAACAGCGATGTGGAACATGGATGAAACCGGGATTTCTACGGTGCAAGAAAATGGTATTGTTGTAGCAGAGAAGGGCCAGAAAAGAGTTGGGGCAGTGACAAGCTGGGAACGAGGGAAAACAATCACGGTAGTGTGCTGTATGAGTGCAGCTGGCCAATTTGTTCCTCCAATGTTCATATTTCCTCGTAGGAGGATGACGCTTTTGTTGCAGAAGGACGGACCCCCTGGTGCGATATATTCTTGCTCAAAGTCAGGATGGACTAATGAGGACTTATTTCGAGAATGGCTTGATCACTTCGTTAAACATGTAAAGCCTACCAAAGAAAATCCAGTACTGTTGGTTATGGATAACCATTCCTCTCACTGCACTTTAGAAGCCTTTGATACATGGCGAGAACATGGCATTGTGGTCGTTTCCTTGCTCCCCCACACATCACATCGACTACAACCATTAGATGTGTCCTACTACTCTGCATTAAAAGCCGCCTACAATAAAGAGTGTGACATTTACTTGAAAGGCAAACAGTTTGAAAAGATCACACCTTTCGACGTGGCTGGTCTCTTTGCAAAGGCCTATGGTAAAGTCACAACAGTCTCAAAAGGTATCTCTGGATTTGAAAAGACAGGGACCTACCCTTTCAATCCTAATATATTTACAGATGAAGACTTTCTTGTAGAAGATTCGTGTCTACAAAAACAACAATCATGCGCTTCAAGCCCTCCAAATCTAAACATATCTTCTGAAACAAGTGAAGCTGCAGCATCCCCTGGAACTTCCTTTGAAGAGATTTTACCAATCCCCACAACCAGTTATCAACCAGATGATCCACATAAAGAAAGAGGCAGGCGAAAACAACAATCGGAAATACTGTCCTCAACACCAATGAAGGCTATTCTTGTAGATAAACGCAAAAAGAAATTTGAAAAACAAAACAAACTTAAAACAAAAGATGAAAAATACTCAAAAGATATAAATACAAAAATAAATAAAAATAAAAGAGAACCAAAGAATTGTGGAAAAGGTGTCCCTGCAGGGAAAGGGAAATTACCAATGAAAGTCGAGCCAAAGGCTAAGAAAAAACTCCTCAAGGAATTTCAATCCACGTCGGAAGAAGATTTAAGCGACGTCGGTTTGTGTGATGATGATGAATTTGACGATGTGGAGACCGACAAAGAAAAGTGTTTTATCTGTGATGACTTTGGCCAGGATGGTGAACTTTGGTACAGGTGCACTTCATGTGGAATGTGGGCACATGCTTTGTGCTCTGGTTGGGACACTCCAGAGGGGTACCAGTGTAATATTTGTGTAAGAAAATAAGTGGCACTTGTGATTTGTAAGACTGAAATTTTTTCCTTATCCAAAGTGGAATGTGCCAAAGAGAAAAACTCATATTGTCAATTTTTTTTCATAATACGTATCCTAATTGTCCTTATAAGAAAGCTGTACTACTGTACTCTACTACATCTGCCTAAATATTTAATAAACCATGTATTACTTTTGTAATGTTTTGAGGATTATTAATTTCCTTTGTTATTTGTATTGGAATAAATTTGTTCGCCATTATCCGACTTGGCGGGCAATACCGAACAGTGCAAAGATTTAGAGATTAAAAATATATAAATTATTGAAACATAGTACTCATGAACTATATATTTTTTTGGTAGTACACTAAACGTACTTTCATTGGTACTAATTTAATTAAAATTATGCCGAGCCATTTGGGTGGAAAAAATTAAATGTCTTAAGTGCTCGCTATTCCCCTACTCTCCCCTAATATTATCGGTTCTCACAATTTTTATACTTGACATGTTTTTAATCTTATCTTACCTTTTCTGTATTTTTTAAAGATGCTTTCATTTTTGTCTGATATTTACATTTCTGTTTCTCCTTGCCGTGATAATATACTCTCTTACAAAGCAACTATTTGTGTGTACGCTGTACACACAGGTTTCCTTGGCTGGGAAGATTCGCCTCTCTGCCACTCTCTCTCCCTCGCTGGTTCCTTTGTGAGGAGCTTCGTTTTGAGTTGGCACTGTTTTTCTTTGCGGTCAGCGCCTCCACTTCCCGCCGCCCGCAATAACAAACGCCGACCGCCCACAGAAACAGAAACTATGTTGCCAAAGTAATATAAACACGGTTAAGCGTGGCTGTTAGAAAATAAAGAACAAGAATTGCAACACCGTCTGAAGACGGGGAAAGGGGGCATTTTATTTCAAGCATTCATCTGAAACCGTAACATGATTCTTACAAAGTTCTCAAACTCTGTACTACATTCGAAACTACTGCTGGAAATCTGTAACTATTTTTTTTAAAAAAGACGAGAACAATTGATCAGTATATGTAATGTTTAATTATTTTTCATGGCATGTTGTTTTTAAAACTTGATCATTTTATATTTTACATTCTTGTACACGTATTATTCTTCATCACTACACTTCTATCTAGTAACTTATTTAGTTGGCAGAACATTTCAGATTTTATTTTTCGTAAACTTGTATAGGATTTTTAGATTACCAAAATCTGATGCCGTAAGAAAACTGAACCAAAATGTGATACTTGCGAATTACAAAGTGGCACTCCGTGTTATTAAATGCGTTTAGACGCTTTTACAGCTCATGTTGATTTATTTTTTAGTTCTTTATCCTTTGTGGCTTATAACATCTTTATATCTATTGCTTTAACGGTAAAGTATTTGAATTTTAAGGATTAAAAATGTAGGCAGATTCACTAGGTACATTTTACCCTTCTACCATTTTCAGCCTCTTTTTTTTATCAGAGGCATTATTTCGAGAGTAATCTGTTGCGCCATTGTGGAAGATACATGAGGGAAAATGAAGATATATCTGCACGCCTGCGTGCGCTTAATTCAGATTCTCTACGTTCTGCTTACAACCACTTCTCACCCTTCCTGCCCCAGAACTTCTCTCTCTGTCTGCTTTTTACACTAAAAAACATTGTAGCGCATGAAAGGGAAAAGATGACCATAACCACAAGCTGGCACTCGATTTCAGGTACAAGGGTGTGGGAAGATTATCTTTTTTAGGTAAGGATGTCAGGGATTGGAATGAGTTACCAAGGGGAATGATGAATAACTTACCGAAAACGTTAAAAGAATTTAAAGTTAAAATTTGTAGAGGGCAAATGTAGGTGGGTGCAAGATAGGGGGAAGTTGGGTGTGTAGGGAAATTGCCACCGGAGCGTGTGCTGCGTTGTAATTAAATTAAATTAAATGTGTTTCCAAGAGTTGTGATATATATTTTCGTCGCTTGCGAGTGAAAATAATTTAGCGACAAACGGCGGTTTGATTAATTTTTTATTCGCTCTGTAATATGGATGTTATGGCAGGTGATACTGTCGCTTAAACCACAAGCTAGTTGCTGATACCAAACAAATCGTTTTATGTTGGATACCATAGGAAATTTACTAGAAGCGCCTGCTTGAATTAAGAATGGAAGGGCACTTTCTCGGGCAACTGAATTCGATGATATTTGACAATGTAGTTGAGGGCCACTCAAAAGGCCTGGAAATGGATTAAGGTCTTAACGCGTTAGGTCAAAGGTCACGGCACCTCCCGGTCTGCTGTATGGAATGTCCCATATTCGCTGCTCCCTATGAATTTCTTTTTGATGCATTTTTTGTCATATACATGAATGTAAACATATTTCTATAAGGAAACTTGAGAGTTGGCTATGACAATAAATACTTGATAAGGCTGGCGTCAAATATATACAGTACTACTTACACTGACGTACACTTCCATCGAGCAAGTCATATTATTCTAATTATTTATCCCCGGGTCTCTACATTGGTCTTGACATTGTGACGGATAAAAACTTGAAAAACTGAGAAAGTTCCTGCACCAAACGTATTAAATAAAAGTCAGTTTATTGAAGTGAAGCATATTTCGTAATGTAAAAGAACTTTTTTTCCCGAAAACCATGATACGTCAGAAATGTTCCTGCAACTAAGTGGCATTTATTTAATGCTCTTGGTGAACGAACTTCACAATGTAATGTGAGCATGTAGTGGCCTAACAGAAGCAGAGAGAAAAATTATTATAGTAAAATGACCTACTCGAAAGACATGTGCGTCAGTATGTCAATAGTATAAAACAAATTTCTTTCCAGCCTTATGGAATATTTTTTATCTGTAATCAAATCTCACTTTTCCTTGTAATAATCATGTAATCACAAAAAGTGTGAAATACAGTGAACACGAAACCGCGGAAGGGTGCTTCCGTTAAGGGGAACGGAAGTGGTCAGCAAAGTGTGGCATCATGTGAAAAGGGTGGCGGATGGTTCTGACGTCACATACATAATTTGTATCTCTTTTTGGCACGTGGTGACCCCGCAAGTTCATGGTCGCTGTATCTACGGTATCGCAGGTCGGTCGCCTTTGACATACGCCGATAGGCCAGTAACGCCTTTTAGGCTTTAACAAAATATGACTTCCGCATATTTATTTAAACGATCGTGTGGCATCTGTGGTCTATATCTTTCATCATACAAGGCCAATAACCAACGCAAGCAATAACATAAGGGGCAACAAGAGGTTTTGCCCATCACGAACATTGGTCATCAAAGAAATCCAACTAGACGTGACAGGGAGGTTCTTTGTTAAACGATGATTATGATATTTGGTTGGATGAAAGTGATGTTGTCAAATCGAATGTTCCAAACTTAGAATGAAGTAATTGCTATGCCAGTCATAAACAGTATAAAGTAATGGGTTCGAAGATCATGGACACAAGATGATTAAATTTTGTACCGTCATTTAACTTGTTGCGTTTGTTCTATTTTCTAAACTGTTTGATTTATTGTTGATTTTATGAAAAATATTAAAAATTAAATTGAAATATATAAATAATTTTTGAAATGCTGTTTTAATTTGATAATCTATAAATTTAAAATGTGACGTCACACCTGGGGAGGGGAGAGTGACACAAATGTGACAACCGGTGACAAGGAAGGGGCAGGGGCGCTCCAAAAATCATGAAATTTTTGTTTGGCCCCTAAGGAGCAACGAACGCAGGAGTGTTACCATTACCCCACCGAGGGCAATGAAAACAGTTTTACGTCTCTAGTACATACGGTTCGGCCCTATGTTATAAAGTTTGCAGTTTATCAAAAACTATTAGTTTTCGGACCATATAAACGAAAATTTGTCGTTGCTTGATTATCTATAGTTGCCCCTCACTCCGAAAGTCATCTGCCACCTTGATCTCATTTTTTTTTTCGAAAACTATCGAGTAGTGACCTTAATAGCTTTACAGGGCTTGATTTTGACCGGTCCTCGATCACCACGCCCATCGTAGTTATTTGACCTGAGGTCGTGTCCTTCGCTTGTAAGTTTTCAGGCGCGCGTTACAAGCTTAAAAGTCTAAATAATTAGAAAAGCTTCTTACATTACACAAAGGAAGTTTCTAGTTTAATAACTAAATAGTCTCACTTTCATCTCTATTATCTCCATTACTCTTTAATATGTGTTTGTACAGGGCGTTCGCCGGAAAACGCTACCCTCCCAGTCTGTTGCCGTCGGCAACTTGCTCGGTCAGTCGTGCCAGCAGTTTCCGCCACGCGGCACCGTGAATCACCGCACTGTTTAACACCTCCGCTGCCCCAACAGTGCAGTGCAGTGACCCTTCCATTGTTAAGAACGGTTTCTTTGCATTGTAGATAGTTTGTGACTTCAGTCTCTTATTAATCAGTGTTGTGAATAAACGTTTCTTTGCGGTTTGGCTGGTTTGGGGCTTCATACTCTTATTAATCTGTACCGTGTTTGAGTGTGAGTAAAATTATGGTACGTTACAGTTTGCAACAAAGAATATTTCTCTACGATACATATGTGAAGAAGAAGTCGTTTAAAAAGTGTCGCAGTAAATTTCGTCGCGAATTTCCTGGCGCTTTACTGCCAGCTAAATCAACAATTCTGCGTCTGGTTAAAAAAGTAAGAGAAACGGGTTCATTTTTTAACAAAAAGAGACTGTCGGTCAACCGTATTCTCACAGAGGAGAAAATTGACGATATCGCTTTTCGACTAGAACAGTCACCCAAAAAATCATTAAGTCAGTTAGGGCAGCGTGTGTCTCGAAATATGTTCAGAAGATGTGAAATGTGCATTACACAAGAGGGTCAACACTTCCAGCATCTTTTATAAGGTAAGCTAATGAATTACGTCACATTTAAATGCTTAGCACACAAGTTTATGAAGTTTATGAAGCGTAATTATTATGAAATAGTCCGCGGCCGACGGTCGAACAATGCCGGAAACTGAGCGCTCGCTCGCCGGGAGCAGTTTCTTCCTTGTAGCGCTAACAGTGGGTTGCGTTTCCCGGCGAACGCCCTGATCAGATATTGGAGATCAGTCGTTTATTGAAGTATAACGCAAAAGAGAGATAACTACCTGGTGACCCTACTTTGTGCCTATGACCTGGTATTAACAGCTGGTGCTGAGGATGATCTACAATCTAGGCAAAAGTTTTAATGTTGATTTTTCTACTTAAAAAAAAAAATAAAAAAATAAAAAATAATAATAATAATAATTTGAAGGAAAGGAACAAATCCAAAGTAAAATAGTCCTGAATATCGACATTTTAGAACAAGTTAACGCATTTAAATATTAAGGATACAACATAGCCAATTTGGAAGGAAATGATATACTTTATTACATTACACTACAGCAGGATTCTTAGGATAATCAACAAAGGCTTTAATCGGGCTGAGGAGGTTACACCGAATTAACGAATACCAATTTGTACTTATATTTCGGAAGAAAGCATAAGATTAGCGACGACTCACTGTGGTAGGAGTGTACTCCCTGAGAAGAACTGCACAACACACCATTCCAGATCCTGAAATGTAGAAATTAAAAATAACAGCTGTAATTGAACATATTCAGCAGTATAGAGAAAAGTTACATCGATAAGTGAAAAAAATGGACAAAACCAGGATACTGCACATAATCTGCATTACATCCCGAGGGAGAAAGGCCGTTAAAATATGAAGGGAGATCGTAACAGATGGTAAGTAAATAATTAATTCGTCGTTTAAAAAGCAATCTTTATAGTGTGCTAGGAAGTAATTGTAGTGTTTGCAAGGAAAATGTTCTGTTCTTATCTAATGTCATTAATCTCGATCAACGACAAGTTGGTTTCGATAACTATCAAGAATATATTTGCAAGTTGGGACATAATTACAATAGTCAATATCAGGAACCATAAAGTCGAAAGTAGTTTTGCGAAAAAACATACGGTAAAAACGGGAAACGATGTCAAAGTTACGAACATCTAGGCCTAATGCTTTTGTACTCTTCAAGTATTTGGAAACTGAAGGCAAAAATAAGATGGACTAGTGATGTACTATGTTCACATATCCTATATGCTGACACACCACAAAATATCCATTAAATTTTGCTCAGTACACCGTATACAGAAACTTCTATTGCGGACGGATATACTACCTGGAGTTACATGTAAAAATCATACAGTATATATCCTCGCCCCCTCCAAAAAAAAAAAAAAAAAAAAAAAAAAAAAAAAAAAAAAAAAAAACCCTTCTTCTTAGTCGACTAGATATTTGTAAACATATTCTTTGGAAGCTTTCCTACTGTTTATAGAAATCGTCATACTTAAATTTATGAAATAAATTCTAATTGAGCAGTTCACTTGTTTTTGGGTTTGTTTTACAAGGCAAAAAATACAGTAGATGTAATTAATACGTGAATAATAAAAAATTTCTGCTCTAGAAATATTAGTAAACAAAGGAATAGAATATTACTAATTGCATCTATGAAAACACGCTCACGAATACGAAAATATGATGACACACACACAAAAAAATTACGACCGTTTTACATTTCAAGTTCAGTACCTACACTTAAAATTCCTCTGTACATTGAAACATGCATATAGTTTAATTCGTTTTCCAGTTAAGATGTTCATCCTGCCATCTATCGACAGAAAATGTAAGCACGTGGGTCTAGTTCAGTTATTAACCGCTGCGGGGCAGCAAGGTGGTGACGGTGGAGAGCTTCCGACAGGGAATGCCAACAGATGGCAGGAATTGTCTGGCACTGGAGCACCGAACCATGTGTTTCAATTATTATAGGAAAGGGGCCATCCACAAATTACGTCACAAAATGATTACTTATTTCTAGTTAAAAAATCATATCAACAATAAATCAAACATTAAAAAAAAATCGAATTAATGATACAAAATTGAGTCATCTTGTGTCCATGGATTTTGAACCCATTCCTTGATACCGTTTATATTGGCATAATAGTAACTTCATACTTGATTTCGATAGCGTTGGGATCATTCGATGTGTCAACATCATCCATCTTCCGCCACGAGCCAAAAAGTGATACAAATTATGCATGTGACGTCACAAAGTTTATGACCCCCCCCTTGTCACACGATGTCACACTTTGTTGACCCCCTCCCCCCTCAAGGTGTGACGTAATTTATGGATGACCCCAAACTTACCGGCCAAATCTGAAGATATGCCTAATTTTTCAACAAGGAAAACGTTTCGAAGAGATTCTTGCTCGGTGTCGAAATGGACATTATATTATCTGTATGTTGGAATTTAAATAGTGAATATTTTTTTATAATTGAGATTGTCATGTTATAACTAACCAAAATAACTGTAATAATGTTTTAATTATTGACAGTCATTTTTTATGTGCTACAGTGATTGTAAAAGCGCTATATAATTGACCAAAGTTTTCGGTTTCCAGTTTCATTTGTGGTATTTGTACGAATGTGACATTTGTATCCACAATTTTACCGAATATGAGAGAAAAGTATTTTTGCAGTCATCGTCAGGCTGCGGGATAATGGGGAGAAAGATCATCTATGACTCAGAGGATCTGCGCAAATCGGAAATGATGAGTAGCCAATTACAGTGGGCGGGCGATATAGTGACTATAAATAACAGACTGTGCCTAATATTATGTTTCACTTGGTATCCAGCAGACTAAAACTCTGGCCGTGAGATGGATGGATTGAGTGCAGCATGGTATGATAATGTTCTGAATGCATTTGAATTGTAGAAGGAAGAGTGTATAAAATAGAGTGCAGTGCAGGCAGGAAACGTTATCTTGAATCGCGCGGTTCTCTGGCGCTGAACTTATAAAGTGAAGAAATTGTGTGATGCTGGTATCGAAAGGCAAAGAATAATTGAGATACCTGGAGCAAAAGGATATGCTAGAGAAGAAACTATTTTGTATCTTTATTTTTAGCACATGTACTCTGCAGGCTTGCAACGAATATTCGGCAATATTCGGTCTATTCGGCCAATGTTATCCTATTCGACCAAATGCCGAATACTTAGGAATTTTTTGTAGTCGGATAATTGCCTGAAATAAAACGATTGATTCATTATATGATAAAGTATTTTACTTAAAATTAGAAAAGTGTATGTTCAAAATCAACTTTCACAATTGCACCACCGAGCGTGGTGGTGTAACGATAGCGTTCTGGCCTCGCATTCGGGAGGACGGCGGTTCGAATCCCCGTCCGGGCATCCAGATTTGGGTTTTCCATGGTTTCCCCAAATCACTCCAGGTGAATGCCGGGATGCTTCCTTCAAAAGGCCATGGCCGAATTCCTTCCCATTCCTTGCCCCCCATCCTTTCCCGTCTCTAAAGACCACGTTGTTAAAAAGGGACGTTAAACTGTTAAAAAAAAAATTAAAAAAAAAAAAAAAAAAAAAAAAACAATTGCACCGAGCGTGGGGGGGGGGGGGGGTGAACGGTTAACGTTCTGGCCTCGCATTCGGGAGGACGCGGGTTCGAATCCCCCACCGGGCATCCAGATTTGGGGTTTCCATGGTTTCCCCAAATCACTCTAGGTGAATTCCGGGATGCTTCCTTCAAAAATCCCATGGCCCAATTCCTTCCCGTTCCTTGTCCCCAGTCCCATCCCTCCTCTAATGACCTTAGCCGTCGACGAGGTGTAAAGCCGTAATTTTTTTTTTTAAATGCACAATTGAAAAACAAAACTAACAAACATACTAATTATCTATTCACTTCAATCATCATTCCTAATTACAATTTAGGAGTTGAAGATTGAGATGCATAAATACTATTATTATTGCATTGTCAGGAAGTAGTAGCAGATACAAGGTGAAAGTCTGAATTTAATAAAATGAAGGTCATAATTTAAGCTTTTCTTGCCAGAATTAGTATATTCAAGCAACGAATTTTCCCAGTTCCCTAACTTGTCACTGACAAAAGTTGAGGATAATGACGTTTTGGCCAATGTTTAACATTTATCCCAAATTTCCTTCTCAGTCTTAGAAACGAGGTTTGAGGATGTTTGGACTATCAAAAAACCGCTCACGGTTATAGATCCGTATGGTACCGTTGAAGAATGGCATAGCGTACTACAACAAGAATTGATCGAAATAGTCACTAAAGAGCAACTTAAGGCGCAATTCGGGCTTCAGAAAGATATACCTGGTACTTATCCTGTATTATGAACCATCGCAAAAACCTTTTCCATCTTCACACTTCGTGGAAAGGGTTTTTACAGCAAGCAACCGATATTCTTAAAATAATAATAATAATAAAAAGGAGTCTGTTACAATCAACTGAACTTCAATATTTGAGTCCATACTTCAAGCATGTCAAAACAGGTTCATAGTGATAGGAGATAACATTACCTGAACATGCGGGCTAGAGACAAGCGCAGTAACACAGATTTTGACGCCAAACTGGCCGAATACTTTTTTCGATTACATGGCTATTCGGCCAGGAAGTCTGCAGAATATTCAGTATTCGGCGTTCGGCCGAATATACTATTAGTTTCAAGCCTAGTATTCAGCCAATAATATTTTGTCACCGTGTATGAATAAATCAAACGGTTCACACTAAATAGGTTCCACGTAGCCACCCTACGCCTGAATATCACCCTTACCATACCCTTAATCTTCCATCAGTCAGCCTTGTTTGGTCATTAAAATACCATACTTTTCATTCAATATCAAAGATATTTTTTTGTTATAATTTTTCGCATCGTCGACGTCATGAAGGTTGGAAAGGGAAAGGACCGAGGGTAAGGAACGGGAAGGAATTCGGCCACGTCATTCGCTTAGAGTGATTTCGGGAATCCATGAAAACCTAAATCTGAATTGCCGGACGGTGATTCGAACCTAGGTCTTCCTGAAATGCGAAAGCCAGAGTACTACAGCTCAAACACCAAGCTTGGATTTTTAGTAAATGACCACATAATAACAGAGAATATGCGAAAATTGACAACAGTTCGTCTCAGCTATTCCGAAAGAAACTGTTTACCTCCTCTAATGTTATATTAAGAGGGTGATGGCGTAGGTTACGGAGAAAACCTCACTTAAATGTTTTCGGTCATGCTTTCTGTTGGTTTTACTGTCATTCTCACCGTGATATTCATTGCTGATAATCTGTCGTATCCGGAATAAAACACGATGTAACGTAGTATTATGACTGAAAAGCGTAAACATTTGTCTAGGTGGTTTAAACCGTGATATGCCGAGCATCTTCCCTCGAAGAATAGCATATAGAATATCGGAATGCTCACCATACGTTAAGCTATCAGAGAGTCCAGCAGATGTTATCGTTGTTGTTATCTTTTGGCCTAGTTAGGAACACATTTTATTATTTCTTTTGTTTTTTTAAGACTGACCCAATAAATTATTTGGTGAGACTAGTTCATTAATACTGATACCAAAAAATATATACGGCTTTTTTTGTGAAGTCGACCATGTTATTCCAAGTACTTATGAAGAAGGGATGTATGAACGCCGTAGTTAGTGCATCGATTTTATAAGGTATCATTGAAAATCTTCCACATTTAGGCCATAAGATCACATCGATAGGAATGTGTACCAACAGTAACCATGGTCGCAGTGAAAATTAATAAATTTCTACACCAGTAACTAATCCCGTGCAAGAAGTTTCATTCCACAGAAAAATGACGATATCTGATACGCAGATGACGTTGAAGTGGCTCGGCTGCAATGTACACTGTACTGGAACCAGCACAGGTGAACAGGTATTGAAGAGTTTCTACAAATGATAGGAGATCAAAATAGAAAATTTAACTACAGGAATTATCTATCTTTATTTCTCCCTTCTATAACACTCACATACAGCAATCATTTCACGATAACCTACATGAGAAACGGTGGCGTAGTGCAAGTTTGGGCGCGCTATCAATGACTCAAAATGTAGGAAGATACGAATCCACACCAACACACACAACAGCACACCCACAATGAGCAAATTTGCAACATGCATCACAGATAATCCATAGTTCAAGAAACTCCTGATGTAGCCTATTCAAAGACACTCTGCGTCTTCAATGTACGTGCACTTTGTTTAGCTTTACTAAATGACTTTTTACATTTCTCCTTTTTAAATGTGCTTTCCCTGTGACAAAATTAGATCAAATTAACTAAAGGCATATTTCTGTTGACTACTTACTCGGAATTCTAAAGAAGTTAGGAAAGTCAAAGTAAGAGAAAGTTTTAAGAATGATCGAAATACTAGCGCAAAAATAAAGCAAAAATTTTTGGAGTTCTTCACCGTTGCCTGGCGTGTACACTCCATGGAGGAAGGAAGAGAGTGGAGGCGAAATACCGCTAAATCTGTGAAACCTCCTGTAAACACTCAGCTCCTACAGCGCATGCGCGGCGGCCATAATAGAAACACCAAAACAGTTCCTCTGTTTGCACTGTGTTTGCTGATGTAAATATTTCATTTTCTAATATTTCAAAGATTTTTTTAAATAATGTCTTGCATACGGTTCCACAAAGAGACCAGATAGGAAACAACCTGGAATATTGTTTCATAAATTAGTCACATTGCAATTATTGTTCTTGAAATGTTTAACAGGTATCTGCAAGAGTAGGGCCTATCATTATAAATTTATTCATTGCTCTTAATAGGATGACGTTGTTCTCAAATATTTGTTGGAATAGTGTAGACAATCAGCGTATCTTATTACATTGCACATAATACGCTAGTCCGTAGTTCACAATGAATTTTATATATTGCGGTGTTGATGTAATTTGATGATTGATTCTTATGAAAATCGACGAGTTTAATCGAAAAACAAGAGAAAATGTTTTTTATATCTCCCTTAGTTCTCGAGATATCGACTATAGGTGTAGTTCCTTGTGGTTTGGTAACTTTTTGCTTCTGGTCCAGGCCCGTTTCATCCTAACCACAAGGGGTGATAAAAAATATAACACTCACTATGGTGTCCAGCTTGTAATTCGTAATGGCTCTGGTAAAATTATTTTAGGTCCATGCCGCATCCTAACCAAACCACTTCAATTTGGAGACGGTATGTCTGGAGAACTAAGAGAGATATCGAAAAATTTTATTCTTTATTTTTGATTTGTCTGTTCGTAATACATAACGATTTGGTGGCTCAGTGGATAAGGCGTCTGATTGGCGATCGAACGGTCCCAGGTTTGAATCTCTGTCTCGGCGGGGATTTTCAATGGCGTTTAACCCGACCTTCATCTCTGGCACAGCCTGCTGTGTAAAGTGAAGTACCCCAGGACGCTTCCGTGGTTCGGATTCCACGTTAAACTGTAGGTACCCTGTACCCGGCAGGATTGTTGGGTTAGGCTAAGACGGCTACGATAGAGGCGGAATGCGCAGTCAATAAAAACCCTGTCTCCAGGTCATTATGACCACATGGAATTATTATTATTATAGTGTTACATAAGAATCTATCATTAAATTTGACTTTGGGGACATTTTTCTTCTGAATTTCAACCCAAAACACTTCACTTTTGAGACAGTATATCTCGAGAACTGAGCAGTATATCAAAAAAAACAAATATTTTTCATTTGACTCGTCGAGTTACATAATAATCCATCATCAAATTGCGGTGCCACGGTTATCGTATCATCCCCTTGAGGTGTTTGTGCATATACCCCGTGTTTCTAAGGAAATCCAATATGGCTACCTCCCCACCCAACTTCTCTCTACCCGACTTCACTCCATGCGTGGTGAAGGTCCCTTGCATTGCCTCCACTATTTTCTTTCCTCCATGTTACAGTGCATTCAATCGATCTTTGTTGTATAACATCTTTGAACGGTCAGTGATGTCACCAAATACACTGCATTTAAAATGGTACCAATTTTCGTGACGACGTTTCAAGTCACTAATGCGAAATAAGAAGTTTTATTTCGACATTATGTTCAGTTGTTGACGCAGATATGCACTCGTGTATGCTACTAGCGCTGCAAATGAGCAGCCATTTAAGAGGACTGGTTTTATCATTTCAAAAAACCGTAACAATTTTTCTTCTGATTATGTGAATGATCTTTTGGCTGTCAGAGTGAGCTCAGTTACGACCATTATACATTAACATACATCCTTACAAGACGTTACATGCATTTGAAATTTCAGTACAAATCATAATGTACGGAGATATGTATATCAGCAGCCGTAGATCATTTACTGACGTTATGGCTTTCGTTAAACTGTATTCTGATCTCGGGACTTGTAATACCACAAAATTTACGGCGTTTCACGTAAATAATGCGTAATTGTTGCGTGGCATTGGCGAGAAAGACACTGCACGCTATACCTACATCGCCAAACCTTCGTTTGTTCGCCGAGGATGGGAAGCTCGAACAAAGCTGCAGGGGTCACAGTTCGCCCGAGTAGAAAGGTCTTGTCATAGGTACAACCGAGCGAGTTAAAGCGTTAGTTTTCGCTGACACTAATGCACTATATCAGATCCAGAATGTTAAATCAATGGTAGTTGTACGAATGACGAAATTTTGTCAGCTGCGACAACTGCCTGGTACAGCTCGAAGAACAAGAGCCCCTCAGTTTTGGTGAAGGTGGCGAGAGAGGTCGTAGCTAAGGGGAGAAGGCAGGAGGCGCTTACAATGCTGGAAGTCGACTTGCAACTCATTTCTTAAAACGGGAGCCGCGGCGTCCCGGAAGCGCTCTTTTGTTTGCATTCGCCGTGGGCTGGGTCGCTCCGCGTCGCATTGTCAGTCAGCGGGGGTGACTAACAAAACACTGACACACCACTGCTTCTCACAAGCACAGATTTCGTGATGAGAATATTATCGAGAGACACAAAGAAATCAAGTAAATCCTAAAATTTCTGTTTAAGGGAACCGGATAGTGTGGACAAGACAACAATGCAACGTTTTAGTTAAAGCTTCATTATAAGGTAACCATGACAACTAGAAAGTAAAAATTCTCAGAAGTTATTAGTAAAATATTTTGCCGTGTACCGAGCGTGGTGGGTGAACGGTTAACGTTCTGGTCTCGCATTCGGGAGGACGCGGGTTCGAATCCCCTTCCGGGCATCCAGATTTGGGTTTTCCATGGTTTCCCCAAATCACTCCAGGCGAATTCCTTCCCGTTCCTTGTCCCCAGTCCCATCCCGCCTCTAATTACCTTAGCCGTCGACGAGGCGTAAAGCCAAAAGTAAAAAAAAAAAATGCCGTGTGTCTGAAGAATATTATTGACATATTCATTAATACTAATATGTGAAAAAAAAATAAATAAAAAAAAATAAATTAAAAAAAAAACAATTAAAAGTTTTTTAAAAAACTCAGGGCCTACTGCTGGTTATTTACCTTTTTTCTGATGTTACTGTAGAAAATTTAATAAAATTTGTAGTATGCAACTTGTGAAGCAGACTTATTGTTTATAAGAAACTGGTTTAGATTTTATAAATTTAAGATTATGTAACTATTTTTTAGCAAACATTTCAGATACTTATTTTATTGTAACGCACTAGCGATTGCTTTCATTATTTTCATTTTGCTTCACAGAGCTTCTGTAATTGTGCAAACTTTCAAGTTGATTGAACATTCCGTTCCTGAGAAAAAGGTATTTACTGTAGATAACATAGAAATCTTCAAGTTTTGAGGAAAATCAAATTTCAGTTAACATTTGTGAATACATGTTATATGGGCATGACGTCTGAATGTAGGGTTAATGAAAATCATCAACAACACCCCTAAGAAAAGTCTTATACCCAACAATTATATATCATTGCAATCAGGACAGTTTGCAGATCATTTTCGACCTAAAATATAAAAATACCAATTTCTTACATTTTACACTTTTCACGGTTGGGTTTCTTTCCATCGCTCATTCCCCTAGACAAGGACTAAATAATAGTCATGTCCCCTCTTTTCGTTACAATGGTAATACGTTAGTGTTTCCTTTACTGCGGCCCATCAACAAATTGATTTCATAATTGATGAAGTCATTTTAAAGATTAAGGTCTTCGCTTTGGCAATGTTATAAACTGGGAAAAGTTTCGGTCCTTAAAGGGCAAAGGCATTAATTACACAGTGCAACAAAAACTTTGTCTGGTGCCGGGAATATTTTAACGAATTCTTACGTAGTTTTGCCTGATAAACTCGAAAATAATTTAATTTGTTCTCTATCAGGTTTAGTTGTTTTACTGAACACATCTCCATTTGGCTCCATTGGATCGTTAAACATATTTCCAACAGTTTACATTGGCTAATTTTATTAGTGTCTCTTAGGAAAATTAGATAAGTCTGTTTCTTTAACAAACTATATTTTATTCGTATAAGAGACAAAGAATATTAAGAGATAAAGTGCGCATAAATAAAATACAAACAATTATTTAAAATGCAAGGATTTTGTAAGAAATTTTCTTGCATTGAATGCTGATCAGTAGGATTATCTCGTTTTGAATACCAGCAATATTCACCCATCATCATGGTATCCAAAAGTCTTCTCCATGATGTCCTGATGGATTCGTTCACTGACATTTCCGAGATTTTCAGGAAAGGGAACAAGATGACTAAAACGAAAACGCGTTTTGATGTTAATTTTCTCGCCAATATCAAGAAAAGTTGACACCATATTAGTGACGAGATTTTCGTAGTTTTCACTTTGTGTTTCCTAAGAAAATTTTGCACTATTTCTACTAAGGCTCGCCAAGATAATACTTCATTTTCGTTCATCTTTTTCACGAAATTTGTCTCATTCTTGAGCTTACGTATGATCGGTGCATTAAAAATTTCTGCTTTGAGTTTTTTAACAAACTTTTCTGCAAATACATTGCAGATACACTTAAAGCACACCCATGTTTTTGAAAATTGTTCTACCAATCGGGGTTTGATGTGAAAAAGTGGGAAGATGATTTTTTTCTCGCCCAATTAAAGGCTCTTCTAATATATTGGCAGCTCTACAAGAAGCTATATTTGTTCGATGCTCCAATCATTTTTAACATAGTGACTATGGTGGTCTCTATTATGCCACATGCAAAGGTAACATGGGTATTTTGTATAACCTGATTGCTATCCTAAGAGAAAATTCACCACCTTTACGTCAACACAAATTACCAATTTATGCTCATGTTACAGAAATCTAAAAACAATTTCATTGCATAATACTTTTCATATGTATGAAAACATAACATACGGATTATCACACTTATAAACATCATGCACTTTGACTAACACCTAATATATAGCAGAGAGATGTAATGGAGATTAAAAACAATACCTGATATGTCAAAATGAAGTTCATATTTGAAATCAGGGAACCAATTTCGTTTAAAAATGGTGTTTACTTCCCAAACACCGAAATCTTTGTCGCCCAGTGTTATGAGACAGTTCAGAGTCAAGCCACTAGGTTTCAATGGCGTCGAAAAGTATTAATCGCCTTACCATAGATAGCAACTCCACATGTCACAGATATATCTGTAAACTGTGCGTGTTTCCTACGGCTAGAAATATTTATTTCTGTTAAGGAAACATTTGAACATTTGAAGTTTGTTACATAATTCCTTTGTAAACAATTTACTCGCGAAATTTACGCATGATCTACGATCACATTACCACCAGATAGCGGCACCACATATCACAGATAAATTGATACAGCGTGTGTGTTTTGTTCAGCTTACTTGTATTCAGCCGAGGTCTATGACAGTTCTGCTTGCGGGAAGGGATAGCTTCAGACGTTTACGTCAGAGTATACGGCTGAAGTGTTGAATACATCAAGTGAAATCAGAAAGATATTCCTACAAATGAGCGGGTTCTTTTTTCAATTTACAACAAACCACCAACTTAGCTGTTTACTGTATTTTATTCTCGAAATTTTCAGACGGTTTATCTAGTTTCTATAGTATCAGGGTAACAAAGCCTTGTGGATGTGTTGTAACATTCAGGTTTCTCATTCGAGAAGATGAGTATTCATTCTCCGATCCTGCCAGAATGCTTGATAGAAACCTTTCCAGTTATTCCTACCCTAATCCTCTCCCGGATCTAATGGTTTTGAAATCGACTAACTGATTTTTTTTTTTTTTTTTTTTTAAAATAAGATCTAACTTTATAACCAAAGACTCACTTGTTTCTTCTATTTATCAATATCTTTGCATACACTGTATCTGATTTCACAACAAAGGTAGTTGTAGTGCGAAATTTGTTCAACCAGGAAGCCATTTATAACTAGTTTTAGTCTAATAGGATCTCGGCCACAGAAAGCTATTATTTTGTTTCGTTTGTGAATATCTTCAGGTTGTAGTGCTCTTAACACATTTGCAATTTGTGGAGGACTCTTTGTAATCCATTGTCAATATCCTCCATTAAAAGTAGGTTGTCATCAAATAAAAGTACGTTTAGGGATGTGCCTTGTCCTAAGTCTATCCCTTGAAGGATATTCATTATGCCACTTTTTTTTTTTTTTTTTTTTTTGCTTATAGCTTACGCTTTGTCAATGTCGAGGTTATTAGAGGCGTGATGGGATTGGGTACAAGGAACGGAAAGGAATTCGGCCATAGTCTTCTTTTGATGGAAGCATTCCGGCATTCGCCTGGAGTGTTTTTTTGGAAACCATGGAAAACCCAAACATGGATTTCCGGACAGGTATTAGAACCCGTGGTCTTCCGAATGCGAGGTTGCGACTCGAAGACAGTAGCTCAGGGGTTGCTTTGCAGGACCCGCAGTGACCGTCCAAGTTGTAGCAAGCCTCTCTCGTTCCGAAACGCCTGCTAACTCCCCTTACGTTGCTGTTAGCGAGCTAGCTTCGCGATACAGGGGGTCGCGGGTTCGAGTACGACTCAGGGCTCGGGTGATTTTAATTAATTGTTGTGTCTGTTGTCCTTTCACTTGTGATCGTCAATAATGTTAGAAAAGCCTAACACAATTAAGGTAGAATGAAAAAGAAACACAGATGCTGGCTGAATGGCTATAAAGGCGAATGCTATCTTAACAAAATAAAAAGAAATAAGAACTTGCCTTACAGTGCGCAAACCTTCTCTCTCTCTCTCTCCTTCTGGTTTGAAGTCCCCAACTCGTTTCTCACCACTGTTACCGTGGTTTGAGATGCTAATCCAGTTGTCTACTCGGAATTCACCCTACTTGTATCCTATAGATGAACATACTACTCGACAGTGGCTCATCGGTACCAATACAGGTAATTGCTTTCCGGTTGGTGACAGAAATGCTGGTCTACGTTGTAGTGCCGTTTCGATCAGATTTACGTAAACTCCAACTGCCTTTGGTTAAGATCAAATGGGATGATGAATTAAAACGCATCATTTCCTCCCTCTATATATTTTTTTTTTTAATTCTGTGTTCTGAACTATAAATTCGAAACTAAATCAGTAGATTAAAAATTATGGGTGCACCTAACATTCTTCTGCCTACTTGGAATCTCAACAAAATAGGTGGGCGGACGCATTCCTATGACTGTTGAGGAATTTCGGTTTGGAAGGCTACATACTCGTGAGAAACTACTTGAATAGTGACTGGAAAAAATCTTCCACGACTACTCTAAACAAAGTAGTTGCCGCCAAATCTAACGTCCTCCATTGACAAACATTAGAAACGAAAGAGATTAAGGCAGAACCGTGGCAAATAGATTATGGGAATAAGTGAATCTTAACAATCGAGACAGTGTTAGGAAGTCTCGTTGCTGCCGTCATGATCCACATTTGTAGTATTTTTGCTAAATAGCCGAATGAATGCGAGGAAACTCTGGTGAAATAAATCCAAAGATATAAAGGGATAGCGAATTGAACCACCACTTACCTTAAATGATGGTACCAAGGGTTGAACACATAAATAAGCACAAAACACAGGAAAAACAATGACTATTTCGAGACTGGGCTCTTCGTCAACATGAGAAAATCAAGGAGTCCATAACATAAATTTATGTTATGAACATTTTAATATATTTTCTGCACTTTTTGTAACATTTTGCATTCTCAGGCACTAGCTCCAATTCACTGTCCCCCTCTATCTGTCCCTTGTTTCAATTTACCCCCACCAGGTTCCTCACTAACAGTCATTCTGTGAAACGGTATCCTACTCCAACCTCACTCCTTGATTTTCTCCTGTTGACGAAGAGCCAAGTCTCGAAATATTGTTTTCCCTGTGTTTTGTGCTTATTTATGCGTTCATCCCATGATACCATCATCTAAGGTAAGTGGTGGTTCATTTCGCTATCCCTTTTTTTGTAAATCCATTCGCTGATTAGCTCCTGATATTTCCGGGTATATATATATATATATACTAAATTATTAAACTTTCTGTCTATTGTCGCATGTTCCATCTCTGAAACAATTTTGCTCTAACAGATATATCTGTGACAAAAACTGAAACTCATTCCAGCTCTGCGTTGATTGCTTTGACTCTACCGAATTTATAAAGACAGTAATTTGAAACAAATGAACAGCGCCAGAATTTTACGTATTTTCTGTGGCATTGGATAAAATTGATTCAGTATGACTTCAGTACGACAGGGTTCATCATGAATATTAATTATTGATGTGCAGTGAAAATTAAGTATTGATGTGCAGTGAAAATTTAGTTCCTCTGTCAAAAGTCGTTAAAAGCTTGTGGACTGTAATTGCTTTTAGATTGCCACAAATGAATATTAACGTTCTTATGCAGTTACCTTTATCGATGTATGAGATATACAAGTTCTTAAAACTGTTAATTACCGTTTTTAAGTCATTCCAATTTCCAGGTAACTTATTGTCATTTGGAGTATTTCTTAAAATCCGTCTGATTTGCTGGAAGGAATTAATTTGAAAGTTCAATAGCATAGTTTTTGGAACAGAAAAACATAACTTCGGTTGGTGATTCTTGCTTTGAGGTGGTTGTTTTTAAATAATTATTGCATTTAGAGATGTGTCATTTATCATATTCCAACACAGAAAGATGTTTAAAATAAGAAACAGATTTTTAAGTTTTTATCTTTTCATCGTTAGGCGTGAAATAAATCTCCAAGGAAAATATTTAAAAAAACTAAAGAATAATAACAACTCTCTTTTCTCACTGATAGCTCAGTAATATATATATATATATATATATATATATATATATATATATATATAATCTTAAAAAAAAACTTCATTAAAAATACATAAAAACATGAATACTTAGCTACGTTCAGAAGTGTATTGCTAAAAACAAAGGACGGTACCTATATCATATCTTTAGGTGCCCGCAGTTCAAAATGTGATGAACAAAAATGTCAAAACCAAAAGTATGTTTACGGATATAAAATTTTTAATACTTCAATCCCATTATTTTTATTATAATTTATACTAATTTGTGACCAAAATCTAAGGAAGGAAACGGTAAAACGAAATCCAAATAATGTTTTTATCACACGTGGCAGATTTCTTGGTTGAACGATATCACAGATATGAAGGGACATGATGGAATTAGATTTCATAGGTCTTTTCACCGTGCTCACTTCTTCTAGACCACGGTGATCCATTTATACGGAATAAGTATGGGAGAAGTATTACATTAATTTTCGTTCCTTCACAGAATTTATGAATTTTTAAGAGAAAATGTAGAGCAGTTCAGATAATTACCGAAAAATGCTTCCTTACGACTGAAGCCGATTAGCGGTGTTATCTGGTCAGTCCTCTGAAGTAGCTTCCCATTTGTCGAAGTTGTCTTGTCGACGTGAGGTCTTCTGAGTCCAGTAGAAGCAATGGGCTATGTTGGGTCAAAGGTAAATGTGATGTACTATAGGTCGCACCATGGTTCGGAATATATTTTTACTCCGTAGAATTGGCGAGCAACGTTGGACTGTTACGTCAGAGCTGGACTGCATCAAGTAAGAAACCCTGTCACCAGGTCAGTCAGACCAGACGAAATTATTACTTTTGTTAATTGTGAAGTGTCTGGCTATAGAACGGAAAGTAGCAGGGTGGAGTTCTAATGGAGCTGGGATTTTCACAGGCCTTTAACCCCCGTTTAACCTCTTCTAAAGCATGCTTTGTGTTTGGAAATTACTCCACGAACTCTTCAGTAATTCGCATGGCTCCTAAAGCTCTAGATCCGCTCCAACCAACAGGATTAATACCGGGTTATGTAACGCAAAGCAAGTTGAAACTTTGTCACAAAGGCAGGATCTCCAGACCACTAACACGTTTCACTTTATAAAACATGTTTTTAAACACCGTAACATAATATTGTTATTTAGGTTGTCCAAATTCTGTAAATAGGAAATGGACTTCTACTAAACCAGTTTGGCTGTGACTTCTAGCTTACATCACCTGAAGCTTTCCGTACCTGATGATGGCAGCAGAGTCAGCTGTAGAAACGTTGTGTTTTTATAACGCTATCCTGCTGAACACCAGTGAAGCTTACATTGAAGGAAACTAAAAGATTGTAATTAAGAATTATTTACAGCACCTGGAATTTATGTCTTATAAATGGTACCGTAAAACAGTTACAACTCTCACGATACACGCCATAGCGCTTATGTGGTTATAGTAGTGAAAGGCATTTCTCAGTTGAGAGAACTGGCACTAAAAATTTTTCGTGCTCTTCTTTTTAAAGATAAAAATTTTGGATGAAAAAGGGTACTACTTGTGTATGTAAACTTAAAGTGGCTCACCTAAGAACTTCAGTCTAAATGAATCTCGATAGCATCAGTTAATATGTTCAAGAACTAAGAAAATTTAACGCAGAATGACAGTAAGTGGACCTGTGTTAGCTGAAACACTATTTCCTGTAACATATTGACTTTTTGTCTACACACTCTCGCTTTCAGAGTATTGGACTTGAAATTAATCAACTACAAACGCACTACAAATAACAACGATGTTACATTACTTAGCAATAAGTACGGCATGAAGAAATGGTAGTCATAGCTGATTTCACAAAGAGGGGAAATAATTTCTGTAACGTTCATATATAAGATCCTTCCACGGTGAAATAGTACATGTTTGCCTCAATAAGATGAGGTAAGCGAAGGATTGGTTCTTTACATAGGCAGAAGGTTATTTCTCATTAGTTTTCAACCTACTTCTTCATGCAACTTGACTTTTGTCATTTGGTTTTAAGGTGTTAACAGATAAAATACTTAAAACATAAGGGAATTTTATCTTGAGGTAATACATTCAAATGTCATTCAACCCTTGGTGCAAGGTGAATTCAGAATTAGTAAAGGTGATACCTGTGTATACAATATACATATTCAATGCTTGTGTATCTCTCTCGGGAATCATGAATCTATGTTTAGAATTACGGCGGTGTTAATAATTTCACAAGCATTTAATCGAGACTGTACTTCTGTCAGAACATGTGTTTGTGTGTGTGAACCAATTAAAACTCAGAATACGATGTATTTCACATTTAGGTAGCAGCAAGTAAATAAATAGGATAAGATTATCGCTTATGATCGACTTCGATGAAACGAATGAGAACATAAAATTTTCAATCCATTATAGTCACCTGAAACTATTAATACGAAAATCGAAAGAGAGATTTTACTGAACTCAGGGTGATGTAAAATATTGCCGTGCTTTTTTGCTAGTAATAAAAATTTAAGTTATTTTGTTGAGCCTAAAATTATTATCATATAGTTTTAGGTTCAGCAGAATTTTTCGATTTAAATTTTTTACATTTCAGTTCTCTCTGTGATGTTTCTGACAATTCTGTAACTTCTCTGAAGTATTTACAACTATAAAAATTATAAAGGAAATCACTAAACTTAACCTGTTTTAAAATATTTTTCCTGCAATTGTATTGGTTTTCACGTAAATGCACGTTATTAAACATGGACTTTATAAGTTAATTAATTTTCTTAACGTTTGTTATAGGGATGGGCAGGGAAATCAACGGCGGTGGCAAATTTAGAGGACCAAATCGCGTGCTGAGTAGGACAGGGTCTTATCTGCGTGTTCGAACGAGTGCCGTTTGAGTGTGCTGTCTCGGAAAATTTGAGAGATTAAGTGGAAGGACGGTAATGGAGAAACTTTGCGGCAGGAAGACGTCCTGCTTAACCATGAGAAAACGCCAGACCTCATTATTCGCGCTGGATCTCAGAAAGAGCCCTCGACGAGCAGTCGCCTCGGACATCTACAATTATTTTAAAGGGTTTGCAGCAACGGAAGGGCCAAAATCTTCAGCGCTAATACATCTCCCTTCTTGTTAGTACAGTAGTTACATAATATAGCCCACACTAATTCCGAACATGACGAACTAACAGATTTATCACTACGATAAGTTCTTTTGTTTTTAATAGAATCGATACATTTCGCGGTTCCATTCGCAACAAACTATTTCACTGTTTAAATTGTACAAAGCAATTAAAAAATCTATTAGTATAATAGACAAGATGTAGCGTTGTCGCACCTACGTCATGTCACGCGGTGACGTTGCGCTATGACGTTGCACTATGACGTCACGCTTTACGATATTATTTGTGGGAGTGCGCGTTATTTAATATCATTTCCAAGCAACAGTGAATAAATTAACTCACAGAACACTGAAATAAAAGTATGTATTGCGTTAAAATCGATATATCAATCATTAGATGCTTATATTTACGTAATATTCTTTTGATATATTGAAGTATTCCTTAAATTCTTTGTCCATAGATATTGTAAGATAAACGATTTGTATTTCGAGCATCAGTGCTGCTAAATGTTTGGTTAGAGTATAACTAGCATGGATTAGAATTACAAGTTTCATTTGACGTTAACGCAGAGGGCATGAATAATTTAGTTTATTTCAAAATTTAAACTGTGTCCTATTACTGAAATTATTTGTGTTTAAATTGGCATATTAATTATCAGTTTTTTTTTACTGAAACATTACATGGTTCAAATGAAAGAAGTTGCAAATTGTTCGCGATATATACGGCCTAAACCACAATGAAATATTACATGGCATAGCTTAAGTTGTTATAGCATCCTTCGTTCTTGCTGGAGTCATTATTTCAGCAGATGTAAGCTTTCTTAGCCGTTAAAATATCGATCTTCATCATAGGTAGCTATTAAGAAAGAAATGTGTCAGAAACTGTGAAGATTTGGGATCAAGTTTATATCGCGATGCATGGAATGTATTAAATTGCGTGTGATTGAAGCTTTGCTTTTCTATCAGAAATTTTAGCGGATATTATGGTTAAGCTGAAATGCAACCTGGACCAAGATGACAACTGAAGCTTTTTGCTACAGCACAAGGAACGATAAATTACAATGAGCTTTATTTTGTAACAATTCTGATTAGTTAAGCAACTGCAGAGAAATATCCACGTTATTTAATAACATTTCTAGGCATCCACGAATAAATTAACTGACTGAACATACTTATTAGTTGCTTAGATTTATTTAATATTAGTTTATGTAGAAGTATTCGTTGATATCACATATATGTAAGTTAATTTTCGCAATGTTAGCGGCACTTGAAGTTACAGCAGTGGGCATGCGTTTTTTTTTTTAGTAATTTTTTTCTGTTACTTAATTAATTACTTCGTTCTAACGAAAGTATTGCTAACATTTTTCGGTTGCGGAGCGTCTTACGTTTCAGAATTTTTAATTTAATTCATGGCAACGTTTCGGAAAAAAAAGGAGGGTGCAAATGTGAAGAAGATGCCATTATAACGAAGCAATTGATACAAATTTCAACAGGGCATTACCAGTTTCCGGCCGGTGGAAAATATCACCTTCCACCCATTAAAACTAATATTACGTTGGAATGACGTAATCTGTTAAGATTTATTTTTAATTTACTTTGGTTTTACTGATGCCCTATTTCAGCCGCATGTAACTGTGTCAGCTATTCAAATGTGTTGGTATAATTCTGAATAACGAATATAAAAAATTAAGATTGAAGAACCCTTATAGATTTTTTATTTGGTTTATTTCGCGATGCAATGTGACCATTGAAATGTGATAAGTATATGTATTAATATGCGTGTAAAGTAAGTATTGTTTCTCTGGCGGCATGTTTAGCACATGGAGAAAGGAAATATTTCCTCCATGGTTTAGCGTAGTACTGTACGTGGTCATGGGATTCTACGATAACCGTGAAGCCGCAATTTGTTAATGGATTCTTATGTAACTCGACGAAAAAAACTGAAAGTAGAGAATAAAATGTTTTGATATCTTACTTAATTCTCGAGATATTGTATCTCAAAATTGACGTGGTTAGGTTGAAATGCGGCCTGGAACAGAAGAAAAATTTCGACATTGCCAAATTTGATGATGATATCGTATGTAACTCGAAGAGACAAATCGAAAACAAATAATACATTTTCTTTCCATATCTCGCTTAGTTCTTTAGATATTGTATTTCAAAATTTAGGTGGTTTGGGTGAAATCTGGCCTGGACCAGAAAAAACAAATTACCAAAACCGCTATATCTACACGGTGGAAATGCACTATATGTGTTTTATTTTCTTCCTGGTGGTTGTTGTTTGGTTGAAATACGTCCTGGACCAGAGGAAACTTCACCAAAATCACAGTTATAATTGATTTTCAAATGCTATATCTCGAAAACCAAGAAAGATATCAAAAAAATTTATTCTTTATTTTCGATTTATTTTGTCGAGTTCTACAAGAATGCATCATCAGATTGTGGCACCACGGTAATGATTAAACTGCCTGCTGTTAGATTGAAATGCAACCTGGACCAGGATAGCAACAGAAACATTTTGTTATTGCGCAAAGCAATAGGAATTATATTATGATTTATTTTTGTGTTTATTTAAGCGATTGCTAAGAAATGATTTGCCAGAATACTGAAGTTGTTATGATTTAATTTAGTATCCTTCGTTTTAACTGTGGTAATTATTTCAACTGTAGGCTATGTAATTAACGTCATCCGTTAACACATCGATCTTCATCGCATTATTAGCGATGATTGTGGTTTGACTGAAATGCGACCTGCATCAAGTTGACAACTGAAACGTTTTGCTACATCACAAGGGATGAGAAATTACAGCACATTGAGCTTTACTTCAAAACAATTCTATTTAGGTAAGCAACTAAAAAGAAATTAATTGCCAGAATACTCCAAACCCGTCAATTTTGACGGGCTTTGTGGCTAGTAATTATTAGATTTTGCATTTTTATTTCTAACAAACTATAAAAAGTAGGCAGATGCATAGCACACAACACTGAACGGAGCTAGATTCAAAGTTTACAATCCCCGCCTATTAGTTTCATTAGACGACGCCAACGGCGCTGTTGTTAGTTACGTGGAAATGGCAACGCCATAGAAGACATTTCGGGTGCGTCAGTAGATAAGGAGTGAATCCATTATTGATACGCAGCGTGAATTCCGTCGTAAGTTCAATAAATTGTCACCTCGTCGTAATCAGATTTACGACTGGCATAAGAAATTGGTAGTAGATGGGTACACATACAAAGAGAAAGGGATTTGTCATCCTCGACCGTTAACGTAAACAGACAACAGCGCTATTAGCGGTAACGAATGGAACTAATAAGTGAAGATTACAAACTTTTAAACTTCTTCTATCAACTGATGTGTGGCACGCATTTTGATAGTATGTGAGAAATAAAAATGCAAAATATATTACTTATTTTCAAATAACCCTAAATTAAAATTTTCTTGAAAACGTCTTGATCGCACAGTACTAAAGAATTTCAACCTGTTCTCAATGTACTGTGAGCTTAAAATTGATGGACGTGTCATTTTTTTTTTGTTTTTGTTTACATACCCGAAGGAAATCAATGCCTTAATGTTGTATCTCCGTTGTCTGATGTCCCTCTGTTTATTTATCTGTCGGTCAAAGCCCTCGAACTCATAAACGGAACAGCTTTTCAGACCTCGTATTTCATTGACTCAAAAGCTAAATCATATTTAGCATTCTTTAAAAAAAATATTATTGGCCCTTCCGAATAAATGAGAATATTTTTTTTCTACCCCAACTTGTATTATTGATTTAGACTTAGTAAATTTTAGACAATTTTAGTTAATTTCAAAGAAGTTGTTACCAAGATATTTTACATTTTCCCCAATATCCTGCATTTAGCAACAAACACTAAAAATATTTAGTTATAACATTATATGTAAGCTATAATAATAATAAAAAATTCAAGCGAACTTATTTCGGTTACTTTGACGTTTATTAAAACTATTTGATTAAAGTTGATCTTGATTGAACCATGATCGATATTGTAGGTACCACATATAATTAATTTAAGTGGAACTGAATGACAGCAATGGCACCGCGAGTGTCAACTTGGCGTGGCGTTTAGCGGATCTTGATACTCAGCCCAAAAATAAGTTCAAGCGACTGCCGAATAACACACCACACAAATACCTCTAAAAATCACCGAGTCTCAACTCGCAATGGAACGGTTATTTTTATTTATTCCGACAGTAATTTTAATGAGATCTTAATTAAGTAACACAGCTCGAAGAAGAAACAGTGTCGTGAAAAGTAAACAAGTAGTAAACTGAAAAATTCTGATTCGCCTAATGCGGAATTCAATACTGTTAGAGCTAAAATTCAATTATATTTTCTTCAAGCTTGAACGAAATATGTGGCTATACAAATACATGGCAATATCCGCAATCATTTCACTTGATAAACTTTTATGTTTAATCAGCATATAATTGACACATACTACTATAAATTGAATATAGTTAACAGGCTTTTCGTTCAGTGTAGCATGAACAAGTGACCTAACATGAAACATACATATATTCTGCGCTTATACTAGTAATTGTAGCTACGAAAAAACCACTGGTGTAGGAAGAATCAGTACTTAATCTATATAGTAAATATAAATCAACATTTCAAGATGCAGTCAGTTTTCAGTATGCTGGAGTGAAGAAAGCAGAATCATCTATGATCAAGGGTTATATATTTTCTAATCTCTTAGTTATGAAACGAGCTTGGATTATCCTATGGGATTGTTGCATCCTCAGGTACCATGCCAATTAGTCAATGGTAAGGCAGCAAGTTCATTTCCTCCGGGACCTATAGTTCAGCGTGGAATGAGAAGCGTAATATCTTCAGTGTACTCTGTTTACAGTCGTGAGTGGTACTTCAGGCTTCTGAGGATCATCGTTCTATGTAGTCAGGAATCGTAAATTATTCAGCAAGAAATACATGAAGACATGACGTACACTTGAATTATATAAAGTTTCTGTTTTAATTACCAGATAATCCTTGAAACACTTTTTATCTAAAAAGTTTCCTAGTTCCAATGGATTTACTTCACTTAAATTACGTCGATTAATACTTACGTCAGTTGCTGATCTGTTTCGTGTTTGTTTTTGTGCACCGACAATATTTGAAGAGTTATGTGTTGACCTGATTTTTTTTCGTGCGTTATAAATGCGGATTTTTTTCAGGAGTAAGAATTTCTCAACTAAAGATAAAAACTCGTGTTTTATCTGGTGCTACCATTTCTCTCTTTTGTAACTGTTCTACACGGGTTCTGCGGACAAAATTCAAGGCATGTTTACCTTTTTCAGTTTAACATATGCCTGCATAATTTGTGCCTAACCTCAAAAACGTTTTTTCCTCACTAATGCATTTAATTTTGCTTGGGAAAGGATATAGTTATACAATTTCTTGTATTGCCTTTTTTTCTGTCTGTTTAGAAAATTCACTGGCAAACCAAAATTCTGAATATGGTTCATAATGGAAAATAGTTTACCACACCGAGCGTGGTGGTGTAACGGCTAGCGTTCTGGCCTCGCATTCAGGAGGACGGTGGTTCGAGTCCCCGTCCGGGCATCCAGATTTGGGTTTTCAATGGTTTCCCAAATCACTCCAGGCAAATGCCGGGATGCTTCCTTCAAAAATGGCCATGCCCGAATTCCTTCCCATTCCTTGCCCCCCATCCTTTCCCGTCTCTAAAGACCTCGCTGTTAGAGCGACGTTAAGCAGATAAAAAAAAAAGTTTATCACAATATTAAATCAAGGAATAAAATTAAGAAAAAAAAACACTCCATTATAGACAACATCTGGTGCTGTTCTCAACATATTTCTGTGGATTATTTAGTTTTAAGTGATTTAACTAGAAGATCACTTCAAACAACGAAAATATGACTTACTGTAAGATTAAGAAATCCGTAGAAAAATTAAATACAGAAGGAATGCATGACAGCTGAGTGACATGTACCTTATCGCAGCACTATTTATCTAGTCTGGGGTTACAGTTTATGGCAACCTCTCTTTAAATAACAGAAAGAACGCACCGAAATGTTTCATGTAAAGTTTTTCATTTATCTCGATTATGTCGATCTAGTCCCCAAGCTCATACTTCATGTTTATTGAAAAGAATAACTGCATTTTACATAACATTGAAATCGTAATAAGCAATTTTGATTCCCATAGGAAAGCGTGGGATACTAAGATTCTAGACGGAGGAGCTGGAAAAAAGTGACCAATATTTTGAATTACCCCAGATAATACATAATTATTTTCAGTTTGAACTATTTTTCACATTTTTGTTTACTCGTCTGTGATATAACGAACATGAAACTGGGTGAACTTCTAGCAGCAGATTTACAGTTGTTACTTCATGAACTCAATATAATTTTCGAAGAACTTAACTTACTGTCTTGCCTGAAATGAAATACTCGGACCAAAATTTTCGGTAGATTTTGCGTCAGTTACCGCTTAGCGTTTGTTAGTTTCATAACAATTGGTGAAGAATGAGCTGTGTTTATACCAACTTGTCAAGCTAGCAGTAACAAACCAAAAGCTTGGGTAATTAGTAAAGTAACGTTAGTAGCAGTTACTATTTTTTGTTTCGAGCCAGATTAAATTATAAGTTTTGATGGACGTTATTGTTTGCTTATAGCGATAACTTTATTTTTATTCGGCTGCCTTTTATGACCTTTGCTCATCGTTGGCATAAAATTTCGATCTTTGGTTTTACGGTTGCATGAACTTGCTGACGCTAAGTATTTTATACCTTCTTCCAAGTCGCGCTACGTACTAGTGGGGGAAGTGAAGTGTTGCCATCTATCAGCGAAACGTATAACTATGTTCTGTGTGTGATTAGTGTATTTTTTGATTGTGAAATTTGGAGTTTATGATGCGGAGATTGGCATTCGCGTTGATGGCTGCGGAAAACTGCCTAAAAATAGCAGTCAGAAAAGCCGGTACACGGGTATTAGGGCCCGTGTACGAACTCATTGTACCTCCTTGATCGACTGTGCGGTGCATCAGCAAACTGGGTCACTCTGGCGTGTTCAATTAGATATTAGTGTTAGATCGTAATTTTGAGTATAATACTGAAGTTTATGAAACGTAAGAACTTTATTTTAGATACTTTCTTAAAGGTTTGGACACGGTGTAATCTACTATTTATAATTATGAGTGAAAGTGTACCAACCAATTAACAGATATTAGGGTTGGTAAAGTTCTGTTTTAATCTTCTTTAACCATTCAGGTTCAGCTTTGGAATTTTTACTTTTATCAGCCTTAATAGAGTTAAAAAAAGAACGAAACGGGGAAAGCTGTATTATGGTTACATTAGAGCTAATTTCAATAACGCATGGGACATTCATCAGAATTATGAATCCAAACAAGTTTTCCATAAATATCAAACACGTTATTGATATTCAAGATTTCACACTTCAGTTTGATTTATTTAGCAAATATCCTTATGCGTTTCATTGTTAATAACAAGTATTTGACCATTTAGCCTCGTAAACATCTAACAATTTTGTCATCTTATCCATCCTCTAAAATGAAGCTGGAAGCTCTTGCACATTTTATTAACATACAACAGCATGAAAAACCTTTGATCTCACAACGGTATGATTATTACGCGTTTTACGGATCCCTGTCTTAGAATTTAATTTTTATTGCGTGCAGGTCTTAAGAAAAAGAAATGAATGGTTAGAAATTTTGCCACCGATATGTATTACGTCAGTTTTTTCTATAACGTGAGATGTTTTGTTTTAAATTGATAGAAACAGCTGGAATTGTTTGCGAGTTAATGGATATTCCTTTCCCACAATGATTACTTACTCGTACTTTCCTCACCATTATAGATGTTACAGAAGTCGTCATATTGCTTTCTTCTGTAATTCTGTCTTCAGAATTGTTTCAGGATTACAAGAAGCGAAAAAATTCTGGATGATTCTATCGTGAAAATACAAAAAAAGAAGGAATTTCTTCTTTCTGAAATTGTAAATAATTTAAGCAATTATTCAGATGCCCTAACATAGTTATCAGTGTGGGAGTATTTAGTGTACTTAGTAACTTGACTCCGTAAATGAGAACGAATGTTTCTTGTGTGTTGCAGTGAAGCATAGTTTCTTGTTCCTAGTCTGCGCACGCTATCCTCCAGCGAACAACTACTACATCACGTCCTGAGGGAAAGGTTCCGTGCAACCCACGCAGCAAATAAATAATTGCTGAAAGCAAAATTACTGTGCGCAGACCACACACCAAGAACGCAATGCGCCACTGTTTCATTGGCCACACAGTTCCTGTGTTTTCACTGCGTTGGAATCATTTTTTACTTTCTGTTATTGTTTAACTCTGATTTATCAAAGCCACGAGACGTAGCAATATTTTTGAAAGCACCTGGGTTTGAATAAAGCAGATTGACAGAAAATAAATAACCCGCGAATAATGGAGAATTTGTGACGCCACAACGTTCAAGACAATCGTCAAAATAAAACGATAAAAAAATTGACACCATTGTCGAAGACTAGTGAAACTCGTGACGTAGATAGGAGGGTAAGCGTTAAAGATCGGGCGGATCCGGGTGGACGTGGATTTAAATCCCCGTCAGACAATCCAGGTTTTGGATTTCGATTCAAGGCGAACATTGGGGTGTTTCTTTCAAACGGCAGTGGCCGAATTCCTTCCAGTTACTTGTCCACCATCGTATCGCGGCTATAATGACCGAGAAGTCGAGCTCTCGTTTTATTTTTGTGTTTTAGGATACAATAAAAAAAAATTCATCTCGGATTTTACGAACATAATCTAAAAAGATATCTAGCAAAATTAAAATTTCGTAACCGTAAAACCGAAGCTCTTGCCTGAAGATACAGAACTGAAATTCGTTTCTGTGTATAAACTACTGTAATCAGGCCAAAAGATGAAATCGCTAAAAATATAGTTCATTGCTTCCAAGATTTCCGAAATTTGTTTATTGAATTATATACCAGTTACTTAACAAAACATTTAATATTAGAAATAACTGAAAACATTCCTGATTGGGAATATATAGAAATAATAATTCTGCATAATCGATACGTAGTACTGAGAAAGCGAAAACCCAACTACCTAATAATTGTAAAATGATAAGGTAAATACTGCCACCAAAAATGTTGCAACAAACATAAATACGTACTTCGAGTGTTTGTGTTGGACATTGGAACCAGGAGAACCAATATGGGTTATACCTGTTTCAGCTTTTTAAGATTTAAATTTTCAGTTTAACTATATTTGAATGCACTGAATTACAATAAGTCACGTGAGAATATGTTTCCAGATAAAACGTTGTTGACTAAAGCTATCCTTCTCCTTCATGCGTTTGATCAAGAGCGACATGAAAAGTGATGATTTTGGAACGATGTTAAATGAAAAACAGGGGAAAACTATCTGTAGAGGAGAAGCAACGATTTATTATGAATTAACCTTAGTTCAGTAGAAAAATAGTAAAATACGTTCAGTAAAGGGAATTCCGACATAGATTTTATTCATTTCCTTGCAGTCTGTATTGAAACTGCAAGCAATAAGAAGAATGTTGTAATTTGAAAATTTCGATATTATACAGGGCGATTCAGTAGGAATGGTAAATACTGAAGAAGGTGGTAGTATGAACAATACATAAAAAAACTTCATGTAAACTTGTGTCCGATTTGCATTCGTTTTGGAGATACAGGTGCTAGAATGTTATGCATAAAATAAACCTCAGGAAATGATCAAGAGCACACAATAACTTATTGAAGTACTTTATACACACAATATTTTACAAAACTTTAAGTTAAATATTCGAAAATCCCACCATCTCTTCGCACCAGTATGCGTAACTGTTCTGAGTACGTCTCGATGTACTTTTATGAAGGTAGCAGTGTTTGCAAGGCGAGCGAATAATTCGTCTCTTTGTATAATTCGTTTTTAAACCACACCCATCCACAAAAATCTAATGGGGTAAGGTGCATAACATTACAGTACCAGCCTCTCCAAAACGAATGGGAATCGTCCACATGTTCATACTGCTCATACTACCACCTAATTCAATATCTACCATTCCTCCTGTATCACCTTGTATTCGTTCAAACAGATGTGGTAACTTTTTTTTCCTGTTCGTTGTTACTGTACAGGTGTTACACAATTTAATTCATTCTACGAATTACAACGTACTGTTTTTAATTTTTAATACATCTCTTGATTCACGCAATCGCATAAAGAAAGTTTTGTCACATTTATTTTGGTATCATTAGTAACTGACTAAATAATAAGTATTAGATAACATAATCCAACTTTATTTGTATGACATTTATCGACATTCAAGAGAAACGTGTAAGAAACTTTTATACGTCCCGAGCATGGTGGGTGAACGGTTAACGTTCTGACCTCGCATTCGGGATCCCTGTCCGGCCACCCAGTTTGCGTTTTCCATGGTTTCCCCAAATCAATCCAGGCAAATGTTACGATACTTCCTTCAAAAAGGCCATGTCTGAATTCCTTCCCGTTCCTTGCACCCAGTCCTTTTCCATCTCTAATGACATCGACGTCGACAAGGCTTAAAGTCATATATGTTTGATAAGTACCTGTCTTGACATGGTCCTACATGCCAACTGTAATCTTACAATTCACGGTTTTCAATAATTCATAGCAAAAAGTTGTCAATACTGCTCGAGTGAATTAAACACGTGATCTACCAAATTATGGTGAGCTTCGACTATAACATTAGTATTTTTTTTGTTTATTTCATTTGAGTTTCTATTGTTAGTGTAATACGGTATTAATTTTTGTTTAATGAAACTAAGGAAAAAGGAAGCAGCTTCTAGGCGATATAAATAATAAAGGAAATTAACCCAGCATATATCAAAGTTGACGACTGCGATGGGAGAAAACACCTAAGGCGGACACACAAATTATTTATGATGGGTTAATTTCCCTTTCCTTTATTATTCAATTTTTATTAAGTATAATATTACAAACTCATTCTAATTTATCTAATTGATTAGTAGGTCTAATGAAATGGTAATAATTGTTGGAAGAGAAAGCTGGAGAACACAAGCATATTTTAAAATCCTTAGTTTACAGAATGAGCAATCAAGATTTAAGTGCACAAAGTGATATTTAAAAAGTATCTGTTAACTGGTACCCCACCAAACATTTTGTTCTCGTGAGTTAGCTAAACACTTGCGAGAGATAAATTTGAAGTTCTCCGCGTGCGGCGCCTTCTAAGATGTCATCTAACACTCTTTAAGTGGATTAGCCTGCGCAGTAAGCCATGCTTATCGAGCTGCCTCTTTTTCCTCTGAAAAAATGAAATGCCTACATAATTACAGGGCATTATCTGCGAGCGTTCAGAGTTTCAAGTTTAGTAATTAATGCTAATTAGGCCGTGAGGACACAGTGGGGCGCGGCCAAGGATGTAATAGACCGCCCACACTTTCCGAAGTTACCAAAGAAATTCCTAGCTACACTTTCTTTTTGCAACTTCATGTTCTTGTGCTATGGAGGTGCTACTGTTGGCGCAAACAGTTTTTTTGTACTTTTTAACTACTACGCTTCTATGCCAGATAATTATTTGGATAAAATTTGACTATTCTTGCTTCCTTTCAATAATGATTAGTGGTTTCGTGTTCAGTATTACAGTACAGTGGTTCAATGTTTGATGTAATTAAATGTGCATGCCCACTATTTTTTACTGCCTATTTAGTAGTAAATAAATGTAATTATGCGTAATTATTTCGGTGAAATTAAAATTGTTGGTAAATATCATTGGTAATCTTAATCGACAATAAATTTCGCAATAAAATAATTTTTTTGATTGCTCGTGAAAGAAACTTTTTTTTCGTGGCTTTACGCGTCGTCGACGTCGAGGTCGTTAGTGCCGGGATGGGACTGGGGACAAGGAACGGGAAGGAATTAGGCCATGGTCTATTGAAGGAAGCCTGGAGTGATTTGGGGAAACCATGGAAAACCGAAATCTGGCTGCCCGGACGGGGATTCGAACCCACATTCTCCCGAATGCTATGCCAGAGCGTTAACCACACACATATCATGCTGGGTTTGAAAGGAACCGTAGGAAACTAGGTTTCGTGTTATTTAAAAAGAAGAGAATATCAACTACGTGTTTATTTTCAAGATATAAGGTATAACTAGAGAAGGAGACAAAGATAAGAGAAATTGAAGTTTTTTTACTTCAACTTGAGTAGTTAAAATGCTCAATTTAAATAAGACAGTTAAAAAGCAAGGTAAAATTTGTTATGAGCCTCGCGGAGAGTGCTATAAATTGTTCACTTTTAGAACTGTAACAACTTCTTTACCATACGTCGATAAATCAGCGAAGTGAAATTAGCTTTAAAGTCATTAGGAATTCACAGCAGATTATGATCTGCAAACAAGTCAGGTTGACATATTTATTGACGTTATAGAATCAATGAACATGGATTCACACATGATTTGAATTAATGATCATAAATTTATCTTCATTATTAAACATCAAAAACTTTGTTTTCTATTAATAAAAACTGTACCATGTGACTGCATTTTCATTTTGCAGGCAGAGCTATTAAATTAATCTCAGAGTCATTAACATTGTGTTCTGAAAGTCCCCCATCACGATGGAAGATTTTACCAGTAGGTAGAGTTTGTTTACCCTGCACTCAAAGTTGAAGACACATCATGAGGTCGTCAGACGGCTTAGTCACAGGTACACATGCTTGCGACCTGCTAGTTAACAGCCCTCCGTCATAAAGACAGGGACATCTTCACGACAAATGGTACTGGTTTTACTTTCAGCCAAGAGTGCTTTCCATTAACCCTTCAGTTTCCAACAAACTTTGGCTTTCCAACCTGATCAAGGGCATCCAACCCTTTCGTTCTATCCCTTCCATCGGGATCTAAATCATTCACGCCTCGCATTCGGGAGGACGGCGGTTCGAATCACCGTCCGGGCATCCAGATTTGGATTTTCCATGGTTTCCCAAATCACTCCAGGCAAATGCCGGGATGCTTCCTTCAAAAGGCCATGGCCAAATTCATTGCCCCCCTTTCTTTCCCGTCTCTAAAGACCTCGCTGTTGAGAGACGTAAAGCAGTTAAAAAAAAAAAAAACCTTCCATCGGCAGGAATACATCGTGCCGTGATTTGCGGAAACACTATTGTTACTTTTTTTTGCTTATGGCTTTACGCCTCTTCGACGTCGAGGTCATTAGAGGCGGGAAACGATTGGGGACTAGGAACGTGAAGGAATTCTGCCATGGCCTTTTGAAGGAACCATCCCGGCATCCACCTGAAATTATTTGGGGAAACCATGGAAAACCAAAATCTGGATGGCCGGACAGGGATTAGAACCCGCGTCCTCCCGAATGCTCACCCATCACGCTCGGTATTTGCATCATACTCTCTGTTTTTCTAGTATTGCTCTGTGATGGCCATCTGCATGGTCCGAAAAAACGGCAGAAATATAGCTGTGCTGAATGTAGTCTTTGCATAAATAAATATAAGTGCTGTCTACCAGACTTTAGTTTGATCACCAGATGGCATTCATAGCTGATCGTTTCGAGTGTTTCGGTGTATGCAGCGGTGCGGGGAGTCTCCATATTTCACTACCAGCAAAACAATCAAAATCGTTTGAAGGGCTATCGTGGAACATCTATTTCTCTAGTGAGATGCGCTATCAACCTACACGTTTTTTTACAACCCATTTCTTCGGCGTTTCACTGGAAAGTTTTTTATGTTTATGGTGAGGGCACCTGCTGTTAAGGACAGTCGGTGAGCAAACGGTTTATGGTCCCTCAGAGGAGCAGACGCCCATTCTCAGGGTTATGACAGTGATTACAGCAAATGTAACAGGATACAGCGACTGCCTCCTCAGGCGATCATACTGGTTTCATGGAGTTTTTGTTCTTTAACTAGACGTGCTTAAGACTGCGCTCTGTGCACACTTTATACGAGCTTTAGCACAAAAGTTCGTAAGCGGTAAAATTCTGGTACTACGTTTCTAAGTAAAGCTTAAATGATAATCTAGTTGTACGGCTACTGTTACCAACAAAGTTTTCATAGTTTCCTTTCCTTAATAATAAGAGATGTTTATTGTTATTGTTATTATTAGTTAATAGATTGTGTTCAAACTTAGGCTCCGGTGGCAGTATCTCTCCACATCTAATTTTGCGTTACTCAATGGTTTTTTTTCTGCTTAACGTCTCTCTAACAGCGAGGTCTTTAGAGACGGGAAAGGATGGGGGGCAAGGAATGGGAAGGAATTCGGCCATGACCTTTTGAAGGAAGCATCCCGGCATTTGCCTGGAGTGATTTGGGAAACCGTGGAAAACCCAAATCTGGATGCCCGGACGGGGATTCGAACCGCCGTCCTCCCGAATGCGAGGCCAGAACGCTAGCCGTTACACCGCCACGCCTCGGTCAATGTTTTACTTTAAATTCTTTCTCTGTTTGGCACGTCTCTCATACAAATATACCATCTCCCTTATACTTTAAATCAAGAACTAGTAAACAGCTTCTCTTCACTTCGATTCACTTCTTTTAATTCTCTCCCAACATCAACGCAGCCTCATAGTCCTATGTAGCATGTGCGCTCATAACACTATTTAAGCCGTCTCCTGATTTCTAATGATCCCTAATCCACCTCGAAAAGCGGCAGAACGAGTACCAGTGTAAAACACGGATGGGAGGTTATTTATAAACCAGTAACTTAATTGATCATTAGCTTCAAATTGAAAACAACTCTGCTTGTATATAGTATCAATCATCATTCGTAATGTAATTTTACCAAAGGCGGCTAATAGACACGATGTCTTCCCGTATTTCATTCCACTGACACTCAGCGACGAAGCAGATTTTTTTTTTTTTTTTTTTAACAGTTTAACGTCCCTTTTTAACAACGTGGTCTTTAGAGACGGGAAAGGATGGGGGCAAGGAATGGGAAGGAATTCGGCCATGGCCTTTTGAAGGAAGCATCCCGGCATTCACCTGGAGTGATTTGGGGAAACCATGGAAAACCCAAATCTGGATGCCCGGACGGGGATTCGAACCGCCGTCCTCCCGAATGCGAGGCCAGAACGCTATCCGTTACACCACCACGCTCGGTCGACGAAGCAGAATTTTACATTCTAAACTTAATGGTTGTACAAAAAAAAAAAAATAAAAATCTTTGGTAACTTTGATTTAGTATGCAATATCTGAATTCTATTAAGATTCTTTGATGCTTATCTTATGATGTTAAGAACACGTTCTAATTTCTTGATCCAGTATCGCTTAGAGTCTTCAGACATACCGCATTTTTTAAGTTAGATTCTAAGCTTTCTAACTGTAAAAACCTATTAACATCAGTTTGGTAGTTTTAGTGTCTTGCTATTGTAAAGACATCCACAGAAACAGCTCGCTGAAGATTAATATCTGTAAAGAAGAGAAGATATGTAGCTTACAAAGAAAGTTGCTAAGAGATATTACGATTGGGCTAGCGCTAAGTCACCGATCTGATGCTTAAAATCACCTAACAAGCTAAGCTTCGAGAAATCAAAGATCAACCCATCAAAAATGAACTGATGTTTCATCTTGTCGAATTTTTATGAGTCAAATGGGAAATCTGTAATCATTGTAGACAATAGTGATGTATATTCAGGGAATACTGAAGGAAGAATCTTATTCTGGTCACTGAACAACAAAATCTCTTCTAACACTTGTGAGGGAATATTTAACACATAAAATTTGTTGTATTGTATCGCCAGGTTATATATATATTTTAACGACAATTTGAACTGGAATTTGTGTAAGCACATTTTTAATATTGATGAAAGAATGTTTGCTTTCGGTATCTATATATCTGGTTTAATTTATTTATTTCGAGAATAGAAGAATATCGTGGATCTTACTTTGATATGTAAATAGTACATGAAAACTGTGTGATTCAGTTGTCCTTTGGATTATAATTATCAGTACTGATGGTATATTACTCTGGCCCTGTGATGCTGCCTCACAAAGACTCGAACATGGTGATGATAAAAAGTAGTTTGAAGATAGGTAATTTTTCAAGTGACCTTTTCCTGTACTATTAATTTTTGGGATTTGTTTACACTTCTTACAATGAATCTTTTTTGTTTGTTTTGTTTCACTCTTAAATGTTAATTTATGCCACCTCACATGCTGACGTGTGATCATTTCATTCGTTTACATTTACATTCTGATCCCGTAAGTTTGATAATGTTTTTCAGGTAACCGATCCATACAATTTAGTATTGTTATTCCTTCGTAACTGTAGTACAGTCCGTTATAACTCGTCCTATGTTTTACAATGTGGCAACTTATTTATTTATTTATCAATCTTCTCCCATGAATCCCTGCTCAGGAAGGACCTCTGGAATGTGAAAAAAGTCATGGCTAATGTACGTACATTCAATATGAGTCATAATCATAGTGAACAAATCATATGTTACAAAGACAAAAAAGAGAATAAAAAATAAACATTAATTTTTACAACTGGTTTTTTCAAAGCTCGTATTGAATACTATTAATTATTTTGTTCAAATTGTTGAATGGAGTAGAAGGAGTTACCAATATTTCAGTTTTTCTTTGAATAAATCTTTATTATATAAAACTTTTTTGTACTCTTGGGAAGTTTATTAAACAGATGTATTCCAGAATACTTAACTCCTCTTTGTACTAATGATAGTGATGTTTGTGCAAGTTGACTTACCATCTAGTACACTCATTTGATAACGTCACCTCACTCTATTATGTCTTCCTTTGAAGAATTTCTTGAAATTTGCAGTTTGAGAAATTAACTTCATTAACACGTCTGCGGTGGTATAGTAATAATATGGATAGAATGATGTATAAGACCACGTTAAGCCTCTGTCTGGCTGGAATTTGCTGTGGATGTATACACATCAGTGTTTCAACTAGAGTTGTTGCCCTAGAGGACACCTACAGTTTATCATTGAATCAGAACCGCGGAAGCGTTCTGGCATTCTTCACACTACACAGTAAGCTGTGCCAAATGTGTAGGACGAATTATGGGCTACTGAAAATCCCCGTCGAAACTGGGATTCGAACCAGGGACTCAACCACTGAGCCACCAGGCCGCTCATGAAAAAGTATGATACTAAATGATTTTTTTCCCCGCAAGTGAATATCAGCTGCTAACACTGTACGAATTATGAAATATTAACTAGTGCTGAAATTTTTAATCGCTGGAGTACAACTTATATGGAGATTCTTTTGGCAGTTAATTCATTTATATGATTGATGAAATAATATTTTTTTAAAGTTCTTAATGTATCTCAACAGCGAGGTCTTTAGAGACGGGAAATGATAGGGGGCAAGGAATGGGAAGGAATTCGGCCATGGTCTTTAGAAGGAAGCATCCCGGCATTTGCCTGGAGTGATTTGGGAAACCATGGAAAACCCAAATCTGGATGCCCGGACGGGGATTCGAACCGCCGTCCTCCCGAATGCGAGGCCAGAACGCTAGCCGTTACACCATCAAGCTAGGTAATCTACATCTACATCTACATATATACTCTGCAATTCACAAAATTGTGGGTGGCAGAGGGTGCTCAGCACCAAAGCTAATCTCTTTGCTGTGCATTCCAATCCCTAATGGTACGAGGGAAAAAAGAATTCATATAAGAATCAGTCCGGCACCTTATTTCTCTAATTTTATCCTTCCTGTCCTTCCGACTCAAATAGGTTGGTGGAAGAAGTATTTCACTACACTCATGAGTGAAAGTTGGAGTACGCATGTTTTCCAATAAGTTTAAACGAAACGTGTGTCGTCTATCTACCAGAGACTCCCAACCTAATCTACTAATCAGTTCTGTGACGCTTTCATAAGGACTGTAGCAAGCGGTCAAGAATCGAGCGGCTCTTCTCTGTACTTTCTCTATACTTTCGATCAATCCCTTACGAAACGGGTCCCAAATGGCACAACAATAATCCAAATGTGGACGCACAAGAGATTTGTACGCTATCTCCTTTGTTTGTTCATTACAATTTTTCAAGATTCTACCTATGAATCGCAGCCTAGAATCTGCTCTACCTACTAAAGAATTAATGTGTATGTCCCATTTCATGTTCCTTTGTACTGTTACTCCCAAATATTTAATAGAATCGACCATATCAATAACTGTATTGTTTAACTCGTATTTCTGAACAATCGGATTCTTTTTGTTAGTTATGCTCATTGTCTTGCACTTTTTACAGTTTAGAGTAAGTTGCCACTCAGCGCACCAAGCCAAAATAACATCCATATCACGCTGAATTTCTAAGCAATCGGCCAAAGTTCTTACTTCCCTATAAATAACCGCATCATCAGCAAACAATCTAAAAAGGCTTTTCACTTTGTCTCCGAGATCGTTTATAAAAATTAAGAAAAGAAGTGGTCCTATTACACTTCCTTGAGGTACACCCGATGTAACATCTAGATTAGAAAAACTTTCTCCTTCAACGACAACATACTGCGACCGACCAGTTAGAAAATCCTTTATCCATTCACAAAGCTGATCCGATATACCGTAAGCTCGAAGCTTCGCTAAAAGGCGGTTGTGTGGCACAGAGTCAAAGAAAGGCTTTCTGGAAATCTAAAAAAATTGCATCTACTTGTAAACCTGTATCGATAACTTTCATTACGTCGTGTGTAAATAGGGTCAGCTGTGTTTCACATGATCTTTTCTTCCGAAATCCATGTTGATTTGTTGTAAGCAAATTATTATAATCTAGAAAATTCATAATATGTTTACCACGTATATTATCACCGTAAACTACGTAGAGGATCTGAATGTGCTACACATCTGCTCTACCATTCCCTCGTTGGGGGCTTTATGGCATAGTGACGGCCTATTCACACTGTCGGCCACTTCACTCGGTTATTAATCCGTCGCGGCCACAATCGGAGGCGAACAAAGCAAAAAGCAGCGTCACACACGCGTTCGGACCGCATGCTAATCGCGCCATTGTTGTTCCTGACGCGGCTGAGCGAGCAATATTTCGGCGGCGTCAGGATGTGTCGGCGGTAAACCTGAGTCAACAGCAGATAAACTGGAGGGACCGACGGCTGAGGGGCGTGCAGACGTTTTACGACACCTTCATGGATCCCAGTAGCTGCTATCGTGTAATGTGTAAACGCAAAAAAAAGTTATTTCGTGTAGGTTCATTCTCTATGTTTCTGAATTGAAAGTTTCAGTAAACGAAGTTAATTCAATAGACTCAGTAAAACACTTGCAGTTTCTATGATAAGACACTGGACGAAAACTTTTGAGTAGCAGAGAAACTGGACAAGAAACAGAGTATAAATCCGCAATACTAATTATTTTGTCTCTCTATTATTAAACAGAAAAAACGCAAGCAATAAACACACAGTTTGAGACATATTTTAAGGTCTATATGTGGTGTAGTTGTCTGAGGACGATTAGGCACTGTGACCTTTCTTTTTATGCGTCTGCCAAATGCTTAGCTGGTTAGAAACACGGCGACGGAGGTAATCTTCACCATTTCGGACTTGTCAGATAGGAAGAAGAGGTTACGGTACACGATTCAAAGTTTACAGATTTTAAACCATGGGTATGAAATAAATTTCAAACTTAAACACAGCGCGTAAATGAAACAGGTGCAGAGGGTGGTGGCCTCGTATTTGGGAGGACGCGTGTTCGAATCTCTGTCCGGGCATCCAGCTTTGGGTTCTCCATGGTTTCCTCAAATCACTCCAGGCGAATACTTGGATGCTTCCCTCAAAAGGCCATGGCCGAATTCTTAAAAAAAAAATTAAAAAAAATAAATAAATAAATAAAAAATAAAAAAACGAAACAGTTGTTGGTTAACCGTCCGTCGGATGGATCATGTAACTTTGCAGTAACCTTGTGACTTCAGGACTAGTGGACTAGAATGAGTGACATCATATTTCACTATCTCTCTTCTTTTGTGTTAATTTACATAACACCCTCCACTTAAAAATTATCGTCACGTTCATATTCATAAAACAACATTTATCATTAGGTTGTGGAATTTACATATTTTTTTTACGAAGACACCATTGAGAATATAAGAAATGTGTAATCTTTCAGCAATTGCAATTTCTGATGTTCTATATGTGTAAAGTATTTTCCCTAGCAACCACAAGGAAGCATCTAAAAATTGCAATTTCATGATTAAACGGACCAAAGCCTGTTCTACCACACTCTGCCCAATATGCTGGTCTGGATCAAATTACTGTAAAATTTCGAATATATACCAGAATAAATTTTCATGTATTTGATCTAAGCCGCTTTCTTGAAAATTTCGGTTAGTTCTTTTTAATTGGCGGGAAATGTTCGGACCTAGCATTCGATCCCCAGATCGACTATCGAGATTTAAGTTTTCAGTCATTTCCCGAAATCACATAGGCTCATACAGGGGGGAAGGGAGTTTCATTCCGAAGGTCATATCCGAATTCCTTGCTATTCCCTCCCTGCTCTCATTACCTCGATCTTAATGATACATACAGGTTTAACAAAATTATATTGAATTTATTTTAACTAATTTCTAAGCTTGCCAAAAATGACGTGCTGAATGGAGAGTTCTGGCGCTTAATTTCTTCGAGCTTATTATAACAGTGACATAGAATATAAAGGAAACGTTTAAATACATGAAAAAGATGTTGGTATAACTGTGAGTATATATCCGAGATGAATAGACTGTGACATCGTTTGATACATTCTCATGAAAGTTGGCACATAGATGTATTTTTTCACGGATAAGATTTAAAAAAAAAATATTCAACCACCACCCCCTTAACTTCTTTACACCCCTTAATTTTTACACAAACTCACATTTTTTTAAATCAAATTTCGATGGAACTTTGCACACTTATACTTTAAAACACATAAAAAATTAGATCAACATTTGGTTCGCAAAATTCCAAGTCCTGTCCCCTTCCCTCACCCTTAATTTTTGTTAGTGCTCTTTACACAAAGCTTCAGGCAACACCGTTGTGATTATGTTGAAATGCAACCTAAATCAAAATGTAAACATCTGCATCACAACATCCAATTCACCCCGTTGTGGGAACTGTTCGGGTATACCAATGCTTAGTTTATTCTGGAAATGGCTGGTGCTAAGTTAATGAAAATTGGAACACATGATTCACATCGGAAATATAAAAATATTGTATGGGTAAATCAATCCCGATTAGACCGGACAACGCCGGGTACTCTGCTAGTGTGAATTTAATGTCGTGCATGTTTCTTAGTTTCGCTTTCTTAATGACAGCGATATTTCTAGTGTAAGAAAAAATTTACTCCGACTGAATATATATATATATATATATACATATATACATATATATATATATATATATATATATATATATATATATATATATATAAATGCAACTATTAACTAATATATTAATTTATACACTATAAGTACTGTATTTTTACTGTTGTGCCAATTTATTTTCATCGTAGTTGCTTAACTAGATAGAATTTCTATAAATAATGCACATAACGTAAATTTTGCAGTAATATCCTTGGCTGAAATTAGTCCGTTAATGCAGGCCGGCTGCGTTACGGATACGGTGACTCAAAGTAGCCTTTTATGTAGATAGCATTTCAGTCGACATTGCAAAGAAATCACGCGGATTTCCCGGAAAATCCTGTTCTTATTAACAAAGCCGGTGACGGAAGCCTGAGAAATCAATATTGATTAATTCACAGACTGAATGAGAAAATCTCTGATTCCGCAAATTACTTAGTTACAAAGCTGGCAACAAACATTTTTTTCTCTCTGAGAAACGTAGCTAGAGGAATACGCACAACATCACGCCCATCGACACCCCTCGCAGTAGACAGTTCAGTACTATAAGTCTCCAGTGATTTAAAGAGGATTTGAATGGCAATGGGTACTTAGGAGTTGGAAAGTCCCCATGGCTGTCTGGTTAGTAGGTTAGGCGATAAGAAAGTCAGAGAAAGCGAAAGATCTGGCTCACAGAATATTCGCTGGATTCTCGGAGGTCTGATGTCACGTACGTTTAACGTCAGTGTTATTATTTTTAATCGCTATTGTTTGCGGGGGATGTATGTTGCAGAACAGTGTGCGCAACCAGTGTTTAAGTCTGACGATAATCTAAACATCCAACAAAGCTAGTAGTTTGTAAGATATGATAAGTGCTGTATTACAACCTCCTGACTTAGCATTCTGCTGACTACAACTTGCGTACTTTCAAAACCTGTATTCTTCACGTGCGTCAAGTCGGATAGTATAGCCAAAACACAACGTTTCCATAACTGGCTTTGCTATCTCCATCAGGTGTTGAATAGCTTCCGATGGTTGTTAGTCTGCTTCAACTGACCTACCAGCCAGAGTAAAACATTCTTCATTAGTCCTTAGGCTGATGAATTATTTGTTGAAGTTTCCGCGTGATTGGAGCACGGAATTTTTCTTCACGAATTTTTTGTGTATTTGCAGCAAAGCATCAATCAATAGGTTACTTCATCTTGCTGCTTTGGTGAATATTCATCAGACATCATCACTCATTAAAACTCATAAAATAGTTCCCAAACATAATTTTAATCATAAAATAGATTTTTTCTTTTTTTTCACTTGTATACGTGTCAATACGCAAAGAGAAGATATTACATAGTTGTTGTTGCACTGTTAGGTAATAGCTTAAATTCGAAAATGAGTAGGGTTGAATTATAGAACAATCAATCTACTCTTGTTTAAACTTGATTAAACTTCGGCGGACGGCAAGCCCTCGTCTTCTTAGCACTGACAAAGCAGTACAATATATATGTATGCTCTGAGAGAAGCTCGAGCAATCACGCTCACACCAGCAAACAGGTATGCAGCCCGCTAAACGGCTCGGATCCCCTTACGAGCAGGCTGACTGCTTTGCTCCGAGGCAGTCATGTATTATGCATGCATCACGCGAGCAGAGCGGGAACAGTAGTTAGAGTATTCACTACAGGCAGAGCAGTATGCTACAGGCAGAGTGAAGCGACCTGTACTAAGCACTATTTGATGGTTGCGCGAAGAATTGATAAAAACGTCTGCAAAGGAACTTAGGAGGTTAACCCCAAGTCGAGGACACGTTACTTAAGGTACTTTACACAATTACACGTTGATTTCCACTTCAAGCTATGTCTTAATATAATTAGGGCAAGCGTATCGAGTCCTTACATTAGGAGACGATTTGTACACTTCTGTGGTACACTTTTTGAAAAAAACTGCTGCACCTGTAGATGTGAAACTGAGCATACTAATTGAAAGTCAAATTTAGATGTGCTATCAATCATTATTTTTGTAAAAAAAAAAGTCAAATAAATTGCAATAATTTTTATTATTTTTATCCCTTCATGCTGACCAATGAGGAAATCGCTATAGTAGAACGAACAAGTCTGGTAAATAGTACGTCACCTCTGGTTTCTTGCACTACAGCAGTTCTGCCTGGTGGGCCTCCGTTTAAGAGAAATCGGGGATTAAAAATGTAAAAAATTGAGTTTCAATGACCTATACCTGTAAGGAAGACCCTTTATTTTGTTAATAAAATTTGTTTAGTCGTGCGTGTTAAGAAGGTGTGTTTCTGACCCGGGGGTAGTAGGTTCGATCCCACTTTCAGCGAAATATTTTTTTTTTTTTCTGTCTGTGATTTTGGTATTGCTATTCGATCTTGAGGCATTAAAAATTTGTTTTGAAACAAATTCTCCAAATTATTTATTTTCCTTTGGATGATGTAAATCATGAAATCATTTGAAACAAAAGTTAGTGCACCCCAGGAACAATTTATAAAGGATATCCTTCAACAGCCACGTACAGTATTTATTATTGATGTGGGAAAGCAAATTTCGTTAACATTTATAAATTCATAATTTCAATTCAAAACTTGTTATTAATACTGATCAAACTGAATGTGCCTAAGCATGTGCTTATAATCGCACTCCGTAATTCAAAGGCAGGAAGACTGTGCCCGTGCTCATCCACAGACGGTGCATTATGGGTTGACACTACAATCTGAAGAATTGCTACCGCACATAATCCCTTGTGCTCAGGAACCAGGCAACCAGTTAGGTCCAAGTATACGTGAAGAAATTTGGCGCTTGGAGCTGGAGTATGGAACGTTACTGTGACCTATTCAAAATCGGAAAAGCTGACGAGAGAATTGTATAAAATGTTTTTGGAGTTGGTCGTTAAACCATACTCTATAAATTAATAATTTTTGTTGGTTGATTAAGGGAGTGGTTTATGATCAAGTGTTCTCAAATGAAAATGTTACTTGCACAGTAAAAGTGATATCACCCAAATGTACGCATTAATGTCAGTCATGTGATGCGAATGTCTATCGTCAGGTAAAAAAACTAATAAAAAGGCTTCATAACTGTTGCAAGATAATCTGAAATATCTTTTTGTGATGATGTTCTTAAGATACAATCAATTTCATCACATTTTGCCTGTATTTTATGACATGGTAAAATATGCCTGATATTGTTCAAAATTATCGAAGGAAAAACTGGAATTTGATAATGTTAACGAAATCTGCTTTCCTACATCAATAATAAATACTTTATGTGGTTGTGGAAGGATATCCTTTATAAAATGTTCCTGGTGTGCACATTATTTTTGTTTCAAATGTTTTTATGATTTACATCATCCAAAGGAAAATAAAAAATTTGGAAAATTTGTTTCCAAACAAATTTGTAATGTTACAAGATCGATTAGCAATAAAAAAAATACAAACAGAAAAAAAAATATTTTGTGTGTTTTGGGATCGAATTTAGGACACCACCTTAAAACGGACGGCTAAACCAATGTTATTAACAAACGTACTTCCGTGCAGGTATGTCATTCAGACACAACGTTTACACTTTTTAATCCTAGATTTCTCTTAAACGGAGGCTCACCTGGCAGAACTGCTTTAGGGGAAGAAACCAGAGGTGACGTGCTATTTCCCAGACTTGTTCGTTCTACGATAGCGATTTCCACACGAAGACCTCTTCTACTAAGATCACAGAGCCACTGAATAAAATATCGACAAATTTGTGTGACTCAAAGAAAGATGTTTTCTTTACCATATGTTCATAAAAATATACCGTCTTTTTTATATTGTTCCCCTCTCACCTCGAATTCCCAGTACAGAGAGATAATTATTTCTCTGTCGGTTAGCCATTCCAAAGTCTGATAGAGTCTCACTATTTAGACATTTCCTACAATCAACCACAGCCAGTCAAGTATGTTAAAATGTAGAAAACAGGAAGAAACTCAAATGAGAAATTTTACATCTTATTAAAACCAAATTATTATTATTATCCCCATAACGGAGAACGATAAGCAATCCTGACTGGATGCATTCAGTTCCTCTTTGGGATGTTTTTCTTGTCAGACCAATATTTTATCATTCTTTCACTGACGGTTTTCTTTTCTTCAGCAGTCCAGACACGTTTAGATATTTTCTTTATTTTCTCTGAAATAATTTTCCATTAGTTCACTTTCTTATTAAAAATCTCTCTATCTGTGACGTCTTCCTTAGCAATACCTGCAGACTTCAGGTCTTTCTCCACCTTCTTCATCCATGTGGTTGTTTTTACCGTTTGTGTGTATTTTGAAATTTGTCTTGAGATTCTTTCCTTCGGAAGTCTACCCAGATTTCAAGCTATATTTCTTCATGTCTGATTCTATGTTTGATATTTTCTCTGTAGTTTTGGTAGTTTGGTGTCTGTACCGTTCATCTTCATTCTTATTACTAGCCAAAAACACATTTTCTGCTAGAAGGAGACAATGAAACTGAAACAGATATTTTGTATAATTTGTAAAGCTAAGAAGGAAAACAATGACAGCTCTTAGTGTCATTAGTTTTAGTTGTGATGGAGCTTATACTCCAGTAGCAGTTTCATTATACTTTCTATGTTGGGCACACTTTGAGATATTTGTGCGGAAACTCCCTCGTTCCCTGACTCCCTTTCCAACAAACAAAAATTTTCCCTTTCCATTATGTACGAAATCAAGAACAAAGTTATGAACTGCTCTTCTTTATTCTTCAACTGAATTTAATTACGATGGAGCGCACGCTTCGGTGGCAATCTGCCCGCACACCCAACATTCCCCTTTCTTTTGCTCGCCTACGTTTGCCCTCAGCAAATTTCAACATTAATTTCTTTCAGCGATTTGGTATTTTATTTATGATGTCTCTCGTTAACTTATTCTAATCACCTACAAAAGAAATTAATTACCTAAAAAAGAAATTAATTACCTACAAAAGAAAATATTCCCACACCCTTGTGCCTGAAATCAAGTTACAGCTAGTCATCATTATCTCTTCCAAGTACTACTCCTAATTCTTACACCAATATATTTCCACGCCTTATCACCAGTATACTCCTTGTACACTCCCACGAATCTCATCACTCTCTTTCTATATTCGAATGAATCCCATTTTGACTCTTTTATCATATCATTTACTTATTGTGTTATTTTATTACATTAATCCTAATATTTCACTAAATATACGTCTAGGATTCATCGCCAAGATTTTCCTTATACATAGCCATCATTCTTTTTAACTGCCTCCTTAATGTCAGTGCAATGAAAACATCCTAATTTTGGAAGATGAGATTTCGAGATGTGAACATATAACATTTCTGCATATCATACTGCTTTTTACATCAAAAAATTTGTGTTTATACAGTTTCATGGGGGAGGGGGGGGGGAATAAAGATGAACTATATATATTGCGGAAGCAAATATGCATCAATTTTTGTTTTCTGATGTTATTGTGTTCCTGGCACCGACACCTTTGACATCCTGGCTAGGGTTTTAATAGTTCCTTGTTGTTTTCTCTATTTTTCACCTTAACGGGAAAATTTCGACCTCCTCGGAGGGTCTTTGCAAAAACCCCTTTGATTTGTTGGTAATTTCAAATTGGTGGGTGAATAATTGATAGTGGCACCTTGTACTTGTGCCACCGTTTCAGAACTGTTATTCCAATGTTATGCAGTCTATCTTCTGTTTGGTGTAGTGTTTCAAGTCTTTGATGGAAGGATTCGGTTAGTCTTTTTACGACTCGGTCGATTGTTTCCATTCATGATACTTCGTGCGTTTCAGTAATTTTCGTTCTTCTGTCAGCATTTAGGATTAGATGGAGGCACCTGTTTTGTAAAATTTGCAAATGTGATAGGTTTGTTTTACACGTTGTTCCCCAAATTTGACAGCCATATGTTATTACTGGTAATAATGATGATTTGTACAGATGGAGTTTTGTTTTTAGGTTCACTGAATGACTTATCAGTATAGGAAATAAGTTTTTGATAATACCTAGGACGTTTAGCCGTTTTTCTACTATATGTTGATGAAATCTGAGACTTCTGTCGATAGTAACTCCTAGGTACTTGTGATGGTTCTTCCACCGTATCTGTTTTCCGAATGTAGTCAGGTGGTGGTTTAGTTCCGGTTTTTTATGTGTAAAATATATTGCTGCGGATTTTTTGATGTTTATCGTTATTTTATTTCGTTTATTCCATAGCTCTATTTTTTGTAGTTGATTTTGCATTCTGGTGATGTTCTCCATATGTTTTGTTCACGTGGTATAAATCGTCGTGTCATCAGAGAATTGGTCGACATTAACATTTTTTATGGTCTGAATATCATTCACGTATATATTAAAAAGTGTGGATGCTAATACTGATCCCTGTGGGAGTCCTGTCCTCATCTGATGTATTGAAGATCGCACACCTTGCATTTCTACGTAGAAAGTCCTTTTTTCCAGAAAAGCTATTTATGAAGTGAATGATTGATCTGTCGACTGTAGTTTGGGTAATTAGCTTATATATGACATTTTGGTGCCACACCTTGTCATAGCCTTTATGCACATCAATAAAAACTGCTGCTGTGGATTTGCCATGATTGAACCCTTTGCTTATATTCTCAACCAGGTGTAGATGCTGTACTGTCGTTGACAAGCGAGGTTGGAAACCATACTGTTCTTTGTGAATGGTATTCTGTTCAGCCAGTTTCTTCTGTATTTTTGTTAACACAACTCTTTCCAGCACTTTTGTTGTGGAGTTGAACAGGCTAATTGGCTGGCAAGGATGAGTTTTTCCCAGCGTTGGGCATTGGTATTACAGTATTTTTGCTCTTTTCCAGTCTGCAGGGAAGTAGGGTTTTCTCAAGCAGCTGTTCACTTTTCTCGTTAGTAATACTATCCCTTTCCTAGGCAGGTGTTTCAATTGACAGTTTGTAATTTTGTCCTTTCCTGGGCTTTGTTGTTTTTAAGTTTCCTGATAATATTCCTTATTTCAGGCGGTGTAGCCAAATCAATTTAATCTCCCAATGTCTTCTTTTAGGATTGTGGAAGCAGAATTTCTTATTTTAATTTCTTCTTCCTTTTCTTAAACCCAGGAGAGTATATATTTCCTGATTTTTCTATTTTTGACTGCGAGGTCACTCATGTCTTAGTGAAAATGAACGCCAATTGTGGATAAATTCTGAGAGAGAGTAAAAGAAGTGATAACATCAATAAAAAAGTTTAGTTATAATCTTCAGATTCAACCATATTGCATTAATTTTTCAGCAAAATTGCTGACCTATCCACTTCATTTTAGGAAATAAAACTTCGAGTGTATTTCAAATGATTACCCACGTCATAGTCTGAGGAAAAAAAGATTTCATATTTTTTAAAGTAAGAATTGAAAAATTTCTGAATGGTTTTTTCAGTTGCATGTAATGGTTACAATACGACTAACAGGATAAATTGTATTAATTATTCTGTTGCTAACCATAAGTTAGAAGTTAAGTTGTTTGAGGACGACACAATGCTGCACAATGTGATTAAAACGAGAGAAGACTGTAAATCTTTATAAAAAGAAAAGGAATTGATTAAGCAAATATCAAAGTAAAAGGAGCTACATAACTACATAGATAAAAAAACAAAACGTTTTTTATAGGACATAGACTTTAAGGGTAATAAACCAGATTCTGATTTGTGTTTTGTAAAAATTATCTAGCATAAAATGCTCGAAGACTTTATCACAGCAATAAAACAGCAAAGGCGTTTGTCTGACAACGATATTTACGATTTAGAGTGGTGAGGGAATTGCAGGTTGTAGGCACAAAATTCAAATACCTGGACCAGGAAACAAAAAGGATGTTGTAGCGAGAAATTTCAAATCACTACATCTGTTTGAGGGGACGACGAGAGTATGTATTAGGGAAATGATAAAAATATACTAGTTGGCGATGATCCCCTGGTGAATACTGGAAATAGAATTGGACTAGTACGTAAAAGAGAAAAGATGAACATGATGATTTACTATGTCTTGGTTTTGGGCACACGAAGTATAAATGTTTTCATTTGAGGTAAGGGAGTTAAGGATAAGAACAAATTATCAAAAGAGATGTCGAATAATTTAATTGAAACATTTAAAGAATTTAAAGTAAGACAAGCAGGTTGGAAAAATTTGCGACAAGAGTATACCCTCAATTGCAGTCGAAACTATTAAAAGGTCAGCTTCATCGTCCAGTCTGTAACACTATGACGTCATGTCGATGCTTTCATTTACGGTAAGCATTGGCTCCGTACTTACCATCAAAATTCCAGATTATACATATGACTGTTCGGACATACGTTGATCAAAGTATGGTTCCTAAACGAAAGGACACTACTTCGAAAAATTAATCTACTATAGAAAACATAAAAAACTTGCTATTTCATTTTATAAAAATTTGAATAGATTCAAAGCTTTTGTGATTTTTTGATAAGTATATATTTAAAAAATTACTTGGTGAAGCTTCTTGTTTCCTGTTAGATAAACCCTAGCTTAATACTTGCAGAGATATGTACTTTATTTCATGTAGACTGAAGTGGAAAGTAATTCATTTCGATTATGTGGATTCTTCATACCTTTCGCTGAATGTACTACTTGAAATGCTAATCACTGGGTGTAAGGGAATATTATAATTCATATCACTAATTCCCCAATAGCTGAGCGACATTGAAATGTTTCCTTTTAATCATTGTGAGGGTTTTTAAAGAAATTATTCACTGTGAGGATAATGTTTAATATCTCGGCGTTAAACATGAATGCAAAGTAATTAAATGAATGTGATACTTACGTTGCCAATTGGTTCAGTTAAATACACCTTAGTACTTTTACAAATAAAATAGTGATTCATAAGGAAATGTGGTTATCGCTATCACACTAGAAATTAAAAAACACGATTTTACAAACAAATATTAACATCTTCATTTTGGTTCGAACAAATAAAAGTGAATGAACTGTTTCTCTATATATGATCAAAGGCCAGGAATGTGACGGCAAATATGTGATTGAAATTACTCTTTACATAGGGTGTTAAAAGAAAATGTATCATATTTTAGGAGGTGATAGTATGTATCAGAATAAGACAAAAATGTATAATAAACACAGGATCGCAAACGCATACTTTTGGAGTTAATGACAGGTCTGCATTGTCACGCTTGTCCACGGCAATGCATGCTTCAGCCCTTCGGTGTAAGTAATCACGCACTCTTTAAAACTTTCTTGGTTAGTCCTGTAAGTCTTCAGTGCAAGTCATCGCGTACAGAATTAACCAGAACAGTTTCAGAGAGTACGTGATTCCTTACGCCGAAAGGATGAGGCATGCATTGTCTAGGTCTGGCGCCACATTACAGACCTGGTAATAACTCATAAGCATGCTGTTACAGCCCTCATATCTGAATTTTAAATAGACTTGTTTTTAATGAAGTATTTGTAGTGAGCTAAAGTTTGCTTGAATATGATCTAGTATGTTTGTTTTGAAATTTCTTGTAAATCAGTGTATATAGACTTTATTTTATTAAAAGAAATTATTTAAAGGACATTTAATATGTTTAAGAACCGAATTGTGCAAGATAATTGCTTAAATGTTGGTGATTCCAAGTATTAATGCAAGTTACGATGTCTAAAGGACAATTTACTACAGTTTAAAATGATTTCTGTAAATAATTTTGTGTTTAAGTATCTTTAATTTCCATTTCTGACCGTTTTGTAATGATGTTAAATGATTAAGTACTAATTCTGATTGTTTTTAATATGTTTAATAGTTTGAGTAATTGTTAATGTTCGAGAACTATCTGCCGGAAGTTCTAGAAATTTCGATAGAGCTTATATAAAGAAATCAGTAGAAGGACAGTAGTAGTTTATACAGATTCACTTTGCAACTTCCAAGGACTTCGTTAGTAGTATCTCTGGATTGTATCTATGCAAGTAAACAATATCGTTGACGTGTTCTCTGGAAATAAACGAAAGTTTAAGCTGAAGTACAGTGTGGACTAATTAATTACTGTATTAATTAAGCCACGAAGAATCTGACAATGCGTTTGCTACTTTTTGTCTTATTTTGATGCATACTATCCCCTTCTGAAATATTTTATACCTTTTCTATACCCTGTATGCAAAAATCTTAGCATTTCATAGTGCTATAACTACAGGTGTTTACTGCGCGTTTTAAAAACTGAGTTCTGGTACAACTAAGTCCCTTTACCGTTCATATACTGGAGTGAGCAGCAGTGGAATGATACTAGAGCAAACTGCCATTTCGTGATCTTGGCTCTGCGACGTGAAGCTGCGATATTAAGTGGTGACTCTGCAAACCGTGTCACCCCCGGCAGCTTGTGTGAAGTAGTGATGGGGCGTTGCGTTGAACCGCTAACAGTAGTTAGGAGGTCACCAGGCGTTGGCGTGCCAAGAGATCGGAACCAAAGATGGAATACTACTCCCGGCTTTATCTCGTCCGCATCAAGTCTCGCGATCGGCATCGTACAATCATTTCATTCTGCAAACAATTTCGAGAGCCGATGAGCAGAAATTAGCGTAATGTCCAGCCTTGGTCTCGTAATATTTGATAATCAATTTTACTTCTCCACATTGAATATTTACGCTCATCCCATCCACTACTGCTCTCATCATATTTCTGCGATACGTCACTGTAAGTTTCCAAACATCTGGAAAATACCAGTGTCGTTGGGAAGTGGGTATAAACTGCATTTCCTGTCATTAAAAGCTCGCAACTTCGCCTTTCACAAACTTAGAGATGCGCTGCATTTTTTTTTGGTCTCTGCCATAACGGAGTGTTTGTAAAAGTCCCGCTACCAAGGTAGCTCTGTCAAGGTGTCTCTTTGTATTAGATAGGCTAATTTTTGGGGACTTCTCTTACTACCAAATTTGGCCGAATTTGGTCGATTGCTTAGAAATTCAGCGTGATCTGGATGTTATTTTGGCATGGTACACTGAGTGGCAACTTACACTAAATTGTAAAAAGTGTAAGACAATGAGCATAACTAACAAAAAGAATCCAATTGTTCAGAAATACGAGTTAAACAATTCAGTTATTGATATGGTTTATTCTATGAAATATTTGGGAGTAACAGTACAAAGGAACATGAAATCGTACATACACATTAATTCGTTAGTAGGTAGAGCTAATTCTAGGCTGCGATTCACAGGTAGCATCTTGAAAAATTGTAATGAACAAACAAAGGAGATAGCGTACAAATCTCTTGTGCGTCAACATTTCGACTATTGTTGTGCCATTTGGGATCCGTTTCGTAAGGGGTCGATCGAAAGTTTAGAGAAAGTACAGAGAAGAGCCGCTCGATTCGAGACCGCATGCTACAGTCCATATGAAAGCGTGACAGTGATCAGTAGACTAGGCTGGGAGTCTCTGGTAGACAGACGACGCACGTTTCGTTTAAACTAATTGGTAAACATGTGTTCTCCCACTTTCACTCACTAGTGTAGTGAAATACTTCATCCACCAACCTATTTGAGCCGGAATGAGAGGAAAGATAAGATTAGAGATATAAGGTGCCACAATGATTCTTATATGAATTCTTTTTTCGCTCGTACCATTAGGGATTGGAGTACTGAACAAAGAGATTAGCTTTGGTGCTGAGCACCCTCTGCCACCCACAATTTTGTAAATTGTAGAGTATACATGTAGATTACTCTTTGTGGGGGAAACATGGCTATGGTTCTTATAATCATACCAGTTTCCTTCCGTCTGATATATAATACTCCTACTTAATGGCATTTCATAGGCGTGCCAGTAACTTGGCACTGTTGTGACAAGGGTATGTATCCTTTAGTCAGTTTTTATGAATTTTCTTATCCTGTCATAAAATGTTTCCGTTTGTTTGAAAACTTCTACCGCTGTGTCATGAAGGATGTCAGATGGTGTAAATCTTTGTGGATTCTGTTGGCTCGCATATCTAGTGTATAGTGGACCCACTGTGAATGATCGTGTGGTTAACGGGATGATCTTGGCATTTTTTTACGCATGAATTGATGCTAACCGATTTAATTTTTCTTACCACATGTAACACCACATGCTGTAACAAGGTTATATAGGCATGAAAAAACAAGTACTGGAAACTTGGTAGCATGTCCAACGTAAACACAGAATTCATTGACACTGTAAAACAGCAAGAATGTCTCGTCGCCTTTACCGAGTTACATCGGAGAGAACGATATTTCCTTAATGCGGACACTAAAGACTCGTTAGTGAATCAACAAGTGAAAGCGACCGTTGTTCCATGATAGCTACAGTCAGTACGCTAACATGTCACACCGTTTATGCAAAATGCGACCTTGAATAATGCATACAGGAGGCGGTGTGTACAGACGGTTAGGCCGGCTCCCCCGTGGCTGCAGCAGCCTCAGACAATGGGCCGAGGCGCCTCGTACAAAGTTTTCGGAAACAGCTTAGTGAATATAAAATCACTGTCTCCCGCCTCACCAACAAGTAACGCTCGCTAAGCCGCGCAGAGCAAGTCTCTCAGAGAAGCGCGTCTCTCTAAAAAGAGAGAAAGTAGAGTGGAACGAAATCCTGCTGAGGGGACTTAAAGTCTCAGGGATTGTCGCGTCTCGTACGAGTACAGTGGGAATTTGCATAGATGTTGAGGCTCTTGCTTCTTGTTTTTGTGTTTCCTAGTATAACATGTAATTCATTACAGCTTCTGTGTTACCTCAAGAAATGAAGTGGGCTGGGTTGTTTGGCAGACAGACGACGTCGTTTTCGTTTGAATTTATTGGAGAATATGCGAAATTCTTTAATTTACGAGTGTGATGAAATACTTCTACCGACAACGTATTTAGGTCGCAATGACAGGAGGGATAAAATTAGAGAAATAAGATGCCGTACTGACGCTTTTATATATTATTTCTTTCCTCGTTCTCTTCGGGATTGGAATGCACAGAATTAAGATAGGTGCTTAGCACCCTCTGCCACCCGCAATATTTGTGAATTGTATAGATGTAGATGTAGAAGTTGCAAGGAAGTAACTAGTGATAATAGATAACAAGAGGTGAGAAAATCAACAAAATTGTGACATAAATGAACTATGGTTCCAATTAACATCACTTTAAACCTCACACTTCGAAGTTGGTTTCAATTAATTCTTTTATTCAGCTTACAGTAAAGTTTCTTGCATTTTGTCCTATGCAATCAGATCTGCTGACTTGTTTCTTAATGCCAGCTTAATATCATTTAACTTCCTCGTTAACAATTTATGTACGCTTTTAATTAGAATTTTCGTCCCGACGAAGTATACGTCAATGTAATTACAGTTGGCAGAGAAATTTTGGCAAGGAACAGCAAGAAATTCTGTCACGCCATTTTGAAGGTACCATCGGGGCGTTCACTTGGAGTGTTAAGGAAGCAACGAAAATCTGAATGACAAGACCGTGTATCGAAACCGCATTCTCCCCAACTGTAGAATCCAACTCACCCACCAGGTATTTTATTTTAAACAGCTCAATTAATATTTGTCGCTATATGTAACCCCCTGAGCGTGTTTTGGGTATGGACAGCACTAGAGTAGTTTACGGTTTCATACAGACTCACGTCTGCTTTGTCGACTGTCTGTACTTAACAGGTTAATTATCATTTAAAATGACTGGGCGCGGTGGGTGAGGGGTAACGCTCTGGCATCACATTCTGGAGGACACCGGTTCGAATCTCCGTTCGGGCATCCAGGTTTTGGTTTCACAGGATTTTCCTAAATCACTCCAGGCGAATGCCGGGATGCTTCTTTCAAAAGGCCATTGCAGAATTCCTTCCCGTTCCTTGCCCCCGTCCTTTTCCGAACCTAATGTTCTCGACGTAAACGAGGCGTAAAGCCATAAGCAAAAAATCCAATTGGTAGTCATTGCGTACTGCCGGCAGAAGTAATCATTTAAAACTATGAATATCATACTCGAAAGACGTCATAGTTATAGGGGAGCGTCCATAAACCACGTAGCTCCATTTTGGCCACCTGTAAACCCCCCTCTCCCCCGTATAGCCCAACGTGGCTTTTGTCTCTAAACCTCCCCCCCCTCTCCCTCCCACGAATAACGAAGCTTTTTCCATATTGATTCCAGGAGACATTTTGTACTGTTTATCTCTTGTCTTACATACGGTGATAATTAAATAGCGGAAATAAATATTTACATGCTGTTTTGTGTTCTGTACCTCATTTTAACTGTGACAAATAATATGAATGGCTTGGAACCCCTCTCCCAGCACGTAGCCCAGCGTAGCTCTCCAGCCAACCATTCCCCCCCCCCAGACCTAGCCACGTAGTTTATAGACGCTCCCTAGCAACAGATATACTAAATAATAATAATTTCATGTGGCTGCAATGACCTAACGGCAGGGTTTCTATTGGCTGCGCATTCCGCTCCCGTCGTATCCACTTTTATCTAATTCGGCAGTGCTACCAGGTACAGGGGATCTACTGTTTATGTGGAATCCGAAACACGGAACCATTCCGGCGTACTTCAAACTACACAGCAAGCTATGCCAGAGGTGAAGGTCGGGTTAAGGGATTCGAACTGGAGACCTTTCGTTCCCCCTGGCAGACACCTTAACCACTGAGCCACCAGACCGCAACAGATATACTGTTAACATTAATATGTTGGTGACGCGAACCCATAAGATTTTACCTATCCAAAAAGCGTCCAACTTGCATATCATACGCTCTACACCTCATTGAAGGGAGGTCGCGAACTGATAGATTTACACCTGTCCAAACATCGCCTAATACACATATAGAAGTTAAATAATAACGAACAGAAAATGGAAAATGTTGCCATTACATGGAACACATCCTTTCCATACGGATACGTCCATAAACAACGTTTTTCGTTTTGGAGAGGCGAAGGGATTGAGTATAAAGCTACGCCGCGCAACATGGTGAGAAGGTGGGGGGGGGGGGGGGGAATCCGAGCCAAGCCAGGTAGCTTTTCATTCATATTATTTGTCACAGTTAAAATTAAGTACAGGATGTGAATATTTATCTCCGTATGTAATTTAGATATTCTGTGAACTGACAGTGCAGCTCTTGCGAGTGACTAGAAGTCATAGCTTTAAGTTGAACTACCCGGCACACGACGGCGCATTGCGATTCGAAAAACATTAAGTCATTAAGACTCAAATTCGCTTACAGATGACACCCGAAGTTTTCAGAGACAGATCGTATTGTTGTGATGGTCTGAAATAAAACTGTTTTGTTTATAATCGCCCGAGTGTGACCACATCAATCGCTCATGAATCAATTTTGATTTTGTTCTGTGAAGCGAATTTCAGTGCAACTTTAGTTATAGTGCTCGCTGAAGTGTTATTTCAAGTTCAGGCTGTGTCGTGAAGTAGCGCAGTACAACAAACTTTACGAGGACTATCGAAATCGGTTAGCCAACGAGTTTTCATTGTCACAGAAAACTTTTAAGCAATTCGAAGAATCATTCCCTGATAATGCGTAAAGAAAGGTGAACAGAACTGCAGCAAAAGAAACCAAAAACTACATCTCTTTTTAGTTTTTTGCGCGGCAGGTATAGTTTGTTCTGTTTTGTTAATTAATGAACAATGATCGATGATATAATGAGTTTTTTTTTGTAAGACATCAAGATGAAAAGGATCCCTGACTCTACCTGAGAAGTAATTGATCATTTTCGGGAGTTTCTACTGTTAATATTTCTTTCAAAAAATTTATAATTGTAGAAAAGTACATAACGCAACTGTCAACAGTGTTAATTTTTGATGCAATAATTTTAAGGAAAGTGTGTTAAGAGAATTTAGAACAAAATGTCTTCTCGAATTAATTGGGGGGGGGGGGGGAAGAGAGGGAGTGGGTGTCGAGGTAAAGGCCATGTAAAGCTACGTGGGGAGAAAGGGCGCGGGGTTCAACGGAGACCAAAGTGAAGCTACGTTAATGAATGCTCCCTATGAAAAGGAAGCTCACAACTTCTTCCGGGAGTTCGGAAACAAATACAATATCAAACTTGACAGACACTCAACATTTGTTCTTTTTTTTGTAATAATTAATTTGAACTATTTCTAGGGTAAAACAATGCGTTTTTGGTGTTACAGGTCATGATCGTGTGACATTGACGGACACCATAAGGTCAATTTATATCAAAAATGAATTAAACATTGTCTAAAAGTGACCAAAAATATATTTTTGAGGGTCGATTTGACATGGTTAAAATACGAACACAATCATTATTTGAACCTAAGGGCTTACTCTGCAAAATTTAAGGAATATCTGTTGAGTCTGAACGAACTTAGAGGAGGGTCAGAGACTTTTTCGTTACATAGTTTTCTAGGGTCAAAAGACATGGCCACGTTACCCGATCTGGTTGAAATAAGAACTTGATCTGCATTTTACACTAAGAATTTACTCTGCTAAATTTGAAGAATTTCAGTTGAGTTTGGATGGACGTAGGAGTATTACAGGGAGGCATAGACAATCTGGTTATATAGCAGATTGTTGGTGCTGCGTATTACAGGAACGCATTTCATGTGACCATACATTTCGCCTTTCACCATTTCACTGAAATTTGTTATTAATACCTCGATACTGTTTACTGGAAACTCTAAATCATAATCACCAACAACTGCAACACGAGCTATTGTTTGGTTTTTATGTTTACGTATTTACAGACTTTTTCACTCGTTTTGTGTTTGCTTGTGAACTTGGTTTGTGCTTGCTTGTGAACTTGTTTTGTGTTTGCGTGTACTATAGGTGCCTTGTGCCGGATAAATAGTCAGTCTCGTATTTCCACTTCGTTTCAGTTTGAGCTATCCTTCTGCTACGGTACTTTCTATACGGATGTTAATTTTATGTAGCTATTCCATTCCAATTTGTGAAGTTCCACGTAGCCAACAAATTTTGAGACCCTGCTCAAACAGTTTTCCCGACTTTCTTAACGGAAGCAACAACAGAAGAACATCGGTGTTTTGGTTTAAAAGAGATTGTCTATTTTATACTGGTACATGTTGAGGGAGAAATATTCTGTTGTCATAATTTATACATATCACAAAGAATGCGTCGTAGTACGTTAATTCTTAGTAACATTTCTTACAGTTTAAATATTGATTCCCTTTTGCCATAATATTTTGAAATACATAAACGCGTCCCCCTATCACCTTGAGATTTCGAATCTCTTCTGCTCTTTCATGGTTGTAGCGTCATGGGCTGATCGTATCAAGTTATTGTTAATATTGTCACAGAATAAATTAATAAATACCTAAAACTATACCCGTGGTATACTCTGATACGAAAATCTATATCCCATTAACTTTCACCATGTACAAAAAGATAGTGCAATATTCCATTTGGGAAATAAAGTCAAAAATATGTTGCGACTGTCTACATGTTCATTAAGATTTGATTAGCTAATGCGATTCATATGCTTTCTAGAAACAAAAAATATTAGGTACTAGAATTTGTGGTCACTCTTATATAACATTTCCTCTTTCTTTACTAATAAAGTTTATGTTTCACTCGGACGATGCTCGTTACCATAAAGCTTTTAAAAAGAAAAAAGAGTTTGTTCGCAACAAGAATCGCGATAGTAATCATAATTCAATGACCTACCGATTAAATTGCTATGAGAATGAAAACGTGAATCAGTGTAGTTTTTTTTATGATGAGTGTGTTTTTGTTAGTATGGTTCCATTTAAGAGCTAAATTGCTGCATGGACTAATACTGACAGACCACACTAAAATATGTGTTTAAAATTTCAGCTTTGCACCTGATTCCACCTTTCAAAATACTGCGCCATTTATTGAGTGACATCTTCAATCACCGCTCATGTCACGCGGATTTGCTGTCAATTTTGTTCCGCATACTGTGAAAGTTGTGCAACTACTATTGAATAAATCATGTTACGAAATGTTCAAAACAGTATTAATCGGTTGGAAATCACCAAGAAAAATTGCAGAACAGATTATTGGACGTGAACAGATTTCAGCTGTCGTAATGCTCATCGGAATAACCTGTGGCGTATCAAATGGAAAGTAAACATTTTCAGCATTTTTTGTAAGCCGACAGGTCACTCCTGATTTGTCGACATTGCTGAACGGTACATAAACAACCACATTAAAACCTTTAGTACAGTGAAGTTATTGCTGCGTATTAATCGATACATTCTTTGAACAGTAATAATTGATCAGATTATAAAATTCATTGGTTCTTTTTCGTAGATAATGATTAATATTATTTGTATTTAGTGGTTCTGGCTGCAGGAAACTGCTGTAAAGACTGTTCACAAACTTCTAAAATACTTCATTTTGATGTTAACATGTTTAGTCACCAGTGTTTCAAACAATTATATACTTACCAGCAATACTAAATTGTCACATGACGGTACCGTTACAACCTTTTTCCATATTCCAGTAAAGTCATTCGCATTATGATCTTCATTTCGTTCACAGAAATCACTCGAGTTAAATGTTGAGATTATCGCATTATGAGGTTCATTGTAGATTCTGTACATGACAATTAATTTTCTTAGGAATGGTTACCTCTTTTAAAATTATGTGGATCCTTTTCAGAATTTTGCTTCTATTCCCGTTTAACAAATCAAATAATTTCTAGAAGAGAAATTAAGTACACTGAAAAATTCTCAGGCTCAACAAATGCTTGCTGTGCTTTCAACTGACTATCAAAAAATGAACATTTGATTGTTAAAACTAAAAACTGTATACAGACAAACGTGATTTTCTGTAATATTATATTTCCCAAAAAAATAAAAAATAAAATTAAAAAATGGCCAGTGTGTGGAATAATCTAGGGGTGGGACTCAGAAGTTTTCAGACCATCATTCCTGACAGATATAGTCAAATATGCAACGGTTACAGTATCTCTACTTTCCCAATTCATGATTTTCTTTTATTCTTCAGATCTTTGAGTGCAATTTAACCATTCACCTATTCTTGTCCGTCAATATTTTTTAAATCTTTAATTGGTTTTGGTAAATTTGTTAGCATTTACCTTAATTTTGATGTTTTCAAGAAACTTCAATATTCTGTACGAAAATATATGCCAACCAAGCTTCTAATATTCTGTTTCGTTCATTCGTTTATGATTCTTTCAGGCAGACTTTATCTGTAACTAAACCAATCTTTTCTTTTTCTTCACCATTCTTCCCTACATTAAGGGTCGGATGCCTTTGATGTGTTTTACGCATTAGGGAGCGTCCATAAACCACGTAGCTCCAGTTTGGCCTCCTGTTAACCCCCCTCCCTCCTCGTAGTCCAAGGTGGCTTTTATCACTACCCCCTATTCCACTCCACGTACCACATAGATTTTTTCCCTTTTGATTCCAGAAGACATTTTGTGCTGATGTCGGACTATTGTAAATTACGTGCGAGATAATTAAATCAAGCAAACAAATATTCATGTGCTGTTGCGTGTTCTGTACCTAAATTTAACTGTGAAAAATAATATGAATGAAAAGCTACGTGATCTGGATGGTAACCTCTCCCCTCCCCCACGTAGCGCAGCGTAGCCTTCCAGCCAACCCCTCCCCCCTTTTACCGAGCCACGTAGTTTATGGACGCTCCCTTATTGCCAAGGTCAAATTTGGAGCTTTGATATTATGACCTCAAGTCCTCGCTGACGCAAAGTATATTACACCTACTGCCGTACTAATGGAGGAAGTGAAATGTTGCCATCTGTCTGCGGAATTTGTAACTACGTTCTGTGTGGTAAGTGTATTTTTTGTTTGTGAACTGTATATTTAATGAGGCGGCGTTCACCTTGATGACTGCGGAAAACCGCCTTAAAACCACAATCAGGATACACGGTACTCGGGTCCTGGGTTCATGCCCTGCTCAGTTGTACCTCCAGTGCACAGAGCCATAGGGGTGAGATCAACCAAACAGCTGTATTAAAGCTTTAATGCTTCATAATGAGTACTAAGACTCCATGATTTTTCTTCTAATCCTCTTCACTAACAAGGCTGAGAATCGATGTTAATATACAAAATCGTAACAACACCGTGTATTGCTTTCATCGAAAGCCACTATCGATTTTTCTGTACTGTAACAACACTTTATTGCTAATTTGGGGTGAGAGGTTCCTAGAATTTAGAAACTGTAATGTAAAACAACTCGGTATTGGAAAAAAGATGTTTCTTTGAATATCCGGGTGATATCATTAACCGCACCCTAATTAAGACTACAATCATTACAAATCAACTTTATTTTTTTATTTATTTTTGTAGAGTAAACCATTATTTCTTTTATTCGCCATGAAACGGCACTGGATGAAAGTCATGTACAGGGAGTAGAAAATAAGGCGTGCAAGATATACGAAAAATAATATTGCCATTAGAAGAAATCCGGAAACTATAACCAAATGTAATGTTCGTTTTTCTGAAGCTCGGAAAAGATATCACTTTTCATCCATGAAGATGAAGCATTTCTTATTTTATTCCAAGCAACTGAAGCGAAAGGTTTCAATTTAAGAGAAAAGAAATGGCTCTCTGTTCACTCCCCCCTTACAGATAGACTCTGGTGCCAGAGAGAAGGAGGCCAATTTCTCTCTGCCGAATTGTCTCAAACAGACGCGAAGACGATTTCCTAAAATATGTTACTGTCGGCATAAAATAGTTCTCATACACAAGACGTAAGAAAAAAAGATAGATCTTAAAAGAAAACGTTTACCTGTGATCCGAAATATTATACTAAATCCATACAAACTGAGGGCCACTATTTGTCATAACATTCGACTACTATAAATTGTCATTTTATATGCCTGATTTTTCTTCTGGTATCACAAGACAACAATCGATTAAAACTAAATTAAGAACGTTAACCAGAAATGAATTTGTAATATTACCAAGCAAATCTTGTTTTTCCCTCCTCTCTGGAGGAAACTAAAACTGTTTTCATATTTTCATATGAATAATAGTGATTATGGATGTGTGAAAAAGCAATCGTCGTTCACGAATAATAACATTGGTATTAGACGCAAGAAAAAAAGGGTCGTTTATAAGTTATTATTTTCGCAAGGAAAGCAATAAAAAGTAATGGCAATTCAAGGTAAATATCTCATTAATATAAAAATGATTTGTACTTTCAGGTATTTAGTTCTGAATTTCATAAACTGCGCAAGTAATGAATTTATCAATAAATTTAGACATATTTGCATCATTGTAAAGAGAAATAGAACCACAAGAAAGACATAACTTAAAATCTTCGGTGGAATGTCCACACTAATAATTTCAGGAGTGAAACCTGTGTTGCTACAAATAAACCTAAGATCACATTCACCACAGGTGAACTTTTCAGTGAACTGTTGAACAAGGCTCTAAACAACTAAAGAGTGTTGTTCAGTTTTGAACATTTATGAAACATATGAATAGCGATAGAGACAATAGGTGTTACGTTTAAAAAATCTAGACTACCAAAAAAATATCTTCCACTTGCAGTCCAAAAATCATACCGGGGATTAACGATATCGCTATGGACTGGTATTCCGGATGACGCGGGTTCGAATCCTCTTCCAACCATGCGGATTTCGGTTTTCACATACTTTCCCGAAATCACCCCAGAAGAACGACAGGATGCTTCCTTCAAATAGCCTTGATGACAGTCCTTCCCGTAGCTTATCCCTAGTCCTATCCCACCTCAGGTAAATTACCTCGACGTCGTTGAGGCATAAAGACATAAGCAAAAATCTCCCCAAAGGTGAAAGGAATTTAAGACACCTAAGATAAATGTAGAATATGTTAGATCGTTCCTTGTTCTTGAACGATTAGCGCTGAGACCTAGCATTCGGGAAGATGCAGGTTTGGTCCCTGTGCCGGGCCGATCATTCCAGATTTCGGTTTTTGCATAGTTTCACGAAATACCTACAGGCGAACGCCATTACAGGTATCCTTCCAGATTCCTATCGTCTTAGATAAGATTCGCTGAAAAGGTTTCCTGGGACCTTACAACAGCCCGCCTGGGAGGAATGAAGTCTTTGGAAAAAAGAAAATGAGAGATGACATAGCTTTACGTAATATTTCACAATCTATGTACCTCTGTGAATTGTTTTTACTATTATTTATCGATTTATATCCTCGATAATGAACCATTAGATCGGCGTATACTATATTAGTTTATTATTTACGGCAACTCATGACTTGTGTGATTAAGTAGATTATTTTGTTCTACTCTCAAACCCAAAGTCCATGCAGATGAAGTCGCGGGCACTGCTAAGCATTAACAAAACACTGTCGGCGTACAGTCCCGCCCATGGTACATACTCAGAAAGGTTGCGTTAATTCTTCATACATGCAGATAGTGTGAAATCTTTAAATTAAATTTTTCATCATTGGAAGATTTTTGTGGATGATTTTTACGGAAAAAAATAAAAAACAATACATTAACAATCTTGTCACTTTCAACGTTTAAAGTATTTTTTTCACCTTATTTGATCCGTTTCTGACAAATAACGACTTATTGATCTTGTGGTAAATAAGACTGAGATCTAATCAAAGATATTAATTTTGTTCCAGTAATGTTGTAAAATGTAAAAATTATACTAGGCCTAATTGGAATACAACATTATGCTTAATGTTTCTGTTATTTCGAAGTTTCAAAAGGCCGTAGTCATCACAGTAGACAACTTATAAACAGACTCTTCCCACGACAGTTTCATACTAAAAGTATTTCGGAAACATTGCCAGTTGTGGGACGGTTTTCACTTCCCAACAACCTAGCAGGTACTGACAGCAAAAAATTACAGCCGCATGACCCCACAGTAAAAACAGAAAAGAGTGAATTCAGTGTGTGCTATTTGTATATATCTAACGCTGGAACTGAAGAACAATAGCGTCAAAAAGCTCGTATGTTTCCTAACTCTTCTTGCTGTCGGATTCACGTTTAATGAAACGTTCATATTGCGGCCATTCACATCAAACGAGTATTCCGTTCCGCTGCTGGATGTATGTGCTTCCCATTCAACTTGAGATTAATTTAGTCCGCGACTTCAATAATCCCGTGAAATCCACCACAGAGTAATTTTCGCCGGGTTCGTTCAGCTCCGCGTTAACCGGAGAAGAGCAGGTGTACGGCAACGTTACGGTTCGGTCCCTCTTCTCTCTCTTGGGAAATAACGTGAGGGCACATTAGGACCACGCGACCCTCGGCGGGATTAAATCGCGCAGTGACGCACTGTACGTGCGAGTTAATCGCGTACTTTGTAGCCACCGCGAATGAATAGTAGTGCAGGAACGTGTGAGCGACTTGAACCGCATACTGAGCAGTATTCTGCATAAAAGAATTAGAAATGCGTTATTTCTTGATGCTCGTGTTTGGTTATTAATAACTAGTGAGGAAGTGACTTCGTCAACGCGAAATTTAAGGTTTGTGGTGTTAATTCAGTGACGAAGTATTAAAGAGATGTTAGCTAGGTAGGTGCTAAGTAAAAGAAGATGAGAAGACGTCTTCTGTATTTACGTTTAAAACATAATTCTTCCCTCATTTTGTCCCTGAGGACGCCAGAAACTGCTACTTGTTCAGAAGTTGTTACGTATGTGGATGAGCTATAGGCCATTCAGCACTGTTCACAAAGTTTCTCTGAAAACGATATTTGAAGTGCAACTGTCAGTATTGCCAGTGTTACATATGGCAACTTTACATATCTATACAAAGGTAAAACAATCTCTTAATTATATCTAGCTATCATTTTTTGTAGGACCTGAACACACTGTGGCGTTACGTTTTATGAAACTACAAATTTACTATTATTTGGAGCGTAAGTGAACCATTTCCCCAAGCATAAGACCAAAAGAACTCAAAATACCTATACAAATGTAAAAAAAAAAAATAACTTTTAGATTTTGCTTTGCTTGCATGTAATTTAAGATAACTGCTGTCAGAACTTTTTTTTTGTCGGTTTGCGCCTCGTCGACTTCGAGGTCATTAGATGCGGCAAAGGATTTTGGAAAAGGACGGGAAAGCAATTTGGCCCTGGGCTTTAAGGACAACCACTCTGAAATTCGCATGGAGTGATTTTGGGAAACCAAGCGGATTCCAAATATGGATGGTTGATTTAGAATTCGAACCCGAGCCTCCCCAGTGCGAGTGCAGAGTGTTACCTCTCACCAACCTATGTATGTAAACGATCACATTAAAACGCATCCACAATTTTGAGGTATACGGATTTTTTGTTTTCTTCTGGCCTGGTCAAAGATTTTAGCGCATGACCTGAGTTATTACTATATGTTAATTTTAACTGAAATCAGCCAGTTAATTTGTGACTGATGCAGAAGTTCACTGACAAACATTCGAAAGTTTTTGCCTCTTCGGAACAGCATAACTTATTGGGACGAAAGGTATCCTATACATTAACTATCAGTATGTGTAAGTTTGGTGAATTATTTCTTTAGATTTTGAGTGATTTGTGCACAGACAGGCAGACAATCACTCATGCAAACAGAACAAAACAAAATTCTAAAATTTGGGGTTTTGTTTTCTGTTTCATCAAAAGTGTACGTGGAGATTAAAGTATTTTTTTAATTAAATTTCTTGTAGACACACAGATTCTTTACAACTTTGTTATATGTATAGGCTTTCCGAGATATTTTTACATTTTTCGTTTCATTTTTCAGTGGGAAGTTTCTATCAACTGGTGCTTATGGGCGATTGCTAATTTGTTCAAGTGTAACAGGCTAGAAGAAGAGTTTTAATTACTGTCGATCGGATACTATTTGTGAAATTTTGTTCAGGATAAACCTAAAACATTCTTTTATAAAGATGAAATTCAATTTTGTTTTTTTTTACTTAGGCTTTACGCCCCATCGACTTCGAGGCCATTAGAGACGGGAGAGGACTGGGATGAAGGAACGGGAAGGAATGTGGCCATGGCCTTTTGAAGGAACCATTGTGGCATTCATCCATAGTGATTTGGAAAACCATGGACAAACCAAAATTGGATTGCCGGACCGGGATTCTAACCCTGCATCCTCCTGAATGCAGGTACAGAGCGTTACCACTCACCCACCATTCTCGGCTGTGAATCTGCATTGTTTTTTGGTAATAATGTAAAAAAAAAAAACCTGAAGGTTGGTTAGAATCTCTGGAAAGAGGCATACTAAGCCCTTGTGTCAAAGGTAGGACCATCACGTTCTTTACCAAAAGTTTAACGTGGAATTCGAACCACGGAACGTCATGGCATAGCTCATAAGATCAAACACAATTCTTAGCGTTTTTCAAATCATTACTCCGGATCGAATTATTGCTCCAGGGAATCAGCCCGTAATTAAACCGTCTTTGGGTAAATTTTATGTTAAAGAAATTTGAAATAAAAACAATAAAACAGTTATTTAAGGATGTAAACGGAAGAAATAGCAACATTATGACATTAACACATTTTGAGATTACTCATTTGTTTATGACTAATCTTATCACTGTGTGCAGTTTCCTTAAAATACGTCCATTAATTTTCACGTAATATCTGGACAAGTTAGCAAAATGTATGATTTGACCTCTGTAATGTTACTAAGTGACATGGGATGTTTCCTCTGACATAAGCTATTGGTGTGTGCAGGTTCTTTAAAACCCTCTAACTAATTTTTGTGCAATACACGGACAGACAATGTAGCGAGACTAATTAATATTAAAACAATTAAATTAATTATTAATTTATTTTGTTCTGAGGAAATTAGAATAGTGAAATTCCATAACGAACAGCTCATAGCCCGTTCTTGAAATCACGTGACTGAAAAAAGAAGAAGATATCGCTGTTAATCGGCAATAAGGCTAGATCATTTTGGTTGTCGCTACGAAGAATAATTTTAGATGGTATAAATGAAATAAAACGAATTCCGAATGTTGAACCTGTGGCTTTCAGAGAAGAAGTTCAGATCATTGACCATGTTTGTTATCGAATGGAATCTTTCAGCTATTCAGAAATGTACAACGTTTGTTAGTTTTTAATATGGATTTTCATTAAAACAAAAATATTTGTTAAACTTAGTCAGATGGCGTAGTAAATAACGGACCTGTAAATTAATAAAAAAGCAATCCATAAAAATAAAATAAAAAGGAAACGACGCAGCTCGCAACTATGAATCGTTGATAAAGCACTTTTTTATTTTTTTGTTTATGGGTTTACGCCTCGTCGATGTCGAGGTCACTAGAGGCGGGAAAGGACTGGGGGAAAAGAACAGGAAGGAATTCATCCAGGGCATTTTGAAGGAACTATACTGGCATTCACCTGGAGTAATTTGGGGAGACCCAAATCTGGAAGGCCGGTCGGGGATTCTAACCGGCCTCCTCCTGATTGCGAGGCAGGACCGTTACCGCTCACCCCCAAAGCTCGGTTTATGAAGCACGACTACAAACTTCAAAATTATACTGCTTTGGATTCTCTATCATCAGTAGTGTAAACAATAACTACTGTTTTATAAATAAACTAGCCGATACCCGCGACTTCGTACTCGTGGACTTTGCATTTTTTTGGAAGACTTGAATATAAAAAGCTGTTATTAACTTATGATTAGTCCCAAACAACACCTAGTCGGCATAACATGACAGGAAAGCGATCAATATATCATTCTATCGTTGAACCTGTCTCATAAAGATAATCAGTTTCCAACATATATACAAACAGAAAAACATACGAAGGCGCGGTGATGTGGTAAAGGAAAGGAGGTTTAACTAAGAACAACTTTATTTCAGATTGGTCTTTTCATCTTCAACATGAGCATCCGATTCTTGGATTTTCTAATAACATTAGCTGCTCGTGATCTGCTAGAGCAACCACTTAGGCCAGATTTACGCCCGCAAGGCATGTCAAAAAAGAAGACAAAATAAACTGGCGCCAGAAACATTTAGGAAGATGCAAAGTAATGGTATAGTGCAGAGCAAAACGACATCTATACTAAAATACGTTTTGTCTCTAAACGAAATTTGCTAACAAATCATACACTAACAGACTGCGCGAGAAGCACAGCTTGAGCAACCGACGTAACATTACAGACTAACACACGCATCCGTCCGTCTGTCACCATTCGATAAGTTCCAAAACATCGTGACTACAACTGTTATTCATGTCGTGTGTCCTTCCTACAGATATGAACTATTTCCATGTCAAATTCCATCAATATTGCTATAGCCATTTATACGACAAACCTTACAAAGACTTACTTTCGCATTTATAATATTATAATATTATTAGTGCAGCTCACACACACACTGACTGCAAGAGAAACAACGGCTGAGTGATCAATACAGCGTAAAAATGGGTACACCTACAGCATTGTTAGACCGCTTACGATTTGCTAAGCATTTCACCCCTAAATTTGTGATATTTGAAATTTAATATGGATCCTGAAAAACTGACCGTCCAAGCATGGCTCATACGATCAAAAACAATTCTTAAAAATATTTGCGTCCATCGGGATTTGAATCCAGAACTTCGGTCCAAGCATTGGTAAGTCACCGCATTAAACACTGAGCTACCACCCTGCGATACTGCAAGCAACTACAGAGTCTTACACATCCTTAGCGTCGGTCTATGTACGTTTCGGTAAGTTTTCGATATTACATGAGAATATGTATTATTTATACAGAAAACGTATGTCCATCCTAATGCCAAATCGCATGTCTTTGTCAAATTTCATCACGATCAGATTACAGAGTTACTTTAGCATTTATAATATTAGTATAGATTTAATGTATAGGCAAATATTTCCTATAGTTTAAGCAAAAAAAGATGTTACAACAGGTCAAATGCCGGAATTTCAGTTCTCCAGTCTGTCTGTCGCTTTCTTCCTTTCTTTCCTTTTTAATGTCCGTTGAGAATTGTTTCAGGAGCGGAACGTGGAAGCGCGGCCTACCGGTTGTTGGCAGAGCTACTTCTGCAAGACGAGTCGACCCTTGCAGAGCGCAATAAAGAGAGATTGCGAGGGCCAGTCGGGGGTTCCTCCCAGGCCCGGACCCGTGTAAGAGGCCATTAGCGAGGTCGTCAAATCTGAACATTCGCGGGCTTTCGTGGAGGCTTTGTCAACTCCACTGTTGATTGGATTCGGGGCTGCGAGTCTTGACTTGCCAAGTAGAATTCCGAGACACTCCCTACCTGCAGAAAAACATGTGTAATTACAGAAATGAAGAGCTAGCTATTCAGCAGCCGGCCATTACAATGACGCGTCTGTTGCCAATGAGATCTCTGTACTGAAAACAATAAGAAACAACGACAATTCGTTCTTTGTTTCCTCTTACTTTCTGTTGGAATTTCAATACTGCTGTGTTTCAAACTTTTTGTGAATGCTCTCAATAACAGAACTCTACAGGGTAGGGAATATGGTGGCTCCTGCAAACAATGCCAGCCAAATTAGCTGTCCCCATTGAAGTGGTAGCTTTACCGGTTTCCGAAACCAGTGGTACGAAAACCAACAAATCGAATCTTGACTACAGTGGTTGATACACATTGAAGTGTTTTGGATATTAACTACTGTGCTCTGCAATCAAATGCCAGTCTCCCCTTCATATGGCGTAACACCATCTAAGAAGTGATATTTAGATATAAATATCTGTTTCATTTTCATTTCACTGTATTATATTGAATGTTTTAAGCAAAACACTAATATCAATTGTCTTGTTAAGTATTAACTTGTTTACATTGAAGTAATCGTACTAAACCAAAAACAATGGTTTCAGAAAGTTTTTCCTTGGAACCGTTTCGAAAATGATATTGCATATGGATCTTTCAATATCGGAATACAACTAAAATAAATGAGTTTTGAATCAGAGCGTTCTGATGCTTAACAAATATTTGAGTAACAGTGAAACAAATAATAAACCAATTTTATTTTACTTGTCTTAGACTTCAGGAAGAATACTTTTTTAATGTAGTGATTGTGATTTAACCTTGATTTTTCATTAAATCAATCTGACAAGTGGTTGAGACATTAAAAACCAACTATTTACTAACAAAGTACAGGAGAGTACATGATTAAAACCATGAAGTTATAACTGTAACAGTACACGATAATGTATTCAAAAATCAGAATTCATTAAAACGCGAATTTACTAATCTCACAAATACGATTCTGATGTCTGATCTTATATACCTGAATAGATTTTCTCTGTTTTTTTTGTTTCAATAATGTTTTGAATCACTTTTATTGAGTCGATAATTCTAGGATGGAAACTTACTGCAGAGGTTGCAGTGAACCGATTTTATCGACTCCCATTTCAACACGTGACTGTTGAATTCTACGTATATTGAGCTAACGGAAGCAAATTAGTATTTAGTCGAGGTGTTAAATCGACGCCGCGTGGAGGTTCAGTAAATCTTTGATGTTGCCACCTCTCTTAACATTGACATATGGGTTCGTATTAAGATTAACGGGAGCTAGTTTCGGCGGCAATTTGTCATGTGCGTTAAGGCGAAGCTTAATGAAACGTTACACTGCATAGTTTCCTACCCGTCATCGAGCGAGAATATGCTGGAACAAAAAGGTTTGTGTACAGCGAAACTAGGTCCTTTACCTTACTTAACCTTATGAATTAGACCATGTCGAATTGCCGTATTGTATTATGTTTTGTTTCTATTGGTTTTTCGTGATCTGACTACCTGTTTTTTACTTTTAGGATTAGGTGCAACTCTGTTCAGATAAGCAGCTAAATTCTTGTATTTATTACTGCCAACAAAGCATTCATAAACACTCATTAAGCATTAACCTGGATCTTGAAGTACTAATCCATTAAGGTTAAGTCAAATTTGTTTATAGCGGTGCCTTTTTATAGTTTTGTCGTAACGGCGCATCACACAAAATCATCTCTTTAATTTAATTCTATTGGATACCGAAATAATAACATGTCTGGCTGCTACTGAAAATTACTGAAATTAATTAATACCGAAACTGAGAAAATCTTCCAAATGTGTTTCACGATAGACTGAACGTATTAGTAGAGAAGTTCATAGCGCAATTCCATAATTCCAGAAAACAATAATTCCCACAAATAAATACAGAATTTAACCACATTTCTACTTTGTGTACCAGAAACGAAGATTCTTTTCGTTTTAAGTTTTACAAATAGTTGTTATGTGATTTATATGATTCTTTAGTTTATGGAATCTAGTTAGCCAATATGTATGAGAATGAGTCTGTTATCCTAACTGTGACCACAAATACAAGTACGTGGGAGATCGATAGCTCACCAGTATCACGTTCGATATAATTCTTTTACATTATAGTCTTGTTAGACAAAATTGGATATGTTCAAAAACTGCCAGAAGCTCCGTAGATGATGTGATATGTGAAATAAAGATCATTGTTTGCTCCGTGTGGTTATATTGTAACAGAAGACAGTATATAAAAAATTTTGTGTAACTTTATACATCGCACTTATTGGAGAAGAAGAGAGAGCTGATTGAAGTCCAGAGTGAATAGAATAAGAAGGCTGGAAAGACACAGATATAGACGCTAAAAATTAGATTAATAAATAATTTCATAGTCTCGTAGAATTATCGCACTTACACCTCATATAATTAACATTTAAGCTAAATTTTTAAAAGTGAATGGCACAAACATTGAGGTTAAGTAGTTTAGGTAAAATCGAAAATAGGAAATTGAAGGTTACATTTGCCCGTCTTTCTTTTTCTCACTCGGATATCGTTTTAGTGCTAAAGCTATAGCAAAACTCATTTCAAGAACAAACGTTCTTATTTATTTTAGATTCTTGGTTTAAAAACTGAGTTTACGATTCCACATTAAACTGTAAGCACAGCCACGACAAAGGCGGAATGCGCAGCACACCGAAACTGTCTCACCAGGTCGCAAGACCACAGGAATTTCCTGTTTTCCTAGTTTAAAGCATAATTATTTCTTGTAAAAAAATCAAAAACATCAAACAACTAAGTAATTTCCCACATTTAGCTCTTACTGATTGTACTGGGTTGTGGTGAGCAACGGTTCACGACTCACGAATTTGTTTGTAGTGGGACGCGGAGTTGTGAGTCGCCGACTTGAAGCTCTCCTTTAACAGCCCTGATGTTGGCTGTAGCTGTAACTATTTAAGCGTCCTGTCATTTCGTCTCCTTTACGCTCTCCTCCATTAATTCGCATTCAACGACGACGAAATAAAGACTGTCTCGAGAAATGTTTCTTCCGCTGTACAAGACCAGCTTTGTCACGCTGAAAAAAATGGCTGACTATATTTAGAAATATTAAGGTAAAAAACGACGCAAAGCTTCAGCAGTACTCTTATATTTTGAGTTTTTAAAATAAAATATCATCATTTCGTAACAGATTTTCCTTATACTTACATTCGAATAAGTACTAGGAAAGGATCCGATATTTAAACAAATTGCTTGCATACATTCTGAATTTTGTGAATTAACGAGGATGTTTTACCATCGCTAAACACGATTAATTCATCTTGGTATATCAATTTAAATTTACATATTTATTCTTGTTTTTCGTTCAAACTTTACCTACAACTTAAAGATTCCCACGGTGGAAAAACAATTGAACCATCAATTAACTCTAAAACAATAATATTTATACGGCCCACTTTTGAAATCTAGATTAATCAACTTTCAGTTCTATATCAAATTTTTTGTCCGTCTTCGCAATGTTACTATAAATTTGCCATTGTAATATAACTCAGTCATCCGTTTTAAAATCGCGGTACAGTGTAATTAAGTTCACTTACAAAGGAATTGGATTCTTCTCAAATCACGCCATATTAAATTTTTGTAGGTCATGGTAATAAAAGGGTTGGTATCTTTTTTGTACATGTTGATCGATTTAATAAATAGAAAAAAAAAACACATTGAAAAGTTCATTTAATTTTAAGTACAATTTAATGTTTCATATTTCTTCTTCTTGTTTTCCTGTACTAACTTTTACGCCATTAATTACTTCTAGAAATTGAGAAATATGTCACATATTGTACAGAGCCTATTATCATTCGCAACGTTTGATTTACAGTTTTCGTGAATATACGGATGATGGATGACATTAAGCCAAATTATGAAATGATTTTTTTTTAAGAGTATTCACGAAATTCGGGAAAATCGCATCTTTGAATTGAAGAATCTTTGAATTGAAGCATCTTTAAATTGAAACATCTTTGAAATGAAGTTTTAGAGTTACCATATTTTTGGTGGAACTTCGTTTTTACGTTAAAAATTATACGAGGAAAAGCTACCAGTGAATAAAAGAGTTTACGTATATAATTTTCAACAGCAGTAATAGTATTTATATTAAAAAAATATTTTTGTCTAACAATTGACAGGTAAATATTAAATAAGTACAACCATAGTCGTTCTGAAGATTTCTCCCCGGTTTTCCTACAGCATTTCGCTATAAAATTTGGTAATAAATAATTCTCTTCACAAATTTTCAAGGTAAATGAAGCAACTACATTTATTATGTCGCCTTTACTAAATCGGTATTTAACTATAATTTCGTGTAATAAAAAGATAAAGTTACTCTTTATATATCAAATATTTTTAAAATTTTGTTGGCCATGTCAAAAGTAAAAATGAGCAAAATACCGATTTTACGATATATGAATTAGAGTAGATATGATGCCTATGTGCGATTTTTTTTATTGAATTCCACAGTACAAGCAGTAACACTGAATGATTCTAGTATGGTATTAGTATTTAATTGTTATAAATTAATTTAACAACTTCAGAACATTTTCTTCTCAGATTTTTCATTTTCAATTTGGTTTAAATGCGAAATACACAATAACAGTTGTAGTAATGTTATACTTTTAATAGTACTGAACAACAACGTAAAGTTTCATAACAAGGATATCAAACCCGCTTTAGTTAAGAATTCAAGAATTTAATGACGGAAATATTTTCTATTTATAGCCCTAATACGCTGGGCGGTAACGTTTGGAAAGTTATTGGTTCAATAACAACAGTTTTCTTTCGTATTTATGGCTCATGAAAACTATGATGTTTACATTTGAGCTCAGAAATTACTACCCTCAGTGATGATCAGTTCCATTTACCATATAGTTATTAAAAACAGTATATTCTTAATAGAAACTGAATATTAATGTAATTAAAAAGTCAGACCCTTTAGCAACGTTAGCTGCTTTCACCAACAATTGTTTGTCGTATCGAGAGCTGTGTCCGTTCGTTTCGCTCTGTTGTTTTAGTGAATTAAACAGCTTTCACCTACCCGAATGCTGAAATCAAAACGAATGTATTACATCCTTGATAATCAGTCGCTATGAAGGGCGTGTTGGAATGTGACTTGTATTAGTTTATAAGTAATCTATGAATTTTTGTGATTGCGAAATCTTCGATGAAGATTATAAATATTTTCAGAAAATTTTCTATTTTAATTACTACGAAATTTTTTATAAGAATGGTAGTTAAAAAGTAAAACATAAACAAGTTCATAAAAAAATATGTGCTAATTTTTTGTGTATTTTCACATTTTTCTAAGAAAAGATTTTATAGTGACAAAAATATATTAAATCAATCGCAGTGGAACGATTTTGAGGCCAACGTCGATGGAACTAATACGTGGGATAGAGGATTGTCTTAATTTCTTCCGTTGTAAAGTTAACTCATGTTATATTTTCTGGATATATGGACGAAGCTTTACATCTTTTGAAACTTATTACTCTAATGTTGGACTCTTGAGGTCGATTGCTCTATGGCGTCGAGAAGTGTGTACCTGTTATCAAGTAAACTTCCAACACTTTTTTCTCAGAGAAAAACGTTCATTTGAGTGGACGACTTTCTTCATATCTGTTACTCGTTACTCAAGGGATTGATGAAACATTCTCGAAGAGTCAACGAAGCTACACAGAAGCTGCTGTTTCATACATTTTCCACGTACAAAAGAAAAAGCATTTGAGATTCCGAAGATCTTGAACTACGCTTTGGTATGATGTCTGCAAGTGGCAGATTGTTTTGTGCTGAAACGTGATATGTAATTATCTGCGACAGAGAGTTTAATTTTTACCGCCCTTAATCGGGAATATCTATATTTTTGGAAACTTTTAGCAAATACAACGATGGTTTTCAGTGTATTGGCAAAACTTTCAGTGTTGTAGCTAGTAAATAAACCCCATTATTTGACGTTCGTAAAAATTATTGTTACAATTGTTGTTACTGTTTAGATATTTCTGAATTAAGTGCATTAATTTTATTTTTCGTGAAAATTATTAGTTCATCGGTTATTATTTCCACAATTATTTCATTATAAGCCATATTATAAGCTAGTTTTCTTAAAATGTTTGCTTACGGTAATGTTGTTACTGGTTTAAACAAGGTGTGTCATGAGTTTCACTGTGCAAACGCTCTAAAAAAAGGCTACATTGAAGTTACGCTCTTTTCTCAGTTATATCAGAATAATTATCATTTCTAATTGGGTGGTTATCGAGAGCTACGTGTAATGCAAATAACTTTTATTGTGGCTATTATATTACTTTTTTTCTCCAAAATACTTGATTAATGAAAACTACAAATAGATCAGAGTAACCTGTCGGTTGACCAAAAACTAGATGGATTAAACTGTTTCCATAGTAAATAAAGATCATTGGAGTGAATTCGGTTCAACATATGAATCATAAAGTTTGGAGAAATAGATTGAAATCGTAGACGATATTAAAGACGATTTTTAAAGGCGAAAACAAAAAAAAATGAATTATTTTATCCCATGAGAAACCATAGAAATGATTTTTGGTTTCAATAATGCTGAAAAAATCGTTGAAGTCACGATTTTGCAGTTAATTTGAGTTTTGAATTCAGTAGAGTAAAACGTATCTCAGCTACGTGTTGGTCCCCTGAATGGTATGCAGCCCGCGCAGCGCAGCACTGTGCGTGCACACCACCCGCCGTTGTTGCTTTTACATCTGTTGCTTCGCCTCTCAGCCGGCGCCGCCGCTTCGTTATCGCCGTCAAGCGTTGCCAAGGCTTAATTAACTTTTGTCCGCGCGCGACAGAAGAGTCCGCGATGCCATCGCGTGTAGCACTACCTACAGAATTGATTCTCCACGTTCTCTTTCCAAAGTAAACAGGTAGCCAATGGTTCCAGAAAACTATCAAATATTCTGTTTACAGAAACTACAGCCATCTGATCAACTCTAAAGATAGACTCGGTGTTGAACAAATTACCGAATACGATTTAAGTGTAATCTGGACAAACATATTAGTTCCTCCGAAATTATTGGGTAAATCAGAGTTCTTATTTTCACTTTCTTGATAGCTGCATGATTATTATAGAGAGTCAAAACGAAGTTTCATGCTTTACGTCAGCTGTATACCTTACTTCCTCGGTGAAAGCATTCATATTAGCATAGGAATGTTTTAAAAACTTCATTTTAGATCTTGGTTTTCTTTATACCTATAACAGAAAGTTTTTAAAACCAGTCAATTAGTGTTTACTGCCTGTGGTCGTGTGATGTTATAGTAATTAACCAAGAAAAATTAGTTGATTGCTAGTCATATTCGTAGTGTTTTTATATTTAATTTCAGTGATACATCGAGTCTTCTGTTGTTTAAAAAAATTGCATTTGTTATGATGTAAATGTCAGTAAAATCAGCTGGCAACGTAAGAATTTGTATCCTCTAATAGAATCAGGGCAGATAAATCATAATGGTTTTATATGTTTTTAATTTCTGCAACAACGTTTGATAGCTGTATATGTCTAGAGAAATATGTAACTGAAATTCCTTTTCAGTTATCATATTTAGGATAAGTTTAAATTTTTTCATACGCTTAAAATTTGTTTATGATCTTATATATTCTCCACATTCTAGGAAAAACGTATTAAAATTTCTTAAAATGAATTGATAACAGAAATATTATAAAGTTTAAATTCTTTCAGCTTTCTTGTGGCGATATTTTCTGCGACAGCCGAAACATGGAAAAATAATATAAAATTTTATTATGTGATAATAAGAGAAGAAAAATGAGAAATAATAAGAACTATAGAGATATATCACTGAAAATTAGGTTGAATGAACAGATATGTATTATACATATTACATTACATTGTTTTATGTGCTTGTTACTAAAGATGATTTTCTCGGCAACAAATTATATCCGTCATTTATATCCGTCCTGGTTGGCTAATCTGCTCCTTTTTAACCACCTTTGCCTGCTGGTTGTTGGTTTAATGCAGTCATTGAAACGTTGATATGTTGAAGCTACTGCAATGTTGTTAATATATCCTACATAAGGCAGTAAAATCTTGCTATATTTCTTCAGTTAGTTTTCAGCAGAGGAGCGAGCTGTAATTCAATCATCGTAAATGTGTTTTGGAGTCATGCCACAACCTCAAGTTGTCAGCGAAAATGTAATGGAAATTAGTATCTAACAAAATATTTTATAGATTGTCTCGCTGAGTGATCTGAGTTACAGAGTAACTGTTACATTGGTGTAACACTAAACTTGGTACAATACGAAACAATTACATTTTATTACTTCTGAAATTTTTCTACAGTCGCAGTTCATAATACTTTGGTGACAGGAGGGATATGAACCTAAATTCATTACCTCAATACAGTTTTTTTTTAGATCGTTTAAGCTAATTTATGTGCTAGCATTAGAAATATCTCGAAGAAAGTGACCATCGATTGTCAATGAAACTAAAGAGAGTTATTGGCCCCTAGGTTAGTTTGAACTTCAATAAATCTCTGCTATTTTTATTTTTAGATTTAATTATTTATTGCTGGTTGGAGCAACATAGAGAAATATCGATAGAATCTGAGACAGTAAAATAATCCGATAATGAGTGACGAGGATAAATATCCTGAAAATGCTATTTTCATTTTTAATTAGTGACCTTATCCTTGTATAAATTAATCTGGCTTGCTCATTAATCCTACGTATTCTTTAATTTTGAATTCCATTTTAGAAACACTTCTTCTTTCCCACCTTTTCCCAACACTAGAGGACAGCTGCCTTTGATGAGTTTTGGTCGTTATTGGAATGGTCAAATTTGGTGCTTTGGTTTTATGCCAAGCATTTTATACCTACCGTCAGGTCGTCTTACGTACTGTACTGACAGAGACAGTGCGTCTAGTATTTTAAACACGAATATATTTGCGGACGAGGTAGTGAGTGTTTAGAATCAGCATGCTGTGGTCTGAACTGTACCTGGACAGCGCGGCCGTTCGCCACCCTCCCGCATTCCAGAGAGATACCGGAGGGTAGGACAATAGACGGGTTATTGTGTGGCCCGAGACATTTGAGTATTGGTGACCGACGCGAACAGGTGTGAGTGAAAAGTGTCGCAAGCGCCCAACCATAGTGCTCAGCGCTCCACGACGTGGAGGAAAGGATGCATCGCAAGTGACGCAAGACCATACAGCCGCCCGATCTGGCTGCCATGTAGCAACAGCCGACAATCGCACCGCCACCACTCCTCGTCACGGTAATGAATGAACTGTGTTGAATTGCATCAGCGTACCACAGTTTAAATTCTGTCGCCCAGTAACGGCCATGAGATAAAGAGGACTCAAAGACTATTTAAAACCACAATCACTTAGGATCAATTTTTGAACTTTTTGTGTTAAATCAATAATGTATGCCTTCTCTATATTCCATTAATGTTAATGTATTCATGTTTCAATGATTTATGTCACAAGGATAGTAGTTGTAAATTAGGCAATGCAAAATAAATTAATTGTGATGCTATTCAGTAGTAATTTGAAGGCAAAATAAATATTTTTATGACGATAATTGCTCCTCCAGTTGTTCATTCAAAAGTGATAATTTGTATTAATCTTGATAAAATTATATTTAAATATAATTTTTGTAAAAGGTTTTTCACTGGCCCCCAATAAAAATCCCTGCTTAATGATAAATGAATTCTCGAAAGGTATTAAGTTTCATTTGACAGGAAACGGTACACCACAGTACCAGTGCATAAAGTGAAGTGCTGATATCTGTCTGGGAAATGTAGAACTATGTTCTGTGTATGATAAGTGTATTTTTTGTATATGAAATGTTTATGAGGCTGAGATTGGGGACTATCCAGGCATTGACCTTGATGGCTGTGAAAAACCGCTTTAGAAAAGATTGTTATAACTTATAAATTTTTATTGAAATTTTTAGGGACAGTCAAGCCTATCTAAGCAACATTTGAGTATCTGATTTGTTTACCAGCTTGGAGCAGAACAGCAGTAATATACTGTCGTAAGTAAATTGCAGCTGTCAACAGAGAAACGGAAAAATCATTGCCGGGAATCCCCTTGAGAAATATCTGTGTTGCATTGCAAACCGTAATTTAAGGGAACTTTTTCCAGGAGTTCAGACAGCTCATAAACATTGTAGCGTAAAAAGCTAACAGAAAACTCGCTACAAGTGTTGCGATTTTAGTTGCAACTCAATTACGATTGAGTTGAGGGTCAATGATACTTCAGTTGAAATTTGGTGAATGCTGTAATGGCCGCTAAACGTGAAACACCTAAAAATAGTGGGAAAATAATGACTTTAAACAAATGAGGCTGTCTCAAAATTTCGACGCACAGGGCTGTGATTTGTGGATATATAGTAGCTAAGTAAGCTATGACCAACTGCGTAACAAAAACAACCTTCACGGCAAAACAATTTCTTTGTCAAAGAAAACTATTTCAACCCAAAAAATTAGATGAATTGGTCGGTAGCATTAATGTGTGAAATATCTATAAATGTCAAAAGGATTTCATTGATATTTTGATCAATTTTCCTCCCATTATCGTCATCCTTCCGTCGCTATCAACAGAAGAATGTTTCACAGTGTTAATTACAAACGAAAATATAAAAAGAAACAAATCAAGTAAACAGTAATAGAAACCTTCAAAACATACAACTGAAAGACCGAATTTGAGAGTACAAACATTTAGTTTTATGTCTCAATCAGACAATAATTGGGTAGTAAATGTTGTATACTTGTTCACTCATAATTGTCTATATCTCCTCAGAGAAGACGAGTGCTTGTGTTACGTCCAGGTTGGACACAAAACTCGTTGCATCCACACCGTTATAGGGCCCTCTGCGCCTGCAAAGCTTGATAGCCCGCGTTGCCAGACAGGCGTTATTGCGTCGTAAACAGGCGAAGGTCTTAGCTCTCAGCCACTCCACGCAGCGGCGTTTACTCCAAACAGCTACAGCAATCCCTGCGGTCCAAACTGTCATCTGCGTGATATATTGCGACTCAGCGAAACTACACATCACGTTAAAGGGACTTGAATACAGATGCCCAGTGGGATATGGTTACTCAGTGAAGGGAAGGGTTGCGAATGACGATAGCCAACCGCGAAAATCTCCTTCGCTATCAGAGGATTTGAATATGCGCGGTGACCAAACAAAGCTGATAGCTTTCCATAGGATGACATCTGAACTTCTTTCGCGTTTTTTTTACCCAGGCCGTTTATGGTATCGTAATATTAATTAATCTCGTACCAAGCAACAACAACTTTAAATCAAAAGTTTTATCTTTGAGGTTAAATGAAATATACGATGTTGTTTATAAAAAATAGTTTCAGTTCTGAGAGTAGTGGTTAGAATTTTAAAAAAAAAATAGTATTACAGAAAACGATAATTTACTTTCCGCATTTAAGCTTGAAATTGCAGGTATTGAGGAACTTTCATATTGATCCATCGGTCTTAAATGCAGAAGCTCCAGTGAAATATCGCTATTTGAAGCTAAGGTTGGTATTATTGCCTTAGAACAGTTGAATAATCAGAGGTATGCTCATGCACGATACTAGTGATCATATTAAAATCAAGGTACGAAATTCACGCCTATTATTTGTGCAAATCTATCAAAAAAATTTTTGTTTGTTTTCACCAATGTTGGAAAGATTTCTGCATTTATGATTCTACTGTGCAACTAAACAGTTACTGGTACTTATTAGAAACGTGCAAATTTTTTTGGTTTGACGAAGTTATGATATCTACCTTACTTTAGAGGCACTAAGCCATAATATAGCACTGTATTATTTGGTAAATAACCTCATAAGTAACAATGTATAATCACTACAAAGATTCATAGTGAAACCAATATTCCAAAGCACACAAGAAGTTGTCAGTCTTGGAACTAGTTTCAAAAAATCTTCCTCTTTTCTTATCCGAAGCTAATTATTTTACCTATTTTTATTGATTGCTGATCACGTTAGAAATTACCTGCTTCTCTTATTCTAATAGTTTTTATTCTTTATAATTCGTCACGAGAGCTCCGTCAGCTGGAAACTTAATAATTCCACGAGCCTTAGAGGTAACCCACTTTCTTAAAGTGGAAATCTTAACAATCAACAATTCTTACCCATTATTTCTATAACACGCCAGAATCCTACTTATATCAATCTTTTAACAGATTCCAAACTGAACAGGCCAAGCATTAAGCATACGAAGTCGGCGAAAATTGTTAGCTCTAGAAACTTGGTTACGATTACAATATAAATATTTATACCACATTTAATCATTATGGAATTTTTTTGTACATAAATGCACAGTTTAGAAAATGTAAAAGCCTAAAATGTGAAATTTTTATAATGTGAGATTGTATATATAATTTAGTTCCTTAAAATAAATTTTATAATTCTGATTTCTTTCATTTTTACTTTTCATATTTTCTGAGTTATGTAGAATCCTGTTAGATTATTCTAAACTGTGACATTTGGAATACTATACACTCATGTTAATATTGAAATTAATTCTCAAAAGTTTATCCGTGATTTGTGTTTCAAACTGCAAAAAGTTTTTTTTTTTTTTTTTTTTTTTTTTTTTTTTTTTTTTTTTTTTTAATTGACCCTTATTTTCACAGAAGAAACTGTTAAGGGAACCTATTAATGGTTTATTGTGAGGGTTAAGCGAGATTCATTCGAGGCTTATGTCTATTTCATGATTACTGCTTAGCGTAGTAGGTCAGGCAAAGATCAGATTTACAGACTCGTGGGCTGGAGGTAGGGAGTGAGTGGATTAGGCGGCTGTGGCAATTACTGGGTTGGTCGCAGGTGTTAGACTCCTTCGGAGAGATTAGGGCACAATGGGCGGTGGCGATAAGCGCTCTCTTTTGTCGGCAGAGAAGGCAGCCCTCCGCATCCAGATGCGGTGCTGGAGGGCATTGTGGCTTCTTGGCACAGCTGTCGGCGCCCACACAGCGCTCTGAATGCCAAGCAGCACCAGCTGCCACAGACCTCTCTCTTTGTGTACAAGCATTACCAGACACTTTACTCGGCCATGTTAAAACGTCAGTACGCAGGACCAATGGAGGTATAACTGGTGCGAATTCAGTTATTGCCTTATTGGTAACAATGTACCGGACATACAGATACCAGTTTCAACGGTTTTATGAGAATACACTTATTTATAGGGAAGTGAGGTGCTTTGAAAGTTGCTTGGAAATTAAATGAGATCTGAATGTTGTTTCGGAGTAGTGTCATAAATGGCAGCTTACACTTAACTGCAAAAAGTGCAAGGCAATGCAAATAAGTAATAAAAAGACACCGTTTTCTCTTCAAAGTTAATAATTCAGTTGTTGACAAGGCGGATTCTCTGAAGTATCTAGGCGTAACAGTACAAAACGACATGAAATGGGACGTTCACATAACTTCCGTCGTAGGCAAAGCTAATTCTAAACTATGATTCATAGGGCGTATTTTGAGAGGTTGTAATGCTCATACAAAGGAAATAGCGTACAAAATACTAGTGCGTCCGCGTTTTGATTATTGTTGTGGAATTTGGGATCCGTATGGCAAGGGATTGATTGACACGTTAGAGAAATGATTTACAGAAGAGAGCCGCTCAATTCGTGACTGCTAATTACAGTCCTTACGTAAGTGTCACAGAACTGATACGTGGGTTGGGCTGGGATTGTTTGGCGAACAGACGACGTCGTTTTCGTTTGAATTTGTTGGAGAATATGCGAAAATCTTTAATTTACGAGTGCAATGAAATACTTCTTCCGCCAACCTATTTTGCTCGCAATGACAGCAGGGATAAGATTAGAGAAATAAGATGCCGGCCTGATACTTTTATGTATTCTTTCTTTCCTCATTCTGATCGGGATTGGAATGCACTAAATTAGGATTAGTGCTTAGCACCCTCTGCCACCCACAATATTTGTGAATTGCAGAGTATAAATGTAGATGTAGGTACCAGTGCTGGGACTGTCAGCAGCTTCCACATTAAACAACATATCTAGGCGCGTAGACACCTTTTTTAATACACGACCCGAAGATCCGTAAAAAAACTTTGGAGATCCCCCAGGTCCGCAATAATGCTATGTCAGCGATTTCTTTCTATTGAGACTACACCTACTGATGTTGTGCAAGGCAGTCGTGGGGGGGGGGGGGGGGAGAAGATTGGATCAGTGGCCACACAGGAATGGTTTGTTTTCGTTCGCTGCTATCAGTTATCCGAGTTCGCCAGCGAGTATGGAATAGCTTCGCTGTGAGCCAGGATTAAATGGAATTCTCAAAACATCTGCGCAGCCCTCCACGTGTGCCACAAGTGGCAGTGGCGGGCGCAAATCGAAAAAAAAAACCACGTGACGGCAATTACCTGAAGTATGGAGAAAGAAAAGAAATTGGCTCCAATTACAAAATTATTTGGTGATTTGCGTCTCAAAAATATAACCACGATTCTAAAGTTTATTAAAAAATAAACAGACACAGACTTCTAACTGAAATTTTGTATTTTTATTGCATTGTAAGACCTACAACTCTTGCTTTCTACATTCATCTGACTCCCTAACAAGACTTCCCGAACCACTGCACTAGGCCAATCAAATAGACCAATGTACTGGGACGAACATTGGTTTCCCAGGCATTGGCATTCGGCCTCTCATTCTCATCAAACAAAGGGGTTGTTGCTAAGGGCTTTGGCTTGTAGAATCGAAATTGGTTCTGCAAACTCCTCGAAGTTGCTAGCATTTTATATTATAAATTAATAACTAATTTTTTAATTATGATTTAACCTGTCGATATTATGAGCAAAGAGAATATACTAATTGTCACAAGTGCAGCATTTACTTTACAGCTGATCAGAAAAATAACGACGATGGTGAATGACCTCTCTTTTAAAAATTAGTTAGGAAAAGATGTCTAGGTTCCATTTCCTTCTTCACATTCATATTAACTAAAAGCTCACTTATCTTCCGCCAAGTGTCTAATCTCTTTGTTTTTACGTTCACAGTACGTTGGCTCCGATAAATATTACCGTTCGCGATAAGAATCGACCAGTTTTAATGCAGTTTCACTGTTCACCCATTGCGTACGTGTCGGTCATGAAAGTACAGTAAACAGTTGCTGCTTTCTTCATCAGTTCAGTTTTTACGTTATTTACTTTCTATATTAGTATAGTTGTCCAACATTTCAGTTAAGATTTTCAGAGTCTCTTGTGGTTTTAACCAGATTTGGCGTAATACTTTCTTTTTTGTAATCAAAGAAAAATGTGTAATATAGAGGACAATGCGCTATTATCATACCGAGCGTGGTGGTGTAATGGTTAGCGTTCTGACCTCGCATTCGGGAGGACGGCAGTTCGAATCCCCGTTCGGGCACCCATATTTGGGTTTTCCATGGTTTCCCCAAATCACTCCAGGCAAATGCCGGGATGCTTCCTTCAAAAGGCCATGGCCGAATTCCTTCCCATTCCTTGTCCCCCATCCTTTCCCGTCTCTAAAGACCCCGCTGTTAAGAGACGTTAAGCAGTTAAAAGAAAAAGCTATTATCAGATGAAATTGATGAATTAAACTGTTAGTGTTTGCTGATCTACACTTTTTTAGTTAACATTGTTTACTAACATACATGTATAAAAAAATTAATATTTTTCTAAATTACTAAACCTTCGTAATAAGTAACAGTCGTAGATAATAATGAAAAGTATTTTACAAACTGATGAAGCAGAACATTTTTATTGCTAGCCATTGCAGATTATATTTATTATGATTTGATTTTAATGGAGTTTCGTACATACACGATACGTTAACATTTTATATCCCATAAAACTTGTTATTGGAGACGTTAAATCAGCGATGTAGAAGAATTGTAACCTTATTTGCGATACAAGAACCATATTTCATATGAGTTTTGCGGCGTGAACGTGTATTACAATCACAATTTCTTACACATTGGAAAAATAATGTATACTTTCCATGAGACATGTTAATCAAAGATCACCATAACGGTTGTATCTGACAATATTGGTTTCATCTTGTGATTTCAAAAACAATCATAATAAAATAAATTGGGGTTTCAAATGGTTACATGTTTCATTGCAGTTTATGCTGTCAGACCTGTGTTTCAAATAAGGGTTCCCGGTTAAAAAGATGTTTTGTACGCTAAGAATAATAAATTTCACACAGTGGTTATGTATAAGTGGCTAACATGCAATGTGACATGTTACAACGAATTGGGCAAGACATGAGGGAATGCGTTATTTAACTCCGGATGGTTTGCTACCAGCAGTGGGGTGGAAGGAGTGACTCTGCATAGGATGCATTTTAGTTAGTACGTTTATTTTATTTCCATAGAAAAGAAGCTATTTTCAATTTAAACAGTAAGTTGCGCTTGGGATGTTCGGATTACCTCGAAAAAAAAATATTGTTAGAAACTGTGGAGCGGTTGCCAACAGGGTTGAAAATTATAGGTCGATTAGTTAGAAATCAAAAATATGATAAAAAATGTCTGTGAGGAAAGAAATTAGTATGAAAATCGACAACTCTCTAGGCTTGGATATTTGTGTGTATCTTAGATGGGGCACTTTATGCAAGATATTTCCGATGAACTGGAAAAGCGGGGCGAAGTTAATAGTTTAGATCTTTCTAAGGCATTGGACGGAGTGGGTCACAAGATGGTTTTAAATAGGTTGAAAACTATTGGAGTGAATGGAAAAGTTACTTGCTGGGCAGAGGAATTCTAAAAAGTTAGAAAGCAAAGCGTTAGTGTAGTGCATTATCAAAAGAGGTGGAAGTGAATAAGGGAGTACCATAGGGTAGTGTATTGGATCATTGCTGTTTACCATTGTAATGAATTATCGTGTTGATGGTTTAAAGTAAGAATTTAGATTGTTTGCAGGTGACATAATGGTGTATAATAGGATCAAAACAAGATAAGGCTCTGAAGAGCTGCAGGATGACCTGGATAGGATATCTAAAAGCTTAGATCTGCATGGAATGAAGATAAATGCTAAGAAGAGTCATCTTATTATGTACACTGATAAAAAACTAAAGACTGTTTATGATTATAGGATGGGGTAAAAATTACTTATTTATGGCTTGAAGTGTAAATATCTTGGCATAACGTTTGGTAATAAATAGGGATTGCAATCCAGCAAAGCGGGATCCCGCAATCCCGCGGGATCCCGCATCATTAGACAGTCTGGCGGATCCCGCACAAAATTAAGCGGATCCGCAATCCGCAAAATCCGGCGGAAACGCGTGTCAGTCTACGAGACTCGCTGACCCACTCGGTCTCTGTCGGATATTTTGCACTGTTTGCCTGTACCCTTCCAGTTGGCATTTGACTGATGTGAACATGCGTTTGTTTTTGTCAACCTTCGTCATTCGGAAGTAAATAAATACACTTTTACGTATTCATCAAAACTTACGTTTGTTTCGAGTACACATTTCTGTAATTTGAGTTATGGTGGGTATTTAGTACGATTTTCTAACTATATAATTATCTTTTTAGTGTCGCACGGTTACAGCTTTTTATTCACGGCTTCATTATTCCCATTTTATGTATTTGCAGATAAAGTAATTGTGACAATTTCCTAATTTGCGGCTGAAAATTTGACTATTCGTTAATATGAAACTAATGTTATCGTAATTTTAACGATCGCGTACCTATTTATTTAACAGCTATCAGAAGGAAATTGTAGGCCTATATCCTTTGACTTATTGTTGTTTTGGCAAGTGCCTCAATGCGTTTGTTTGACGAAAGCCACCTTCTTACATGTGCCGCTCAGACTTTCGATTAATCCCTCTTCTCCTTGTTATTATTTCGACTAAAGGTAAAAAACGTTATTATGAAATTTTCACGGGTGTATCGACGAATTGTGCTGTAGGAACACCATACTTCGGCGGCTGTCTCCGCCGTCTTCCTCATGTGTGTAATTTCGTGTGTTTGCAATGAAATCAGGAGATACAACATATGAGGACTTCACTGCAATCAATCGCCGAGAAAGTCTCCTTTCTTACTAAAAAATAATAATTTCCACTCTAAAAACTTCGTTACGCCACATAAGTAAATCTGAAATACTTGACAGTTTACGTGTTGGTGAGTAGTTTCTTTTAATAACATTGAATCAACTGTAATATCAATCAAGGAATCAGGAGATATAATAATGAATCACGCAAAATAAGGCCAAGTCTCGTCCTTGTGCAGTGACAAAAAGTTATGAGATCTTGTTCTGAGCCAAGTCTATACTTTACAGAGTATATTCACTTCACTTTGTGAAATGAAATCCTTTTATCGATGTTATGGATCGTTTATTTAGATTTAAAAAAAAAAAAACTTTGGTAACTTCGACATTAAGCAAACCATATTTTTAAACTTATGTGATGTATTTATTGTAAGGCACATAATATGACCTACGACTCAATATTTTCCATTTATATTATTTATTTAAAAATTGGTTTAGATTAAAAAAGAAAAATGTAAAACATCGAAATACACTTAAGACACCCTAAAAAGTTTTAATGTAATTTTGCCAATCAAAATATTGTTAACTGTTAATTTTTATTATTTAACATTAAAAATTATTTATTACTTTAATTATTACTTAATTTATTAACGTTTTAAGTAACTATGTTTTAAATATATGCGTTGAAAAACTGTTTGTACCAATCCTGCACGGATCCCGCGGGATTGGCGCCAATCCCGCGCGGATCCCGCGGGATTGAAAACACTGCGGGATTGCAATCCTTAGTAATAAACTCAACAGGGCAGAGAACATAGGGCAGGTGGTAGGAAAAGGTTACAAAATCCTTCAATTACTGGAGGAGTTGTTGAGAGGATGTACTATAGATGTTAGGGAATTGAGATTAAAAAATCTGGTCAATCCATTTGTGGGATTTGGTGGTGTAGTTTGGGATCCACATTTTTGGATATCAAATACAGGAGTTGGAGATCGTGCAAAGAAGAGCAGCTACATTTCTTTGTGGAAATTATCGCATTACCCTGTTAGTATCTGATGTAATATAGTAGATGTATTGGCAGTCATTGCAGGACAGGAGGAGGGTGAAGATAGTGCTGGAAATGTACAACGCATATGTTGGTCATGGGGCTTGGATGGATATTAGTCGAAGAACTGGGAATAGTGCATGGAAAAGAAGGATGACTATGACCACAAACTGCCACTCGATTTCATGTATAAGAAAGTTGAAAAATTTTCTTTAGTGGATGTCTTTTAAGGATGTCAGGGATTGGAACATTTTACCAAGTGAAGTGATGAATAATTTACCAAAATGTTAAAGGAATTAAAAATTAAAATTTTTAAATCACAAAAGTACATGGGGGAGGAATTTAACGTTCAAATTATATAAGGTAATTAAAAAATAAAATAAAAAGGATAATTAGATGACAGACGGGGAGTTGCTACCGGAGCGTGTGCCCCATCTCAATTAAATTAGTAATAATAATAGAAACTGGAATGATAAAGGAGTTGGATTGGGAGTCATTGGAGGAAAGGAGGAGGGTGAAGAAAGTGTTGGAACTTTACGAGGCATATTTTGATGTTGGGGCTCGGAAGAATATTGGTCGAGGAATTGTGCATGGAAGGATAATGTAGCGGATTGTAGCGGGGGGGGGGAGACTAATTGCTTACCTTGCATAATTTAAATCGCCACCTTCCACTACCTTCTGCAAAGCGTATATATTTCAGGAATCAGAGGTGAAACCATTTCTTCTGTGATTAATATTTGAAAAGATCCTAAAATTATGGATTATTTGGTACTCATAATTGCTTACAGACAGAAGTATATTTATCATTAATCTGAAACATCTGTCTGTGCAAAATACAATTCAATGCAATACTTCGTCTTACAGATGCGAAATAGCAAACAAACAATTATTGTTATTTAAAGCTAAGAAATTGCAATACATGTACAGTACAAAGAGTTACAAATTCCATATGCAACTGAAGCAAAAACTCTCTTATGCATAATGAGAGTGATTCTTGTATGACAACGGTAACAAGAAAACATCAGATTTAACTGGATTCCATAGGGCGCCAGGGAGTTAATTTGTTCCCACAAATAACAGTTATTAAAAGTTTCCAAACATGGAAGTCAGTCTTTCAATTCAAACTGGATAAAGAAAACCAAAAAGCAGTCGGCTTTTAAACACAACTAGCTCAGGAATTAATGTCCGGCGGCATAAGAACTCACACTCATCAGGCCGTTAAAGGGCTATCTCAATGATTCGTCTGAGTACACATTGTTTCTGGAGGTATAATTACCGTGTCTGTCTGGCTGCACGAAGCGACGCAACAAGAGCGCTACCGTCTCTCAACAGCACACCGATTCAGGCAATGCTAGGCACTTGTCACGTCAACCAGCACAAGTGACAACATCGACCGGACTTGGCACTCAGTTATCCAAGCCTCCAGGATGGAACAATCAATACTGCTCTGGCTAGTAGTGACAAGAGCGATCGTTCCAGACGAAGTGACCTCTTCTCGCCTCTCAGAGCTCGTCTCTCCTCACCTCCTCGGCGAGCATCATGGAAAACACAAAATTTGTAAATTTCCAATCACGTGAGGAAATAAACACATTGGATTGGCTTCGCAAAAGTCTCCCCTCTATGCTGGCTAATACATTGCCTCTCATTTGCTAAGAGTCTTCGGGGTTTGTCGGGATTGTTCGGGAGGATACGTGGGAATAACTTTTTCTCACGATACAGTGCAAACGCCTCAAGGATTCCATCCGCAAAATTCCCAGCGTCCAACCTTTCTCACCGGTATCAGCGTCAGAGATAATCCACTCATTGTTTCGACCTACCGGACATTTCCGGCTTAAGTCAGAGTGTCGCTCACGCTAACACAACCCTTAGCTAGACTTGGATTTCTGTCTCCAACTCAAAAAACAAAAAAAGAGAATATCCATTCGTTTCTTATGTTTATTAAATCAAACAATAATTAATTTAAATTGTACGAGATGACCCATCTAGTCATCTTGTTACAACAACTAGCTGTTACTTGATTTCATACAAAAGGGAGTGGGAAAATTTTCTTTTGTGGATAAGGGTGTCAGAGATTGGGATAAATTACCAAGTGAATTGACCAATAATTTAACAAAAACATGGAAGTAATTTAGAATTAAAACTCGTAAATCGAATATGTAGAGGAGGGGGGGGGGAGGAATTTAAAAATAATAATAACAATAAGGGGGTAATTAAATGACTTGGGAACTGCCACCGGAGCATGTGTTCCATGGGAATTAGATTAATAATAGCAATAATAATAAATCATCGACATGGATAATTAGGCCCAAAAGTGACAAAATTAATTTACGGAACTGATAATTTACTACGGTTGACAAAATTATCACATACGTTGAGTTATGAGGCAACAAATTCTTTTCTCAGATACGGAGCGCGGTCCATGCAGTTTTAACACAGATGGATTAAGAACGAATATTTCGGCAAGTGGCAGTGACAGCAATGTTATAAAACCGAAAGCTAGTTCTGGCTAGATGACCAAGAACTATGAATAATTCAAAGCCGTGAATCTAAGGCAACTCTAGATGTTTATAGCAACCGGGGATCAATTTTACCGAGCGTGGTGGGTGAGCGGTTAACGCTCTGGCCTCGCATTCGAGAGGATGCCGGTTCGAATCCCCGTCCGGGCATCCAGATTTTAGTTTTCCATGGTTTCTCCGAATCACTGAACGCCGGGGTGCTTCCTTCAAAAGGACATGGCCAAATTCCTTCCCGATACTTTTCCTCAGTCCCATCCCGCCTCTGATGACTTCAAAGTCAACGAGGCGTAAAGAAATAATTCAAAAAAGATCTATTTTGGAAACTTTATCAGGAAACCCTTTTTGATTTTTTATATACTGGAAGAAATACCGCAAAATCGTTCATGTATTCTGAGCCAATCACCTGATTCATGCTTGCGTTAACATCAGAGGAGCCAGTACTTCCACGTCATCGCGGCCTTGGTTATGATTTATCACTTCACTGACCACCAGGGGCAGTCGAGCGAGAGAGCTAGTAACACTACGAGGGGCAGTGTTCGGCTGCGATTCCGTCTTGCACTGTTGTACGAGTACCAGGAATACCAGCTGTGCTGCTGCTTCCAATGACAGCCGTATAGTGTCTGAAATAAAAATAACTTCCAGAAATGTATTTTAGAATAGGATGGACGTGAAAAAGGTTTTGAGGTTTACAAGTGTTCTGACATATAAAATTTCCTTTTACATTTAGTAAAAAAATGATTTATAACAACAAAATTAGATAGCATACTATTCCAAAATTCTGATTCCAGTTTCGCAATAGACTGGAATTCATTCTTCCAGAATTTCTGCCTTCCAGAATCCATATTGTGAGAACTTTATTTTCGAAATGGGATATCATCTGGTCTATCTTCTGATACCTCAACTGTGTATTCCAAACGCCAGTTTTCTAGAGAAACTCTAAAACTTCATCTGTGATGTGATTCCGCTAATCTATTCCTAAAAATTAATAAATCATATTTGTATATCGTGGAACACAGAACCATTAAATAAATTTCTTATAGTATAAATGTTTCGGCTCTAAATAAAATTGCTAAAGATAATTTTCCAGAAGCACAGCGAACGAAATAAGAAATGGAAAATACCTAATCCTCATAAAAATTTGGTTAAGCCTATAAATGTGGTAGAATGGTAGAGAACTAGTATCATTTGTGTAGTTGTAGTTCCTGTATAAATTCAGAGATTAATAGTAATTGTATGTATTTACTTCAACTCTGTTAATAATCATGACGAATAATGTTCCGACTGAACATTGTTTTACGTTTCATGTAAATATGTTACCAAAATGACTGTATCAGTTGGGGGAAAAAATATGCTCTTTTGGACTGAGAGTGTGGAGATCCATACAACGATTTCAATTCTATTCATTTCGCTTACTTCTATGTACTATCGATTATGGAGATCAGCTACAGCTACAGCGCGAAAAGCATTCATCTCAGCGATCCTCGAATATACAGTGTTACGAAGCGATGCGCTTCGTTGACACTGCATATTCATGAAGCAAATTATGCATGCGCAGTACTCCTGAAAGAAACTCAGCAACAAATGTTACCGAGCTGCAGACAAATTGTTATTCACCCTAAAAGTGAAAAATGACATTGTTACCTCCATGCCTAGTGCGAGGGGTGAACAAAGGATAACTGACAACGACGACAGCGTGGGAGTGCGTTATTTAACACGTGGGTTATGTAACAAGTGAAAGCTGATACAATGACGTTTAACAGCAGTAGTATCTATAAGAGAAAGGGGGAAATTATGTGTGACCATTTTAATCAATTACAATTAGATACTGCTTAGTTACAAAGAGCACATTAGGAACGCCGTTATTAATTTTGATGTGTGGAGCATGCGAGAGTACAACCACTTTCGGAGCGGAACAATATGCGTCTGTTATTTGAGATGTGGCGAATTAAGTGCGGTGCCTCACCGCGCGATGTAACAGCCGAAACACGAGCTAATAAATTCATTACAGAGCTGCGGAGAATTGTTCGCTGCGTGTTCTTTTGAAACGAAACTCTAGTTGTGAACCTTTAATCATGTGAGTACGCGAAGCGGTAAACAAAGCGACAAAGGGAGAAATGGAGAGAGGAGGAATAGGTGAGAAAATTAAAACAAACGTTCATGTTACTACGCAATGTCGTTCTAGTTGTGTAATGCGAGTCCAGTAAACAATGTTGTATTAAATAAAGGATAACCAGGTCTTGATTGTTTCGTTTTTTCACTGTAGGAAGTTTTTATGCTATGATTTACTTGTTTACACCTCTCAATGGTGACAACATTCGTGGCAAATATTCGGATGAAGCTAAGGGAGAATGAAACAACATTAAAACTTTTTTTGCTCAAAAAATATAGAATAACTGACAGTAACTAAAGCAGAAACTTTGGTATTCCGTCTTAAATTAAATATGTTCACCACACATAGAAATTACAGAAGTAGACATACATTTTTTTTAATAAGTGACTATTGAACAGCAGATAGATTTCATTTAATAAATAACTCATTTGAACGAATTAACTTGGTGTTTTTATTGGGTGCGAATCAAAAAGTAGTAATTTCTGCAGACCATAGAGCTGCTGAAGGATACTATAACGTAACTTACTTCTAATTATATGAAATCAGTGATGACAGAAATGTGTCATTCTGAGAAATATCTGCACTCAATTAAGCGCAAATCGTTACAGTAATTTCATGAAGCGTCAGAAGGCATAATCGTTTCCCCTCAACATTATACAAACGTACTGAAAATATTCTATGAATGATTTAAATAGGAAAGCCATTTTTTCTTTACGGAGATAGCCTCCAATAGATAAGATGTGACGAATGATTTAACTAAAATTTTGGATATGTAAAAATACGATTTATGAAGGAATCAGAGAAAAGACATACTTATATATGGATGTTAGATCTTATGCTGTTGACAAGTATATCATTGTTCTTGGTCATTATAACATTTGGAACCAATGTATATATTTACGGTAAATAAGGAACAGTCCTGAAGGCATTAACAAACAATTTTAAAACGTCATTGTAGATAAAAATTTGAATGCAAAAGACAATTAAGAAACCTTTTACACCAAAGACAAAAGTGATATAGCTTAATCGATAGTAAACTTCGGTACTCGCTTAATTTCCATCTGAATATTTAAAGAAGCATTGTACCATGTGTTTCGGTATTCATTTTTGGTATTAGACTTACATTTTACGGTATTAATATGAAACAAATGCAGTCTGCCACAAAGAACAAGACAACCTTCGATAACACGCGGACATGGTGTCACAATCTCAGTTATTGCGTAAACCTAATCAATTATCTTATCTGCAGTCGGGGGCATAGAACCCTGTCTGTAACGCTCGCTAGAATGCCTAGTTGTAATTTACACACAAAATTAAACATCGGATTAAACACGTGATATAATTAGACACCGTTGGTATTTGAACCAGTATTAACGTCGAAAACAATAATAAACTACCACTCTTCAGTCCATATTACACTTTTTTTCCCTTGCATTCGAAATCTTACTTCTTTCCATGTGTTCACTAATCACGTCACATTAATATCAGGATTTTGCGTGTCTGAACTGGTTGGTGCGTGCCTTCCGAACATTATTTAAAACGATTAAGGAATGAGTTATAAATGGAATGGCCAGTAGGCCCATACTGGGACGATTTAACCAGCTAGGACGTTCCAATTACGTAAGATTTATTTTATTGCTTTACCCCTTATTGGCGTTGAGGAGGCGGGAAAAGACTGGTGGCAAGAAATTTGAAGAATTGAACTTTTGAAGCAACAATTTCGGCTTTGTCCTGGAGGGATTTTGGGAAACTATCGAAAATCCAAATGTTGATGGCCGGGTTGGGATTCGAACCCGCGTTTTTCCGTATTCCGGGCCAAAGCATTACCCCTAACCACCACGCTCGGTGTTACGTAAACTGCTACAGTTATGAGAGGCAAATACGAGTAGTTTACGGTTGTAACCACTGAAATGAATAAGTGGAGATGACGTTGCTGGCGGGTACGATTGTGACACCGGTGGTCTCTCTAGTTACCTGTAAGCTGGTGGCTGCAGTATCGACCACAGGTGCTGCCTCTAGACGCCGTAATGCGATACTAATTACAGGCGACCCCGCACGCCCGTTCATTAGACGCTCGAGTGGACTCTCTCTGGTTGTCGCGCCACACCCCCAGAATGCGACAACAAGCAGCCACAATCGCGGCATCCACTTACCGAAGGACGGCTGCAGCACGGTTTATGCTTGTTACTTTTTTCGCTTCAGCAAAGCAGTAGGAAGATGATGTACTACAAAACGCTAATTAAACTAAAGAGGTAAAGTGGTAATATGTTTGAAATATTTATTTCTTTTAAACTATCAGCATTGACAGTACTCGTGACTTTCAGTTTCTTCAGTTAAACTACAGTAAAATGTTGCAAAAATTCGATTACTTATTTATTCATCATATCAGAAGAACAAAAAAATTACTTAACAGAAATTAATAAATTGAAACCGGAAGTAGTGCCGTAAGACATATACAAGGGACAAAAGTGTAAAAAATTCTAATTAGGAATTCTAAGAGGTAGGATTAAATAGTTAGTAAGAAATATAATTAATAATCTCATGTTGTCGCAGCGGGAGTGAGGCAGGTAGCATATTTGAGTTAGGAATTTGAGGACGCTGCTGTGGCAGCCATTATGGTAGTAAGACCAGCTTAAAGGTCAGTCACCCTGGTCGCGCCCTGAGTTTGGTGCGCAGAGCAGCCCGCACCTCCAGGGTGAAAGAGAGCTGTGCGAAGGGCCAGCAGCGACAGCAAAGCATTGGGAAGGGTTGCGAAAAGTTGAGGGGAAGCAAGAAGCTTTCTAAGGACTCGCGCCGTTGGTAACACCGACACAACCGACCTATGCGAAAGAGAACAAGACACCACTCTGATGTTTTATTTTATCTGTTACATGGACCTGCCAATCAACACGACATAGTATGAGGTGGGGGAACTGGAAGTGGAGGAAAGAACTTCTGGTTTGAGTGTCGACGTGAGCACACCTACTTGCCTGGCCGTTTCCATCATCTGGGAGGCCCAAGGTACGCGGTCTTGTCAATGTACCACAGAATACAGTGACAGTTTTCAACATATCACAGGCCAGTAAAATACCCCTGACAAATTTCCCTGGTTATCTAGAGACTTGTTGAATGTGCCTGCCGAACTTAAACTCTACAAGACTACGTATAGATGTCAAATCTAGTCCTCAGAACGAAAATCGTTTGTTTGTGAAATAGATTCCATACTTGTTGTGATCTCATTACTTTTATCCTTGTAACCACTGAGGTGATGTCGTATGTGGGGTTCATTCGTAACATTGAAGCTGATAGAATAATACCAATCAGTTTTTTTTTGGTAGCACTATACAGTGTGCAAATCAAGTTTTAAAAACAGAACCACCCACTAAAGAAATCATTATAAGGTGTAGTATGATCTAGACCATTTTCACGCAGCATTGATTCCACATTGAATCCCAAATCTGCTGATTGGTACAATATTTTGACTTCCTTTCAAGTCATCCAATTAGCCTCATCGCAATGGGTAAGCTAGAATGATCCATTGATCAATATGCTCACTTCCTGTCCTAGTACATCTTTGTATCTTTGCTTACTGTTGTTTTTATTCAAGTACTTAGCTATATTTCAGACTATCATTATTTTAACGTAGAATATACGCGATAACATTCAGGATTGAAGAGTCTCCCCTCCTCCTGCTATGCCCCTTCCTACCTGTTATGCTTTCGTGTAATGTTTGAAATTTCTGCTAAACAACAAAACATGCAAGCTTATACTGCACACAATTTAACAAAGGTTTTAAATAGCATGAGTGACAGGGAAGTACTAATTTTTGAACCTCATTAGTTTTAAACTCTCATCCCCTCAATATTTTTTAATTGGCCTGACACCAGAAAAAATGTGGTTCATTTGTATATTTCTAACTGTTGTCCCAGTGGGTGTGAAAATTACTATTGTTTCACTAACTAAGAAAAATCAAATACTATATTATTTCCTGCACAAAAGTAATCAAAACCATACTAAACATACAGTAAATCACATTTCTTTAATAAACTAACTTTTTGGTATTGTAGAAGCCTGCATTAAATACGGGAAGAACAGAAGGTGCTTGTGTTTTGTTAGAACAAATATTGAAAAAGATCTCTTGCAGACACACACAATATATATGAATTGGATTTAAATTCTGCTTTTGGAGTGAGCATTGATACATTGTCTGGACATTATACAGGATTATTTGAACGCTTTCAAAAAGCCTGTACCATTATAGATATAGTATTAGAATTGACAATTAATCCATTCTAAATATAGTATTGGAATTGACAATTAATTCGTTGTGAACAGTATTGGAAAGGACTTGAAGATTACACTTAAATTTGTCGAAACAAAAAATTGTAAGACAATAAATAAGACACGATTATAAAGAGATCCTACAGTTACTTATTATTTGGTAAGTAAGACATCAGATAAGAGACGACTATAAACAACTCCTGCAGTTAATTATTATATTTTTAAGTGAATACGAAACAGAAACATTTGAATTTCTATTACCTGGTGGTTTCCAACACGTTAGGCGGATGGCAAAAGCTACATATTGCTGGAAAATATTTACTTTTAAAAGTAATTTATCCTGACTCATTAGGAAATTTGTATATCGTATAAATATTTAAAAGAGTGGAAAAATTTTCCTATGAAAGTGCAATCCCAGGACCTTCACTTCACTTTAACAACGAAATTAATGAAAATTTTTCTATCCATAAAAACGTTTATGGTCATTTAAGTTAAAACGTGGATTTGGCATTTTTTGATCCTCCGAAATTACTGGTACTTTTGTATAACCATTATATTGTTATACATCGTCCGCGTCACGATTCGCCAATTTGTAATGTTCTTTATGTTTTAGAAATGATATGAAAATGTACTTCGTTTGAGTTTTTCATTACAATCCTACCTTTATCTCTTAGTTTTACCTTTAGAAAATAAATTATACTACTTTTCCTTAAGTTTCCAGCGTCTGATTAGTTCAAATAGGATCTTTATTTAACCCTTTATGTCCACCACTGGTTTTTCTTAGATACCACCGCTGTAAATCAAACTACTATTAAAAAATCACACCAAATGTATTTTACAAATCAACTCCGCTTTCTTTATCATAATCTCAACATGAAACAAAAGTCTTCCATTTATCTTATTATCCTCTGCTTTCAAATGACAGTCAGTTATCTAATATAACTTTCATGTTTCACTAACTTCATCATTATACTAATCTTCTGCCCACAGCTACTATTTTCCATTTCAAATCCCGCTAGGATTTTTACAGCTTCTCCATTAAGCTTTTTCCATCCACACCTTCTCTAATTTCATTTTCTCTTCAACCACTTTTTTTTCCAACTGATCTTTTTCACCATAGATCTCGTAAACCTCTATACTTGAAACACTGTGACCTTAAAAACTCAAAGTTTGTACTTACAGTCATAACTAATGAATAAATAAAACAATTTTTACTAATATTTAAAAAAATCACAAATGTTCACATTGTGTACCTCATAGCCTCAACACTTATCTTCTGCCTTCTATTAGATGTCCTTTTCTATTTTTCTGAAAACGTTAATGCGTATGATATCAGTTCTGATTGATGTTATTTAAAAATTATTGATTCAGTGAAATATTTGGGAGTAACCAAAGAACTTTGTGGCATAACATGAAGTGATTATCAGCACAAGGTGCAGTGTTTATACCGCAATATATGATCTGTTTGTTGTTCTACATCACTATTAGATTCCTATCTCTGTAGGGATCTACAGTCAATGAGAGACAATACAATATCACTTACAGATTAATTAAATGCGTGATTCCACGCCATAGCACTAAAATAAAGTAAATTCCTTGAATTTACATTTGCATCTGAAACTCCTGACCTGAAGCGGTTGGGCAGATCAAAAATAAAACCGAATTCATTTTGATTATTGAAATAATTCAAGAAAAGTCTCCGCTCTTTAGTATGTATGCAAAATTGAATACAGCAATTTAATCCGAAACTTATGCCGTTCAGAAAGTGAATATTCCGTGTGAATTTACTAGTAGATGTGCCATGGGCGTGGTTAAATCGTGATTGAAACGAAATGATACTCTCATTAATTTATTTATGTTTGTAGGAGACTTTTCGAGAAATATGATCAGCGGAAATAAGATGCCGTTAATGTTCTATTTTTATTCATCGTACTAGGAATTGTGTATTTACAGTACACTTCTGCGATTATACAGATCAATGTTCCATCATTAAAAAGAAACTCGTAAACTAAGCGCAATCTAATACTTAGCTGTACGCCTTTTCCCCTCTAATTATTTATATAAAAATAATTTTGGATGCTAATTTAAAACATCCTGTCATCAATAACGTCTTATAAAAGTTTGGAATTTAGGATGGTACTTTTTCTTTTCTCAAAGTGTCACAGAAATTAATACTGAGATATAAAGTTACCCCCATACACTAATTTGATAGCTAGTACCTTTGGATTCTTAAAATCAAAACAAAATTATATAATAGTCAGTTACGTCTAACACTTAAATATTTGATTTGAAGGTTAGTAATATTCTGTAGGTTATCTGCTCAGTATTATACCCCGTCTTCCTCTTGTCGCATTTCATGTCACACTTCATGTCGTATTTCTTGTGTTCGGTCGTATTTATGCATTTCATGTCACACTTCATGTCGTATTTCTTGTGTTCGGTCGTATTTATCTTTTTATGAAGATTGTTGTTCTACTTTATATTGCTTTTATTTAAATAATGAGTAAACTTGTCTGACGATTAATTAACATTTATTAAAGTTCAATCATATGCTTTAACTCCGAAGATTGCAGGTTCTTTTATCAATAACTTCACGTTCCAACTCGTGTCTATACTCTCACGCTAGCTCTCGTTGATAGCCCACTGTTACCATAGCAACCTCTTACTGACAGAGAGTAATCTATAAACCCTTGTTCTTCGTTCTGCCACAACCCCTCCCAAGTTTACCATGTACTTAAAAGTAAAAATTATGGTAAACTTTATATGAGGTTGGACGTAAGAACTTTGCATTCTTCGGGATCTTTTTTACAGTAAATGATCACAATTTGCATTCTTATAACTAATAGCACACAGAACAAAACAAAATCCCAATGTCCTGTCGCGGGAGTTAGTGCAGCTTGTTTCTCGATCATTTGCAAAGCACTGACACCATTCTCCGGCGAAGGAAAGTCTGTAACAGGCAACAACTTTGCATTACCCATCTTATAAGCAAAATTAATTATTAATAAAAACTATTCACTAATCTTCAAAAATGTAAAACATAGATCAATCTCATGAATTATTCAAGTACATGGAACAAAAGTATTTACAATAGTTAATTGCCTAATTATTATGCATCATCTTTAGCTGTCATGGCTTCCGCCTGTTTACCAAGCATACCATTCAAATAATTAAAAAATTCTATTACCTGCCCTTGGTACATTATATTCTTCATAAGACCGATCCTTTTGAACCATTTTACTGTTGTATAACCGGCAACATTATTTAAATCACATATTTGGTCCCTGGACCAGTACAATCCACCCTCGCTAATACGACTGGGACACCATTGTTTCTTGCTAATCTAGCATCATCATCACAGCTTCATTTTTATTTTATTTCTTCAATACATTACATTATATTCTCCCCATAAGTAATAACTTCTCTTCACTTTACTTCATCTTGAATATTCATCTAGGCTATGAGATGTAACAACAGAGTCATTTGAAGGTTCTACCTGGACCTCAGCTATGTCTGTGTTAACCAAATTCTGAACCTTTCGGTATCATTTAAAGGCAATGCCTAGATAGTGGCCGTATTTACAGGAACTGAGTCTTGACTGTGCTGTTGTACCCTCTCTATATTATATTCTACTTCTTAATTCATTACACATTTATTCTATCATAGTAACACCTCGTTTCTTCTCCACTCATTCTATTCATTCTAATGCTCCGGTATACCTAACAAACTATATATTTACTAAAAGAAAGTCTTAATAGACAATAAACTTTTATGTAATGGTATGCTGTGGTAACAGCCGAAGACTGCACATTTGATCGAGATCATCAATATTGGTAAGTGACAGCTTCCATTTAGTGTTTATAAACTTCTACTATCATTTCAGTTGAATTGAGCGCAGCCACAACAATCGGTACTATTTACAAGTGTTTTGTGGCACTGAATAATAATAATATGCTAACTATTACTTAATAATAATAGGAAATTCCAATATGATGGAGTTTATCTTTACACACCTGTGCCTTGCACTAGTGTTAAATGTTTTCATTCATCTTAAACTAAGTGATCATTTTCTGAGTTGTAGATTCAATGTCCTGATTGAATTTGTACACAGGATGAGGCAGTAAACTAAGTGATCATTTTCTGAGTTGTAGATTCAATGTCCTGATTGAATTTGTACACAGGATGAGGCAGTAAGCATAGCTTACAAATCTACAAAAAAAAAAACTTTTTTTCTATATTTCCAGTTCACCTTTTCCCAGTTATTCATACAAAGCAACTTCCTGTTTACAATTAATCTTACTTTGCCAGAACAGTAACATGGCAAACCAACTTCAAAAATATGTAAAGAACTCTGAAAATGTTCAACACCATTATTCTTTGCTGCCTCTCCAGCAAAAAAATCTAAATATAAATCTCGCCCTTCTTGAAATCTTCTTCCCTTGCACAGTTCTCTTTTCTCATGGTACTGCCTCTCCTGGGACCAGAAATAATTTAGAAAATTGGATTTCAATTCATCATAAGTATTGCATCTTTGGATTTGTCGCTCTCCCCATACTTGAGCTCTACCTCGGAGATGTTGATAAATACAATTTATTTTCTCTGTGTCATTATAACTCTCAAAAGTCCTGTAGGATTCAAAACTTTTTATAAAAGTAACAGGGTGGATGGACCCATCGTCCCAGAATTTTGTAATTGCAACTTTATCACTGGAAGTAAAGGTTATTGTGTTCAGGTTACCCCAAGGGTTTGAGGTTTGTGCCTCTTTACCTTTTGTCTGTATCTCTGATAGCGACAATACTAGAGGATGACTAAATGTATCTCGAGTCGACTCAAAAAATTCTTGAAGTTTATGTGGCTCCTTTTCGGCTTTTTCATATTCAAAAGCTTGTAGAATCTTATCAAATTTATCCAGGTCTTTCACAAATCTGGCTTCAGGTGTCTTTTGTTCTTGATATTCCTTGAACAATGAATTCATTTCTGTTCCAATGTCACCAACTAGGTTAGACAACTCCTTCATTGCAACCATCTCCCTTTTATGTTTATCTTCTGTAGAAACTCGACAGTGTGGTGTAAGGTCCCCAACAATACATTCAGGCAAGTCATTCACTAGAGCCATTTTAATGCATCTGTTCTTATCTAGTCCATCTCCTTCTTCTAACAAAAGTGATAAAATCCCCATCCTGTACATATGTCCTGCAATGCTTTCTGGATTTTGCACATTTCTTAAAATCCATCCTGTCCTCTTTATATGCTTTAGCCTCCCAGCAAAATGAAGAAACTCGATTATTTTGCTGTAGTCTCGCTGAGACATGTCAATAAAGTTTTCCTTTAATAAATTAACATATCATCACACACACTTTGCAAAGGTGATGCCAATTTACTTGCGATTGAACCAATGGATAACGGGAAGTGGGGATGATAAAAAGAGATAAAAAATAAGGAATAAAGGGGACTAGATGGGATTAAAACCAATCATATTACGCTTCTAGAGATTCACTGTTACTATTGTTATTTGTCACTTGAAAGTTGTCGGTTTTGCGTATATTACTCTGCTAGGTGTATATCTATTATCAGATCCTGCAATCGTTGTGATAGAAATATGTGTATATCATCATTCTTACTGTTAGAAGATTACGTCCTCTATTTTCTGGTGATCTTGTGTAAAAATCAACGACAAAGTTACATGAAACTTGATAAATATATAAACAAATTAATTTTCCACAAGTAATGATAATTGAGTGTTGAAATTTAAAATAAAGGGAATCCTGTGGGAGAGTAATTAATGATAGCGTCATTAAAGGGAGTTGCAAAGTTTAAAACTGTTTTCATATTTCTCTAATGATTATTCTCTTTGAACACTAAATCTGGCAAGTAGACACTCATTACGCCTACTTTAAATTTGAATACACGTTTTTCGTTAATGGGGTAACATAACCACTTTGAAATTACTTCGCACCAGTAAATCAAATCATGATTATTTAAAATTCATGGCCATAATGACACGAAAACTCTAAAATATGTGGGTTTTTACTATGCAGAACGTAACTTTGAAACTAAACGCTCTCTGGCTTATTTGAGTAATGTTAAGTCGGTCACAGGCAGCTGATCTACAGCTGGTGCCTCTTTAAGTAATTCGTTATCTCCGTCGCAAAAATGAAGACTAATGTCTGCATTTTAAACAGGAGTCGACTGAACCCTATTATAATTCCAAGATTACCGACAAATAAATTGCTCCAATTAATCTAAATTTAGGTTATAAACCGAGATGATCTCAGAACCCATGTGGAACAGAAAGAGGCTCTATGTTTTTTTCTAACACAAGTCGTTAGTCATAATTACTCACAAGATATAACATAGCTCTCCGTAAGTAACGGTTCATATAATGCTCTTTAATTTAGCAAAAAGTTGACTAAATCCGTAATGAAGCGTCTTAAAGTTCTTACTCATGATATAGTTCAAAATAATTTGCGCATAATTTTGGAATAATACATTTCCAGTCTTACAGGAAATTGCTTTTTAGATTAACTTTAACAACAAAAAACAATGACTGTAGGTACTTTCGTTTATCTACTGTGACACAAGTTTTAAAGAATAATAACATTAGACAGTTTAATGTTATTAATTTACCCTCTCAGCCAAATACACTAGAATGAACAGAAATTCTAATCGTTAAAAAGAAAAAAACAATATTTTTTTTTCTAACCACATAAATTTAATCTATCTCAGTTCACTTCTTTCATCGTTTATCATAAATATGCCACGTACTTTACTAGTAAAGTACGAACTCAAAAAAATATAAAATATTTTTCCGTTCTACGTCACGGGTAAAATATAAATTTTCACTCAGTTTCGGAAATGTTGCCCGACATGAAAAATACACATTTAAACATTTAATGGTATATAATTTCTCCAGTTATAATCACCGAACCGGGCGGGTGAGCGATAACGCTGAGGAATTCCGTAGTACATAGGTTCAAATCCCTTTTCGGCCGTCTCGATTTCGGTTTTCTCTGGTTTCCCGATATTATTCCAGGCAAATACTGGGATAATACCTTCAAAAAGTCCATGGCTAAATACCTTGACATTTCTTATTACCAATCTCTAACGATCTAAATTTCGAAAAGTCGTAAAATCCTAAAAACAAAATTCAGTTATAACCGGAAATAATTCTAGTGGTATTTGAAAATATGTCAATTTTTCATTAAAGGAAATAAGCATCGAACCTTCCATGAGTTGCAGGATTCTACTTAATTAACTAACAGGAAGGATAATGTAGTAACATCGTGATGATTAATGTTTGCGCTCTCCTTTTTCTTCATGGATGCTTGACTTTTCTAAAAAAATCAGTAAAAAAATCGTGCAGCTTTACTGCTGTAATTGTCAATTGCTTTTGTCTTCGTCGTGTGCCCTATTATAACGGAAGACCTAAAGTGGTGCCTTCTATCTGTGGAATAGTAAATACTCTTTGGTGGAGAGACAAAATCATCTTTGCCGGTGAAAATAAACAGTGTTGAAGTTTATCAAAAAAAGAGAAATCCCCTGCGAAGGCTCCAGGTTGGTGCCGAAACGTTGGCGAGATCAATAAAAAAACTCAGCGCAAACCTAGAAGAAAGAGACAAATAAGTGCGATTTTTTTACCAATAATTACATCAGCTAAACGTGTGAAATTTTATATAAGGTAAATTTTTGTTTATGAAATTTGTAAGTTATGAGACGGAAATTGGTAACTGCCACATAATTGGCCTAGTCGATTGCTGGTAAACGCGTGACAGGTAGGCCGTTACGTCACGCTTGAGGTTTTGATCTCTACCCTTTGTATCGGCATCCTCAAGTTAGGCGGCGCTTTAAGGAGAATGTTAAAACTGGCGACTTCTCCCAGTTCTGTTTTCAAGTATGGTGTTCTTAATTTGTATTTATCTTTGAATTTTTTTTCTTATTTTTCCATATAAGAACGATGTACACTTGATTTTCTCGCATAAAAATATTGCGTAGTAGTTTAACAGATAATGTATTTTATTTTTTACTAAATAAGGGTATTTTTTCGTTTTACGACATATCCTTTCCGGTAGTTCTTAACCTATCAAAATGTTTACTAACAAAACATGGTATATACGAAGTATAGTAATAGCGTAATTATTCGAAACTGAGAAGTCATTATATTTTCCCTTTTAAAGCTCTTCTAAAGAAATTTCGATTACTTCTGCTTCGATCTCTGCTTGTTTTAATATACATATGTTTTTTTTTTATGTGTGTTTGATGATGTTTTGTCTTTACCATGTGGGCGAATATTGGTATAGTTCAAAATAAATGCTTCATAAAGGTACATTTCATAAACGTACTAGTACAAACAATTGTTAACAGTCATTTACATTTTTCAAAACAATAGCACTTTTAATAATTTAACTGTATATAACACTTACAGAACTTTAAACTCACCCTTCAGTCGGGAAAAAATGGCATGCAAAAAAAAAGAATATATGTGCGGGTAATTCAGTCTTTTTGAGAAGATTTAAAGACTTGAATAACGGAAACACAATTTACTTGGCAGCAAATTTGGATCCGTAACGAAGAACAAATATCAAAGTTTTGAAGAACATACTCAGATAAAGTCTCTAATCACAGTGGAAATATTGTTTCTTTTTTGTTCCTACCGTGTAAAACAACAGTTGGTCTGCTATTACAAGGAAGGCGGATGTGTACTTTCCTGACGTTGAGCTGGCAGATTTGTGCGCGGAGCAATTTCAGTGCAGACTGCAGGAAAGTTTCTACGAAAGCACCAGAGAGGCAAAATGTCTACGACTAACTTCCGAGCTTCCAACTAGACTTGCATACCAGAAGAGACGTGGAAATATATGATCATAACTCTTTCGAATATTTCAAACATATACTGAGGAATAACTTACTAATAATTCTAAGCAGTTATTCATAATGACTCAATTACATTTAACAAATTAGTTCGTTTACGTATTCAAATTAAATTTATTTTCGTGAGACATGCTATGTAAACAGATATCAGTTACGTAGTATTCATAAGACAGTGCAAGGAAGAAATTTAAGACAACACCTTAACATTTCCGTCATAGGTGTTCAAACAAGCAGTTTTGAATTTCATTGATCTATATATTTGATACCATTGTTTTATGCTTAATCTTTCTATAATTTTCAGTGTTAAGACATTTGTAGGAGCCAAGCATTTCATTGGCGAATACAGTTTTGTATGAAATAATAAAACACTTACCCGCGATCAAACATTCTGATTTTCTCAATTAATACTTTCATTAAATCAGTTAAAATTTTACTCAAAACAAAGCGATTACGTAACCTATAAAATGAAGAAAAAAAATTGGCATTGATGTAATTATTTAATTAAGGTAACATTCTAAATTTCATATACTAAAAACTGCTCAAGAATCAGTAATTGAGATAACCAAGGTTATACATGTGAAAGGATAGAATGGAATTAAATATTAATCTGGTCTGTTACAGTACAAAAACTTACACAGTAAGGGTTTTTTCAATTACAGGGAGAAACCATGAGGGATGTTTTACGACATTCAAAGTTTTTCTGTTGATTAAAGTACTATTTTAGAAACAGAAATCACTGTATGACATTGACAATAAAAAAAAGAAGGTGCATTTTTTTCTCGCTGAAATTTAGTGAACCCCTCGACAGCCTCGACAGTTGAAACAAATAAATGCATACAAAGTAAGAGTGACAGAAAGATTAAAGCGTCGAAGATAAGCCTATCAAATGTACCGTACGTACTGTGTTTGCAAACTTGGTGTTCTTAATTCTCTTAAAAAAAATTGAACCTTAAAGGTATACTGAAAACCTTTTGTCTCAGTGAATTTCCTGGCTGACTCTCTTTATACTCCGTTATCGCTCTCATCATTCTCCTTCACACCGAAGTACTTGTTAAAGCGGCTGTGTCTTCTTTCGATTGGGAATATGTGGATTCGCGTTATGGTTATGGTACGCAGAACTGCATTTCTGTGGTATCCCATATCACGCTCAAAGAAATGTCATACTAATTATACTTTCAGCAGCAATTAAGTTCTAGATGATCAAGACCACAAAGGGAGAGGAAGGAAAAGGATATCACTTTTGTATTATGCAAATAAATATACAATTTTCGATACTTGGGTAGAATTTTTAGCTTTTTGTTGCTAAATTCCTTATATATGTTAAACGTATATTTTGAAACCAATGATAGGAAACAGGTATTACATAGAAGTATTTACTGTGCTGTTTTATATTAAATAAACTTCTCTTAATGGATACGTTATTATGCAAGTCGAATTATTAAAATGTATACTACTCGACTTCAATGTGTAATAGAATAAAATCATTAAAAAAACCTCTTAAAGTCACTGGCAAAAGACTGAAATATATGGCATGATGACTGATTATCATTTCATGTTCGTTAGTTTATTAATGCAGTTATAAGCTGTTATTAAGAAAATACAGTAAAAAATACAACAAAATAAACAAAAACATTTGTTAACCAACAGTTAAGCTAATGTAACCAAATTTAAAATTTGTTATAAACAAAGGAGCTCAATTTGGGAAACTTAAAATTTACGTAACTAAATCAAAAAATTAAAACATCAGAAATGAACATCAGTGAAATTAGTCATAACAATTCTCGAGAGAATAATATTCGTTAAAAATTTGCAACCAATATGTTATATTTTCCCTGAAACAAGGAACATACAGAGATAATAAACCATACAACATCCTGACAGTTGCTAATAACAACTGAAAAGTGAGATACATTTTGCCTGAAAACCTTGGTTGGTGTGAGTTTACAACCAACAAAATTTCTGTAATGTGCAAACCTGCACATAAAAATTTCGCGGTGTTCGTCGCTACTTGAACAAGTAAACACCGTTTTGTTCAACTTAACTGGTAACCTGGATGTCCAACGTCTGTAGAGAACTCTGATGAAACGCTACAGTGGAAAGTGGTAGTCCTTTGAATTGAGAGTTCTCAGTATTTGCAGAGCTTCTCGGGAGAACGTAAACGCCCGCACAATTACTCCGCCCTTCTTGTTAATTATTTAATTCATAGAGTTCTTCTGTCGCGTGCGGAGAGTTGCACCCGTACGTCCCGGACTTAATTTGCCCGTATTAGTTGCTTGGTTTTGCTGAGAGCTACTTTGGCATAACTAGCCGATAACCGCGACTTCGTACTCGCGAATTAAGAATTTCTTTGACAGAATTTAATATAGAAAGTTGTTGGTAATAAAAGATTGGTCCCAAACAACACCGAGTCGGCATAATATGACAGGAAAGCTATCACTATGTCATTCTACCGTTGAATCTGTCCCTAGAAGAGAATCAATTACTGACATATTTCTGTCACCATTCGATAAGTTCTCAAAATTTCGGTACTACAACTATTAATCATACCTGAAAAAAGTCCAGTCCCCTTCCTACAGATATTCTTGTCAAATTCCATTAATATCAGTATAGACATTTAGTCGTCAAAACATAACAAAAAGACAGAGACTTACTTCCGCATTTATAGTATTATTACCGCAGATCACACACACACTGACTGTGAACAACCTCTGAGGGATCATTATAAACTAAAAAAGTGTATACCTGCAGCATTGCAAGACTACCTACTATTTGCCTCGCACTGAACCCTTAAATTTGTGATATCTACAGTTTAACATTCAATCCGAATAACCGAAGGTCCAGGCGTGACTCTTACGATCAAAAACAATTTTTAAAAATCTTTGCCTCCACGGAGATTTGAATCAGAATCCACGATCCAAACAACACTAAGCAAGCGCTTTAACCATTGAGATACCAGACCACTATATGGAATGGAAGTACAGAGACCTACACATCCTACGCGTCTGATCACCGATCAGTAATTTTTCGAAATTATAAGACAACATGTATTATTTATACAGAAAATTTTTCAACCAAATGTAGACAGTACTTTTCTCCTTGCTTCAAAGGATAAGTGTGCAAACTTTCATCTAAATCAGATGAAAACTATGGATCTGTATGAAGAACAAACAAACAAACAAACATACATACATACATACATTCATCTTTATATATATACTAGCTCGTACCCGCAACTTCGTAAGGCGTGGATTAAGATTTTTTTTGTCAGAATTAAATATAGAAAGTTGTTGGTAACGAAGGATTGGTCCCAAACCATATCGAGTCGGAATAATATGACAGGAAAGCTAACACTATATCATTGTACCGTCGAACCTGTCTCTTGAAGAGAATCAATTTCCAACATATTTCTGTCACCATTCGATAAGGTCTCAAAATTTCGTGGCTACAACTGTTAATCATACTGGAAAAAATATCCTGTGCCCTTCATACAGATTTCCTTATAAAATTCCATCACAACGATATAGCCATTTAGTCGTCAAGACGTAACAAAAAGACGGAGACTTACTTCCGGAAACATGGTACGGAGACGTCCATATCCAACGTGTCTGTCTATCGCCTTATTTCGAAGTTATGAGACAACATGTGTCATCTATATAGATAATTTTTCAACCAAATGTTGACAGTATTTTTCTCCTTGTTTCAAAGGATAAGTGTGCAACGTTTCATCGAGATCGGATGAAAACTGTGGATTTGTATGAAGAACAAACAAATTAACAAACAAACAAACATACATTCATGTTTATATATATATATATATCATCTTGTTGGCTCGGGATATTCTTATGCTACTCCATACTGGAGTTTCTATACATGTTTTTATTTCTATATATCGATTGCAAATTCTGACAGAAGAATTTTTCTGTTTAGAAGGAACACATGTTGTGTCTGTATATATCTAAAAGCTTCGTGAAATATGTGGCACACACACGTATGGCATAACGCCGCTATAAAGTTGACCTGGTGGAGGTTATTATCCTGAGACATCTCCTTCCTCAGTTATTGTGAATGACATAGATTGAGGTGGTACGGTTGGTACGGCTAATTTGTCGTATGTAGGGATTGCAGTCCAGCAAAACGAGATCCCGCGGGATCCCGCATCATTAGACAGTCTGGTGGAACCCGCACAAAATTAAGCGGATCCGCAATCCACAAAATGGGGCGAAAGCGTGTGTCAGTCTACGTGACTCGCTGCCCCACTCGGTCTCTGTCGGATGTATTGCACTGTTTGCCTGTACCCTTGTAGTTGGCGTTTGACACGAGTGGACAAACGTTTGTTTTTGTTCATCCTCATCATTCCTAAGTAAATAGCTCCAATTTTACGTGTTCATTAAAACTTACGTTTGTTTTGAGTACAAATTTATATAATTTGAGTTATATAGCAAATTTAGTACGATTTTCTTACTATATAATAAGATTTTTTTTATGTTTCACACACGTCATCTGAACTACACAGTTAAAACTTTTTATCCACGGTTTTATTATTCCCATTTTCTGTATTTGCAGATAAAGTAATAGTGAGAATTTCCTGTAATTACGGCTGAAAATTTAATTATTCCTTGATGCGAAACTAATGTTCTTGTAATTTTACCATTGAATACTTATTTATTTAGCAGTTATTGAAGTTATTGTTGTCTCGACCACCGCCTCAATGCTTTTGAAACACCTGTTATTATTTCGCCTAAAGGCAATAAAATTTATAACGAAGTATTCATGGGTGTATCGCCGAGTTGTGTTGTAAAAATAGCTTCGGCCGTCTTTCTTACATGTGAAATTTCGTGTTTTTACAATGCAATCTGGCGATACAATCGTGATGCCTTCATTACAATTATTCAACGAGAACGTCTCCTTTCTTACATAAAAAAATTAATTACTGCTCTAAAAAAGTCATTACGCACCATAAAGTAAAACTAAAATACTTAACCGTTTATGTATTGATTATTAGTTTCTTTTAATAACAATGAATCAACTACAAGATCAATCAAGAAATCAGGATACATAATGATGAATCCCACAAAAACTTTTCTTGTAAAAATTGACGAAGTCTCGTATTTGTGGAAAGACAAGAAGTTACGAAAGTCTACACTTTACACAGTATATTAACGTCACTTTGTGACAAAGAATGCTTTCTCTTGTTGTTATAGATCGTTTATTTAGGAAAAAAACTCTGGTGACTTGGCCATTATGCATACCATGTTTTCAAACTGATATGATTTATTGTAAGGTACGTAATATGACCTAAGACTGAATATTTTGCAATTTTGATTATTTATTTAAAAATTGGTTTAGTTTAGTTTTTTTTTTAGTTTAGTTATTTTTTTAATTTTTTTTAATGTGAAGCTCGAAATTCTTGAGGCAGCTACTACTTGTTTTTATGCCGGCACTGTCAGCATAAAAAGACACAGAAGAAGGTGAAGGCATAAAATTGAAATAAACCGACGACCATTCAAAAGGACAAAGTTCGTTGCATTTTTTACATAACTTGTTTGATTCTTGGAATGTACACGTTCGAAACGGGGAAACGGGAATATATACACGGAATACCCTAAACTTTGGTGTAATTAAGAGCATTAGTTCTAGAAAACTTACATTCAACAAAAACTATTCTTGTCAAAATAGGACAAATCTCGTGTTCATGTAGTGACAAAAAGTTATGAGATCTTCTTCTGCGTCAAGTCCACACTTTAAAGTGTGCATTCACTTCACTTTGTGAAACAGAATGATTTCTCTCGGTGTCATAGACCGTTTATTTAGGATAAAAAATTCTGATGACTCGGCCATTATGCAGGCCATGTTTTTGTTAACCTATACAAATACCTTAAATGTTTTGCTTTATCAAACTTATAAATACCTAAAAGCCAAGATTTCCATCACTCTTTTTCATACTTGACAAATATAAATTATGCCCTCAGTTTCAGTAAAAAATTATGACGTGCATAATTTATCCTAAATAAACGATCTATGACACCGAGAGAAAACATTCTGTTTCACAAAATGAAGTGAATACACACTGTAAAGCGTCGACTCGACGCAGAAGAAGATCTCATAACTTTTTGTCACTACATGAACACGAGCTTGGCCTATTTTTACAAGAATTGTTTTTGTGGGATCTTATTTCTTTTTGTCAGTTTATCATTTATTCTGAATCGCATCTCAAATGTAATTATTCCATTTGAAAATTGATGGATAAGAACATTACAGAATTTAAGACATCAATATACGTTACCAACAATGCCCCAATCTCTAAAAAAATTAATGTGCGTCGTAGCCGAGCAATGCACATTGCCGCTGGTTTAACTATCATCGTGAGTAAATAACAAGTAACTTCCAAACTAACCATAGGAACAAAGTAATATTTAAGGCTTCGGTTAAACTTGCTTGCCTATATAAAGTATAGAAATCTCAGGTTTATAGCTTTATCCGGAGCATAGTACTGAAGCCGCAAATATGTGACAGAATTTTTCATGTTTGGGATGGTAATTAAATAAATACGGGGAAAAACTCCAATATCAGATTTTTTTTTATAGTTTAGGGATGAAACCATATATGTGTACTAAATTACTTGTTTCTAGGATTACTGGAAGTACAGTTGAATTTTGATGTAGAGGTGTTGAGCCGAATAAAATTTTGAATTTCAATAACCTCCAAAGTACGAAAAGGAAAGAAGTAAAATTAAGCACATTAGTTAAACATAGTAAGCTCTCTCTATAGTGAAAATCTGAGGTTTATAAAGTAATTAGGGTAGAAAACGATTTCACGTTAGGGGTAGGCAAGGGGATAGTATATGGAAATTTATGAGTTTCTGACTTTTCTTATAATATGTGCGTAAAATGTTATCTGTGTACCAAATTTCAGCTTTCTACGGCTTCGGGAAGTTCGTTAGAATTTTGATGACCATCACTCAGTCAGTGAGTGAGTGAGTGACAAAATCTCTGAAGTTTGCATCTGAAGAACAGTAACAAAATAAAATTACAGAAATTTGAGATATGTAGCATGAATACGACAGAAGAAATTGAGGTTCAAAAATGGCCAGAATCACTCCGAGAAAAGGGTAGGCAGTGCCGCCGTTGTCTCGACTTGCCGTGCACCCAAACTCAGCTCACAAATAGATAAAAAACTCAACTTTTTTGCTTTTTTATGCTATTGAAAAAAATGTAGTTTAATTCGAGCTGAGTGGAGCCTTGTATGTGTTTGCAAATATTAAAGGGTGTTTACTTCTGCTATTTTGTTTTATTTTTTTTTTAAATACCGTGGCAATAAAAATTCGGATCATGTTCCAGGCATCACTTGCTCAAATCAAGCAAGTTTTTGTGCATTCGTAACATGACCCTACCTATGTTCGTAAGCCGAACTCCACCAACGTTGTTAATAACGAAGTCTCTGCCACAATCACGCTGCCTTGTTGCGGACGTTAATAACGTAAACCCTGCTCTACTTTTCAGCTGTCCGTGTCTCGCTGATATTGCGGGGTGCAGCTGATCTCTCGTGGGCGCCGGAGCTATTGTTCTCGTTGTGTGCTCCATGTCTGCAGCTACGACTACCGACGGCGCGTCTCCGCTCGTAGCCTAGCGGCTTCCATTTGCGCCTCCGCCCCGCGCCACATACTCTAAAGCTACGAATAGCACTCGCGGATTTTCCCGAACATGAATTCCTTCTCTTTACGAGCTCCGAATACTACCGAAGCAGTTTCTGTGTCGCTGCTGAATAGGCCGTGGTGACGTCACTGTGCTTGTTTGAGCCCGGACTCCCTGGTGTGCTGAACTTTTGGTGGCTTGGTAAGAGCTCGTATTGAAGAGCCTCCAAACTTGATGAACGTATAGACACACTGGCGGTGTGGCCGGCTGCACGTTGCTGACGACATGGTGAGAGGATTGTGATTTACAATTAACCTGCTCTAAGAATCACATCCAGAGTTTTAGTGAATAATTTCTTAATTATTTTTTTTCTAATAACGTAAACGGAAACAACTGTTTTTTATTTACTATTTAAAAATTAATAACTTCTCTTAGAACAATCCATTGCTGCAGAATTGTTGTAATTGTTTGAAAAACATTGGAATGAAATTATAGAACTGTTTTCTGGTTATATGAAGCCTGTTAGCAGCGATGGATTCCTTGTCTCGTACTGAAATATGCTTAGTGCATGTCTGATGTACTACTGAGAAAAAGGCTAATAATATTGTATGAAACTGGAGATCTATTAACAAAACAGTGAAATTTTACTAATATAAAATTATTTTTGAGAATTTTACAAAGTTTATAGTTTTGCTAGTGGAAGCTAATCAAACCGAATGTTGAAGCAGAAATAGATGTACATGAAATTTTATAAAGGTAGGTCGATTTGAATATGAAACTATAATTGCCGTGCCGTAATTTTGATAAAGTTATCTCTGTTATCATCGCACATTAGACACATTGTCGTACTGTTGTATGATTATCTGATTGATTCCTTCTTTTAGTTGACAATGGCTTGTCGCAAGAAGCGATGCCTATTTCACTGTTAATTGTTATTACAGAAATATCACAATCCTTATATTCTTATACTTCCTGTGACCATCCTGACTACAGATATTTTCGGTTAATGTGATGCCAGAATAATACGAACAGTTCCTAGACTCAAACTTGGCTATTTTGGGAATATTTTTTGCTTTCTCTTATGAACTTCAATTAGTACTGCTGAGTATCTTAAAACACTCTCTTCGCTCACACGTTATAGAGGTATGTAAATGTCCGTTTATCATTATTTCTTCTCAATTCCGGCAGTTACGATCAGGATGTCAACAAATCAACATTGTTGTGTCACAATTTGCTGTTATTCAATATCACGCAAGGCAGTTACACGAAATATACAGACGCATAGGCCGGCCTAAATAAATGTTATCTAATAGGTATACAAATGGAAATGTACAGTCTGAAAAACCCGACAATTTTGAGATACTCTAACCAATAGTCGTGTTAATAAAAATCTATGCCATACTGAGAGATATAGTATACCAATTACATTTATTAAACGGTAAAACTTAGTCTAATTTACAGTAATTTTTCCTATTTAGCAAATATATAGCAACATATAAATAGTTGAAACAATCAATATTTCTAACTTATCTGAATCATATGTAAGATTTACCGTATTATTCCATTTCTTTTACGTAGAATTTATAAAAATCGTCTTTTATTGGGAACGTAATTACAGATTGACTTAGTAATCACAGAAATTCATTTTAATAACACGTGTGCAAGCTGAACTCCATTAATGCCTCTCTGCCAAAACTTTCATAATATTCCTGCTCCTTTGTTGACCATTGCTTCAAAGATATTCTATCTCTTCACTTTTATCTGTCCTGCCAACCTATGAAAATTTAAACACTTAATATATTGAAAGAATAAAAAATTTACGAATATATTTTGAGGGGAGGCAAGCCAGTTACCTCAAACAGAGCAAACTGACGTGCTTTATGGTTGTCCTTGTCGTAACCTCTGTTTTCGGATAAACTGGATAATAAATAGCGGACGGGTGAAACAGTTGCACCTGCTTGGGTGGTACAAACCGCTGACGTCCCATTACAGTTCTCCAAACAGCAGCGAGACGTCGAAAGGCTTCGTTATTCGCTGGAGTAAGCCGAGGCGAACTCTGCGAGAAGTTGTAGACCCCGTTAACAGCAGACAAGACGGAACGGACCGGCGCGGCGGGTCGTTAGACAACAAACACTGTGCTACGGTGCGATACAGGGACAAAACAAGTTTGTCACAATGTGAGCAGAAAAACATAATTCGGGTAGATCTGTGCGATTTTAAGACAGTCTTAGCGTAGTGCAGCACCTATTAAAGTTTTCATTACAAAGAGATAAGTCTAGTTTAGATTTCCTGAAGCGTTATGACCATATTTCCACCAAGATTCGAATTTAAGTGATTGTAACGATTAATTCGTTACTGCAGTATTTAAATCATAGTGAATTCTGTATTTTTGTGCATTTAGTTTCAGATGTCGGAACGGATACGTATTTCGTTTAGTTTAAAATGTTGTATATATTTAAGTTTTAATGGGTGGCACGACTGCAGAACGTGCGGGGACTGCGTGAGTCAGAATTAGGAATTCTGTAGGCAATGAAAGAAAACAGACTGGAGAATCTGCAACGTGAGTAGAACACTGAAAACTTTTTTTAAATTGAGAGAAAAAAGCCTCCATGAAAGAATGGCCAGGCTTATTACGTATATTTAATGAACAAAACTTGATTTAAAATTATTTTGAATTGAAAAATATGGTGGAATATTTAGTGACTCTTTTAACTGGTGCACGGAGAAGGGTTAGAACTATCAAATATTTGCAATGTTGTTGCAGGCCATGTTTCCGCAGTTGCTTAATTAATTACCAGCATTGGCGTTATCTTTCAACTGGTAATTATCAAATATTTCTTTAGAAGTTAGTTTTATTTCAGAATTTCTATAATCATCCCGCTATACGGAATTGTGAGTTACTCCACAAGGTTTGTTACCCAGTGATCTGTAATTTTCCTACAAAATTCTGACCAATTTTTCAAGAAAATACAGTGCATTATTGTTATTCATATTATAGCCGAAACCTCGCAACATTTATAAGAAACTTTTTACACGGAATGTTAAAAAAAGTTAAAGTTATCAAACATTGGAGTATTTTATTATTATTATTATTATTTTCGCTGTTGAACTCTCGCAGACTATCTATAGATACCCTTCGATATATGTGAGGTGCGTCTGCCTATAATTCTGTCAAATACAGACTTTAAGTTAACTGATGTGGGGGTAAATGTACTCTCGTACTGATTTTAAGCTCTAGATTTGAGCCAAGGCTGGTGACATTTGGGTATTGCATTTGGGAAGACTGAGGTTCAAATTACCGTTCCACCTTTCAGTGTTCCAAGTTTCCGAAATTCATTCAGGGTGAATGCCGGGATGGTTCCTAAAAAAAACCATGGTCGAATTCTTCCAGTTTCTTTGTTTCAGTTCGTTTCCGCCTCTAATAACCTAGAAGTCGATGTGGTGTAAAGCCACAAGACAAAATCCACTTTTGTGATCTATGGCCAGATAAAAGATTTATATTAAAAAAAAAACGAAGCAGTGACTTCGACGCTCTTATTCAGCCCTGGTAAAATATTTCTCAACAATAAAACCGCATAACATTTTGCCTAGTCACTATAGATATCAGTGTGGTAATACTGACACACACACTTGCTCCGTAACATTATTTTGTATTATGCATTGGAATATTATACAAAAAGAACGAACTATCAATTTGTAAATTGTTACTGATTAATATGTTGATATGAAAGTGTAGTTTTTTACTGCACAGCAGACTTTATAAATTAAATTGATTGATTGGTTTGGAACCATAAATGAATGAACATGAATTATAACAAATCTCAGGTTTTTTAATTGATCTAGGTAACATGTAACAAATGTTCTTTTCTTAACATAATTAAAGACAGTTTTTAAAAAGTCTCAGTTTGAAGGTAAACTAAGAACATATGAATCTTGTGTCTATTCTCAAGGACAGGGTGTTTGAGTGTGGTCGACTGCTGCGGAAGATCTAATATTGACGAGTTTTCATCGACGATGACAGGTGAATGGCTTCATTGTAATATTTTAGCAAGTGACGAATGGCGTTATCCTGCACTGACGAGCAAAGGACATAGCTTGGCAGATGGTTTTATAAGCACCGCTGCTATTACTATGTGGCCGTAAATCTGCTTTCCCTGCGTCAGCTGATTTGTCTGGCACAGCAGTTTTGCTAGCTACGCGTACAGCTCGCTAAGATGGAGTTGTAACCAACCTCTAAAGAATCCAAAAACTTCCGCGTGATGCCATCAGACAGGAGACAAACCGCGACTCACCAGAAATTTACTGGATTTCATGTTATATATAATAACTAGCATTTGCCCGCTGCTTCACGCGCGCGTGCCTTGGTAGGTGTAGAAATTATTTACCGATTTTATTCTCTTATCAGACATTAACGTGGAAAGGCATGAACTGTTAATGTATTCTGAATAGTTTTGTTTAATTTCGGTTAATACGTTAGGTTCGGTTTTCATACTGATGTCAGAGAGTTGTTTTATTCATATTTTAACATGATGCAATTGATTCAATAGTAGAAAAGGTTCCTGAAAAATTAACAGTAGTAATTTGTGGTTGTAATTATTGTGCGAAGTATAAACATTTATTGTTTAGAAAGGCTTTCACGGTTCAAACGACGTTCTTTCTTCTGTGCGCTTTCAGAAGCTATGGATTTAGCGTATAGAACCCGGTTATAGGTCAATCGCTTTTCTCGGTGCAGGTTACTTTCATTTGCTCTAGCTATTTCATCTAGTTCTCTTTGACCTTGCAGACGATGTTGTCGGTCTATTTCACTCTCATTTAGCCGAATATTATTTCTGAAAGCAATATTTAACTCAGATAAAACATAATATTTTTAAATGCTGATATGGAGGATTCCACGTTAACCGTGGTACCGAAAATTTAAATGGATATATAACAGTTGTAACGTTAAGAAAGCTGATATTATAATCATTATGTGTAATTTTTTTTGCGATTTTATGTGTAAACTTTGCCTGGGATTATATAGCTAGGTATAAGCTTTGTTAAGGATGTATCTGTGGATTTAATTAAAAATATTCTTTCCATGATACTTAACTAAAAAAAGTTTATTTTTAAATGTGGATACCGAGGATTGCAACATAACCGCGGTGCCATAAATTTATGTAAATATAGCAGTAATCTACGACTTAGTCCTCTTGGAAGTGTGCTGAAATATAAAAATTCGTTACCAATAATCACAGCATCTCAATTTTTCTGATTTATTTATTTTTTGTTGTTTTTTATTTTTTGTTGTTTGGATATTGGTTTTATTTTATGTTGATACACCATCAATTATTCCTGCTTTAAAATAGAAATTTACGTGAATTGGAGCTACTCTTGATTTCAAATCGTCGTATCATTATTGTCATTATTTCAGTCAGATATAATTAATCCAAAAATGTCGAGATGTGATCATGGTACAGTTTATGTAGTAACGTGCATGTAACTGAAACAATTATTTCTGAGTGGCAACATTATGGCAAGTTGTGAATCGCTTGAAATGCAACCTGACATGCTTTGTTATAGGCCTAAGAGACGATGCCTGCAGCTTTATAATCTACGCGGTGTAGCATTAGGATATGAAACATTTTTAATTTAAGTTTCTTTCAATATAGCCGTATTTTCTATGGAATTATTTCAGTCGCATGTAAGTACCTGGCGAAACAACCGCCAGGACCAAATGACAATTGACTCGTTTTGTTTAGCATCAGGCATAACGGGTTTAGTTTTAAAATTTACGCGGTGTAGAATAGAATTTTAGGATGCCTAGTTATATTTGAAATAAAAATTCGTTACCAATAATCACAGCATCTCAATTTTTTCTGATTTATTTATTTTTTTGCTGTTTGGATATTGGTTTTTATTTTATGTTGATACACCATCAATTATTCCTGCTTTAAAATAGAAATTTACGTGAATTGGAGTTAATCTTGGTTTCAAATCGTCGTATCATTATTGTCATTATTTCAGTCAGATATAATTAATTCAAAAATGTCAAAATGGATCACGGTACAGTATATGTACTAATGTGCATGTAACTCAAGCAATTATTTCTGAGTGGCAAAATTATCGCAAGTTGTAAATCGATTGAAATGCAACCTGGACAGTGATGACAGCTGATATGCTTTGTTATAGGCCAAAGGGACGATTCTTTTAGCTTTATAATTTACGCGGTGTAGCATTAGGATCTGAAATTTTTTTTATTTGAGTTTCTTTCAATATATCCGTATTTTCTATGTAATTATTTGAGTCGCATATACCTGAATTTTCGGATGCCTAGTTATATTTACACGTTATAGCCACGAGACATATTAATCGAATAAAGTACTTCCAAATATGTGCAATTCCCCACAAGTCATTATGAAAGAAGTATGTTTTATTACTTGCTGATATTTATAATAGCTGTTTTTCAGACATCGCTCTTCGAGAAAAAACTGAATTTCGTACTAAGTATTGGCTTATTGTGGCTGTATTGTACAGAATTCACGTAGCAATTTTGTTCCAGAGACAAACTGTATAACAGTCTACCAGAGACAATACGTCTTCAATATTTGTAATACAACTTTTTCGTAATTCAACAGACCTGTTACGATTCAAGTAAATGCTGATTATACTTGATTCACGTATTCTTTTTATTTTCAAGTACTGCGGTCCAGAAAAATGAATCGCATTTCAGACATCACTATGAAAGGAGTGACCGTCTGAATGTGTATAATAATCTGTGGTCTACAGTTTCACCTTTCTGAAGTTTTTTACTGACTTTCTGCTTCCCATGGTACATATTAGTCTTTAGCTACTTCTGCAGATGTTGATCAGCAACATTAGCTTTAAAAATTTGGAAACACCATGCAAATTGATGCGGTAGTTTTTGCGTTATTAGAGATCAAGCCTCACTACAAACTGTGAGATCCCACTCACAAAATCATTGTAATAAAAAATAATTGTAAATAAAATAGTTTAAATAGACTTCACAGCATGAGTAGTTTGTGTAGACATTTGGGGTAATTTTAAGTTTTTTGTTAGAATTTAGTTTGTTGTAGTTGGTACTACTGTGATTGTGTATAGAGAGAGTGAAGATGGCAATATGGCGAGAGAGTACTAGGGGAGAGCTTGTATAGATAGAAGTGTGTGTTGGCAGTATTTTGTAGCAGCGAACGTTTGAAATATAGAATAAAGTTTCTCAAATGAATGAGTGGAGTAATTGAATTATTTGACTATAATACCCGTTGCGCTAACATGTATATCTTGTAAAGTGGTTTGTTGAATAGTAGTAATAAAACGCTAAGTGATATCACTACCGCCAAAACCAACAGTAGGGCCATATGTTGCGAGGAGCGGGATATCTACTTACTGCTGGTTAATGTAAAAATTAGCAGTGGGGCTTAGCAAATTGGAGACCCTTAAGCCAGGATTAGGCAATGTATCGCATTGCTTACGAGCTGGAATAATTTCATCGGAAGCAGACGACGCGAGGAAAACATCGGCGACTGGTAGCAGGTATTTTCAAGAAAGAAGAAATAACGGCGCAGATGTGGCAAGTACAAAAGACAATTTAATTTTCTTGGAAGAATTTCAGCGTAATCAAAGTAGCAGTAATTACAGGAAAGACTGACGGAAATTAACGTTGTAACTTTTGCGGAACAATTTTGTTGCTTGATTGGAAAAAGAAGTGGTGTAAATATCAGCAATTGAACGGTTGAATTAAGCAGAACTATTTGAAAACAAGCATAAAGTAACGGAGTACTGTTTGTAAGAATTGAAAGTTTAAAATTTGTAAAATTGTCGTAAGAATAATTTTGGTCCGTAAAAAACTGTTTAAGCTAAATTTACATGCTGTGAAAGTCTTAGTTAAAGTAATAAAGAAAATAATTAAATACAGGGGGGAAGATTTTTTAAGTAGACGAATATAAAGCAAATTATGTATATGCATGTATGTCAGTCATTGTAACCTTCGATGTGATAACATGTTGTGTATATTTTGTGTTGCAAAATTTATTTTTTACAGGGGTGCAGCTGTTTTTTGGTACAGTAAGTAAGTCTGAAAAGGGTTTCTGTACCCGTTTGAAAGTCTAGCTGCGTTGTAATACGGCGTTGTATAATTGTGAAGTGATTTTGTATGTGTAATATTGTCTTGTGATTTGGCGGAATAATTTTTGTAGCAGACTTAGCCCGTGGTATTGTGTTTGATGTAAATTTCTAATTAACATGGCAGCAATTAGTGAAAAATTAGTCAACCGCGATGCTGAATTAAATATTAAAGAGGGGGATAATAATAATAATGCTAATGTCAACAATGAAGATTCTGGTTTCGGTGAGCGCTCGACTGTAAGGGAGGGAAATGGAATTAGCGTATGTAGTGTAGCAGAAGTTAGTAGCGTTGATATCTCTGACCGCGTGGGGGGAAGCGGATTTGAGTCGCTGACCAGTGGTGATATTAGTGTAGATATTAAAAGTAGCTATATCGGTGACCATGAGTCAGAGAATTTCATGACAAATGTTACGTCTACACCAGTACCAGTCGATCAAGTTAAAATACGAGAAAAAGAGGAGGGTAGTGAAATAATTGATTCTCAAAAACAGAAAGGTGGCGAAATGTTAATGCTGATTTCTTTAATGGAGCGTATGGAAAGAAAAATTGAATTAAGTCAGAAAGCAGCAGAAAATATGGAGAAAAAAATTACCGATAATTGTGAACGACTTACAGACGAAATGCGAATGATCAAGCAGGATATATTCGTAAAAATGGATGAATGTATTCGGCAATCAGAAGACAGGTGTGACAAGAAGATAGAAAATATGAGGCAAAAATTAAAAGAAGAAGTGGACACAAGAATGGAAAAGGAAATAACGATGGTGTATGATTATGTGGAAAAGCTTGGGGAGACTACTAAAAATAATGTAGAATGTTTAGTGCAACAGAAAGTTGAGGAGGAAGTGAAGAAAAGTAGCAATATAATACAAGAAGAGCAAATGGCCATGCGGGAAGAAAATAAAATAATCTATGAAAATCAGAGGGAATGTGCTAAAGGGATTGAAGAGTTGAAAGAGAAGGCGGAAACTAACTCCAAAAGGATTTCTCGATTAGGAGAGAGACTAATGGTTATGGACAAGGAGGCAAAAGGAGTGACATGCAAGGTGGCGGAAGTAGCTAACCAGGTCGACTTAGTTAAAGAAGATGTGAGAGAAGAGATATTACAATTAACTCAAAGAGTCAAGGAAGCAGAACGGCGAGGTGTGACTACTATGGGAAGCGGTAACATCATTACGAATAATTTCAAGTTACCGGAAGTAAAATTTGAACCCGAAGGAGAGGTTCATCCTGTAGAATTTGTTAGAGCTTATAAAAATGGCTTACCTTACGAGTGGTCTGACGTTGACAAAATAAGGTATATTAAGAACATGCTTCGAGGGGGTGCTTTTGCATGGAGTTGCGAGAGTGACGAGGAGTGTAACAACTATGAAGAATTTTTGAGATTATTTTTGAGCAAGTATTGGTCACAACGGAAGCAAAGAAGAGTGAGAAGGGATTTTGGAATTGTAGATATTATAGTCGGCGTGATGGTAGTATGAAATACTTTTGTGAAGCAGTTATGAAGGAATTACGTTATCTGGACCAAGAAATAGATGATGATGAAAAGATAGAAGTATTATTACAAAAGTTGCCCAGAACCTGTTCAAGAGAAGCTTATAATAAATCAATGGAATAGTGTAGAAGAATTTCTCGAAGCAGTTGAAAGACTAGATCGTTGGAGTAGTACAATGAACATGGACCGAGGGAAGATAGGAGGAATGATTTCAGAAATTATAACAGGTCAAACCAAATGCCGTCGCAAGATAATTTTACAAGAGATAGAGGCCGTATGAACGGATATAACCGAGGAGATCAGTTCAACAGGAATTCGGGTGATAATAGGAGAAGGGAATATGAAAACAGAAGCCATGACAATCAGTGGTCGCATCACAATAATGGCCAGGCAGTAAGAAGGGAGGAAGTAAGGCATCATGATCCTGAGCGAATGATGGGAAACTCAGTGCCGCAACTGGGGCGGTCCGAACAGTAGCGGGAGAAGTCAAAACAGGACCGAAGGATCGAGAGAAGATGACCAAACTAGATGACGACAATAATAATCAATGTAGAACTGAAAGCATACGGGAGAAAACAACTGAAGGTGATGTGCAAAATGTGAACTACGAAAACGGGACATATAATCATGAGAGAACAATAGAAGAAGAAGATGTCCGAGTTTTTGAGGAGGAGGAGCCGCTAAAATGGTGGGAATGTTTAAACTTGTTAAATGAGGATGAGCCGCAGAACATTACAAGGATGTGTGAATATAATTGGCACGAAGAAGAGGTACAAGAATTGGCTAGAATCGACGTGGGAAATCATGATAATCAAAATGAACTGTGAGGAGAATATAAAGAAATACACTGCAGAGGAAGAAATGTTACCAAATGAGCTTATATCAGAAAGGGTGGACGAAGATCTGTATGAAACTACATCAGTGGATAGTGATAGTACTAATGACAACGAAGAAGAAGGAAGTGAGAAATTATGCAGCGAAAAAGATTATAGTAGCGAAGAGGAAAGAAAATAGTGAAGTAGAAGAAGAAAATGGAATATTAAACAATGATGAAACAGAAGAAGTGAGATTTTTCTTGGTGAAGAAATACGCCGTCAATGATGAAGAAGAAAGTATAATGCTAGAGGGGGCAAAATGTTCAAGTTTCAGAAGAATGTGTGTCATGATATGAGCTTAGTTATTGGAAACAGTGAATCCAATGTGGTGAATAATTTGTCTGGTAAAATAGAAGAAGAAAGAGATCTAGTAGGAAACAACAGTAGATGGAACACGGAGACGATAGCCAATGTAGTAGCAGAGAATTAGATTTTACAGCAATTGTGCCTAAAAGATGGAAGTAAAGTTGAATTGTTGAAGTGGTCGCAGGAAGAACTTGAAAGGGATTTATTGCAAGAAGAGTTTTTAAAGGAGGAAGAGGAGGAAGTGAGACATCCGGTGTTTTTTGTGAAGCTCTTTGGATTGAACAGTGAAGCATTAGCGGATACTGGTAGTGAGTTGACAGCCATATCACACAAGTTATATGCCCGTATAATGAAAGACAATAAAATTACCGAAATGCCGGTGCGCAAAAGTACAAGTTATTGGTGCTTACTGGAAAGTTAAGCAAACGAGTGAAGATTCAGATATTATTAGAATTGGAAATAGATGGAGTCGCAATGGAACACACATGCTTGGTTGTACCCGATCTTAGTATCAACTGTATTTTGGGAATGGATTGGCTCAGCAAGTTTAAGGCTTTAATTGATTGCTACAAAGGAGAAATGGATGTATGGAAAAATGATGAGAACTATAAAATTAAATTTGGTAGCGGATCGGCAACTGCGAAGAATGTGGGGAGAGATATAAGAATACGAGCGGTATATGAAGTAATGACAGAAGCGGAGGATGTAGATGACCCAGAGATGGGAGAAGAAGGAAGAGACAGAAGCGTTGTTGGAATCAATGATATAATGGATATTGAAGCATTGAATGGGATAACTGGTGAACAAAAAGAAGATTTGAAAGGAATTTTAAGACGATATCAGGATGTATTTTCTGACTGTCCTGGAATAGTGAAGAATTATGAATGTATTTTGAAGATAAAGCCTCACACCCCGTTTTTTGTGAAACCATACCCCATACCATTGGCGAAGAAGAAAGCCATAGAGCAGGAGATTGATAAAATGATTCGTTGGGGTATAATCGAACGGAGTAGCAGCCAGTACAACAATCCCTTGATAGTAGTGGGGAGAAAGATGGATCAGTAAGATTAGTGTTAGACGCCAGGTCCTTGAACAAAATTGTGGACAGAGAAACCGATCGGCCGGAAAACCTTGAGGAAATGTTACAGAAATTTTAACGGTGTGAAGTATATGACAAGTTTGGACTTGACCGCCGGGTATTGGCAGATCCCATTGGCACAAGAATCAAGGAAGTACACCGCGTTTTTGTTTGGGGGTAGGTGTTATCAATACAGAGTGGTTCCGTTTGGACTGAATGTTTCTGTCTCCGTGTTTATAAGAGCTTTGGATCAAGTGTTAGGAGATAGTTTGCTGAGCAAAGTTATCCGTTTATGTTGATGACATATTGATCAGCACTCGTACTTGGGAAGAACATTGTGAAATTCTAGAAGAAGTGTTAGCAGCCTTACAAAGAGGGGGCATGACATTAAAATTGGCTAAGTGTGAGTTTGTGAAGAAAGGGATAAAATTCTTGGGACATGAAATAGATTCAGCTGGAATACGACCAGATCCAGAGAAAATAAAAGCCATCGCTGAATTTCCAGTTCCAAGTAACAAGAAGCAGTTGAAGTCATTCTTTGGCTTGTGCGGTTTTTACAGGAAATTTGTAGCAGATCAATCGTTCAATAACCCACACTTAATAGAACTAAGGAAGAAGAATTCAACTTGGTTATGGACGGAGCAGTGTCAGCAAGCCTTCGAGAAATTAAAGAACGAGTTAAAGAATAGTAAAATATTGTATCACCCGGATTTGAATTTACCATTTTGCATGGGAACTGATAGTTCTGACTATGGGTTAGGTGTTCATTTATTTCAACTAGTGGAGGTTAACGGGAAAGAAGAGAGCCGAACAATTGCATTTGCTAGCCGAGTGCTCAATAAGCATGAACGATCCTATGGAATAACTGAGAAAGAAGCCTTGGCTATTGTGTGGGGATTTGGAAGATTCAAATTCTATCTATGGGGCCATAAAACAATAGTGTTTACTGACCACAAGGCCTTGACATTTTTGCGTGAATGCAAACTTATGAATAGCCGTTTGACGCGATGGGTTCTATTTTTGCAACAATTTGATTTGATGTAAGATATATTAAGGGCAGTGACAACAAAGTGTCTGATGCACTGTCACGATTGCCGTTGGGCACGAGCAACATGGATGAGAGTATCGGACCGGGAAAGGCAATTAAAATGTTTTACATGAAAGGAGTAACTCATGAAAGAAGTATCAGGGAGATTTGCAAGAATATGAGACGGCGGCAAAATGAAGACGAATGTTTGAAGTTGATAAAGCAAAACTTGGGAGATCCAACGAATATAAAGTTGCCTAAGTATTATAAAGTTTTCGATGGAATCCTATTTAGGAGAACAGATGAGTTTTCGGACGATTGGAAGATATGTTGGCCAACCAAGTATGTTGACGTAATTATAGACTATGTGCACTTAAGTTATGGTCACTATGGAGCAGCTAAATGCACTCGTAAGCTAAGAGAAATAGTGCTGTTTGACAACATGAAAAGGAGGGTGGCACAAAGGATAGCCAGCTGTGACCGTTGTCAAAGGACAAAAATTTCGACAGTAGCTATAAAAGGGTTGATGCAAAGTATATTGCCTGAAAAAGTATTGGAATTGGTAGCAGTAGATTTGTACGGACCATTACCAAAGTCAAAGGGTGGATTTGCCTATATTTTTGTGATGTTGGATGTGTTTTCGAAGTTTGTAAGGTTTTATGCAATCAGAAAGGCCACTGGCAAAGTATTAGTGGACAGATTAGAAAAGGATTATTTTAAGAAGGTGGGATACCCGAAGGCGATACTGTCCGATAATGGGAGCCAATTTACCTCTCGAAAATGGGCACAATGCATGGAAACGAATGGAATAAAGCACATAAGGATATCGGCGTATCATCCGGCAAGTAACCCAGCAGAAAGGGTTATGAGAGAGATTGGTCGGTTGTTCAGAACGTACTGCAGCAATAAGCATACTACTTGGGTAGAATATGTAGCTGATTTTGAAGATGTAATAAACAGCGTGCCCAGTGAAAGTACGGGTTACAGTCCATATTTTATAATGTATAATAAGGAAGCTCCTAACTTGGTACGCGAAGTAGTGAGATTTCCAGTAAGTCAAGTGAGATCCCAAGAAGATATATTCAGTCAGGTAAAGGAAAGAATGAAGAAAAGATCGGAAGAGAGAAGAAACAGGCACGACCGAAGATATAAACCTGTCGAATTTAATTTGGGAGATTTGGTGCTGGTAAAGACTCAGGAGAGGTCATGCGAATTAAATGCGGAGATTAAGAAATTCTTTGACGTATACCACGGACCATTTAAGGTAGAAGGGAAGCCACATAGGAACGCATACTGGCTAGTGTATCCTAAGTCTGGTAAGAAATTTGGGTTAAGAAACATAACAGACTTGAAAATGTACAAGGTCAGAAGAGATAAGTGACATATTGTGTTCTTGTGAAATTTGGTGGTTTTGTATAACATTGACTGGTAAAGATGCAGACTGATAGAGACAGTGAGTGATAATTGTTATAAATAAGGACAGAATTGTGGAAATGTATATAAAGACAATGATTTGTGAAAAAGGTTGGACTTTATAACAAGCCAACCAATTTTGTTAAAATATGCTTGTTTGTTATAAAGTGGGGGCATATGTGAGATCCCACTCACAAAATCATTGTAATAAAAAATAATTGTAAATAAAATAGTTTAAATAGACTTCACAGCATGAGTAGTTTGTGTAGACATTTGGGGTAATTTTAAGTTTTTTGTTAGAATTTAGTTTGTTGTAGTTGGTACTACTGTGATTGTGTATAGAGAGAGTGAAGATGGCAATATGGCGAGAGAGTACTAGGGGAGAGCTTGTATAGATAGAAGTGTGTGTTGGCAGTATTTTGTAGCAGCGAACGTTTGAAATATAGAATAAAGTTTCTCAAATGAATGAGTGGAGTAATTGAATTATTTGACTATAATACCCGTTGCGCTAACATGTATATCTTGTAAAGTGGTTTGTTGAATAGTAGTAATAAAACGCTAAGTGATATCACTACCGCCAAAACCAACAGTAGGGCCATATGTTGCGAGGAGCGGGATATCTACTTACTGCTGGTTAATGTAAAAATTAGCAGTGGGGCTTAGCAAAACGCAGCTTGCTTACAGATTTATAATAGTATAGATAATAATTTGTTACCACGCACAGGAATCAGGTCGATGATTAGTTTAGACGCCTCACAAAGTTGACGAAGTTACTCGCCGTTTGAAAAGAGATTCATTTCTTAAGAAACGTATTCCAAAGCAAAGTTCAACGATTACACAACAAAGATTTACGACTATTTGCTATCGCAATGAATGGTTGGCTGTCTGTCTCATACCGTTCTTTGTCAGCTTCTTACAACGCTAAAAGCTTCCTTATATTTTTAAGAATATGGGAATATTAAAAGCTTCTGTTGTAAATTCTCCACCGTTGAAATTCCTCTTAATTGAACTGCACCATCAAGTATTCGTCGTGTTCACACTAAAGTTAACATCCGACCGTTTTACCAACAAATGTTTATGGAGACAAAGTGGAACATTACAGTACTGACTATATTTGGCTGTAATATAGGATACTACTTACATGATATTTAGTGTTTGCCAGTCTGCTGAACGCGCAAGTAAGTGAATGCCTGTCACCCTTGTGTTCCAATTAGCACTGCATAATTGCTCAGCAATATGTCAACAGTAATACTTAAAAAGTGAAGAAATTTCATTTCTTTAATAAGCTTCATGTAGTAATTTCAGATATTATTGACATTAAATGGCTTTGCTTTTGTTTCATATAGCAAAAGAGCAGTCATATATTAACTACGTATCTAAAATTTCTGTTTTGTAACATCTTAAATATACTAATGTTAAAGTGTTTATACATAGATATAACGTCATTGACTGTTTTGCAATAGCACTTGACGAATACGAAATTTAAACATTAATTTTGAACTGAAATTTTTAATAAAGAGAACAAATCTTTGCAGTTTTTAAAAACTTACCGATATCCGAATTAATTCTATTGCAATTATCAAGGTTAATTGTAGATTATCACTCTTTTTATTATACAGGCGCCTTAACTTTGTCATCTCCCATCGGTATCAAACGGTTGAATGTTATTATTAACGATATTATGAAAGAGAATTCAGGTGATTTACTAAAGAAAATATTTATTACATGGTAGGAAAAAGATTCTGCAATGTATTTAAGAGAAAACAAAGTTTAGTCATACATATATTCCTTACCTCAAACCAGTCGACTGAGAGTTACTATATGAGTTATTCTATTATTGGAACGATTTTCACCAACATGCAGTAAATATTCGGTACCTCTGAATTTGTAATACACATCGTTATCACGTTACACTCACGTTCAGCACGTGCGAGGGTACATTCCGCTAAAACTTTGTGTACAACTTTAACGAAAAGTGATATTGTGGGCGCCTTAAATCATGATGTATAAGCAAAACAGTGTTCAATATCATTGGAAATACTGTCTCCCGGGTAACTGATCTGCAGCCAAATATTTTCTGCTGTGTTTTGAAATAATAATAAAAAAAATTAGCCAGGGCTGTAAATTAATTTCAGAATCTCTTTGAAATGAGTTAAATAGATTTTCTTTTATTATTAATTAATGATAGTAGTTAGTAAATCATGAATACTTTAAGAACATCTATTTATCTAATAGCATTTCTATAATCCATAAAGTTGATGGTACGTATTATCTCTGAACGTCTCTACATTCCGTCAGTAACATCGTTTCTGCAGACATTTACTCGAATTGACTATGGTGGAATAAAAAATTAACCACTGCCATCCGCCACATGATGGTAACATTAGTTTTCGTTGCAATTCACTTATTTATATGAAAGAAATTATTAAACTGATTGCTGAACCTTTTATTTGCGATTACTGAGACACAGGGCCGTATTCTGCAATCCTGTGTGCCTGGCCCCCCGTGTACGCTCGCCTTGTCTTATCGGCGCAGACCACACTGTGTTACAGTCACGCTCCAGACACTGTACTGTACGTGAAGGGGTGGGGGTAGACGTGACCGGACCACAACACAAACGTGGTCGGCTAATGGCGCATAAAGTCCACCATATATCTGCAGCACTGGATTCGTCTTGCTGCTTCACGTTCTGTATGTTCCATGCTTTTAACAATGCACTATTTGGCGGAGAAACATACAACACTATATGAAATTTCATGCTTTTCGCCGGGGTCATGTTGTAAAAATTGCACTTACATTGCGGGTTGAGCAGCACCAGTAACAGTGACGAAGAGCTAAATCCGCAAAGTAAGTGCAATTTTACTACACGCGACACTGCTGCAAAGCAAAATATGTACTGTGGTTTGTAATTATATGAGGTAAACAATCAAAATACACTACCCGTAATATAGTATTTATCTGAAACTGGGTTGTTGAGAATAATAGTTTTCTCTATGATTGTGATTGATAATTTATTTTAAATACGTTACCACGTGCACTTCTGCTATGGAACTGTTTTCACGTTTTACTGATAACTCACTCCATATGCTAAATAACGCATTGTTTTTTCTCCAATGATGTTATTTCAAAAAAACACTCTTCAACAAAGTCTGATTGATCCGTAAATTTAGAGACGTGATATCATCTTCTTTGACACTTCATGAAATTATAGTAGTGACGAAATGTACCGTCACTAACAAATAATATTTCCAATGACAACAGGCTTATCAGTATCATATTATTTAAAAAACGCGAGGAATCCAATTACAATTTTACTATAACTGACGTCCGTGAAGACAACAATTCATTTATATTTCTACGGGTTGTTTAAAAATGTTAAGTTCTAGATGGTATATTCTTGGTCATCAGGTGCCAGAATCGTTTATGAAGGAGCTATCTATTCAATCTCATTATGTTATTACTGGAATCTATGAAAAACTAATTCTACATCATCTGACTAGAGTTCGATTCCCCGTTCCTTCTGAAAGCCAGGCTCGAAAGTTAAACGCATACCCATAAAGCTTCAGTTCTTTCCGAAGCTTCAAAGTTATTTAAAATGTGAGAATTTGTTAAGTAACCACACTTCTTTTAATGATTTGATTTCCTTTGAATTTTGAATTACTCCTCAAAGCCAATGTCCTTTCTTTTAACATGAATAGAGTTGTAGCTTCATTAACACTTATGTTTTTGTTTTTGTTTTTTTTCCCGCTTGCCTCAACGGCTGTGTTTGTGAAGCCCCACTGCTTTACAGTTTTACTTCTATGGGTCTGATTCGTTGGGGACGCTTTTTATGGATTTTTTCTGTCAGGGGAAAAACCTGGGCTGTGGTCATTCGATATGACTTTATTGGTAAAAACCCCTGCTGTGTTCGTGTACTGTTCTTCACAGTTCAAACTGGGTTGTGGATTATGCTGAGGGGCACTGTACTTGTGCCACGTCTTTGGCATTATTGTTCCGATTGTCTCTGTTCTTGGATTGTCTCTTGTCTGATTTAGTCTTTCTATAAATTTTTCAGTTTGTTTAATGATTTCTGCTTGTACTGTGGAGATTTCTGCTTCCCTGTGGAGTGTTGCTGTAGGTGTGTACCTCAGTGCGTTGTATATCATGCGGAGGCATCTGTTTTGTAATCTTTGGATGTGTTGTAGATTCGATCTGCTAGCCAGACCCCATATTTGGAAGCCATATAGGAGGAAGGGCCGGATTATGCACTTGTATAGGCGGAGTTTTGTGTTTGTTCGGAGCTCCTTGCTGCGTAATATTGGAGAGAGGTTCATTATTACCGCTAGACCTTTTTTTCGGCGATCGAGAATGTGCTGTCGGAAAAGTAGTTTTTTATCTAGTATTATCCCTAGATACTTGTGCTCATTAACCCATTGGATTTCCTGGCCCATTATTGTCAGAGCTCTGTTTAGTTGTGGCCTTTTGTTGGCACATTTCATTGCATTTACTTTCACCTTGTTTTTTCTGCTCCATGTGGTGAATGCATCCAGACCTCTTTGCAGCCTTGTTAGGTTTAAATCGTGCCTGTTCCCGATCACATACATACCCGTATCGTCTGCAAATTGTGCCAGCTTTACGTGGGGTGGTGTCGGGATTTTATTAACATATATACTGAATAGTGGTGAAGAGATCGGGGCTCCCTGTGGTATTCCGGCTTCTATCACGTGTGTTGACGATCTCTGTCCTTCAGTTGATACGTAGAATTTTCTATCTTTCAGGTAGTTTCCAATAAGTTTTATGTAACAATTTTTAATTGTTGTTTCGTTTTTTAGCTTCGTTATCAGGTTGGCATGCCAGATTTTGTCATAAGCCTTTTCGATGTCTAGAAATACTGCTGCTGTTGACTTTTTGCGATTGAAATTTGCGGTGATTTCTTCTGTTATTCGTAATAGTTGGGTTGTTGCTGCGACGCGGCTCTGGAAGCCGAATTGTTCTGGCCTGATCGTGTTTTCCGCCTCGAGGCTGGACTTTATTCTTTTCAATAGTATTCTTTCCAATATTTTCGATGTTGAAGATAGTAGGCTTATGGGGCGATAGTTGTTGGCTTGTCTGGGGTCTTTGCCTCTCTTAGGTATTGCTATTATCTTTGCTGTCTTCCAGGCTGCAGGAAAATAGCTCTGGAGGAGACAGGCGTTGTAGATTCTTGTTAAGAGTACTATGGCTTTGGTTGGTAGCTTTTTCAAATGTTCATTTGTGATTTTGTCATGGCCTGGAGATTTGTTTTTTGCAATCTCTTTGATTGTTTGGCGTACTTCGCGTGGTGTTGTTAGCTCTGGTGGGACGTCCGCCGGTTCCTGCATAATGATTTGAGCTTGACGTTCCGTCTCTTCACTTTCCCTTTGCTCTTCAGGTGTGAGTTGGTAGTCAGCTACCGTATACTGTGCTGCAAAGGTTTCAGCTAGGATTTCGGCTTTGGCTAATGGTTGATAACATGTTCCCGCGGGTCCTGCTATGGCTGATTTTGCTTGACGCGGTTCTTTGAGTGCTCTTATAAGCTGCCACGGCTCTCTGTTTTGAAACATTAGGTTGGACATTTTGTCCTCCCATTTCTCCGACCTTCTCTCTTGTATTCTCTCGCGTAGTTGTTTGGCGTAGTTTCGATACTGCCGTCTATCGTTTGGGTCGCGATACTGCTGCCATAGTTTCCGGTAGCGGTTACGCAAGTAGCGTAGGTCCTCTAGTAAGGCGGGGAGCTCTGTTTGTCGATAGTTTGAGTATACTGTCGTAGTGCTGGCTCTTTTGTCTGCTTCAAGTATCGTTTTGTTGAAGTGCTCTATAGCTTTATCTACTTTGTTTGCAGTTGAGACGTTATAATTTGGTTTGATTTTACTGTGCACTGCTCTAGTAAATCGATTCCAGTCTGTTTGTTTGTGTATTTTTGGCTTCATGTGGGGAGGGATCCACTTCTCTATCTTCAGAATTACTGGTAAATGGTCGGAGGATAGCTCGTTTTTAGTTTTTACTTCCTTATTCCGTTTACATTTTTTGCCAGAAAGATGTCTATAACGTCTGGTCGATGTCTAGCGTTGTGCGGGATGTGCGTGGGCTCTGTTGGTCCCAAAACTTCGATGTTTCTCTGTTCCAAGAGATCAAAGAGTTGCTCACCCCTCGTGTTGTTTGTTCTTGAGTTCCAGCTGTTATGTTTTGAATTCAGATCGCCTCCGATGATTACTTTGTTTCCAGTTGCGAGTAGTTGGTCGATATCGAATTCGTATAGTGTTCTGCTCGGTGAGAGGTATGCTCCGATTATGACAATGTGCCCCTCCTTGCAGTGGATTCGTATGGCTGTAGCCTCCATGTCCAGCGTCTGTGGTACACTCACTATTTCGTGGGTTATGTTGTTTCGTACAGCGATTGCGGTGCCGCCGCCTCTCTCTGCCCTAGCCTGTCGGTGCGATAGGTCTGAAACCCTGGGAGTCTGAAGTTGTCTGCTTGCTTTAGGAATGTTTCACTGAGGAGGACTATGTCCACCTTTTCCCTATTTATGAATTCGAGTAGTTCAAGCCTTTTGTCTTTTATTCCGTTGGCGTTCCATGTTGCGATTTTCAGGTCTTGTAGTTGTGCTTGCGCCATTAGTTTTATTAATGATATTACTCCTTCGACGAGGGCAAGGATTTTGTTCCATCTCCCTCTCGCTGTTTTCACCAACACTTATGTTTAAGAAATTCTTTAATATGTGAAATTCTGAAATGAAACGATATTGAGAGTTTTGTACTATGCTGATAGTTTCCTTATCAATGGCGACTCAAGACGTAGTGCCACTGTGACATGTCACTACCTCTAATCATATATAAATAAATTAAAAATAAATGCAGTGAAAGAAAAATAAATATTTATTAATGCGGCATTCTCTACTCTACAGTTAGGGAAAGTATTGAACTCCATCTGTTGGCCACATCAGTGAACTGTTTCGCTGTCGTGGAGACAATTCTTGGATGGCACAGATCGCGCATGCGCATCTAGCGTTTTCTGTGGAAATATTCAAGGTCGGGGGTTCGCTTTGTTAATGGAGAATGGAGACAATTTCGTTCTGTCACACGCTGCAGCTCGATAAAGTTAGTAATACTGCCGGCAGAGTGCAGCAGCTGCATTTTTGTAGCATTCAACTAAATTTCCACTGGAACAGTGCTTCAGCCTGTTCGGTGATTACTGGTGGTCCGCGAACATAGTTCAGGAGTTCCACAGGCATAATATCATAAATTCTGGTACCATATTCGTACTGTATAAGGCTGTATGCTAACATTTAAAAGCCTTGAATATTTTCAATGACCCGGCAAAATGTGACATTTCCAGGATGAGATAGAACAACACGGTTTCTACAACAGTCTATTCACTCCATGTGGCGTCTAGAGATTAAGTAAATGACGTTTTACTATGGGTTTTAAGTGGGTATGATGAAACGCGGTAGTTGATAAGATTGGTAATGCGAGAGGTGAACTAAATAAAAATAAAAGTCATACGGTGTAGCCAATAGCGTCTTTTATTTTGAATTGTATAATGAAAACACAGCCATTACCTGTTGCAAATATTCAATGAATTTATGACCGGTTTCGACCGCCTTAAGGAGGTCTTCTTCAGAAACTGTAGATATTATACATGTATTAGTGCATCTGATATTAAACTTCAGATGCACTAATAATGTATAATATCTACAGGTTTCTGAAGAAGACCCCCTTAAGGCGGGTCGAACCGGTTCAATAAATTCATTGAATATTTGCAACAGGTGTTGGCTGTGTTTTCATTATACAATTGAAGAAATACCGTTGCTGTTGATGCTGCCATGTTCAAGATTTTGGTCTTTTATTTGGTTTATGTATGTAGGCCGGTGGCTATAGTGTAGCGCCCATCCTGTAGTAACATTATTATTTATCTGGTTATTAACATTATTATTTAACTTGTTTGGTCTGATTAACATGTAATTAGCTTTTAATAGTTCACATCCAGTTTTATATTTGCGTTTTCATAGGATTCAAAACGTGGTTTTAGATTTATTATGTTATAATGGTACATTTTAATAACAACAAAATAAAATTAGGCCCAGAGGTGGAAGACATTAAAAAAGATAGAGGAAAAATTGCAGACTTGACTGGCGACGGAGGAAGGAAATACAGAAGAGGAAAAGAAGTTGCGTAATCGTTGTCCATAGTCTACTGAAACGAAAAGGAGAAAAATAAAAAAAAAATAGACATGTGTGAGTTAGTGGCCTACAGCATTATTTTTGAAAATTTACTGGTCCTCGGGTTGAAAAAGGTTTGGATACGCTGCCCTAAAAGCTTTGTCAATGCGAGCAGGCAATATTGTTTTTTTCTTAGATTCTCTGAAGGAGAATTACATAAGTTTATGAATGCACGTAACAGGAAACTATTCTCAAGAGAAATGTGTTCCACTGCCGTCGTGGTCATCGAAGGCAGTGCCGGATAAGAAAGTATGGGGTCCTAGGCACTCTAAAAAATTTTGATTCCCTCTGTTTTTTAAATTAATTATATGTATTTTATAAGTTCAAGGAAAAGGTTTTGTAGATGACTAATAGAATTTATCATATTTTTATTCAAGTAACAAACGAATTTTACAATTTATCATATTTGAAAATTACTTTTATTTATCGTACACTACCATGAAACAAAAAAATTAATTTCCATGCTTTTCATATTATTTTGATTGATTTATTCTGGATGATTTTATTTTTTATTGTTTTTATTTAGTGAAAAAAGTGAACTTTCAAGGAGCCTTCAAATGTCAGGGGCTCCAGGCTACTGCCTAGTCGTGCCTAGTCCTACCTTTTGGGTAATCCAACACTGCTTGTAGATCAACTTGTCGTTTTTTGGCTAATCACTAAATGTTTACCGTTTGGTCAATTTTAAAACATTTATCATTGATTAATTTCAAAGTCATTTAATTAATCCGGCAGTAATTACAGGTAATGAGACTTTAACACGTTACAAATCTTATATAGCGAGATTCTTACTCTGAGCTGTTTTTCACCTTTCACTTCAATGATGATCAGTAAGCCGCGGAAACATTCAGTGGCGGATCCAGGGAAGGAGAGGGCTAGGGGGCTTAGGCGCCTCCCACCCCCAAAAGCACCAAGGTCACCCCCGACGACATGGATTTTGGAATCCACCTTTTTTTTTTTGCTGTTCTTATAAGGGCGGCATTCTGGAGTAATGAGCCCCCAAACCAAATCCTAGACCCCCCCCCCCCTCCCCCCCCACACACAATCAAACCAAAATCCTGGATCCGCCACTAGAAACATTTTGTTGTTTCCCCTACTTGAGCAAATCACTTCGGCCGCCACTGTTCTTCATCGTATATACTTAAAACGAGAAACGGAAGTGAATTATTGTCTTAATAATAAATGGACCGAGAGTGGTGGTGTAACGGCTAGCGTTCTGGCCTACCATTCGGGAGGACGGCGGTTCGATTCCCCGTCCGGGCATCCAGATTTGGGTTTTCCATGGTTTGCCAAATCATTCCATGCCAATGCCGGGATGCTTCCTTCAAAAGGCCATGGCCGAATTCCTCCCCATTCCTTGCCCCCCCCCTCCTTTCCCGTCTCTTGAGACCTCGCTGTTAGGGAGACGTAAAGCAGATAAATAATAATAAATGACTACTGTATCTGGTCCTTCGAGTATATCCAAGTGGAATGACATATGCATGCAATTAATTCACTGATAAATTAGTAAAGAAGTATTGGATAGATAGGAAAAAGGTGAGGAGTAACTCTTATACTAGTTCTTGAATCTCTTCGTTTTCTTCTGAATATTGGTAGTGTGTAAACATTTTAACGCGTTTTTGCACGTGATTTGTTTCTACCACTCCTCGAAACAGCTACTACTCTGGAAGATAGGCATATTTCGGTATTAGTTTCTACGCTGCGCGCAGGAAGCATTCCTGTCTTATTCATAAAGGTTATCGCGTTATTTGTATGTACACTAACTAAAGCATAAATTACCTGATTAAAATGCAACATACATCTGTCATAGTTTATTCGATTTTAACAATCCATCGCTAGAAATATGATGCGAATGTTGCCATATAATACCTAGTAATTTAACTGTCTCTGTATAGATGAGATTATGAGAAAAATGTAAAATCAAATCACTACTTTTTCCATTGCTTGCTTACATTTCATGATAATAACTATTAGAACTTATTGGTATGAACAGTATACATGGTATTAATCTGTATAAAATATATTCTACTTCCTATCTGATGGCATAAGCAGACAAACGCCTGTATCATAAGTAAGTGAGATTATAATCTGTAAAACAATACTATAAAATACTCAATGACATAAAACAATTAAGAAGTTTCACTGAAGTCCGTTCATTGGTTTTTACAAGATGTGGGCACAGCAGAAATAAGATGTAATAAATTTATTGTTCTAGCTTGTTTATCATTGGGAACTATATTACTGAGCAGGATAATAACTATTCTTTATCTTAACCGACATTTGGTAGCATATTGTGTAGTTTAGTTGAAATAATTCGGCAAGCTGTTGCTTAATGTATGCAGGCGGATAAAAATTTCAAACTTTACGAGTTTTGTATCTTTATTATAAGAATGTTATTAATCTCAGTAAAAAGTATCTTAATCGTTAAACTGTGATTTAAGTTTTTGTTACATACAATTTCGTTAAAACTTGTTTTTTAGATTCTTCCTGATGGGCGCACAGACTACTGAAAATTAAAATTTTTAATGATTTGGAGTCTCTGTCTTAAAAATTGTAATTATACTTTTTGAAATAAACTTAATATTCAGACACATCGTTTCTACAATTTTATAACATGTAGTGCTTCAAAAAAGTGTTAAATCAGTTCTCTGCTTTATCAAAGAACAACAAATAATTGTTTATCTTTAAACTATCGTCGAGTTTCTTAAGCGACACAAGTTTGTATTCGCAATTTGATGACTGTGATATTATTTATTTTATTTATTAATTTATCAATCTTGTTTCATGGATCCCTGTTGAGGAAGCACCTCTGGGATGTGAAACGTGTCATTTAGTTTTAATACTAATTTCTAACAGAGAAGTTTGTCAACAATTATATTTTTCTTTAGTGTTGCGCACATACCTATAGTTAAGCGAAGGGTTCGCTATATTATTTGTGACAGATGTATGATGAATTGTTCAACACAATTATTCTAACTCTTGAACATCATTAATAGCCCTATTACTGTGTCATTCCGAAACCGAAGTACATTTTAGTAATCAGAGACAGGCGTTAGTTGTCGCTAAGCCGTGAAGTGATACAAAGATAATGACTACAGTCGATCCATCTTTGATAAAAATAGAAATAGCATGTTCTTGGCTGAAGTATATATTGAAGAAAACTGTACTAATTTTGTTGCACTAATACATCTACAATAGATACTATTCATACTACAAGAATTGATTTTTACAATGCTAGTACTATATCGAAATGATGGTGCCGTAGTTCAATATTTCCGAAATGCATACCGGTATAATCTTGTATAACTATTACTCCTGATAACTCCGTTTACCATCCTGCCTTAGATGTGTGCGGAGCACTGAATCTCGCACTCTGAAGAGATTCTTGTATCTTCATATAACAACGGAGTTTGTTCTAAACTCGTTCTCGAGTTGTTCGGGAAGTGTAATGTATGAAGTTTTTCTCTTCTCATGCAGTAGTCTTAAGGATCGTATGGTGTCCGTGATTACTGTTGGATCCTCATTACCCGCGCTCACTCTGGCGGATGCGTTGCCGCTGTCACCGACAGAGTCCGCCACCACTGCTTGTCAAGGCGGCGAGGCCTCATTACCATACACACACACACGTCACTCGCTCGGCTGTAGCTTCAAATGCAGAGATATCAGTAGTATGACACGTCACGAAATGTGTCACGAAGTAAAACTAATGTCATCTTACTGACAGAAATCATCGCTCGAAATTAGTCCTAAGCACTGCACAAAATTATCCGCCGGAAAGAAATATTTTAGAAGATGGAAAAACATTATGCTTTTATTATGCGTTTAGTACTTTAACATCAGAGAATAATTTTGTGTGTATGATGGTTTTCTGTCATCGAAAAATCGACAAACTGGAAGAGTTTCTAGTTGGGCTTGCGGATCTGGAGAGCATTAGAGACGGGCTTTAAGGAACAAGTTGAAATTCGTCCTTGATTTCGGGAAACAATTGATAATCGAAATCGGGTTAATTGCATCGACGTTCGAACATACATCATTCAGACTGCCATACTATAATGAGTACAGGGTATGAAGAATTGGAGTTTTTTATGCTGATTTTTCAAAGATAGAGCTATGATTCCATGAATAGTGTTATTCTTCCCATTTTATTTAGAAAAAGAGTATGTTACTAACTTTGCTGCCTCTAAACAAAGGATTCGAGTTCAACACCAAATAACAAAAATTACCTTGGTGGCACAAGCACATCAGCAAACTGACGAGATCTCTCTATACATCCATATTTGTCTTCCTTTGTCGACCTAAAGTTCCCTTATCATTATTTCCGTTTCAGCTGTCATATTCACTTTGAATATCCATGTTAACATTATTTATTCATCTGTCATCTGGTATTCTTTCTGCACGTTCTCCTAACATTTTCGGCTTTTCCTTCTGTCTTGTATGTAGGTTTTACCGGCCGTTTGCTTTAGCTCATCTATCGAGCTATACTACACAATAATATTTAACTACAGGTTAGTAAAACTGGAGAGATTAGTGATATATTAAACATGAATTGGTAATAATTACAAAAGAACAAAGGATCAAGAAACTAGACAATTGAAACAGTAGATAAATGTTTTCTAACAAAGTCTAATGTATGAGGTAGAAATCATAACGGAATTAAGTAATAAGATGAAAGATAAGAAAAGTGAAATTAACAAATAGGACAATTAAACAACTGTAGAAAAAAATAATGGCAGAGTGATGCTAAGTTGACTACGTTAGGAGCAGAAACCTCAGAACTGGCGGATGATTTGAGAGGCATATCGCATTAAACGAAAGCCAGTAGTAGAACGTTTGTAGCAAAAGTAAGTAATTAATTCTAAAAGATAGTCGACTAGAGAGTAAATGAAGAAAATAGCTGCAGCCATTTCCAGATGATTGATGCGAAAGAAATACAAAAAGTGAAACAGAACGCTTCAGCGTTAGCTTAAACAAAAGGGAAGAAAGTAAATGCTGCAGTTTTTAAACATACTTAGACTTTAATTCTGTATATGAAATGATCTTTGTGGGAAAAAATGTTACCCCCATTACTTTATTGAGTCTTTATGTAAACTACCATCATTAAACAAGTTAGATTATTAATACGGTAAACTGAATGTGTGACAGAAAATTTAATAAGAACCAAACACAGGTAATAATTTAAAACTGTCATTACTTCATGCAATGAGACGAAATTTCTTATCGGGAAGCCAAAACGGGATTATGGGATTGTGAAGTTATTAGTGCAGATTGTAAGTTACCTTAAATAATTAATCGCCAACCTAAAGAAATCAAAAGGTAATTGATACAAAATGGATTATAGGAACAAAAGACTATATTAAAACACTTTGAAAGCAAAATAGTTTATTGTGAATACATTTACTTTACATATTTACAAAAAATTAGAAACGAAACGAATGTATAAGGGATACAGAAAAGACCAACACCCACATTTCTGGAAGCTTCTTTGTTCACACAATAATTGCAGTCTCACACATTTGGCACTAGATAATCATAGTTCAAACATTCTCACAGAAATCGAGATTTTTTCCAAACTGCTGAAAAAAATCAGTACGACATACTATCAAAATTTTAATTTTTTTGTCAAATCGAAGTAAATGTAACTGAATTATTTAATTTTCTGAAAAGTTCTTCTTCTTTCTCTAACTACTTAAAACAAACAGTTTATAACACGTTTGTTCAGTTTGCCTAATGATTTATAATTTTAGATCAATTGACTCTTTTGTAACCACTGAAACCATACCATTCCTTGTTCAACTGTAGTAAATCGTCTTTTCTTCGAAATCCGCGTGGAAATAAAATATTGAAGGGAAAATTTAATAATTAATATTTATACATTACTTTCTTTAACAGGAACTATGTTTGGTGTTAAAAAAAGATATAACGCTAATAATCCCAGTTGTCTTAAGAAATTATTTGGACGGTTCATAAATTTATTGTAGTAAGGATTCCTGCAGGTTCATCCTGCATTTTTGGTTAAAGCGCAAATAAATAGCTGTAACAATGGTTATTAATTAGAAACGCCATACGAGCAGCCGAAAATATCTCGTGTTGCCTTCAGTGTAGTAAACAATTTAGGTGCGATTACACATAAACTGTTTATTCTTTTAGACTTTTAAAGTTTTGTTAAAGTTTGCCGCACGGACTTCTCTCCGATGGATAATTAGAAGTAAAATCGAAAAGAGTAGCTCGAGAAAGAAGAAAATGTATCCGAAGTTTGGCAAATACTTATGACCTGTTCATTAAGGTGAAAGACCCCATAAAACAATTTGGTCCAATAGAGTTTAATAAAGTGAAATGAAGTGTCCAAAACAAAGTCATCATCGTCGGATGTCAATACGAAAACATAAAGCAAATTGTACTTCGAAAAATTGAACACATGGACCAAACTTTGAGTAGATAACCTGGCCTTAAGCAAGGATATAACAAACTGGAGTTAATTTATTGAAAATAAAATTTACAAAGTACTTTTCTTTCTTGAAGCCTAAGTTGACAATGCTTCCGATATATCGGCCATGCAAACACAATAAAATAAAGATATATACATGGTCTAGTTCAATAACATCAGAAATAGTTCCTGAGATGGAATAATTTCAGCACGTATGTAATTTAACAAGACATCCAAACTTGCTCCGAATTGAATTTCTTGCGCAATGATGTAAGAAATGGCTGTTTAAATTTGTAGGGAGACTAAAGCAGAAATTCCTTCACAGGCCTCTACACTATTATATTCACAGTTTACCTCGTTTCTATGTAAGATCATTTTATACACAAGTACGTATGAATTCATCTTTTTTCCTCATCAAAGAAACAACAGCCGCTTCTTCTTTGAGAAGTTTGTAACACAGGAAGATAGTAACACTTCTGTTAGATACGTGTCGACCACTATGTCCTGTAACGAAGGGAAACAACTTGTTGCAACGGTGGGAATCAGCTGTGAGCAAGCAGCACCACGGCAGCCACGAGTGCGGACGCCACGAGCTGCGCCTGACAGTGCCGCTGCCTGCTTGACAGAGTCGCGCCAGCGCCCGAGCTCCACGTCTCGTGATGCACTGCTGCCTGCGTCTCCCCTGCAACAACAGCACAAGGAACAGCGCGATCAACTACCATGTTTTCTCTCATTAATTTCTACTATCTGAGTGCACATAAGTCATTGTAACCATGTTATCTCTTCCTAACTTATGGCAACACTTGAAATCAAGTACACACATATATCTTTATGTTTGTTCTTCATACAAATCCACAGTTTTTATCCGATCTCGATGAAACTTTGCACACTTATCCTTTGAAACAAGGAGAAAAATACTGTGTACATTTGGCTGAAAAATTATCTGTATAAATAATACATGTTGTCTTATAATTTCGAAAAATTACTGAACGGCGATAGACAGACGCTTTGGATATGGAGGTCTCTGTACTGTTTTTCCGTGTAGTGGTCAGTTATTTCAGTGATTAAAGCGCTTGCTTGCTGATGTTTGGTTTGTGGTCTCCGGTTCAAATCTCCGTTGAGGCTAAGATTTTTAAAAATTGTTTTCGATCGTAAGAGTCACGCCTGGGCCGTCGGTTATTCGGATCGAATGTTAAACTGTAGATATCACAAAGTTAGGAGTGCAATGCGAGGCAAATCGTAGGTAGTCTTGCAATGCTGTAGGTGTACACTTTTTTACGTTATATTGATCCCTCAGGGGTGATTCGCAGTAAGAGTGTGATCTGCAGTAATAATACTATAAATGCGGAAGTAAGTCTCTGTCTTTTGTTACGTTTTGTCAACTAAATGGTACATTATTTTCGGTATGATTAACAGTTGTAGTCACGAAATTTTTAGAACTTATCAGATGGTAATATAGAGACGGATGTGTGTGTTAGTCTGTAATGTTACGTCGCTTGCTCAAGCTATGATTCTCGCGCATTATGTTAGTGTATAATTTGTTAATAAATTTCGTTTAGAGAAAAAACGTATTATTTAGTATAGATGTAGATTTTCTCTGTCCTTTTACTTTGTGTCTGCTTAAATGTTTATGGCACCAGTTTATTTTGCCTACTTTTTTGACATGCCTTGCGGGCGTAACTGCCCTAAGTTGTAGCTCTAGCAGAGCACGAGCAGCTAAAGTTATTAGAACCCAAGTATCGGATGCTCATGCTGAAGAAAGAAGAAAAGTCCAAGCTGGAATAAAGTTGCTCTTAGTTAACTCGCCCCCTCCCCCCCCCCCACATCCCTTCACATCATTCGTTTGTTTTCCTGTTTTTAAATATGTTGAAAATTGATTATCTTCAAGAGACAGGTTCGATGGCAGAATGATATAGTGATGGCTTTCCGGTCATATTATGCTGACTCGGTGTTGTTTGGGACCAATCCTTCGCTACCAACAACTTTCTATATTCAATTCTGACAAAGAGATTCTGAATCCACGCTTACAAAGTCGTGGGTATCAGCTAGTATTTTATGTATATTCAAAATATTCATTTTGCAATATTACATTTGCTTCGTGACAAGTTCAAAGATTCAGGATTAAATATAATATGAAGTAGAATAAGAACTGTTTTAAATGATGCCGAGAAGTGAGTGAAAGCCTAGTTCAACATTTGTGAAGTACTGCAACCATGAAAGACTGTAAAATGAATAATATTGTTTGTTGACATAGCTGATGCTTCACAATCAGTAGTGTTTAATTATTTCTTCCTTGAAATATTTATTTCGCTTTTTGTGGAACTAATTATTCAATATATCTAAGAAACTTACAAAAAAAAATGACGTGAAATTTTATGATAAATTATGTCTTTTTTACATGTTATCTGGTTATTACATACCATGAAAATAGGTTAAACAAGGGCCAAGTGCAAAATTCTGTTACTCGCAGTTAAATAACGTAAAAACTGCATTTATTTTTTCTTCGTAGTTCCTGTCCAGTGTATTGCAATTATTATTATTATTCTCGTGTCAAAAACATCACAATACGCAGTTAAATACATTTTGTAAATCAACAACTTTAAACACACTTGGCCCAGTACTTCGCAACCTCAATCGCATTGTGTGTTGCTTGAAACAGGTCTTCGTTGTTGCAGGATGATGGGCACATAGGGCACTCGAGCATATGGTTCATAGTTTGGTCTTCTCCGCATTCGCATTTAATACTGGTCGTATCAGTATAACCCCATCTCATTAGGTTTTCCTTGGACCTGCCCACTCCTGTTCGCAATCGATTTAAAGACCGCCAGACGTTCCAGTCTTCTTCATGACCAGGTGGCAAGCGCTCTGCAACTGTCAGTGGTCCCGAGATGTTGGGAACCCTCATTTTCCATAACTGTACTCTTGCCTTTTCAGGTGACCCAATTAGTTCCCGTGATGTTCTGAAGAAGCTTTCCGTGGATTTGAGTCTCTGGGCTGGTGGTATATGGCCGTGCAGTGGATGAGCGCTTTCCCGTTCTACTTTGGTCCTCTCCTTGTTCGCAGCCACTTCTCTCCGGATACTGGGTGGTGCAATTAATCTAACGTACCTTCAGGCAGTCATGGAAATTACTCGTCAAAGGCTATTAACATCAATTTATTTTTCTCAAAATGGTTTCCGGTCATAAATTTGATTAGATTTGGAAAAGGGTGGTAGTAATCATAGTTAGACAAGACTGGCGCATAGGGTGGATGATGCCACAAGTTTTTATAATTTAGTTGAGGACTCAAAATTTCAGTTAGAGATTTCCACACTCGATTAATAGCCATACATTTCCATTGAACATCGTTCACAACTTAATATACACTACCTTGATACTTGAGTGACGAACTAATGATTCTCCGCATATATCAATATCTCAAAATGCGTAAGAAGTTTCTGGCTCCTACCACTCTCTGCTTTTGTTCTCAGTTGGTGAGTTTTAGCAAGAGAAGTCACACAGAATTTGTATGCCTAGTTTGGCTGAAAAAAAAGCATGCCTCTTTCAACAGAAAGTAATAATAACTTATCAGCTACTTTAAAGACCCGTTCAAACAGAGCGCGGACTGTTCGCGCGGGCACAACGCGGCGCGCGGTCTGATAGCAGTCCACCGAAGTTATAGTGGACGAACAGAGCGCGGGCAGCTGAAGGACGGACCAGTGTTGAAGCAATCGTGGACGAAGGAAGAAGTAATTAATTTTTTAAAATTGTTTCTGTTCCCTCCTTGTTAACATGTCGAGTAGTTCATCCGACGAAGAAGAATTGCTCCTTCTGTTCGCTTTAAATAGTTCAAGGCTAAAAAGTCAGTATATACTTCACAAAACTATCCTGCAATTTGAACCTGCTTCAGAGACGTCCATTCCTCAATTATTTGTAGGCGATTAAGGATTCAAACTTATATAATGCGCCCCTTTGCAAAATCTACAATTGTAAACGATGAAACGAAAAAAAAAAAAAAATCAAGAAACCTCTTTGTAAGGCAGGATATGTAGTAGAAAATACCTTTGGAATTTTTGCTCAGACGTGACCTATATATTTTCGGCCTATAGAGTTGGATGTAGATTGCACAGTCCATGTTGTCAAAGCTACATGTTGCCTTCACAATTTGGTTAGAAGTTACACACAACAGTTCAGACCAGGTGACACAATAATAACAAATCAACATGCCAATGCTTTCTCAACAGCAAGTCGATTGAGAGAAAGATCAACTGATGCTGCCTATGCAGTACGCAAACATTTTCTAAATTACATTTTAATTTTATGATAATTATACTAATATATTATTGTATTTATGGGTTATGAAAAATAACAGATCCTGTATAAAATAAATAAATATATACATGAGCTTTTTGGCTATTTTATTCCACGTTTATGCTTTCTCGGCATGTTGTACGTGTAATGCCGAGAATCTTGTAACGCACTGAATGAGACTTTCTGACTCGTCCGCCATTGTCGGCCTCGGACTCTGTGGAATCCACAACCATGGAGCAAAGAAAAGAGAGGAGACCACGTAAGGGACCTTCTCCATACAACGACGTGACGCCGAGTGGAGAGCGGTGGGGTAGGGGTCGCCATATTGGTAGGGTCAAGAAACACAAGGAATGTATACAAAACGGAAGAATTTCTTCGTTTTTAATCATCGCATTACTAAAAATGAAGTCTTATGGAGTCACATTTATAAATACCCTAATTGATAACCTACAAACATTGGAATTTAAGAAAAACAGACCAATGTTTTGAACTCTCGAGATGGCGGCTCCGGAGACAGGCTGCTTCACAGTTTAAGTGACACCTGGTCTCCCCATGGAGGAAGGAAATATATGGAGACGACGCAAGAGACCTTCACCACGCATTGAAGTGAAGCAGGGCGGAGGAGGAGTGGGGGGGGCATGGCCGGAGTGGAGGGGGCATGGCCGCTTCCATACAGACACGGGGAATATGTACAAAAACCTCAAGGGGACTCTAGGATAAAGGTGACGCCGATATCTGGTGATGGATTATTATGTAACTCGATATGACAAATAAAAAATGAAGAATAAATTTTTTTAATATTCTGCTTAGTTTTCGAGATATTCTGTCCCAAATGTGAAATGGTTTTGGTTGAAATTCAGAAGAAAAAATTGGTTAAAGTCAAATTTGACGATGGATTCTTATTTAAAAAGACGAGACAAATGAAAAATAAATAATAAAAATTTTTGATATCTCACCTAGTTCTAGAGATATACTGTATCAAAAGTGAGGTTTCTTGAGTTGAAATGGAGAAGAAAAATTTCCCAAAAGTCAAATTTAATGATCGATTCTTATGTAACACGACGAGACAAATCGAAAATAAAGAATAAAATTTTTCGATATCTTGCTTAGTTTTCGGGATATACTGGGAACATCACAATGTTTGGAAGCGCAATACCGCTGCTGCCGCCATGCGGGAGAGTTTAGTGCCTGCTTCACCGATTTAACGTCACTTCTCCTCCATATATTTCCTTCCTCCATGGGTCTCCCCTCTATTCCTACCTCCATGTCCACTACCTGCCGCCCGTCCGCCGCGGACTAGGCTTCCGCCGCGCGGTAGGCCGCACTCTGTTTGACTAGGCTGATGCAATACTATGTACCACAGAGTCCGCGCGGACTGCCCGCGCGGGCTGCCCTTGCTCTGCTTGACCTGGCCTATAAAGTTGCTGTAGGGAAGTTGGGCGCTAGTTTACTTATAGTACAAAACGTTTCCTCCTATACATTTGAGCTTGGCGATCTCACTTAGTTTCAAGAAGCTGCGTAAGCGTCTCAGTGATATTACCGTTGAGGACGTGCAGGTGGAGTCTTGCCTCGGAGTCGTGTCCGAGCGAACAGGTGTATTCCCCGGAGTGACTCTTGTCGGCGAACGGCATCCGCAGGCGACTCAGGACGTCTCCCTCCCTGCAACATGGTACGAGACAGCGTCTGGTCACCACAGTACTTAGACTGGTAATTCATGAAGCTACACGGATTTACAGGGCGCGAATTGCCGATGAGTAGTTGAAAACGCGCTGTTGAATACGAAGCGCTGAATGCTTAAAAGTGCGAAAGCACTTGGCCACAGAAAGAAAGAAGTCATTTTTCGATTTCATACTTGACTGCTATATGAGGTTAATAGTAATTGAAAAATATACCTATCTGCCAAATTTAAAAAAGAAAGAATTATCACATATATTTGGTGTTGATCTGATTTTTAGACGGAAATTACGAAGTGTCTAGTCCATCCGGCTTGACACCCGAGGGGATTTTATTGAATCTAGTATTCATCAGCACTTAGTCAGATAGCTTTAATTTACTCGTCGACTCATTAAATAATGTTCTAGGAAGAACCACAGTTTGAACTACATAAGGCAGATTTTTCGATGCTTAATGACTGTTTAATTGTCAGTATAAATATTAAATAAATTCTTACTTCAAATAGAACCCTTCCTACCTGGACGAAGAGATAAGCATATTGCAACCAATATTTTAACTGATACATATGTTTCAAATGCTTGTTCAAATATGTGTTGTTTTTTTTTTCCAAAAAGTGAAATTTGAACATATAATTATTTCCACACATTGCACCGGAAAATGACGTGAGGAACTATTTAAATACATTTACATTGAATAGATTCTTTAAAAGACGTTGCATAACGGAAATGTACAGGTATTTAAGTATTGTATTTAAGCAATAGCTGAAATTCTTCAATGAAATGTTGGTAATGGGATGGTCCATGACGACCAACACTACTCACGGAACGTCTGTGGGTATGGCTCCCACTGGCAGCGGCCGCCCGTCCTTGGTCCAGGACACCTTTCTAGAGGGCAGCTGGAGGTGTCCCTGGAGACGACAGGCCAACTCCACGCTGGAGCCAGTCTGGTAGTAGCGCTCACGGGAAGCACGTCCAGACTCGTCCACAATCTCCAAGTCTGGAGCTGTGGGCACGGAGACAATAGATCGAGTACACTGTGAGCTTGTGAATAACTTAAATGTCTTTAGTAGTTTAATACTACTCCATTACTGTTCCCTTTGTCAACATTAATACACCAATAAAGAATATCCCTACAATTTAAGAATGCACTAATGTACTTGTCGTACTTGTACTATTTTACAGCTGTGTTCCCAAGTATCTTAACAGGCTATAAAACCAAATTTGTGAATAACGGTATGTAAAAATGGAATTAAATCGTTTTAGTTATGAAAAAGAATCTAAATTATGTACTCATTTTTCTGGATTTCGATATAAACGCCTTCTAAACGTTTCTCACGCTGTTTATATTTGATGTGACATTTTAGTTGACTGCCTGGTATACTACGAAACATATTTTAGGGAATAGAGAGGTAGGGACAGTTTTGTTGTGTGTGTGTGAAACGTTTGTTCTGTTTATTTGTTCCTATTGGAAACGTGTAGTTCCTGTCGGAAGCTAAGAAGGTCAGGGAACTTTTCTAGACAGCAAAAAACGCCAACAAAATTTGAACCTTTTTCAGTTAATTTCAGTTATTTGAAATGTTTATTGATCTTTATTGTTAGTAATCAACCACTGGCAGTAACTTCGTCAAAGAAGATCTTGATCTTTTCTTTCCGAGTATATTTTTTTCCTTTCATTACATCTACCCCTATTGACTTTATAACAGATGCTGTGATAAACTGCAAATTTAATCTCAACAATCATCCACATCGTTTTAAATTTCCTTTGAGCATCGTTAAATTCTTATTGGTCTAACTGGTCAGCTTGGATACAATACAGCCACCTGTTATTTTTTTTTTTTAATGAAATCTCCTTAACAATTGAGCTAATACAGCCAATAAGTATCACATCGAGAGAATAAGGTATTATGTTTGCTACATGCTGACTGCCCCATATTTACAGAAAGAAATGATGGATGGCGTTGGGGTAGCGTCATATTTCTTAGTTACTGTTTCGGTTGTATATTATTTGTATGTTCCATCCCAGTTAAGATAACGTAACAAGATATATCTTAGATTGTAGGCCAGACTGTAAGTTTTAAAACTTTTAAAACTCTGTCAATAACGGTTCAGCAGTTTTTGAAGCATGTCTGATTGTATAAAACAATATTATGTTCAGAAGAGATTTTTATTTTCTGCTCAGGTGCAAGGAGACGAAGTGTGACTATGCATATCACATGTAAGTTACATAGCGTGGGATGCTCCACTACTTGTGCCTGCCTGTTTGCTGGTGAGGGGATGAGGAGGTTCCGTGCAGCCTTCAGAAGGTTCTTGCAGAGGACGCAGACTTACCGTGATCGTTGCACACCGACATTAAGTTTAAATCCCGACCAAATCGGTTATGAAGTTTTGAAGTCATGCTTTATCATAAATAAACAACATTTTGTGGCGAGAGCGATTGCAATTTCCTTTTCCAGCGTCCAGTGATGTAGTGTCATAAGATGTAGCAGAGTAAGACCCTAAATTTTCAAACTGCAAAAATCCCATCAAAATTTATTCAACAGTTTTTGCCATTGCCGCAACATATACACAAACACACTGTTAGTGGTTTAACCAAGCTTGGATAAGTGAAAAGCGAGTGGGTGCACATGGTGATAAAATATAAAGGGTATTGCGAGGGACATATAGCTTGTAAAATATCTCGACACAAGTAAACGAGCCTTTTCCGCAAAAGAACACAGAGGCCTTAGCAGCAACCTGTGAATGGTATCGTCCCGTTCAACGGTTACAAGTGACGCTTTTAAGATATAGTTGAATGAAGAGCAATAAAAGTGTTCCTCGGCCCTGGGAATTACAGGTAAGAAGCTTGAAAAGCCAAGTGTTAAGATAGAAAAATTTGCTATTCCGCGAAGCTGTGTTAGAGGTCCTCCTAAGAATGAAAATAAACGTGTGACTGAGGACTTGAAAAGCCAGCCTGGATTGCTTTGTTCACCTGGCCTACTGTTGTTTGACCTTCGTTGGTCGTTCAATCCCTTCTTAGTAATACCGAAAACACGTAGGGGCGTTATCCGTGGAGAAGGAGATTCGTGGACTCTGCCATCTGTTTTCTCTTCGCTCACGCAGAGTACGATCAGCCAGAGCAGCTACGATCAGCCAGCTGTAGCTGGTACCGGTAACAGCCTTCGCATAAGCAGGGCTTTATTTGGTTACGGCTTTACGCCTCGTCGACGTCGAGGTTATTAGAGGTGTGAAAGGACTGCGGGCAAGCAACAGACAGTAATTCGGCCATGACCTTTTAAAAGAAGCATCCCGGTATTCGCAGTGATTTGTGGAAACCATGGAAAATCCAAATCTGGATGCCCGGACGGGGACTCGAATCCACGTCCTCCCAAATGTGAGGCCAGAGTGTTAACCGCTCACCCACCATGTTCGGTATAAGCTGGTCGCAACATAGCGGTGACAACGAGTCCTTCCGGGATAGACAAGACATCAACTGTCTATCCCAGCTGACAAGGGCTAGCCGATAATCTGCGCCAATAAATCTTTGTTTATTAAAAACGTTAGGACCTTCACACTCCATTTGATTGGCAATGATGCTAGAAGTGACATCTCTTATTCTAACGAAATTTTGATCATTGTTTATCGAAGAATTAATTTTTGTTGTTCAATGTCAATAATCATGATTTGATTTATTAAAGTTATAGTAAATAGAGCCTTGAGCTATTTTTTGTGAATTAAATTAAATGATCTTCATCTCGTGTTCATCCCGGAACAATTATCCTCGTAGATCAGTTTTTAAGAAGGAATTCAACAATAAATATTAATTACTTGCACAAAATAAAAATCCCTCACCGTTTCAGTACAACATTATAAATATCTAATACAGTGTTCCGGGATGTATACAGCTTTGGAAGACACTACTCACAGTGTTTATTCTCCAACTGTGATTCTAATTATTTTCTCTTATGACTGCGGATTTCTGAACATGATCCGAGATATTAAATTAAATATTAACTGTATCTCCAACAGACTGGGAAGCAGAACTAATCTTCATAAATTAAATGTCATTCTCACAATTTATTGTCAACCGATAGCTTGAAACGGAATTTTCTGCCTCAAAAATATGTACTTAACGTCTGGTACTTGGCGTTTACTTCAGAAATTATTTGGATATCATGCCGCTAGCCGCAGTAAGTAATAGTATTCTCACCACTTGCAATAAATGAAAGCAGCATTTGTTCAGTTGAGATGTATCTCTCGCTGCCACCCGTTTATCGAAAATCAATGAGAGAATCGCGGCTGAACGGGCCGTGTGCTTGAGACGGGTGCCCTCGTAATGCTAACCCCACCGCTGCCGCCGGTATAAGCACTGGATATATGGGCTCTTGAGTATTTTATGGCCTATTTCGGGGGTACAAGACGTGCCAAGTAATAAACTGGGCTGTGTTTCAATTTCAGTTTCATATTAAACTGACTGCTGCGTACGTACTGAACGCTTACATTTCCGTTTCAAGCTATCGGTAGACAATAAATCGTTAGAATGGCATTTACTTTATGAAGATTATTTCTGCTTCCCACTCTGTTGGAGATATAGTTAATATTTAATTTAAAACTGAATTTAAATGCTGATAATCGTATACTTAAAACTTTTCCTAATATTTCCTAAAATTTTTTTACTAGTCTTGCGAAATTCAATTCATCGATATTATTAGCTGACGGTGCAAACAAAATGTGCGAAAATTTGAAATGAGTTATTAATTTCCTTTTCAAATCTCATTTAAAAAAAAACAAACACTCGATGTACTAAGATTATAATTAAGTGAAACAATGGACGCAATAAGTTACCATATGTGAGATTAATATATTGTTTACAAACTGAACCAGGAAGACCATTTATTTAATTACAGAAATCACATAAATTTCTTAGAATTTTTCTCTTGTGGTACCCGTAGTTGTTGTTCTTTTTGTTAATTATTGCCGTCATTCCAAAAGCAAAGCTACAAAGTAGTTAAAAAATCCCTGTAGACCATATCAACGTAAACACGTATTCACTCATCACGTAACATAGTTTTCAAAAGTATGTTAATTGCTGGTACTGTTTAAAACTAGGTTGCCTAAGGCTCAACGGTGACTAGTATTCAGTAGAGTGTTATTGAAAATCCATTCAAGGATAACTTACACAACGAATTTAAATTAGTCAGAGATTATTGAGCAAGGATTATTATAGGTTAGAATTTTTTTATAGAAGCTTTGTTAAGGGTTCAATAATTTATATTAAGCTAATGAGAGCAACTATGTCTTAAACGTGTGATTTAGAGAAGTTATATTACTCCAGGCGTAAATACATGTTTTTGAGGCAGAAAATTGCGCTTTCACTTCAGAAATTATGTTTAATGGGACCTACAATAAAATACTACTGGTCCGGTAATGAAGAGTCTTATTTACAATTAAGAATGAGCGAAGAGGTATCTTACGAGCTCGAAAGATCTTATGTAAAATGTTTTGAGTTAGTCCTTTTTTTTTATCGGGATTACGAGTACGTTCCAAAACCAGCAACAGAATGTAACTTGAAATATCTCACAATTAGATATGAACTGGTTTAATACGTTTGCGAATTTATTAATCTCCATTATTTGATTTCTCTGAACAATGAAAGCAATCTCTACATTTTCTAACACACTACTTTCTTTCACTTAAATAAATAAACTTCCAACTGTGTTAAAAATGTTGCGTTTATTATCAATAAAAGTTTACGCTTCTATGATGCCTCCCGGACACCCATAAATGTGGCAGGAAATTTTCCGCAAGTGAGGGCTATTGTCGATTTCGTGGTGCTGCAAAAGTCATTTTACTGCCATCGCAGTAGAGCTAGAAACTAAATTTAGCCATATACAGTTAAGTAATGTAGTAATGCACGACTTCAATTAAGTTAATGTCGATCTTCAGTCGAAGAGATCCAGTGAGATGAAGAAAATCTTGCGCATGAGAATCTACAGTGGCAGCAGTGAGAGGAATGCTTTTAAGCTGTCCGAGTCAAGTTACAGAGAGATATTGGAAGATATGTTTGATAGTAACGCAAATATACCGTGGGCTGATCGAGTCACGTGTTGTTCGATCCATAGAGTGGTGTAAGAACTGTAAATGTGGTGACATACTGTTACTGCAGGAAAATATCGTCGAGACATCTTTCATTGCCGAGACTGTTCTTTAAATCGACTTCAGACAGCAAAATTAACTCCAAGCAGGCACTTCAGATCTCAGGAAGAGCAGCCGGTTGTCAATTATTAACTGCACAAGAAAAAAGTCAGACAGTACACGAAAACAATGTTACCTGTACCGCGTAAACCACTGCGAGCTTCTATATTAAACATTACATATTCATACCCCAGTTTTTTTTTACTTTGTACTTGTAAGCTCTAAGAAAAAATACTCCCACCGTTTTTAAACTCAACGAAGGCTAAATCACTAAGAACAAAAGTAAAAGAATCTAATTTGCTTCTACCATATATCTCCATCACATTCCAAGATGTGATAATCATTTCCCTGTAATTTAGAGAATAGTGATTTAAAATAATAATAATAATAATGTGATAGAGGTTAAATAAATGGCTGTTAATAGAAACAAAGATTTCTATAAGATGCCTAAGGCAATCAATGTATCTTTCCCTTGAAATCTGGAGATTCAGTGTTATCATTTTTTTTTCCGTGGACGGAAAAGTAAAAGACATTATCTTTGTTGACCAGAGTATTTTTCGGAAGAATAGGTTCAGTTGTGCGAGGCAACAGCAGTCTGGGGAGTTGAGAGACACAATGGCTCCTGAGGAGGCAATCACAGAGCTGTCCCTGGAGCCGCGCGGCCGATGTTCTCTTCTCGGCCCCCTGGGACTCCAGGCAAACCCACCAGCAGGCGACCGCTGAATTCACTGTCGTCTGCTCTCCCTGGGCGCAAGCACTGTGCAACTGCACAGAGCCGCACTATCCACCGGCTGGCTCGCTACTCCCACCTAGCCGTCCATTAGCGAATGTTACGGGATTCTCTTAACACGAAATTAATAGTGACTTGTCATCATTCAAATTAAAATCAGGACTTTTTTCGATTTGCTTCGTTCTCTATTAAGCAAAGAACTTCGCGCAGATTTTTTTGTCAACCGGGTCGTTTATTTACTTCGGTATCCATGAATTGAGGAATTTATCATGTGCTAAGTGCGAAGTTTCCAATCTCCGTCTCATACTACACATTTCATAATAACAATTACACTTATCACACACAGAACATTGTTACACATGTCACAGACACATCATTACACTTCCTCCATTAGTTCGTAAGTACGACTTGCCTGTTAGCAGGTTTAAAATGCATGCAGGCGTAAAATCAAAATTCCTAATTTGACCATGCCACTTATAAGTAAAACTCATCTAGGCAGCAGGCCTTCCTGATGTCGGGAAAGGCTAGTGAGGAAGAAGAAGAAGAGATTCGAAGTTTATTAGTCACCAAGATTACGTTGTGGACTGAACCCATGCAATTTTACGTTTCCACTTTCGCGTAGTTGTCAGTGTTATATTTTTTTAATATATTTTTCGCCTCGTTGACTTAGACATCATTAGATGCGGGAAAGGGCTGAGGGCAAGGAACGGGAAGGAATTCGGCCATCGCCTTTTGAAGCAAGCATAGAAAACCATGGATGCCCGGATGGTGGTTCGAACCCGCGTGCTCCATTCACCCACTACGCTCGGTAAAATAAATACTGTGGATAACTTTTGTGATCAGTAATCTTGTATTCCAAAGCTGTGGAAATGGAATCGTTCTAAGGTTTGTTTTTATGGTAATAATTAAGAGATCTACTCAAATTATCCCTCTTTACTGGTATAGCTCCAATGTTGCCTGAGAATTAGTAGTTATTTATGATTACTTAAAACAAATTAAAAATGTTATCTTTTTACAGAGCAATATGTTTTATTATCATATGCTCTTTAATCAACCCGTGATTTTGTTAATGATTTTGTTTCAAAGAATGTCAAAACTGCTTGAATTCACCCTCTCTCCAACGCTTCGATGTACTCATTTTCTGGGTTATTATCGGATTATCAATTATCGATTGTGACTGGCAGCCATTTAAATGAAACAATACTGACTTTCATCTGAGCGAAGAGAGCCAAAAGAAATAGTTGCGAGTATTGAAATAGTGGAACATTGTCAAATAAGGAGAAATTACTGGTGGCATATAGCATCTAGCAGAATGTTTTCTAGAGGAATCCAAAAGAAATTTGTAGACAGTTGTTAACTGATTATTATAGTAATTATTTAATTATATGTTAATTAATTCTTAGCTCGTCTCATACATTTCGAAAATGTACAACATGTCTTGGGCTGAGCTCCAAGTCCTCTCTTCCACTCATCTAGGCAGAGACATCTCCCCACCTCATGAAATCATGCAATTTGCTTTATTAAATGATGAAGCATAAAAATAAAGGTATCTTTTTTATTCAAAATGTTCATTGATTTGATAACACACATACACCAGAACTTGTTGCTGCTAATAATTATGTCTACTAATTAGAGGTGGGCGCCTCGTCTGCGTGACGCCGCCGTGTCTCAGTGGCGCGCCGCCGACGCCGCCGACACTTGCTTCGCGGCGTGACCTTGAACAACACTTCCTAACACGACAACTCGTTTTTTTTAAAAAATTTTTGGTTAATTTGAGTGAATAAGTGTTCAAATGACTTTGAATTAGCTGAAACTTATGTTTAAAAAAAACTCTCTGTAACAGTGTTATATGACTCTTTAAGCCAAACTAGTTTTTGTTGAAAATATTTCGGAAGTTTACTGATAGAAGAAGCCAATTAGAAGAAAATCATGAATTCCGATCACGTCTATTGCTTAGCTACCCTAAATGTAGTAAAAAAAGATTTTAATCATGAGTATTTAAAGTATGGAGGAAATAAAGACTGGAGACAAAATAGAATTCATGATAAGAGGTATAAAAAAAACATTTGGGACTGAATGAAAAGAAGATTCTAGCTGTCACTGATGCTGGAGAAAACGTGCGAAGAGCAGTTTCGTTGGCTGATATGGAATATCATCAGTTTCTTGGTCTTGGGCTCAATAATCTCGTGACAGTGGAGGGCAGAAATAGGATTCCAGAAATTAAAACGCTCGTAAAAAGAATACAAGATATCCCTTCCCAGAAGTAGAAGCACATGCCGAAAAGATGGAAAAAGAGTTTGTGGATTTCCTTGATAACGTCGTTAATACCTATAAAATGATGAGACCGATCCTATTTTAGAAAATGATTAGACGGAACCAGTACACACAGAAAGATTGCATGAAATAGTTGAAGAGAGCTCGCTATTCGTATCAGTATGAGAAAATATTATATAAACTCCTTCTATCAAAACGGCAAGACCAACTCGTTGGCACAGATTTCCAGAGTTGCTGGGAAGTTTAACCCACGTATGCAACAGTGAGCTAATAAACAAGATGTTGAGAAAGATTGGACAAGATTAGATAAACATTAATCAAAGTGAGTCATAAAGGATCTAGTAAAATTCTTGAAAAGGTTTCGCGAAACAGTTGAGGTCATGTCGTATCAAAGATATGTACAGTACAATGACTGTGACTCTTCTATTCCGTTCTGAAATAACTGATATCCTGAATTCTGTCTTTGATGACGAATTATTGATTATGTTTGGGCTTAATCGCAACATGGTGGCAGAAATTAACAAACCATTCGCTACCACAAGAATGGTAGTAGCAGTATCACTTTTGGATTGTTTTATGGGTCTGAAAGAAGTAGACACATACTTGGAGTCAATACCAAAGACCAGTACTTTATTTCTTGCCTTATATATCAAAGAAGTAATCATCGCCCTTAATGTGACAGAAACAAATGAAGGTAGGAACCCTATTGCTTCTATAAACTCCACCAATGATACTTCATTGCTGCAAAAACTATCGATGAAATATCGTGTATATGCCGATAACGATTACCAGATCGATCAAGAATGTTGGAGATATTTAGCTTCATCCGTTACTTCAGATTCTAAAGATGGACATATTTTAAGTTCCTTTAACAAAAAAAAAAAAAAAAAAAAAAAAAAAAAAAAAGAGCTGGATGAATTTCCTTGGTTTTCTGCCCTTGTCATGGCTTTTCTTTGTGTACCTGCACAAGAACAACGATGAAGGAGTATTTTCTGTCATTAGGTTAGTCAAATAGTCATTTATGCGAAAAGGTCTAGGCTAAGCTCAGTTCGCCTAAATAAAATTATCTTTATACACTATAACTACAAAGAGTGCACAAATCTGCAAAATTTTGAATATATAAGTGAAACGTTAATCACTTTTTCTTTTTGACACTAAGTAATGATACATACAAAATATCATGAAATCTATATACAAAAGTCACGCCGCCGCAGGCTGAAAATGTTCAGCGCGCCGCCGCCGAGATTTTAGCAAGCGGCGTCCACCTCTACTACTAATGAATGGTGTTCAAATCAAAATAAGAATTTATTTTTTATTAATTATGAATTAAGTAATTTAATTCAGAAGCTATTTCTTAGATGTTTAGTCAAGATATGATTTTTATAACGACAATTTTTAATTTTACATGCTGATGCAAATTTTATGAGTGGTTATAGTAGTCAACACTTCTTTCAAAAATAATCTTACATTTGGCAACATATTACGAAACTGGAAATCAACAAAAACTAGAGTATATTCATATTCAAAAGATAATAATTCTTTGTTGGCATGATATTTAAAATCGCCAATGGGGGAATTACAAACAGTCGTATTCCACAAATACTCAAGTGAGCCCGAGAACTGGCAGGCCGACCGCGCTAAACGGGCTGGGCCTGCCAGTTCTAAAAAACACTAACTCTTTATGCTTCCGATTCTATCTCTTCCCAAATAATGTGGAAGTACATACAAATTCAGAATGCCAACTGAAAATCCAAAAAATATCAGAGAGAGAAATAGACTTCCTGCAGAGCACAGTCTTCATGGATCTTCTGTGTACAGTCTACACCAGTGGTTCCCAACGTTTGGGGGGAGGGGGTGGGGGGTACCGCCCACCGCAGGGCTTTAAATTGATCATGGAAAAGGGGGGGGGGAGCGTTATTGGTTCAAGGCAAATTTAAAGGGCGTGGAGGGCCAAGCAATATCCCGTTGCTTGCAGTATTGTTTCTGACTTTAAGCACTCCATGAAAGAACATTTTAATAGCATTCCCATGATCATACGTAGCCAAAAAAGGATTTAGTGTAGTCAGCAATTTATTTTCATAGAAAAGAAACAGATTTTCAATCGAAGAACACAGAGATTTAAGTTTGCAGACCTCAAATACGGACAAAATTTTGAAAAAATAGTTTCATACCAAGTTCAGCTCTCCAATAATATTTTTTCATAATATGTATTTGATAATCAAAGTGAATTACACAGAAAATTTTATTTATTCTTTTAGTAAAGTAATTTTAGAAATATATGTAGAAAAACTAGGACATATGATTTCGTACCCCTCACGTAAGAGGTGCGGCATCGAATCATTGTTTCAAAAAATTGGTTTAGTAGTCGAAAGATTGGAGCACTAATGGGATACATTATTTATTACAGGAATGGAAGTCGGTGTGTATTTTCTGTAAATGGATGATGAGAATTTTTTTGTTCGAAAAGAGGGTGGTGAGTAATTTTTATTTCGAAAAGGGGGTGGCAGTCCAAAAATGTTGGGAACCTACGGTCTACACTCTGCAATAATATTTTTGGGAGTAGCCGTCGCATAAACATATCGGCGGACGTCCGCACCTGACCGCCGAAGTGAACCACCCTCACGACGAGTGACCACCAAATCTGATAGTCGTTTATTTTACAGTGAAATTCCGATTGTTTACTGGCTTTACTGTGACTTTGACCTTACCTATGACAGTGAGGTTGACTGCAAGCAGTCTGGGTGGGTGCGTGGCCACTTGACACAGGTACGAGCCCTCGTCCTGTCTGCGGACAGGCTCTATGCTGAGTCTCCAGTTGTTGGGGTATTGCAATGTTATGTGACTGTGTACTTACCTATGACAGTGAGGTTGACTGCAAGCAGTCTGGGTGGGTGCGTGGCCACTTGACACAGGTACGAGCCCTCGTCCTGTCTGCGGACGGGCTCTATGCTGAGTCTCCAGTTGTTGGGGTATTGCAATGTTATGTGACTGTGTACTTACCTATGACCGTGAGGTTGACTGCTAGCAGTCTGGGTGGGTGCGTGGCCACTTGACACAGGTACGAGCCCTCGTCCTGTCTGCGGACGGGCTCTATACCGAGTCTCCAGTTGTTGGGGTACTGCAATGTTATGTGATTGTGTACTTACCTATGACCGTGAGGTTGACTGCTAGCAGTCTGGGTGGGTGCGTGGCCACTTGACACAGGTACGAGCCCTCGTCCTGTCTGCGGACGGGCTCTATGCTGAGTCTCCAGTTGTTGGGGTATTGCAATGTTATGTGACTGTGTACTTACCTATGACAGTGAGGTTGACTGCAAGCAGTCTGGGTGGGTGCGTGGCCACTTGACACAGGTACGAGCCCTCGTCCTGTCTGCGGACGGGCTCTATGCTGAGTCTCCAGTTGTTGGGGTATTGCAATGTTATGTGACTGTGTACTTACCTATGACCGTGAGGTTGACTGCTAGCAGTCTGGGTGGGTGCGTGGCCACTTGACACAGGTACGAGCCCTCGTCCTGTCTGCGGACGGGCTCTATGCCGAGTCTCCAGTTGTTGGGGTACTGCAATGTTATGTGATTGTGTACTTACCTATGACCGTGAGGTTGACTGCTAGCAGTCTGGGTGGGTGCGTGGCCACTTGACACAGGTACGAGCCCTCGTCCTGTCTGCGGACGGGCTCTATGCTGAGTCTCCAGTTGTTGGGGTATTGCAATGTTATGTGACTGTGTACTTACCTATGACAGTGAGGTTGACTGCAAGCAGTCTGGGTGGGTGCGTGGCCACTTGACACAGGTACGAGCCCTCGTCCTGTCTGCGGACGGGCTCTATGCTGAGTCTCCAGTTGTTGGGGTACTGGAACCGCACCGACAGGCGGGGGTCAGCACTGTACGCGCTGTCTCCCACCGTCAGCAGACTGACGCGGTCCGGCAGCAGTCGTAGCCACGCCACCTGCACAGTAGAATGTCAAATCCCTATCCGAGTAGAGGCACAGGAAGGGGTATATGCATCATTGCACAGTTGTTAATAATGAATTTTGTACCTTGCTGAATGGAAAGAAATCTTGAGATTTACCCCTGTAACAACTGCAAAATATAACATCACGCATCACGAAATAGTACTAATGTTAATAAGCACTTTCAAACAGAGGAAAAGATCGTCCTAAAGGATGAAAATAAAGGATGTACTACTAGTGACATGAATGAAATATTTTGAGAGGAATTTGGTTAAAATACAAAAAAGCGATGCTCTTGTCATAAAACACAGACGAAATTTTCAATTACAATTTGAATTCTTATAATGTAATAAGCGTTCGTGAATGATACGACTTGCTTCCAATATGTCCCAGTTCAGAAATGAATAAAGCTTTCCTTCACGACAGAAAGAGGTATTGGATTGCATCAAATCAGTTGACAGATTGATGAAAGGAAGTAAGTACCCCTTTTTATTATTAAAAATGACATTTGGATTCGTGTTAATACAGCCAGCTCCAATAATGTGATTCTTTCCAAGCTAAAATTTTGAGTTTCCCGTACTATATTTGTTCCACAAAGCACAGACGCACAAGACGGACACAACATTTAATTAAAACCACACATTCCCGACGCCAGACGACCCCTGCAATGCGAAACAAGCACGCTACTCCCACAAATAGCCATCAGTCTTCAGGAGTCAGCAGCAGGCTAAACAAGATCAGCAGAATTGGGTCACAAGGAAAAAATTGTTTACAGTGACAATATTTTAGTTGATTCATCTATCTTTCTTTCACCAATCTCTTTACTGATTTGGTGCAATCCTCTATCTTTTAATATTTTGAATTAATCCCATTTTGGAATATAAATTATAACTTATGACTTCCACCACATGTTTCATATTCACTCAGTTCATATCTATTTCACTTTGACTGTTTCCTTCACTAACAACCAATCCACATGTTTTTTTTTTTTTTTTTTTTTTTTTTTTTTTTTTTTTTTTTTTTTTTTTTTTTTTTTTTGAGCCCTGGGCTACTGTTACCGAAGTGTGTTCCTTTTCAATAATACTTTTCTCTGTATTGCTTATGACCACAATCATACTAAGGCCATAAATTGTTATTTTACTGTCTAAATAACAAAATTCACTGAGTTTTACTACCTGAGATTTTTTCATGTATTACACACTGTTAGTGTTATTTCGTCTATGTTTTATGACTAGATCATCGCTTTTTTGTATTTTAACCAAATTCCTCTCAAAATATTTCATTCATGTCACTAGTACAGTAATTCAATTATATTCTCATATTTGTATACTAATACAGCAAATATCAAACGCAAGCCGCAGTATTATTAATTTCTACTGCTTGAATTCTTATGCCACATTAAAAAAATATTTCAGTTCTTTTATTGCTGCTCCACGAATATATTAAATATTAGTGCTGATGTATCATATTGCCTTATACGTTTTCAACTATTGCATGTCCTTATCGAATTTCTACTTTTGTTACAGCCACTTAATTTGTATATATATCTCGATACTTTTATGTCTGCTTTGAAGCTTTGAACATTTGAACAATCTATGTTCAAAAACATTGTAAATGTATTCTTTTTATCGAGATCTCCTTACTTGTCTTGTACCTCGATTATACCTAAAAAGAACCTCAATTTTGCACCTTTTTCTTTCTTTTAGATTTTTCCATTTACTGCTCTATTTAGTAATTTTAGAGCACGTAATGTATAGTTTTCACATGTGTCTGCTTACACTTTTTTCTGGAGAAATAAAATGATGCTTAAAATCTGTCGGAATTTATTCTATTTCTTTATTTATTTACACAAGTTTGAATAAACTTTCATTCCTGCTTCTCCCATAGAGTTACCAGTTCTGTGGAAATCTATCATGAGTGAAAATCTTCGAAAGCCCTATCAAGTACTGTCCTTTTAAGAAGATCTCTGTCATCATCAATCTCAAATTCTCCCAATATTTACAGTAAGAGTGCTTCCCAGGTCGTTTCTGTAATACATGTCTTTCTTTCGTTGTTCAGATCTTCCATTTGAGCGGCATTTCTAAAATTTATATATATTTTATTCAAGTTTTGTGGAATTGTGTGTACTTATTCATTATAAAAAATATTATACTTTTCCAATTTCCTGTGACGTATGTAATATTCTAGGATTTATATTTCCTCAATAACGGGTTTTCCAGGTAACACCACTGCTGAAAATATATTGTGTTTTAACTAAAGTAAAATCACAGTCTCTAAGATCAACACACACTGTTTATTACCTTTCACAAAAAGAAAACAATTATTATTTATTATCTTACTGTTTCTTTTACAATATATTATTTTATTAAAACATTGTAATTCATTTGTATTGTTCCTTCTTCATTGCCCTCTGGCTTATTTTCCTATATATATCCAAATTATAATTATGTTACCATCCCGCTAGGATTGGGTCTTATTAATTTCAGCTTCTCAAGCCATCTTCAATTCATCAACTTTTTTGGTAACCAGATATCCTCCTTCCCTTCCTTTGGCGTGGTTCAAATTTCACTGACCTTGAAAAACCTTAAAGCTAATATATATGACCATAATTATTTAATGAACAAAATTTATGCTGTAATAATAAATTATACAATTGGTGAGATCGTGTAAATCACAAGGTGTAAGGGTTTCGGTGATATTGTTTTGTTATGTCTATTGTTTCTCCAGCTACTTTTTCATCTTAAATTAAATCGTCAGGTTTAACTTTAAAATGTGAAGTGTTGTATGTTGTACAACGAAGAAATACCATACGGGCTCCACAGCACTTCTATCATCATCAACCAGTTCTATCGTTAAATCATGTGCCCTCTTAGGGTTATGAGTGAAGTCAGAACTTAAGCATTTTTTTCCAGGTCGAACGATCTAGGGTGATCCTCTGCCAGTTAACTCCGACAACCCTGCGTATGTTCTTGTACCATCGGTCTGGTGGTTTTCTTCTCGTTGTCTGATGATATCTTAGGCCCCGCTCCAACTTTTCCAGGTTGTCCATCTTTCGTCTTTCATGCAGGCATTATGCCACTTAAAGGACGCTATATTCCGTAAGATGTCTGTGACCCCTGTGTCGGTTGCTCTCTTCTTGTCTTTTCTCACTAAACCTAACATTCAACTTTCCATGGCTGGCTGTGCTGCTCTTAGTTTGCTTTCACAAATTCGTTTAGTGTCCAGGTTTCACAGCAGTAAGTCAGCGCAGGACTAAAGCATTGGTTGTAAACTATTTGCTTTAATTTTGTGGTCATATTAGATTTTAGGATAAAGGTATGTTCCCGACAAGCTTGCTGTCTCAATTTTATGCTACGGAAAATTTCAGGTGTTACGTCTTCTATCATATTTACAAGATGGCCTAGATAAATGTGCTCGATAGAGATGTTGTTCAGTTGTACCTTCCCTTCTGTGACCCAGTTGTTAGATAAAACTTTTGTTTTTGAAAAGTTCATATTCAGATCAACTGCTAGACCGTTCTTTACCTCGCTACGTGTGTACTGACCGTCTTGTCCCTGAGCATGGCGACCCTGCAGTCGAGCAGGGCTGCTCCTCCCAGAGGCACCGTGACTGCCCTAGGCCCACTCTCCTCCTCGTCGTCCAGCTCGAAGTGAGGTCCCCAGTGGTGCTCGTGGTGGTGGCGTGCGCCATGGTGCCGCAGTGGGGGCTCCCAGCCGCCTGCAACGCAAAACATCAAGCCTGGGGTGACGGAGGAAAACCACAGAAAACCGTAGTCAGGATGGCCGTACCCCCATCTTCCGGAATGTCCTTACTATTATTCGGGAGCCACGTGCCAGTGGTCGCCGGTTCGAGTCCTGCCGAGGGCATGGGTGTTTAGTGTAAGTGTTGTGTCTGTGTACCTATCTTGTCCGTCCTGTGGTGTATAGAGTTAGTTGAAAAATAATACACTGTGGAGAAACTGAAAAATCTGGATGATCTGAAATCACACTTGAGCTGGCTGTATGCCCTAAGAGAAGGCAAATAACATTAAAAACAACAACAACAACAACATTCGGAAGGATGGGGGTTATACCCCGTCCGGCCATCCTGACTGGTTTACCGCAGTCATCCCATGTGAATGCCGGGACGGTTCCTTTCAAAGGACATGGTTGACTTCCACCCCAATCCCTCCCTTTCAGATTAAGTAGGCTGAAAAGGTTCAACGAGACTATTCAGCAGCCCTCCTCCCGAGCTTTATATTGGAGGAATGTAACCTAAAAAAGAAGTAAACTGCATCACAGTCAATACCCTGAGTTAATTTAGTTGAAAGCGTGTAAACAAATCAACACCTATCCATCCTATTTCAGCCCAAATCTGTGCTCCAGATATCGCAAACAGACAAAAATTTAAAGAATTAGATTATCCGTGCGAAAATTTCGCTAATAGCTAGGTTGGTAGTTTTTAGTACATTGAAACTTCAACCGGCTCAATTATAACAATGTCTTTTTGATTTCAGCTGATGCATATTATACCGCAGCCCTCTTCTTTGACATAAACATCTGAAGGCATCCCTTTCCGGAAGCCGAACTTTCACACACGTCGCCAGAATACAACTAAGCTGAACAAAACACACAAAGTACCTGTATCACAGCTATTTGTGGTGTTGCTAACCAGCGGTAATGCGATCATACCCTCATACCCGTGATGAATTTTTGCGAGTAAAATGTTTACATGAGAATTATATAGCAAAACACAAATGTTTCCTTAATAGAGAAGAATATCCGATAAGCTTCTTACTGTAAATAACATAAACAGTCTAACTATATCTCTGCGAGATGTGGTGCTGCTATCTAGTGGTACGCAGGCGAACTTTCTCATACACGAGACCTTGATAGTTAATACTTTCGTCATTTGAGGACCGAATTTAGAAAAATTCCTATCTTAATTTATAATGTTATCAAAGCTGAATCATGGCTCCTTATTTACCGATTTTTACTAGGTATAAAAGGAGATAAATGGCTCAACCCAAAAAAAAAAACAAAAAAAATCGGAAGTGATGATACTATTGCCATTTAAGGACCTAATTCCGAAAATTCTTTCTAATTTATATTAACAAAACGGAGACCGCAATCTCTAAAATGATACCTCATTTATCGATTTCGCTCAGGTATCAATGAAGATAAGTGGCTTATCACAAAAAGCACCGCTTCGAAATAACGTATGTGAGTAGTTTATGCTAAAAACACGTTTTCTTACATCACTCGTCTTTCAGCGGCAAGTGATTGAGAGAGAAGTCCAGGAATCTGACCTTCGTTTGATTTTATCTGTACCCTCTTATTACCATGAACAAACCGGTTCTGGAAGTAAAGGACTAGTTTTGAATGACTAGTTTTTCAATGCACAGATTTCCAAATGATTAGATTTTATGTCGCCAAGTTTGTAGGATTTGTGCTTGTGATTTTAGATTATACGTGCTGTTTGTGGTATGCATACAGTCAACACGGTATTAATCGTTGCATATGAGGCATGACACCAATGCCGCGGTTTCATATTTCAAACAGTTTGATCTCTTCCCGAAACGAGTTATTTGTAGCAATGAAGTTCGTATTTGGCATCATCAAAGAGCGGTAATTGAGCGACGTGCGGATGAGCTGGAATGGGACGCTAGCTGCCCCAACGATTCAGCCAGAAACGTTAATTCAGTGTTCAGGTACAGCATTATCTAGCAAATGCTTCTCTAAATTTCTCTATATTATAATATATAAATTGTAAGAAGTAATATAAACTTCTTAATCAACTGTTCTCGGACTATCAATCGCGTTTTAAATTACTCATAGGACGAAATGATCGATCTAGATCAAGGCTGCACAACCAATTTTGGAGAGGGGCCACAATTTCGATCGACGTTAGAAAACTTACTTCCTTCTAAATTTAATGCAATCCAGAATTTAGTCGCTGGTTGCTTCCCTCATATTATTTCAAAAGCAAGCTAAGTAAACACCTAATAAAAAATCATCGCCCTCCTACCTATCATTCGGGAGGACGGGGTTCAAACCCAGATCCGCCATCCTGACTGGGGTTTTCCGTGGTCACTGCAGGAGAATGGTTCCTTACAATGCTAGGGTCGACGTCCATCCCCCTTCCCTCCCCCTAGGTCAGTTAGGCTGAAAAGAGTCTTCGTGACTCTCTACCAGCCCGCCTCCCGGCCTTCAGCTGGGAGGAATGAAAGTAAAAAAAAAAAAAAAAAAAAAAAAAAACTACAAGTAGCTCACATTTAAGGATTTGTTGTTATAATGTTCTTTTACTGTGCCGGCATGTCGCACGCGAAAAAATCTCATTCTACACAGAGTAAAGTTTTTGAGGAGTGCGACTTGAGTTGGCGTTGAAGCTTCGAGAAGTGGGTAAAAAGTCATTATACTGATGCCCTAAAGCAATTTACATTCAGAAGTCAATATTAAGTAGTAGGTCGTAATCGGTTCTAATTACGGGACAAGAGTGTAATATGTGCCCTTAAAATTCTTAATTACAGATTACTGAGTGAAAAAAGAATATATTTTGTCACCACACGAATCTACATTAGTTAAATGATGTTCTTAAATAATATGAAAGAATTTTACCTTAAAAATACTTTGCTCAATGCAGTCAGTTATATTAACTCAGCGTGACAACTAAGAATAATTTAAAACGCAAGTATTCACTCAGTCTTCTTATAGATGTTATAGAAGTTATGGCATTATATACAGTTTTACAAATTAAATTTTCGGTTAACATCGGGTTAGACCTCGAAAATGTATAGTTTTAAATCAAGTGTTGTTATAAAAATTTTGAAATAGATGTTACACACATAATGTTGGTATGAATTAAAGAAAAAAACTAAAGCTGACTGTGTGATTTAATCATTTAAATCCCAGTTAAAAGTAAAAACTTTTATTATTTAACTTGTGTGTTAATTTCATCGTTATATGAGATCTTTGGGCTACGATGAAAACTTGACGAAGATGGAAAACTGTCGAAGGTTCATAGACAGTTAACTGCACTGAATGTGTCGCTATCGGCAATATGCTAATTAATTAACACTATTCACAACCTTATACGTCAATCGCAAGAGAACGTGCACTAATTAGATGTGATTGATTAATTACATCTTATTGTTTACGCGTTACAGGAGGCTATCTGATACGCGCCAGTAGACAGTCGTGGCCAAACCACGCAGCAGTGAATCTACCTTATTAACGCGCTCACTGCGGTGGTATTGAGGTATCTGCGAGTTGTGTCATCTGGAAAACAAATCGTTCACCACTGCAAACGTTATTTGAGAAATTTACTGTTTGCAAGGTTATCGCTTGAGGTGTCTCACCAACTTGTCGTCAGTAAACAAATTATATTTATGGAGACAAAATTAAATACATTTCCCATACAAATATTTAATTGGATTGTATCTTTGTGTCTGATTGTTTCGGCATCGTACCAATTCAACAAAACAAATTGTGGAGAGATTTTTGACAGTTTGAAAGCTAACGGTCTGATTAAATCTTAGGTATGTCTTGTGACTATACATCACCTGAAACCTTCTTAGGAAATAAAAATCTATTCTGAACCAGAACTTTTGTATCTTTTAGTAAGATAACTTGGAAAATACGGAATAGAATTTGATGGGGGTTTTAAAGTTGGATTTTAACATTATGGATTAAAATCTAAGATGCCTGTATGCCTCATCACACTGCATCACCTAACGCGACTGAGTACGAAATTGAAATCTATTCTGAACATTAAATCTATTATAACGTAATAAACTGGTCGTAGTTTTCAAAGTTTGAAACATTAGGATTATGACAGAAAGGAAGAACTGTGCACACGAGGAGACTACGCAAATTAATTATGACAAATTTCAAGTTGACAACAAAACTACGAAGTCACGGGCAAATACTAAGTATATATTTAAAGATGTTCATACTACCTTTTCCCCCACCCAAGTGTAGAAAGAAGCTTAAGGTATCTTTGTTGTTCTCAACCATTTAGTCACAAGTGATAGTATATATACACTAGCCGATACCTGCGACTTCGTACGCGTGGACTTAGAATTTCATTGCCAGAATTGAATATAGAAAGCTGTTAGTAACTTAGGTTTGGTCCCAAACAACACCTAGTTGGCATAATATGACAGGAAAGCCATCACTATATCTTCTACCGTCGAACCAGTCCCATAAAAAGAATCAGTTTCCTACACATATACAAACATAAAAACAAACGAAGGTGCGGGGATGCGTGTGAGGGAAGTGGGGGGGGGGGGAAAGGGTTAACTAAGGTCATCTTTATTTCAGCTTGGTCTCTTCATCTTCAGCATGAGCATCCGATTCTTGGATTTTCTAATAAATTTAGCTGTTCGGGCTCTGCTTGAGCTACCACTTAGGCAAGATTTACACCCGCAAGGCATGTCAAAAAAGAATTCTAAATAAACTGGTGACAGAAACATTTACGCAGACACAAAGTAGTTGCACAGTGCAGAGCAAATCGGCATCTATACCAAAATACGTGTTGTCTCTAAACGAAATTTACTAACAAATCATACACTAACATAATGTGTAAGAAGCACAGCTTGAGCAACCGACGTAGCATTACAGACTAACACACGCATCCGTCCGTCTGACACCACTCGATAAGTTCCAAAACATCGTGACTAAAACTGTTATTCATACCGAAAGAATGTCGTGTGTCCTTCCTACAGATATAAAATATTTCCTTGTCAAATGCCATCAATATCGGTATAGCCATTTAGACGACTAAACGTAACAAAACGACAGAGACTAACTTTCGCATATACAATATATTAGTGCAGATCACACACACACACACCTGACTGCGAGAGAAACAACGGCTGAGTGATCAATACAGCGTAAAAAAATGTACAAATGTAGCATTGTTAGACCGCATACGATTTGCCAAGCATTTCACCCCTAAATTTTTGATATCTACAGTTTAATTTGGAATCTGAAAAACTGGCCGTCTAGACATGGCTCATACGATCAAAATCAGTTCTTAAAAATATTTGCCTCAATCCCGATTTAAACTGGGAACTACGGTCCAAACATTAGTAAGCAAGCGCGTTACCCACTAATCTACCATGACTCGATACTATAAGTTACTACAGAATTTTACACACCCTAAGCGTCGCTCAATTTTCATTTCGGTAATTTTTCGAAATTACATATCAATATGTACTATTTCCACAGAAAAACGTATCCTATGTCCATTCTAATATCAAATCGCATCTCCTTGTGAAATTTCATCACGATCAGATTAACCGTTTAGCCCAAGAAACGTAACAAACAGACAGACAGAGTTACTTTCGCATTTATAATAGTAGTATATATATATATATATATATATATATATATGTGTGTGTGTGTGTGTGTGTGTGTGTGTGTTTACATCTTAAATTCAGGTGTGATGATTGATATGTTTACTTTTTTCATCTTTCCTTGTATCTGTAGAAGATTGAAAACGAATATTATACTTTTACATTCACTTCTTACAATTAGTCAGAATCATTTAAGGGATTACATTCAATGAAATGGAGCTAAGCGTTGTCATTACAGTGTGAAATCCTATTCACCTACTAGTGATTATATCATTCCGGCCATGAAAATAATTTTTGAGCAAATTACGAATGGAGTGGAGGTAATGTAAATGGGAATTCAGTCGCATAGGAAGTATGTGACGAAGTTTCAAATCATTATGTATTTCCCTTCTTGTCGTGATTCCATTACATAACTTTCCAATTTTACCAAGTAACACTGCTTACTGTTTTGGACGCAATCATGTCCACCAACTAGCGTACTTTAAACATACTTAGAAACAAAGAGTATAAAATTCCTTGGCATTAAAATAGATGAGAAACTCTGTTGGCACGAACATATCACTTCACTATTGAAGAAGTTAAGTAATTCCACCTCGGCAAACATCAGATCTAGAATTAACGAATGAGGTGTACTCCCCATATTTCAATTCAGTGATGTCGTATGGCATAATTTTTCGGGGAAACTCATCACAAAGTAAAAAAGTTTTCATAGCACACAAAAGAGCTATTAGGATGCTGTGTAGGGTAAAACCAAGAACTTCTTCCAGACAACTTTTACAAAAATTCAATATTCTTACAATGACTTCTCTCATGTCACAGAACATTTTAATTTGTTTACATCTAATTCATAGGTACACAATTTCAATACAAGAAACAGAAATAACTTGCGCCAAAACACAAACATCTCTGTCATTAGTACAAAGAGGAGTTAATTATTCTTGGATACACCTGTTAATAAACTTCCCAAGAGTATAAAACAGTTTTCAGATAATAAAGATATATTTAAAGAAAAACTGAGAAATTTTGGCAACTCCTTCTAATCCATTAAAGAATTTTAACAAAATATTAATTGTATTCAATAAGACCTTTTGCAAAACTCAGTTGTAAAAATTAATGTTTATTTTTATTCTCTTTATCTCTCTTTGTAACATAAAATTGCATTCACTATGATTATGACTCAAATTGTATGTATGTGTATTATTTGACATGTTTTACATCCCAGAGGTCCTTCCTCAGCAGGGATTCATGGAACAAGATTCATAAATAAATAAATTAACGAAGTGATAAAGCTTTTCCATATGTAGAAAGCCAGTCTGAGTGCCCGTAGAAAATCTGACCAAAATCGGAGACCTCTTACTTCCCAGTAAGCCATCATACCACTCAATTGTAAACAGCTTATCATCCACATACGTCGATTACGATATTAACTGCTAACAAGGTAAGTGGCGTAATAACTCTATATTTCCAACGGGCGACAGTTCTGTCATTTGAGTCTATTGTTGATGGCTAAAAGCCCACCGAAATATGCTTGTAACAAATTAATTTCCAGTGAATACGTGGTGACCTTGTAACCAGCGGTAGGCATCGTGGTCCCTGACGCCAACTAGTGGGCGTGCCAGTATTCATGGTGGGTGGTACGAGTTTTGTCCGATACTGGAGCAGTTTCCTTTTCCTTTAATTTAGTTAACTATTTAAAATATTTGCAAGTTATTGAATGATTCCAATTTGCAACTTCAAGGAGCTAACAAAAACCTTGTAGCTCGTGAAATGTAATGTGTCATACTTCGTTATAATGTATTGAAAAAGGTAATTTTATCAGTTTCCTGAATTATCATCTATGAAAGAAAATGCTAACGCCAGAGCATATTGACAGATTCAGTAGCCACCTCAGCGAACTTAAATTGTACACGGAAAAACGATTTTAAGGTGTTTTTGAATTAAATACTGAATAATCCTTTTACGGCGAATATTGAGGAGATTGATACAATTTTTCAAGAACAACTGTTTGAAATTCGTTATAATGAACAAAGTAAATATAAATTTAATACTGGTGGATGTGAAACACTGTGACAAAATGAAATAAAAAAGCCAGTCTTATATGAAAATACGCGTAAAATAATATTCAGTTTATCGATACAATTCCCTTATATCTTATATAATCAGATTTTAGTGTTATTAATCATATTGTGGTGGACCCTTTTGGGGGTTGATCCGCGCCACGGGTTTGTCAGGATGGTGTGGCCAATGGGGGGGGTGAACTTACTTGTGGCTGTATCTAGTACTTCTCTTCTCGCAGATCGGGGCAGCCGTCAGTTACTGGACCGCCGATAGTCTGCTGCCTGCTTGCTAGAATAATTGCTATCTCTGACACCACGCCCTGAGGCGAGCAAACAGGAGAGGGAATACTTTGCCTACTGAAATTATTAATGAATTGGTAGACGGTCTACTGCAAGTTTATTGCCGTAGAAGATTGCGATACATGGCAAGTAATCGCCGAAAGCCACAGTCCACTCCGTTATCGGTTTGCAGAAAAGCACTTAGCGATTAGACGACGAGCGGATAGCTGGCTGGGTCGGCAAGTCGATGCCCGAGGCGCGTACGATCAGCTCCGGTCTCCAAGTGTCCGCTCCTTGCTATATTACTTAAAATGAAGGCTCGGTTGACCTGCTTAGCGGGGCGGCAATAACCTATCGGACATCGCACCCACTAACAAGCGAATTGCACATTCCTGAAGTGGCGATGCCCGCGCGGCCCCAGTACGTGGCGAAATCGCCTCTGTCATCAGGTCAACGGCTGGCTGGCGACTTTTGTCGCTCGAACAAATTCCTGTACTTTAGTAACAGTTACTATAATTCATTACGCCTCTGACATATCCCCGCCGATCAAACCAGCGTTACTCCGCTAACGCTCCATTCAGCCTGTGATAAGGCCTATATTAGCTCCTACTTTAAAGTTTCAGAAATGGACTGTGTCTTCCCGCTTACAATTTTAATGCAACAAAACATCATAATAATTTTAGTCATTCCGCTGTACAAGGCGTCCAACCCTGGAGGCACAAAACAAATATTAGGAATCTTATATAATAAGCACAAAGAAATACTAGGAATTATTAACTACAAAGCCAGTATATACAGGTTATTGTGTGTGGAGCGTAGCGGCTGTAGGCGGCTGAGGAACCTGAGACGGGCCAGATACGTCAACAATAATCTGAGCCGCCGTCGGAACCACTGCCTCAGCATTAAGCTGTGCTACATGTCTAGCGTGGCGTTTGTATAGATACAGTATAAGGACAATTATTGTGGCTGCTCCAAAATGCCAGTTAAACTAATAGTTGTTACAGTGGTTTTGTGTTTGCTCTGTGTATGAATTTGTGTTTCCATAGCCGCTAGTATATGGTTGTATTTAATAGAATCCTGCGCCTGCTTCAAATGTTTAGTGATTTCATGATTCAGTATGTGGGGATTTGTTCTATTTAACTCGATAAGTTTTTGGCTATGGTAGATGCTTCTATTGAATTTCGGAAGATGGTACTGCGGGAAATCGAGACTCTGACTCATCGACGATCTACGCATGGGAGGAATTATAAAGTTTTCCCCAATAAATTGACATTGGGTAGCATTCTCTATGACTCCCGCCCCACTTAACTCTATTTTATTAACATGTGGCTCCATCTGATCGTCCCAGCAGGTGACTGTTATACTACTAGGCTTCGGCATTGCAAAAATCCAATTACTATGCAGTGTTGCCAAGTAAGGATGCTGTAGTGCCATGATTTCCCGTTGACACTGGTCAGAGAAATCCTCATTAAAGAACATAGATGTCTCGCAACAGGCTTTGCTGCGATCGTGCAATGTCAACAACGGACAAATCGTAATAATAGAATTTTTGCATCTGCCAAGCTCGTCTACATTAAGCACAGTGTAAGACTGTTGATTCTTGTTAATTAAGAGTACATCATGCATCTTCCATTGAACATAGTGGCTAGTCTCCTCCCATAGGACCGGGAATGTATGTATATCATAGCGGTCTAGAACAGCGTCTACTGATCCGATGGGCACATCAATAAGTATTCTTAACTTCTGCCCCATCAGCGCTATGTTGACTGTTGCTATCTGGTAGTATCTATGGACATTCTCTAAAGTACATGGGAAAAGCATATGCCACTCTGTTCCTAACTGTTTCTGAATCAGTTGCAGATACTGTAGGTAAGTTTTAGGATTTATCAATACATCACTAAGCTTACCCGCAGTAGCTTGCATTAAGGCTATGCGCAAACGGGTTAATTCCGTGCGCGTATTAGTGATGGCTAAAACTAGCTGCTGCAAACTTGTGTGCTATACAGTTGTTGAACAAAAAGAGTTTCGATTTCTCTAAGATTACGATTCATAGTATCTTGAAGTTCGGTTGTCTTTGCAATGAATACATCAGCGAGTTTCCTTATGGCCTTCGTGTTATTTGTTATGGAGGACTCCAGGTTTGTCGTTAATATTAATTGTTTTGATAGACTAATTGTAAATTATCATTTGACTGTTCTAGTGTATCTTAGCCGTGACTGTAAATGTGCCAAATCACTCTCCGTTAGAGTCCCGAATGCTTGCTTCAGCAATTTTTCCTCCGAGCGAGAATAACGCACGTTTAGCGCGGTTACCACCCCTGGGAAGGAGGTCAATCAAATCTTGAAATTCCTGATTCAGGGCTTGATACAATACCCTTAGACTATCTGCCATAGTACGCGTAATTTCGTCATCATAACACGGTTTAGTTTTGAATGCCTTATCCAGAACTTCGAAAATACCCTCAAGTTGCGCGCTATGATTGCGCAGTTCCTGGAAATCAAATTCTGCAACAATGGACCAATGAAAATTCGTCGCTACCACACTAGCTTCCTTTGCAAAGACAACTCCACTTGCTAGCGGCGTAATTTTAAAAGTGTGCCCTCGCTCAACCACTATAGCTAATATTAAAAGAATCACTTCTTTCCTGAGTAGCTCCATGACTAGTCTCTATTAAATACACCTTGATGAATGATATCGCAACTCCTTGCTTACTTGCTAAAATCCCTTATTACTTACTAAATTATTTCACTTAATAATACTACCCGTCTACCCCAACTACATACAATCAACTATAAAATTACCAGTCACTGTACTCCCTATTTGCTCTTAAACTACTTATGTCCTATGATTTACAGAAATACTTAGGCATAGACAGTCCCGTAGTGGCCGACACACGCTGGTCACCCCTGTGCCTTATCAGCGCTCTGGTGTCCGCTGCGTCAGGCGTCTCCCTGCCTGTCCTGGATGCCGGACGCTTCCCTGCAAGCACATTAGCTGGCCAAGAACTGTCTTTACAATGCCCCGAATACTGTCCTAATCCATCCGGTAGAGCAGACCTCACCCTGATGCATTATGACAATTATCCGTATTCCAAACAATAGAGAATTATATAGCAACTAAAAGATTCTACAGGTAGGGTCCAGACTGGATCTCTACCTTAAGTTCCATAGTTCTTATCCCGGCAAGTGCATTTCCCAGAAAATTCTTAAGGAGAGCGTTTTCTTTTCTTTTAAAGGCAGAATCTAGACCTTCCCCTTCCCTACAGGACCCCTAGTCACCTACCGCCTCTCCCTTAAGTTATATGCGTGCTTTGGCACATTTTTACCGGTTCTTTGTCCTTTTCATTACTTTGCGAGCCACACGCCGTCTGCTCCGGGAAACTGCTGCCGATCCGTGGGCTGCTCTGCTCGGTCTTGCCTCTGAGGTTATATGTATGACTAATCTTTTGCTTACCTGCTTCTGGTGGAGGTGGCGCCGCTGGCTTCCCCCTTACTAGCTGCCTGGTTCGAGCCCCGCTCGGACTTTTCTGAGCGCTCCACGGGGTTTTCGCGCCAAATATAGGGTCTTACCCGATTTTTATGCACTGTCGCCTCCTTACCTTTTACCTTTAACCTTATAGTCACAGCTGACGGCAATTCGAGAACCTCGTACGGGCCTCCCCACCTGGTTTTCCATTTGGAACAGCTTCCTGGCTTCCTGTAAGGGTGGTTAAGCATGACGTATGATCCCTGGGTTATCTTTTGCGGTTTTGCCTTCTTGTCATAGTGCTTCTTATGTGAGTCGAAAGCTTTAGCATTACTTTTGCGCACACTACTCCAAATCCTCTTAAGCTTGTGTGCCAAGCCCCTCACATCCGCGTTGTTGATTTCTCTAAGGCTAGGAAACATAGTGAAAGGTGCGTCCATCTCACGCCCATACAATACTTCGAACGGCGTCTTCCCTGTCGAGCTGTGTAGTCTACTATTATACGCGCTTACGACATATGGTAGCAAGTTAGCCCAGTTTCTTTGTGACTTGTTCAGATAGCACCGTAAGGACTTTATTATGGTTTTCTGTACTCTCTCACAACGACCGTCCCAGCGGGATTCAGGGGTGTCGTCTTCAGCTTTTCGATACCCAGAAGCTTACAGGTTTGAGTGAATAAATTAGATAGGAAGTTAGTAGCACAGTCGCTTAAAATAAAATTTGGCACACCAAAGCGAAGTATCCAGTGGACGACAAACGCATTGGCCACTGTCTCTGCCAATTGATTGGGAATCGGTACCATGACAAGATACCGAGAAAAGGCATCGATCATGGTGAGGATATACGAATACCCCTCTTCGCTACGATTGAAGGGTCCCATAATATCGATTTGAACACGTTCAAAGGGTGACAGGGTCTCTGGAAGGGACTGAAGTTTTTCCCTCCTTTTAGGGACTTCCGCACGCTCGTTACATACCAGGCAAGTCTGCACGTAGCGCTTAATGTCTTGCCTCCTAGTAGGCCACCAAAATTCCCTTGCAATAGTACGGTTTACACTTTTCCAACCCGTGTGCCCGCCAAAGATACCATCATGGTGTAATTTCATGAGGGTTTCACGCAGCGATTTCGGGACAACCACGCGCTCTCCGTATTTCGTAACTCGACACAGCAAGTTCTCCCGCATAACAAATTTCTTGCTGCCTCGCCATTTTTCACACTCAAGGTCTCGCGATTGCTCCACAGGGAGCTGAGACAGTGTGGGTCCTTCCTTAGCTGTTATCACTCTGATCTTTCGACTCAAACTATCCGCATTCCGTGATTAACCCCTGCCCGGTGGCGTACGGTGTAATCGTACTCAGACAGCTGCAGAGCCACCTTGTCAATCGACTCGAAGGGTCTTTGACCGTCAACATCCACCGGAGGGCAGAGTGGTCTGTGACGATCTCGAATTTCGCGCCCAGGAGATAGCACCTGAAGTACTTAATCCCCAGACCGCCGCCAACAATTCACGATCTGTAACACTGTATCGTGTTTCTGCAGGGCTTAATTGCCTTGACGCATAACAAATCGGTCTCTCTCTCCCATCGACTAGCTGCGATAAAACCACCCCTAGCGCGGATCCCTGAAGCATCCGTCGCTAAAATAAACGGTTTTCGAAAATCGGGGTAACAGAGTAGGGGCTGTGTAGTCAGAATTTCCTTCAGAGCTTCCATAGCGCGCGTACACTCAGCGGTCCATTGAAACGGAACCCCCTTGCGCAGCAACTCCGTCAGCGGTTTTGCTTTCTGCGCGTAGTCCTTAATGAACTTACGATAATAATTGGATAGCCCAAGGAATGATTGAAGTTCTTTCACATTAGCGGGAATGGGAAAATCTTTCACTGCCGAAATCAGCCTCGGATGGGGTTTTATCCCCTCGCGAGTGATCAAATGACCTAGATATTCTGTCTCGGCCCGCACAAAATGGCATTTTTTGAGGGAAAGTGTCAATTTTGCCTTCTTCAATCTATCAAATACATCTCTGAGATGCCCAACATGCTCATTAAACGTTTTTGAGAACACGATGACGTCATCGAGGTACACGAGAGCGGAATGGGGTTTCAACCCCCTCAAAACCGTGTCCATCAAACGCTGAAACGTACTGGGCATGTTGCGCAAGCCAAATGGGCACTTAAGGAACTCATAATGGCCATTTGGGACTGAGAAAGCAGTTTTTGGAACATCCTGTATAGCAATAGGCACTTGGTGGTAGCCCGACCGCAGGTCAAGGGTCGAAAAATACTCACAACCCCCGAGGTAGTCCACAGTCTCTGCAATGGATGGTATAGGATAGACGTCCGGTGTAGTGACGCTATTCAACCCCTATAGTCAACGCAAAATCGATACTGTGTCTCACCACCCTCGCAACGTTTCGGTACCAATATTACGGGGCTGCCCATGGGGATTGAGAGGGCTGTATAATCCCATCCCTTAACTGTTGTTCTATAAATTCATCTATTATCTTCCTCTGACACACTGGAATCCTATACGGCTTCTTCCGAACAGGCGCCGCGTTTCCAGTTTCAATGCGATGTTCGACCAGGTCAGTGGCCGGCAACGCTTGATTTGGTGCAAAAGAATCTTGTACTCTTCTAACAATTTCTCCATTTCACTCCGCTGCTCTGCGGGTAAATGTTCCAACTTCGCGCGAAAGTCAACTTCAGGCTCTTTGTTATTTACCATAATTGTTTTGTCCGCCATTACTTATATTGTCATCAGCGTAATCACAGAGATGATTAAAATCCTTATCCTCAAGAACCGATACAAGTGCTATCTGACAACCACGAGGAATTTCCACTAGGCATTCACTAAGTTTTCTACCAATACAGGTATACATTTTCGGCAATTTACCTCCCTAACCCGACATACACTCCTTTTAACATACACTCTCTTACTATCTAAAAAATCAGAGTCATGTGGGGATTCAACCAATATAACTGCCTCTTCATCCGTCGCGAACTTATTCTCCAAAGGAGCATAGATTACTTTACCCGAGCTTCTGGGGACAACTTGAACAGTTTCTGCCTTCACAATTGACCGTAGCATTCGCATAAACGGGTTCCGACTGGCCAGTCTTTACCCTCGAATGCGTTTCGGGCCCTTGAAGCTCGATTAGCACGTATCCCCCGGAAGGGTTTCGTAAACTAACCGTATGCTTTGCAAAATCCAGAACTGCAGAATGCCTCCTCAGAAACTCGACTCCGATTATTCCGTCAAACCCTAAGCTTAAAGAGGGAACTACGTATGCTGACATACCAAAGGTCCCTCCGCTTACGGAAATATTTATATTCTTTACCCCTAACACTGGAATCTCTTTACTTACATCTAACCCAGTGATTCTACAATTTGGGGGGCACAACCTTTTACTGCCACAAATATTTACTGTTAACAACGACGCTGCTGCACCAGAATCCACAAGAAGACGACATAACTTACCTTGTACTGTGGCCACCATCACCAATTCTGAATTAACTACCCCAGTATTGCCCTGTCTTTGTGTCACAGGGACGTTAATTAGTCTGGGTAGTCCGTCGGGGCCACTTCTACCCAAAGTTAGTTTAAATCATTATTACTAGACCTCAAAGAACACTCACCCTGAGCTGCTCCCCCATTATTACTCCCATGAGACTTATTATCACCTCCCCGTTGCCCAAAACCTCCCGAACATTTATTACCCTCAACTTGATTGTCTGTATCCTCTCTCCCATTTACATAATTATTCCTCTTAGCCCCATTATTGGCCTGATTTCCTCCCACAAATTCTCTGTGACACATTGAACAATTACCTCCCATTAAATCCACCTCTTCTCCCTGAACCTCTTGCATCTGCATGTCCTCCATGCATATTCTTACCTCTTGGATTATTTCCGCGGATTGCGGAAACAATCCCTCTGTATGTGGCCATTCCGCCCACAACCGAAACATTTGATCACCTTCCTTGTATGAAATACATGCTTAACTCTAGACTTACCTTCTGCTGCCGTTTTCTGCTTCACTTGGTCATAGAAAATGGCTGTTTCGACCCCTTCAGAAAATGTTTTTGGTTTCTGCAGTAATACATACTCCGCAATCTCCTCTCCAAGCCCTGATAAAAAACAGTCTAAATTTCTTTGATCAACTTCAAATCTCACCGCTGAATCATGTTCTTCCTCCCCCGTTAACTCATAGGTATGACTGCTTAGCGCCTTGATCCTATCTGCAAATTTCTCAATCGGTTCCGCCGGTAAACGTTTCAAATTCCGTAACCTTTCCCGATATGATCTCATGCTCGCTTTGTCTTTATACCGCTTCTGCAGCTCATATTTCAAACCATCAAACGTGGCAGAATTTTTAAAATCCTCATCGTACATTAATTGGCGAAATGCTTCCCCACGAAGTCTACATTTCAAAACCCCTAATCTTTCTTCCGCTGACAAATTGGCAAGCTCTAATATTGTCTCTACCGAGCAAAAAACTCATTCACGTCCTCCCCTGAATTTCCACTGAAAGTCACATCCGGAGATAAGAACGAACTTAGGAACTGCAAATTGCTACTTTTACTTTTAACAGTGGTACTTCCTGTAGCCAAGCTAGCAACCCGCTCATTCAAATCATTTACTGCGTCCTGGGACTGTTACTGAAGTCTTTGCCATCATGCAAAAATAAGGCTGAGGTCCACTTACCGAGATGTGTCACTGCCAAGATGTCGCGCCAACCGCACCCCGCGCCGCGCCGGAACGCCTTCCTTGTAGCCGCCGGCGTAGACCCGTCCCCACTGCCGCTCTCCGCCGACTGACTTCCGTTGCTATCTGCACGCAGCCCGAAGTCTGCGACGTTGTCAGGTGTCGCGTTATCTCGCCTCCAGCTGACCGTGTGACGTCTGGCTGCCTCGCTGCACGCTGCCACGCCTCCCGCCAGCTGCTACCGCCGCCGCTGCTCGCTGCTCTTCCGCTTCGTCAGGTCCTGGGTTCGATCCTCTTCTGACCACCAAACTGTGGTGGACCCTTTTGGGGGTTGATCCGCGCCACGGGTTTGTCAGGATGGTGTGGCCAATGGGGGGGGGGTGAACTTACTTGTGGCTGTATCTAGTACTTCTCTTCTCGCAGATCGGGGCAGCCGTCAGTTACTGGACCGCCGATAGTCTGCTGCCTGCTTGCTAGAATAATTGCTATCTCTGACACCACGCCCTGAGGCGAGCAAACAGGAGAGGGAATACTTTGCCTACTGAAATTATTAATGAATTGGTAGACGGTCTACTGCAAGTTTATTGCCGTAGAAGATTGCGATACATGGCAAGTAATCGCCGAAAGCCACAGTCCACTCCGTTATCGGTTTGCAGAAAAGCACTTAGCGATTAGACGACGAGCGGATAGCTGGCTGGGTCGGCAAGTCGATGCCCGAGGCGCGTACGATCAGCTCCGGTCTCCAAGTGTCCGCTCCTTGCTATATTACTTAAAATGAAGGCTCGGTTGACCTGCTTAGCGGGGCGGCAATAACCTATCGGACATCGCACCCACTAACAAGCGAATTGCACATTCCTGAAGTGGCGATGCCCGCGCGGCCCCAGTACGTGGCGAAATCGCCTCTGTCATCAGGTCAACGGCTGGCTGGCGACTTTTGTCGCTCGAACAAATTCCTGTACTTTAGTAACAGTTACTATAATTCATTACGCCTCTGACAATATTATGACAAAAAAAAAAAAACAACGCGGGAGAAGGGTCGCTCTCTACCTGCGAGTAGGAATTTGCTAAGACAAGCTCAGAAAATATTCATTCTGTTCTGGAGCACGAAACGTGTTAGACGTATTTTCTACTGACTGCCCAGTAATAATGTTAAATGTTTTTTCTGTTGCTTGCATGCAGTATGAATCAGGCTAACGAGCAGGTGATGGGCTAACTTGGTTATACCTGTGCTTTATAACGATAAATGCATTTACTGTATCCATTTGTCCACCTGTCTTGGCGAGGAGGCACGAAGGGGATGAGATAAGCATCTCGAGTCTATTGCCTGACGTAGCTGTGGCCGCTCCCTGTATTCTACAAGAAACGGTAAATCCCATCATTCTGTTCAACGAATTATTATGAACAATGAGGAATACGGAAACCGTAACACGCCCTATAGATAATTTCATTGCTCTATTTAACAATTCAAATGCAATCAGTGGTTTGATGTTGCTTAATCATATTTGTTTTCATACCATTTCGAGGCGAGAATGATTTTATACTACAGTATGAATAAAAATACTTAATTTTATATTAAGTGAAAATAATTCTGGGTGTGATATTGAGTAGATGTATGTGTATAATCATTTGTTTGTTTGTTTGACGTATCATCTGGTAATATGTAGATTAAATGCAGTTTGTTACCTAGTTAGAGATCTTTCATTTCTGGATCCCGAACAGTAAGAATTTCAATAAGTTAGATGATTATTACACTATGTATGCAAAGTATATATAAAATATAGATTAAACTAGTAAGTTGATTTATAATGGTTTATTTTGCAAAACGTAGCGGAGGTCTGACATAAAGTGTTTGGTAATTAATTATTATTGTGTGCTTTAAGTTGTTTAACTTTAAGAATTTTATAATGTTAATTTCCTACTTTATAAATCACTATTCCTATGGAACCGGTGGGCGGGCGTTAGAAAATTTTTACTGCTAACAGATACACAAGTGGGTAGTAGGTAAAGAAAGTTGACTACCCCTTCTCTAAACTGATGGAATCGTTAGTTTACACACAGGACGATCTAACGGGTAAGTCGTTTAGAAGTGCTTGTGTTGCCTCCTATTGAACGCTGCAGTGAGAGCTGGCCATTCTGTTGGGATGCGGACGGGGAGGTGGCTTTTCTATTTCAGCTGCGATTAGCCCTGGGCTGTCGAGAGCGCTTTTTCACCCGCGGTCCTCCCGATAAAGCCGATCGTCTGTCGGTTGCCTTCTTTGATGTGGGGTGGGGCGGCGATAGCTTTAACGACCGCTGATCGCCCCCTACCACCCCCTCAGTATGGTATCGGCGATCTCAGCGCCGCCAAACGCCAACCAGCCACACTGCAGTGAAATCCGCGGTATTTCCAGCGTCTGAATTCGTTTGCTAATAGCTGAAAGTTAAAGAAGTGTATCGCTGTTTGTAGCTCGTCACAGGCATTGCTTACAACTGGAAATAAAGACGTGATTGGCTGACAAATTTGTCAATTTCAGACCCAATTTTTTCACCTGACTTATTTCAGAAAAATGTTATCTAGGAACTTGAGATTTTTTTGTCAATTTTAGATCGTTTATTTTACGTGGCAAGTCTCAAAGATGCAGATCCAGAGCGATTTGAAATTAATACCTAATACCGATCTCATACTGTCCTTAAACAAAAAAAACAAAAAAACAGTAAAAATATTTACATCTTTCAAGTTGTAAGAAACCCAAATAAAAGTTTTCAATTTACGGTTAGTTTGTCAATAATTAATGCTGTTTAAACTGTTGTGTTTATTCAAAGAGTATTGCATGCAACGGGATGGGAGTGCACTAACTGTAAAAAACAATTAATTTGGTTTGAAAAATTGCATTTGCCACTTGAGCTACAATTCGAAGTGATGTTGAGCGTAATCCGTAAATAAATCTTGCATTGATTGCCATCTGACTTACCACGATCATTTTGTAATACCACATTTTCATTACGTACATTTAAAATATTTTTGGCCACTGTGCATTGAAAGTTTGTAATTGTGTACCTGCAACAGGTGATTTCGGACCACATATAATGGCACTACATTAAACATTTACGGCCATTAAATGGTTTTTCATCTGCCAAAAATTTTATCTGATACAGGAACTCGAACTATTTTCAATGCTGATCTTTTCTTAACGACGAACAATACAGTTCCTAGTAAACTCTGCCAGATAGAGGCGACGCTTTTCACAGCCGTGGAGTATAGCGCAATAATCAGCACCGACGCCAGGAAAATGGTAATGAATGAACTGTGTGTAGTCAAACGACCGCGTCTATTCCACAACCCAGTTGTATCCAGTAACGAACGGAGATGCGATTTTATTTCTCAAGCCGCAGCTTACGCAAACAAACGATCTATCAATATTCTGAAGTTTCGACATGTCCGTTATCTATATTAGATATCTCAATAAATGTTCGAGTGTTTCTAACGATGAAGGTCCATTACATGTAAAAAGATCAGTAACATTACGCCATTTTGTGCAGTCTTCAGATCTTCCACAAGTCAGCGAGATAATCAAACTTCTAACCAAGCGATTTTATTTCTCAAGCCGCAGCTTACGCAAACAAACGATCTATCAATATTCTGAAGTTTCGACATGTCCGTTATCTATATTAGATATCTCAATAAATGTTCGAGTGTTTCTAACGATGAAGGTCCATTACATGTAAAAAGATCAGTAACATTACGCCATTTTGTGCAGTCTTCAGATCTTCCACAAGTCAGCGAGATAATCAAACTTCTAACCAAGAAATAATTCATTGCAAGATATTGAACGAGGGCAGCGAGTTTCGAGCTTGTGCTATTAGAAATATTTCTCTGCGAAATAGAACACTGACGTGCAGTCTAAACTGTACCTTGGCCAATCCCAAGTATGTGAGATGATCGCTCCATCTAGTGATAGTGGGAGATCAGGATTTACAACCCCTGGTAAGGCTGTGCCTGGGGTCTCCATGTTACTATCACGCATGCAACCAGGCAAGCTCTTTACGCGGAAGAGAACAACTGAACATCAAAGTGTTCGGCAGCAGTTAACCAGCAGCAGTGCCCATTGACAAGGTTGGCTCCAGTGGGTTAAAATGGTTGCCAATGTGGAGTAACGTTGCTCATCCACAACCCGTAGTTTTTACGCGAATCGCATCCAAAAAAAATTTAACTTAAAATTTTGCCCGTTCTTAAAATGAAACGTACTCCACTTTAACCGCAAGACTGCGCGCTGTACGTTAATCGAAACCCAATTAAAATCCGACAAGTAGTTTCCGAACAAATCAGTTTAACAAAAAATTGGTAACTTTCTCAGATTTCTGATCATATCTATATGAAATATACTCTATATTATCCACTTAAATACGGGCTGTAAATTAATCAAAACCACAAAAAAACTTCAACCAGTAGTTTTTTGTATGATAAGCGTTCAGTGAGGAATTATCTAAAATATATCATTTTCGGTTTAACATCAAGTTGAAAGATACCTAACTTTACTAGTGGGATCAAGATCTATACATTAATCCATAAAAATCCAATCATTAGTTTTTTGCGTTATTCGCGTTGAACGAAAATTTACCTTAAGTTGCTCATTTTTCCATTTTACTATAAAAATTAATCATTATTTTACCCGTGGAACCACGATCTGTACCATACTAGAAACTATAACAGAGTCCGAACATCAGTTTTTGAGTGAATCACGTTCAGCCTGACACTATTTATTTCAAGTGTCTAAGCTTATTGACATCACATCATAACTAAACATATTCTATTTTACCCGCAATACCGTAGGTTGTAGATTAAACTAAACTATGATCAGTAGTTTTTGCCTGAGTCGTGTTCAACAAATTTTATCCACCATTTGACATGATATCAAAACTAAACACACCCTATTTAACTATTGGGACCATGGGCTGTTTATATAAAGAAAAGTCAAAATCCGACCGGTAATTTTTGCGTGAACGGATAGACAATTATTTTTATTTTCTTTATTAAAAAAAAACAAAAACAATAACACAGTGTGATGCCTTCTCTGTGGAATATTAATAGCAACCCAACTCATCTAACAAATGTTTACAAATGTACAGCTTTTTGATGGTTATAGATTTATTGTAAGGATACATAAACCTTTACTTCATCGGTTCGTTCATAAAACTTAAAACAAAAATTAATTCTCATTTGAATGAATTAATTCTTGGTATTGTCCTCGGATCTGATGTTGAATATGATCAATTCGAAATAAAAACTTTTTTCGTTTAATTACAATGAATACAATTACAAAACCTTTCACGGAAATGCAAAATTTAAGTACAGTGATAATTAGTTATTTATAAAGATAACTATGATACTCTATCATCGATAGAATATAATAGTTCAATCAAGCATCAGTGAAATAATATCATATTTGAAATATATATTCCTAGAAATAAAATGCTACTTTGGTCACTTTGTCATCGTGTCCTTGAAGATGATGTCACTCACCAGGCTTTCGTAGCCAAACGAACTACGACCAGAGGTGTTACTACTCAGTTCAGTCTATGAGCATTATTTAATAACAAATTCTATTTAGTTAAGCGACTGCGAAGAAATCAAGTGCCAGATAAGAATTTATTTAATTTAAAATAACATATTAATTATTAGTTTTTGTTTATTTATTTTAGGTCGATGCAGATGTTTTTATAATCTGTGTCCAGAGATATCTGTTACGGTAAACTTGAGAAATGAAATTCCATTCAAACAGATTTTTTTTTTTTTTTTTCAAATTTTTAACGACAAGAGAAGCTGTATATTTACATACAATCGAATATAACAATCATGCAGTAAGTAATTACGGTTAGTATTTCAGCATGTTAAACAACGGTTTCCTTTACGGTGTACAAGGTTGAATGCTACTTCCTAATTTCCCATAACAAAGTGTAACCATAAACTCTACAAGGTAACAGGGTAACAAGTTTTTCTGTCAAGTAAATAACTGTTTCTTATCTTTTGTATCCAGCCAACACTCACGCAGTATAACTGAGTTTCCTGGAATTGATAGTAACTCGCGTTTGGAGTGGATCAGAAAGTGATTTACTGGATGCAAGAATTTTTGAAAGGTAGAAAACAGAAAGTTAGGGTAGGAAATACGGTATCAAAAGAAGTGGAAGTAAAAATGGGAGTGCCACAGGGTACGTATTGTGACCATTGCTATTTATTATTCTAATGAATAATTATGTTGTAGGATCGTAATTTTTCACGGCGTTGAATATTAATATATTTTTCTCGGGCTTCCAGCAGTGTTAATATATCATATTTGCGGGACGTTTCGAAGGCGTCCATCTCTGCCTCCATTCTCAACCAAATGTCAGTGTACAACTGTTTGTTTATTCAGCCGCTGCTACGGAAACGGTGGAAAACAAAAACCAACACAACGCGATTACGTCATCCGCTCTTCTGCTCGTTACAGGCGCGAAACTGTTTCAGCATTTTAATCGCCGGGCTCCAGGCCACACTGAGTTGATAACCAGTGTCCCTGTTGACTAATAAATCAGTTAATCTTATTTCTACAGCCTCTGTAATAACGCTGGCCCAAAAATCTTTCAGCCGGGCTGAAATGGTTGTTTTTTCAAATTCAAAAGTGTGACCTTCTTGCACACTATGTTCGGCCACCGCAGATTTTTCTTCTTGGCCAAGACGAACATTTCTGGCGTGCACTACACATCGCTGCACAATGCATCGCTGCGTCTGTCCAATGTAGCCTCGGCCACATTCACATGGTATATAATATACACCAGGGGTTCGTAAACCTAGGTCATCTTTAACGCTGCCGACCAAGTTACTAATTTTAGTGGGTGGTCTATAAATTGTCTTGACTCCGTGTTGTGATAGCAGTCTACCTATTTTGAAACTTAGGGCACCCACAAACGGCAGAAACGCAAGGCCCTTGGTATCACTCTGATCTCTCCGTCGATTTTCCTTCTGTTTAAACGCACGAGTAATCTGTCCCTGATTATAACCATTATTTAAAAACGTTTTCCGGAGATAGTCCAATTCACCAGCCAGGCTATGTTTGTCACAAATCCTTTGTGCTCTGTGTACCAAGGTAGTTAATACAGAGTTTCGTTGTGCCGGATGATGACAGCTGTTGGCATTTAAATATAAGTCTGTATGGGTAGGCTTCCGATACACAGTGTGTCCCAGCGAACCATCAGCACGTTTAATAACAAGCACATCAAGAAACGGCAGGCAACCGTCCTCTTCCAATTCCATTGTGAACTGAATATTTTCATGGATTGAATTGAGATGCGCAAGGAATTGGTCAAGACTGTTTCTGCCATGGGGCCAAATCACAAATGTATCATCGACATACCTATAAAAGCACTTCGGCTGGAGTGATGCGTGGTTTAGTGCCTCTTCTTCAAAAAATTCCATGAAGAAATCAGCAATGACAGGAGACAACGGCGAACCCAGTGCTACACCGTCCACTTGTTCGTAATATTCTCCTTCAAACTTAAAATAAGTGGTTGTCAACACATGGTGGAAAATATCAATCATTTTTTGATCAAAATACCTCCTTAACAGATCTAAGGAGTCGACCAAGGGAACACGAGTAAAAAGAGAGACCACATCGAAGCTCACCATTAAATCACCAGGATCTAACTTCATGTTGTCTAAGATTTCCACAAACTCACTGGAATTTCGAATACTGCGATGAGCCTTCCCTACGAATGGGTTAAGAATATCTTTGAGGTATTTAGCCAAAAAGTACGTAGGTTTACGAACCCCTGGTGTATATTATATACCATGTGAATGTGGTCGCGGCTACATTGGACAGACGCAGCGATGCATTGTGCAGCGATGTGTAGAGCACGCAAGAAATATTCGTCTTGGCCAAGAAGAAAAATCTGCGGTAACCGAACATAGTGTGCAAGGAGGTCACACTTTTGAATTTGAAAAAACAACCATTTTAGCCCGGGTCAAAGATTTTTGGGCCAGCGTTATTACAGAGGCTGTAGAAATAAGATTAACTGATTTATTAGTCAACAGGGACACTGGTTATCAACTCAGTGCGGCCTGGAACCCGGCGATTAAAATGCTGAAACAGTTTCGCGCCTGTAACGAGCAGAAGAGCGGATGACGTAATCGCGTTGTGTTGGTTTTTGTTTTCCACCGTTTCCGTAGCAGCGGCTGAATAAACAAACAGTTATACACTGACATTTGGTTGAGAATGGAGGCAGAGATGGACGCCTTCGAAACGTCCCGCAAATATGATATATTAACACGGCTGGAAGCCCGAGAAAAATATATTAATATTCAACGCCGTGAAAAATTACGATCCTACATCACTAGCCTTTACGGGGAGGAGATGTTTCGTTCTGTAAAGCAGTTAGAAATGCTACGTAATAAAAAGGCCAAGCTTTTGTGCAATCTGGCGTTTCTTCAAAGATGTCGTGATCATGATGTGGTGCCACAATTTGCCCGAATACGTCATCCAATTACTTCGGTCGCAGCAGTGAGAATTTTGCGTCGTGCAAGCCTTGCTTTGGTAAAGGAACGTATTCGTTTTACGAGACAAGCTTTGGACCGGATTGGCAAGACGCTGCTATTGTGTCATCTTTACCTTGCTAACGCATTATCTGTGGATGCCTGGGAGTGGGTAGATGGCAGTACTACAGCGTATAGTTACAAGCTGCAACAACGTGTGTCGGCCAGACAATGTTCGAAATTTGAGCGGATTTCAACGAAATTTTCCACGAAGCCACATGTTTCAGCGCGAACTATTGTTAACCTATCAGACAGAGAACTTGATCCTGCTACGTCATCTGTTTTATCGAAGGGCCTCAATTTTGCTCCGGTACCTAAATCTGTGCCTTATCGGGAGATTATCAGTGGTGTTGAAATTGCGGTTCGCACGCTACCTGCGGAAGAAGCGGAGGAGATAAGGCGTGAAACATGTCGGGTGCTTTGTAAAGGTAAATTTCCTAAATCAAACATCTCAAGTGAAGAGAGGCGTGCGCTTCGTGAGTTGAAGAAAGACGAAAACATTGTCATTTTTCCGGCAGACAAGGGTAACTGCACGGTGGTTTTAAGCAAGATGGACTATCATAGTAAAATTATGCAGCTTTTGGAGGACCAAGCATACAGGAAGATTAACCGTGACCCTACATCTAAGCTAACAAACTTGACTACGAAGCTGATCCGCTCCTTAGAACTACCAGAAGATGTGAAAAGACGACTCCAACCCCGTGCTCCTGTTCCTCCCAGGTTGTACGGTCTACCGAAAGTACATAAAGTAGGAGTACCTATGCGACCTATTGTAAGTACAATTGATAGCCCTACGTACTTTTTGGCTAAATACCTCAAAGATATTCTCAACCCATTCGTAGGGAAGGCACATCGCAGTATTCGAAATTCCAGTGAGTTTGTGGAAATCTTAGACAACATGAAGTTAGATCCTGGTGATTTAATGGTGAGCTTCGATGTGGTCTCTCTTTTTACTCGTGTTCCCTTGGTCGACTCCTTAGATCTGTTAAGGAGGTATTTTGATCAAAAAATGATTGATATTTTCCACCATGTGTTGACAACCACTTATTTTAAGTTTGAAGGAGAATATTACGAACAAGTGGACGGTGTAGCAATGGGTTCGCCGTTGTCTCCTGTCATTGCTGATTTCTTCATGGAATTTTTTGAAGAAGAGGCACTAAACCACGCATCACTCCAGCCGAAATGTTTTTATAGGTATGTCGATGATACATTTGTGATTTGGCCCCATGGCAGAAACAGTCTTGACCAATTCCTTGCGCATCTCAATTCAATCCATGAAAATATTCAGTTCACAATGGAATTGGAAGAGGACGGTTGCCTGCCGTTTCTTGATGTGCTTGTTATTAAACGTGCTGATGGTTCGCTGGGACACACTGTGTATCGGAAGCCTACCCATACAGACTTATATTTAAATGCCAACAGCTGTCATCATCCGGCACAACGAAACTCTGTATTAACTACCTTGGTACACAGAGCACAAAGGATTTGTGACAAACATAGCCTGGCTGGTGAATTGGACTATCTCCGGAAAACGTTTTTAAATAATGGTTATAATCAGGGACAGATTACTCGTGCGTTTAAACAGAAGGAAAATCGACGGAGAGATCAGAGTGATACCAAGGGCCTTGCGTTTCTGCCGTTTGTGGGTGCCCTAAAGTTTCAAAATAGGTAGACTGCTATCACAACACCGGAGTCAAGACAATTTATAGACCACCCACTAAAATTAGTAACTTGGTCGGCAGCGTTAAAGATGACCTAGGTTTACGAACCCCTGGTGTATATTATATACCATGTGAATGTGGCCGAGGCTACATTGGACAGACGCAGCGATGCATTGTGCAGCGATGTGTAGAGCACGCCAGAAATGTTCGTCTTGGCCAAGAAGAAAAATCTGCGGTGGCCGAACATAGTGTGCAAGAAGGTCACACTTTTGAATTTGAAAAAACAACCATTTTAGCCCGGGTCAAAGATTTTTGGGCCAGCGTTATTACAGAGGCTGTAGAAATAAGATTAACTGATTTATTAGTCAACAGGGACACTGGTTATCAACTCAGTGCGGCCTGGAGCCCGGCGATTAAAATGCTGAAACAGTTTCGCGCCTGTCACGAGCAGAAGAGCGGATGACGTAATCGCTGTTGTTGTTGTTATTGGGGTTTTTGGGCGCGTCGACGACGGGGTCATTAGCGCCCTAACAACAACCAGGCGTGACAACGTGGCAAAATTGCCGTCTGTGTGGCCGACTGACGTAATCGCGTTGTGTTGGTTTTTGTTTTCCACCGTTTCCGTAGCAGCGGCTGAATAAACAAACAGTTATACACTGACATTTGGTTGAGAATGGAGGCAGAGATGGACGCCTTCGAAACGTCCCGCAAATATGATATATTAACACGGCTGGAAGCCCGAGAAAAATATATTAATAATTATGTTGATTGTTTACTATCAGAAATTAGATTGTTTGCTGATGACATAATTCTATATAAAAGGATGAATACGATTGAGGATTGTAAACAGTTGTAGGGTGATCTGGACAGGATATCTAGTTGGGTTGGTACACATGGGATGAAGATAAATGCAAAGAAGAGTCAGCTTATTAGATACACAAATAAAAAAACTAAAGATTTATTATGATTATAAGGTGGGGAAAGAATTGCTTATTGAAGACTTAAAATGTAAATATCTTGGCATTACATTTGATAACAAGCTTAACTGGGCAGATCACATTGGACAGGTAGTAGGAAAAGGTTTCAAATCCTGCATTTGTTGGAGAGGGTGATGAGGGGATGTACGAGAGAAGTAAAGGAACTGGGTTTCAAAACTTTGGTCAGACCATTGCTTGAATATGGTAGTGTAGTATGGGACCCTCATTTTACGAATCAAATACAGGAGTTGTAGAGGGTGCAAAGGAGGGATGCTAGATTTGATTCTGGAAATTGTCGCAGAACGCAATCAGTAACAGATATGATAAAAGAGCTGGAATGGGACTCAGAAAGACGGTGAAGAGGGTCATGGGATTGTACAAGGCGTATATTGGCGATGAGGCATGGAAAGATATTGGTGTAATAATTGAAAGTAATGCATGGAAGGGAAAAGATGACCATGACCACAAACTGGCACTCGATTTCAGGCACAAGGGTGTAGGAAGATTCTCTTTTTAGGTAAGGGTGTCAGGGATTACCAAGAGAAATGATGAATTATTTGACAAAAACGTTGAAAGAATTTAAAGTTAAAATTTGTAAAGGGTAAATGTAGGTGGATGCAGAAAATGGGGAATATGGTTGTTTAGGGAAATTGCCACTGGAGCATGCACTCCCTCGAAATTTTTTTTTAAATTAATTTAATTGCACTGTTCTCAGATAATCTTCGAATATGAAGACAGACCAGGAGAGATCTAACCGGTTAAATATATTCTTTAGAAATTGGGGTGCAGGCAACTTTAATTAATCTGTATCTAATTTATTCACCTCATTCCGAAGCGGATAGCTTCTAGCAGCTCTTTTTCGTCCTGATTTGTGTATGTATGTATGTTTTTTTTATATGTAACTGCGTTCTTCAGAATATTGACTAGACTAGATACGACGAGAATGTACCTCTACACTTTTTCTTACCACGCGACGTGTGACATTCTGACTGCAGCGTGTTTTGTGCACAAAACGCTCTGTACCAGTGCAATTGTTCTCTGCGATTTAAACTGAGGTTAGCAGAATTATCCACGAACGGGTTGACTGACAGTAGGTGTGTGTTCATTTAAATAAATTATTTCAACTTAAGTTCATCAGTGTAAGCAATATTTTATTTGGTTCAAGTATTTGAAGCTACTTGTACCGTTTATTTGCATTTAAAATTGATAGCAAGTTCTTCTAGGGTGATTAATAAGTCACTCAATTAATCATTTTTTCGCAAACTAATTCCAAGTCTCTAGCATTCAGTGTTGACAAGCAAAATAATAAACTTCATAGAATCTATTTTGACATTCTATTTTACTATCCGTTATATTAAAACCGTGTAAGTTTGTTACTCAGTAAAATCCCTTGCAAATGTGTTTTCATCTTAAGTTGATCCTCGACTCACTGCCGTTCCTATGAAATCTCTTATTCAGATTGGCTTGTTAGCTACGGAATAATGGACACGTCCATGAGTTCCGCCAATCAAATGCGACATAACATCTAGCACGTTTCTTCTGCTATTGTTCTACCAATTCTCTCGCTTCTCTTATAAATGTATAAAGCTTGATTGAATAGCCTGAAATATTTAAATTCTTAAAATGAAGTTGGTGGAGCAAGAGCGATAAATGGTTTTGTCGTTACATGTTACTTGTGAGGAACTGTTGGTTTAATTCAAAGCATGTATATGTAATAGTATGAGAGCAATCGTTTAGATCTGATTCCTACCGTCCACTAGTGACTGTTACAGCTTCCATGATAGGCGGTAGGGAATTTGTCAGATGTGGAAGCATTTTCCTTTTTAACTTAATCAACTATTTAATTTTTTTTTTATAGATTTAATGATTCCCACTTGCAACATCAGGTAGCATATAAAATCCTTAATATAGGTTGCCAAAGTATTGTGTCATTGTTTATTAACAAATTTAAACTACGCCGTTATAACCTATTACAAAGATAATTTCACCAGTTTCATTATCATCTATGAAAGATAACGTATACCTAGAAGATATTGACAGAACTTAACGAATTTAAAATTGGATATGGAAAAACGATTTGAGGATATTTTAAAATTGAAAGCGTATGACTGGATGAAACATCTTTTACAGCAAATACTGAAGAGCCTGATACAACGTGCCAAGAAGAGCTGCTGTACATGAGATATGATGAGGAAAGTAAACATAAATTCGATAGTGGTTAATATGAAAATCTGTGGCAAACTAAGCAATGCCTGTCGCATATCCAAATGTGTCGAAAATGATACTTGCTTTATTGATACATTTCCATATCTCATCTCTAATATAGTCAGGGTAATTGTTGTTGATAATATTACAACCAAAGAAAGAAGCCGCCTCAATATTACCGAAAGAGAATATCTTCGTTTGTTCCTTCAAAAATTGAGCCAGATATCCAGGACTTAGTTTCACAGCATCGACCTCGCGGATCTCATCAATAATTTAAATAATTATGTGTAATTTCGCCAGACTTCATGCTTCTATGTATTTAAAGTATAAATAAAAGATAGGTTTAACAACAGTTATTTTATAAAGATTTATTCTACCAAATGTAACGAAAATCTGAGAAGGTATTTGGTAAGTAATTGTTATTATGTGCTTTAGCGTACTGTTGTACAGGTGTGTGGTTAGAAAAAATTATCAATAACAGATATACAAGGTCAGAACATTGCTTGAATATGGTGCTGTAGTATGAGACCCACATTTTGGGTATCAGATACAGGAGTTGGAGAAGAAGGGTTGCTAGATTTGTCTCTGGAAATTACCGCAGGGCAAAGTCAGTAACCAATATGATAAAAGAACTGGAATGTGATTCATTGGAAGACAGGGGGAGCGTGAAGTGAGTCATGGGAGTATATAAGGCATATATTAGTGACGAAACGTGGAAAGATATTGCTGTATGAATTAAAAGTAATGCATGGAACGCAAGAGATGACCATAGCCACAAGCTGGCAGTCGATTTCAGGGAAAAGAGTATGGGAAGATTTTCTTTCATATGAAGGTGGTAAGGGATTGGAATAAGTTACCAAGATGATAGTTGAATAATATACCAAAAACGGTTGAACAAATTAAATTGTAGAGGGCAAAAGTAGGTATGTACAGGAAAAGGGGGAAAATGGGTGTGTAGAGAAATTGCCACCGGGGCGTGCGCTCTATCGCAATTAAAATAAATTAAATTAAAGTGAGTGGTAGGTAAAAAAAGAAGAAGAAAAACCCTTTACTACCCCTTGTTTAAATAGTCAATAGTAGTGAATTCGCAATCCCACAAAATGGAGATATCTATCAACAACTCTAGATGATACATTGTCATGAAAGTATTTCTGTTACGAACATGAATCATCTATGCTTAGACATACCATTCGACAGTAGCTCCTTTTGGACTCTGAATGACTTACGTGTATGATAGAATTTAATTCATTACCGGTAACGTTGATTTTACTTCTGCCTAGCATTTAGAATTAAATACAGGTTCTAGGCGGTTGAATGAGGCTATACCCGTGTTATATTACAATATGTTGTGATAATTGTTTTTTTCTATTTCTCTACATACATTGGCTTTGCCGAAACTTAATCAGCCACAATACTAATTGCGTAGACAGTAAGGCGTGTAGATAAATAAAGCTGTGGCAGCTACTGACCGACAGGCGTCAGCAGCCAGCAGCCCGTCAGCGGCAGCAGCATCAGTCTCGTCAGCATGGCCTACATCACGGCACGTCGCTGCTCCGGCACCTGCATACGGACAAGCTTAGAGACAACAACACACAAGAGGAAGCGAGAAATTATAAGTCATGTGAGAAAAAGCATGGCCTACATCACGGCACGTTGCTGTTCCGGCACCTGCATACGGACAAGCTTAGAGATAACAACACACAAGAGGAAGCGAGAAATTATAAGTCATGTGAGAAAAAGCATGACCTACATCACGGCACGTTGCTGTTCCGGCACCTGCATACGGACAAGCTTAGAGATAACAACACACAAGAGGAAGCGAGAAATTATAAGTCATGTGAGAAAAAGCATGGCCTACATCACGGCACGTTGCTGTTCCGGCACCTGCATACGGACAAGCTTAGAGACAACAACACACAAGAGGAAGCGAGAAATTATAAGTCATGTGAGGAAAAGCATGGCCTACATCACGGCACGTCGCTGTTCCGGCACCTGCATACGGACAAGCTTAGAGACAACAGCAAACGAGAAACTATAAGTCATGTGAGAAAAAATGAAGCAGTCGAAGGAAAGGACCAGCTACCTATGCGTAGAGCAAGAAGTAAATAGCGCTGCCGTTTCTGGACGGGTAGTGAAGAAGGGTAGTTCTGTTGCCAAGTCGTGGATCGGCCTAGTGTTAACGTGGAATCCGAAACACTGAAGGCCTTTTATACTCGCCTCAACAAAGCTTATCCCTTAGCAAATACCGTAAAACTTCATGTCAGCGCGGTGAACGGAATATGGAGAGCATAGCCTCAACCACTGAGTTACAGAGATCATTGATAAGTCTGAAGAAATCATTGCATTTCGACATGTCTAATAACTTCTTGAATTTCCAATGTTTGTTAATAAAAACTGATACCAGTCTCATTAAAAACAGTTTTGAAAATTTTTGGAGAGTTTGGTTTAGCTATTCAGTAATGAATAAAGAAAATTGTTGGTAGCAGGGATGTCATGAATGGTTGACATGTTATTTCTCAAATGTATAAACCATATTGCAATAATTGCCTAAGGAAGAAGAAAAAATGTCAGTCCAAGAACAACGTGGAGCATTGCAGTATCTTTTTTATTGAGAGAAGGGGATTTCTTTTTGGAAAGAAGGCCAGCCGTGTGAATGTAATGTTACTGGTGTTATGGTGAAGGTGCAATTAATGGCTCAAAGTAGGAGAACATCCAAGAGTTTACCCAGATTCTTACAGAAATCTGCATTCAAACAGTAACCAGAATGGATGGTGAGGAGCTAGCTGTATTGCTCTCTACTCTTACCTAGGTATTTGCTGTATATCAGCAATACCTTTCCTACATACTTCCTGCCACTACTCTGTACCACTGTCCACGACCGTCCAACACCATCTACCATCTTCCACGTATCTACACAACCCTCCACCAACCTCAACCAGCCTACACCACCCTCCACCATCGTCCACTTATCTCTACCAACCTCCATCAACTTCCACGACACTCTATCATCCTCCACCACTCTCCGACACTCTCCATCATCCTCCTCGATTCACCACCACCCTCCACCTTCCTCTACCGGTCACCACCATCCTCTACCACTGTTCAAAACCATAAACCACCGTCCACAATGCTCTAATACTTTCCAGCACCATACCACTCTCCACTAACTTCTAACACCTTCCACCGTCCTCCACCATCCTTTACGATCCTCCGCCATCCTTCACCACTATTCACTGCCATCTATCACGTTCCACCAACCTCCACCACCTTCAAACAGCCAACACCATTCTTCTCCACCCTCCACCATATTACAAAGTCTACCATCACCATTATCACCCTCCACTATCCTTCAACTCCCACCATCGACATCCACCACCGTCAACCACCATCCTGCACCAGCTTCCACCACCATCCATTACCGTTCACCATCCTCTACCACATTCCACCACCCACCATGAACCTCCAACACAGTGCAACGTCTTCCATCACCTTTATCGCCCTCCACTAAACTCCACCATCGTCAACCACCATCATCCATCATCTTCCACCAACCTCTCCCAATGTTTACCATCCTCCTCCACTGTCCATCACCATCTATCACATTCCGCCACTCACCATCACTCTCCACCGTCCTCCACCATCATCCTCCAACACCCTCAACCACACTCCCATCATCGATTCCACTGCACCTGAACCGTTGGTTGTGAATCTGCGGATTACAGGGAAATTATTAAAAAGCAGAAAGGTTTATAACAACAAATCTTGAAATCATTTTGAGAATTGATTCATAGAGAAATTAAATCGATCGCCGTTACTCTACATTAAAGTCTTAGAACTGTGCCGACCGATCGTGGTGGTGTAACGGTTATCGTTCTCGCATTCGGGAGGACGCCGGTTCGAATCCCAATCCGGGCATCCAGATCTGGGTTTTCCATGGTTTCCCAAATAACTCCAGGCAAATGCCAGGATGCTTCCTTCAAAAGGCCATGGCCGAATTCCTTCCCATTCCTTGCCCCCCCCCCCAATCCTTTCCCGTCTCTGAAGACCTCGCTGTAAAAGTTAAGCAGTTAAAAAAAATAATAACTGTGCCGATGACGCATTTCCGGGTTTGAAACTGGAAATTTGGTACACAGATGCGATAACTTTTGTATGCGTTGTTTTTAGTAACAGTGGCTTGAGATGTGTTGTAGAAATTAATTCTAAATACATTTATCAAGATTTTCGCAACAGTCATTGCAGCACATCATAAAAAATTCTTAATTCTTCCGAAATTTCTTTTATCGCAAGAGCCTGACGTAAGAACTGGGACTAACCAATCGAGAACCAATTTCATTTAATAATGGCGCCAGAAAAAATTGTTAAAAACGGATACAAGAAAAAAGAAGAGCCAGGCACCCGAAGCAACAACGCTGCAATATTCAAAGCCAATTACTGAAGGCTGTTTACCTTATTTGCACGTCGTGTCGTGTCGCCATCAACGTTTCACGGCGTGCACGGCATTCAGCACGAGGATCACGCCACATATTTCATGGCGTCATTTACTATGTTAATCAAACCGTCCCTCTGCAGATATCGACTCAATTAAACACGGTATTTACTTTCAATTAGCAAAGCGGCGAGTTTGGGCTGATGCGTATTATCTGTCCCAGCAGGCTTGTGTTGCTTCATTCGTGTCCGCTTTAGTTATATACGGCTCAGACTCTTAATATACGCGCGTTACATGTCAAGGTTTACCAGCTTGACTTCGGCCAACGGAATGGGTGGTTTTAATTAAGAATTATGGGTGTTAGTCACAAACAGTTTGATATTCTGGAAACATATATAGTAATAATATGGAGTAAATATATTGAAGTTGGTTGTATGGCATAATCGACCATAAAACACAAAAAGAAATCGTTTCTTCCTTCTTTCTTAGGGACCGTGCACAAACTACGTGGCTCGGTCCAGGGGGGCGTGGGGGGGGGGGGTTGGCTGGAAGGCTACGCTGGGCTACGTGGGGGGAGGGGGGGGGGGGTTCCGAGCCATGCCACGTAGCTTTCCTTTCATAACATTTTTCACAGTTAAAATGAGGAACAGAACTCCCAACAGCATATGAATATTTATTTCCCACAGTTAATTATCTCCGTATGTAATTTACAGTAGTCTGATAAGAGAAAACAGTACAAAATGTCTTCTGGAATCAAAAGGGAAAAAAGCTACGTGCTACGTGGGGGGAGGGGGAGGGTAGAGGCAAAATCCACGTAGAGCTACGTGGGGGGGAGGGGGGGGGGGTTCACAGGAGGCCAAAATGGAGCTACGTGGTTTATGCACGCTCCCTTACTATAGAATACATAATGAAACAATCGATAGATTCAATACTAAGTTTAATGGTTTTTTGCACTCTGAAATCATCTAAAAATTTTATCTATGACATTTTTATCGATGTTTCAGATTCATGTGACCTTTACACGACTCGAATGTCACAGGATTATCTTTTTTTTATATAAATTTTAAATAGTAGCTCTCGATCTGCTTCGATTATTTTTTCTGTTTTAAATGTTTAAGCCAATAATATACCACCCAATGCTGAACACCCTACTTGTAGCTGACGTAAACTAAGCAAATTAATTGCGCTTACAGTTCGAACCAATATTAAATGGTAGAAAAAAGACATTTTGTTTTGTTTTGTAGTTGGCCAGAGGATAGTACATACCTAGCCGCCAAATCCAAACCTCTTCTAAATATACGTTGATAAAGGAGGTTAGCCTATCTTATGTGAATTGTCTTGTAACATGTCAGGACATTGACAATATTACACAGTTTAATGTTAGTAATATTAAATCTTGTTAAAACTGGGATTTACGGAATTTCGAAGAACAGACTCAAGTGAGGGCTGAACGAAAGCTCAATGACATATCTAGGGAACCTTGTTTCAAATAATAAATTCTTTAAAATATCCGAGAGAACGAGGAGATATACAGAAAGGTTACCTGTTTCAATTTACAAACAGCGTGACCGGAACTGGCAGAAAAGTGTGCCACTTCGTGGAAGTGTGAAGGAGGTGTGATTTGGATAGCGAATGAGTAATTTGTGTTTAATGAAAGACGGGGGAGGGAAGTTTATTAATCAGTAAGGAAATAGGAGTTTGTTATTAACAAGCTAGTATTTATAATTTACTATTTTCCATGGTCCATGAAAGGCGTTCGCTAATTATTTAGGCCGAAGTGCTATGGAATTTGCTGGGAGAGTTTTCCAGGGAGCAAGAAGACATGGAGTACGGAAATTCAGGAGTTATCTTCGCTGACAATAGGTCCTGCTTTCTTAAGATAAATGATTGTGACAGTGGACGCCTAAGCAAGAGTACACCTGCTTTGATGGTGTGACGCGAAAGGAATAGCTTATGCGCTGGTGCAACCATCTGTGATGACAGTGCTCGCTTGTACACTAGCAACTTTATGCAAGCCGCTGTCTGAGAACCCTATCTCTGTTACTTCCGACGCTGTACACTGAAAGATGAGCGTACTACTTCGTCATTCAACGATGCACTGCTGTAATGGAGGGAGTTCACACGCAGTACCAAGGTCAACAACTGGACGCAATGAATCATCGTTCATTGGCCTACAGTAGTATAGTAATCTAAAAGCGACTGGCTGTCCAATACGGAATGAAATATGACAAAGTGCGCTCTGTCGATTAACTTCATCAGATAGTATTACCACTTCACAAACATTTAAGACCTGCCAAGGGAATGCTTCCCAAATCTACCATTTAAAAAATATTTTCATTTTATAAACATTCATTTTCATTTTGTTTATACGATCTTAAAATGAATTGTGGGATTATTTTGTTTAGAAATTCATTTCGGTTTGATTCCTTACTACAATATGATCCCAGACCATTTCTTCCACTTTATAATGCTGTTATGTATTTTTATAAATTATTATTAATTTTGTTAATATTACATGGTGCCCAATTATAATTGTATTTATAAGTAATGATAATGTGATGGAAACTTTTATCTATCGTACCAACAACATTGGAATGCTACAGCCTGAAAATCCCATTTATATATTTCGGAAGTGTGGTTCAGAGTATGATGTGTAGAATTGTCGAAAAGCTTCTTAAAAAGCTCCTTGACCTTTTGCCACCGAGCGTAGTGGATGAGTGGTTAACGCCCTGGCCTCGCATTCTGGAGGACGTCGGTTCGGATCCCCGTACGGGCATCAAGATTTGGGTTTTCCATGGTTTCCCCAAATCACTCCAGGCGAATGCCGGGATGCTTCCATCAAAAGGCCAAGACCGAATTCATTTCCATTCCTTGTCCTCAACCCCATGCGGCCTCTAATGACCTCGACGTCGACGAGGCGCACAGCCATAAGTAAGGAAAGTTTCTTTTGCCCTGAGTAGATTGTGATGTGGCCGGCAACACGCTTCAAACGCTTTTATACTCCGCTAATAAAACAGTCGTTTCGTTTTCCCTCGATAGTTTTTCGACAGCCGATGAATGAACCTCGCTGGCCGTTCGTAATTCTAGTAATCAATTGCATTTTCATTGCGAATAGCAAAGGGGTAACTAACTTGAATAAAAACATCCATAACTTTGGCCGGGGTCGAACTTTGCACAACCATGCAAGCATGTCACTCTACCCCATACACTGCCACATGGTCCCACTCTATAAAATGAAGGAAACGAGTTAGTCTTGTTATTTCTGTATATCCGAGAAAGAGGCACAACATGTCTTCGAGCAGAAGACTACTTTACTTTTGCAAAATTCTCTTTGATATTTGTCCAAAAATGCAAGAACACAACTACAGTTAACATCAACATCTAGTGTATAACACATCCTATTTACAGTGGCGGGTTTATAAATGTTTTTTTGCTATCATGAAGTTAATTATTCGCGACCATGTATCCGTTATACACAATATGTGAGAAAAATTATCGCGTTGTCATACAAATCCTCACCTAACAATATTTACTGGTGTTTCATATTTTAACAGACAGGCATATTTTGAAGATTTTGTCCAAAACGTTTTGACAATACTCTCTGCTAACCGTTAGAAATTCAAAATTTATATTTCTGGATATAAAACTAAGTAATTTGACTGAAAATAATAACTTTCCAGAGAGTCACCATAGTTAAAAACTGTAGATAACTCAGAAGGTACACGCCAGACTTTGTACACGTGTATTTCGATGATCTCATATATAGGGTGTTTTTAAAAAAATGGTTCAGGTTTGGGGTTTAGGGGCTGGTATAGAGAGTGACTTGGTGCATAGAACATAGTATCGCTGCAGTTTCTTAAGTCCTGAAAAACGTGGTGGAAGTAGTCCCCGCCCGCATAAGGTTGCCAGCATGCAACGGTAACGCGGCTGTGAGGTGAGGCTCGGTTAGTGGCCGAAACTGTAGGACAGTTGAAAATGATGATAAAGTGATAGAAATAATAGAAAGATAGATGCATTAAAAATTTATTGTGAGCCTGATTCTGCAGCGTGGTAGTCGAGGACCTTGCCCATTCAGCTAAGCCCAAACACACTGAGCGAACTACAGCTTTCTTGGAATGTAACCTGCTAAGTAACATTTGGGATGGAATACCTCTGAAACTAAGATGCATCCCTAAGGGGAACTACCCTACAAAATAAATAAGAATCAACGAAACACCAAGTCTGACAGTCCCCTTGGGAGTAATAGGATATCAATGTGGAGCTACAAATAATCGCTGCACCGAGAGTTTTGTAGGTATCAAATGTGAATACAAAAAATTTCCAAGTGTTGCAGACTTAGGATTTATATTTTAGCAGCGGAAAAACACATTTAGTTGAAATACTGTGACATGGAGGAAGTTACATAATTTTTCCAGTGGCATTGTACTTCATTGATCACATGTCTGACAATAATCGAGCGAGTCTTTGTATGAATCGCTCCTTAATTTTGCTATCGCTTTAAGTTCTACGACAATGGTGAAACGCGATTAATTTAAAATATCATAATCCTTATGGCAACATGAAATTATTTCTTAGGTAGTATAGATGCACTAGCAAATCGAAGATTGTCATCGTGGTATAATACCAGAGAAAATCCTTAGAATTACCTTAGTGCTGTAAAAGGTGCAACTGTTGTGCAGTAAAATCTCTCGGGATAAGGAGATAATCTGTAATCTCAAATGCTGACGGTTTCCAAGTAGGGCGGGCTGGCGCGTTGAAGATAGAGCACTTTCTTGCCTTTGGAATGAGAAATAGCTCCTAAAGGCAAATGAGCAAGACAACATCAATTTATAGTAAGCAGAACTAAATGCAAAACCACTGCATTAGTGATTCCCAAGTATTGGTAGTATGATTAATGCAGTAGATAATCAATTAAGGCCATCAATAGCACAAAAAAATTTCTGGCTTTACGCCTCATCAACGTAGAGGCCATTAGAGGAAGGAAAAAAACTGGGTGCAAGGATAGAGAAAGAGATCGGCCATCGCCTTTTGAAGGAACCATTGAGGAATTCACTGGAGTGCTTTGGGGAAACCATGGAGACCGAAATCTGGATGGCCAGACACGGATTCGAACCCACGTCCTTCCGAATGAGAGGCCAGAGCGTTACTGCTCACCCACCACGCTAGAACAGCGTCTACATAGTGTATCATCGCTTAACAATTATTTCGTCACATTAAGTTAGTAACAAGAACAAAGCTCCATTGTTCCCATTAAACAGAAGTCGATCTTTGTCTTTGGTTAATTCTGTGATATGAAATAAAGCTTCCATCAACGGGAAATTCTATTGTACGTCATATTTTTAAACGAACATCACGAAAAAAATCGCTGCACAGATGTGGTTTATTTTTTTTCCGAGCGCAAAATAGGAAACAATAAAATACATAAACGGATAGTTGGCTAAGACGCGTAGAAACTGAATTGCTTTAAGTGATGAAAGTATACAGATTTGACTTCAATTCTCGTTGTAATTTTCCTATAGTTCCCAGCACAATTTGATGGAGGGGAAAGAAATCGAAAGACTGTCGCTAAATTATGAAAGTCCACCAAAATCGTTAAGAAAATGAACTGAGAGATCCAAAATTGCATCCATAAAGGTTCACAATTGGAGCATGTTAAAATAAGTATCAGAGCAAAACCTGTTCAACATTTAGTGCCCAGTTCCGAATGTTAGATCATGATTTTTAAATTCTAGTTTTAGTAACTTATACCAAACCAGGAAGGAGCCATCCTACAGGACTCGGCCATCTTTGTTGTTCGAAGTAGATGAAGGGTAGCCTCAGCTTTTTTTTACTCGCAATTGTATCCCATCTGAAGGTTTACTAATTTGTTTTATTAGTAAAAGTTGAACAATATTAAAAACAGAAATGGTAAATAAATGCGTCAAACAAAATGGCTATTCACATTTATGTTGAAAGATGAAAAATTGGACAAAACTCGTAAAATGTACTGGAACCGTTTCCAAACCCTCTTTGAGAACGATGAATATTTAGATCAGAAGTTAGGAAACATTGTTTAGCAGCCGGAAAGACCTAACACAAACCATCAACTATCCCACTATATATTAACTTGTCTTTCGTAGTCACATCGTATTAAGCTCAACAGGACAAGTATGAAATATTTTGACCATTCTATTAATCAATTATGCTACTTAAATGTATCTGTAAAACAATCTGCTATGAGCTATTATTTTTACCACTAAGAAGATGATCAAGGTTACCGAGAATAGACACTAGCATCGTATTTAATAATTAACGTAAACAGTTGCCGAACATCCCACTAACCACTAAGCTCAACATTCAATTAAGCTTATCTTGTTTTTACTGTGTCAACTCTGCTTAATATTGCTAATAATTTTCGTCATATGACATATAAGTGTTGGAAAAGTTATGTTGACTCATTAAAATCATGAAAATAAATCATCATTGTAGAAATTGATGCAACAAACAGAGGTGTCATGACATTTAACTCATAAATTAGCTTTGCCAGTATTGAACTGCTTGATTACGAGCAAATATAATAATTGAGTTAAAGCTTCTAGATGTCGAACTGTGTTAGCGGATTATGTTTGACAGATGTGAATATTATTAACTTTAATGAAATAAAGTGTTCTTTAATGGATGCTGATTTGCCCATAAACATGACCGACTGCAATTTTTAAATTGTTCTCAATACATTTTGACTGTGCACAGTAAGACAAAGTAATACATAATTTGTTTTACTACCATGAAAACCTTTAATTCGTTGATGGAATTTCAATTTGTAGGATTTTCTGATAATAGCGCAACTGAGAAATTCGCCAATAAAATGTTCAACATCGGAATGTTTTCAAGTATTTCGAACGGAGCCGAAAGCGTATATAGTAACATGGAAAATGTCATTAATTAAATCTGACGAAAGATAAAACTGGCCGAAGATGGTTGTCTATAAGTCACTAAAAATTAATAATAAACTTTATGAGAGAACGTTAAGCTTATCGTCGTGTCATTTACAAAAATACAAACTAAATCCCGTCGTTTAGATTAATGCCAGAGTAAATTTCAAATTATTTACTAACCAGGCCTCTGTAATTGTTAAGAAACATGCGTAAATTTCTTGTAACTATTACCTATTGCTTTGGATCAAAGCTTGAAGATAAGCTTTTTATAGCCCTAAGATCCAACTTCCTAATAATTTCAGTTCTATGAATTAAGTACATTGGTGTTGAAGAGAGATAAACATTGATTAATTGTAACTTTGTATATTTTTATATTTTTCATATGTTTAGATGGAATTAAATTGTCTAAAGGAAGTGTAATACGATTAAAGGAAGTATAATGCTTGAAATCTAACTAAAAGACTGTAATAATGAATGTTGGGTAAGTCGCAGTATTTTAAATATGATTCTCAGATATATGGAATAGTTTACATTTTTAAATGTGTGTAAACAGCCTTTATTTTCGTTTTAAAATATTTCATGATGATCATAATTAATTTTTGTGCTATTTGCCTTGTTTTGAGTGAAAGTTAGCAATTCAGATGCGTCGGACTGCGCTTGTGATGTTGTCTCGAAACTTCTGTTCTACCTATTTAAACCCCCCGAGATCGGGTGTTGCCGAGTTTGCTTAAGTTTGCTTGTAACTATGTTAATAGGACGCAGTGCCTGTGGTACTCGTAATATGCCCTGGAAGCTTCGGATGAAGCTGTTGCCATGTCTTCACTGGCGGGGCAAGCACTAAATTTGGTGTGGGCAACATAGTTTTCCTAGGCCCTCTGGTAATTCAAGAGGGCGGAATGTTTAAAGAATTTTCTTTTTTTTTGAAATTGAAAAATTGCTATTAATAAAAATGCAATCGTCTTAATTGTAAGTAACATTATTAATTAATAGCTAACTGTAAAAAAAAAGTAATTGAATTTGCATCCTACTTAGATTCTATATCTGTTCAACTGATAAAACAGAGTTAAAAGTCTTTTCTGAGCAATTTTACTTAGTAAATAATTTTTTACTAATTTTAAAAAGGCTACTTTCACTGGGGGATGTACTTTCTGGTACGGTTAAAAAAATTTGAATGGCAATATAAATATTTTGGAAAATTTCTTTTAAGTTACTTTCTTTTATAATATGAAGCAGCTGTTTTCACATTTCTAATATACGGTGAAATGCATCAAGTTGTTTATTAAGCTGGACAGTACTTGGAATCGTGCAATTAACACAGTATCAAAAACTTGTTGCCAACAAATCAACGAACCATATTTATTGTTGTTGGTTATCTAAAAGTGACTAGATGAATTTATAGTATGCGTCCACCCTTTTATTGGTGGCTTATAAAATCAGTATAGCTACATTTACTACACTGAAGTGTCAAGAGTCAAGGGAAATCCAGACGGCGGTAGCACCGCGGAAGAAAAAATAATGTGTTGAAGCGTCAGGGCTTTCATTTATACTCTTGTGAGTCATTTTAAATGTTTGCTAACGTGATTCTGGTGCACGACATGAATTAAAATACTCAGAACGAGGATTTTTTTTTTCCCATCATACTGTAAAATTTAATTTATCAGTGTTGTGTGGGACCAGACATATTTGTAAATCCATCTGCCATAATACTTTGTGACATTTACAACCATCAGTGGTAGCCTTCTCGCGTTGTGGCTGGAGTTTTGCTACCTTTCAGTCTCCTTGACACTGAACTGGTTAAGCTGACTGTCCCTTGCAGCCGTTCTGTCGGGAGCTGTCGTCGGATATTGTGAACCACAGAGGCACACAGTCCGTAGGCACTCAGGCATATTTCACTTTCAGTCTGGGACGGGAAACTATGTTCATGCCGCTAAATCTTCTGAATACTTAAGCAGAAACACGAAGCTCAGGATCTGTCTTGCGAAATCCGCGCTTTCTTCTGCGGATTTTAACTATCCGTTCATTGATTCTCACTGCTGTTAATGTTAATCAAAGTTGCGTATCAATGTAATTAGCTTCAATCGATTATTTTCGTTAACATTACCTTATGGCCTGAAAAAGATTTTCTATCAAACTATGCAAACTATTTAATTTAATAAAATTAAGATAGTGGTACTAAAATTCAATTAGGAAACGTGGCCAACGTTTACTGAGTACATTTTTCGATTTAGGCATAGCTGCGACGCCAAACAAAGAACGTTCTCGTATTAAGACATGCATTCAAAATGATTTATACAATATAAATGAAACGCTGTTTAAAATGAGATATGAATCGGAGAATTATCGAATTATATTAAAATCCTACCACCATTTTCGAATTTACCATTTAGCCATTTAAAAATCACAAGAAAGAAATTTTTTGTTTATTTGACTTTAGTAATGTTTGAGAGGAGACTTTTCCGCCGTATTGATGAAATTAAATGTTCACAGGAATTCAGTCAGATAGGATCGACAAATTTCAGGCTGAACTCTTGTGAAGATTTCATTTCAATAATGTTATTTATGGTTATTGAAATAAGTCTTCACCTAAGAATGTTTCAAGGATGTTGTTAGAAATATACATAAATATGAAGTGTCTTAACACAGAAACACAAAAATGTAAAATTTTATTATGTTGATTCGTTATAAACTTTTAAATCTTAATAATAACCTAAATGAAAACGCCTGGAATGGTGGATGTTTAGATGCTTGTGTTACTTTGTATAATCACGCCTTAATTACTCAAAAGATTTAAATAAAATTTATTACGGAATTATTATGTAGTATCGATAGTGACAGAAGATAGTTGTGATCCAGCAAAAACGAATATTTCCTTTGGTAATTGTCATTCGCATACTGTTAACACCAAAGTATACCCTATTAGTCGGTACCGTCATATTTACTCTTTTTCTTAGGTAAATCGCATAATCAAAGAAAGAGCTATGGAAACTAGGCAAGAATGGAATAAATCAAAAACCATTAAAGGCTCACACTACGGAAGTGTCCAACCAATAATATCCACAAAACCATGGTTTTACAAGTGGATCAACAGCGGACTCATTATTACCACTATTTCCAGAGCTTGTTTCCATCACGGGAATTTCTCAAGCCACCTGTACCGGATGGGGATTCGAGAATCCCCTCATTGTGATTGTCAAGTCCAGGTTATGGAGATATAAATCATATAATATTCTCACTCAAAAATTTAAACCTCATCAGGTTAAAGTTATAAGTGAACTAGCCAGAATGGGAATCCCCCTACCCTCAAATTTATTCTTACTCCTAGCCAGCGATGCTAAAGGAGTATATGGTATTATAATCGCATTTTTTTTTAAAAAACGTTTTTATTTAATTTTTAATTTTAAAGCTCCTTTTGTCTTCTCGATATTTATCCAGAAAATATTACATATGATGTTTTATATTTAATGAGATATGATTGTTTAAGTAATAGAACATGCAAAAGATTTCTTTACCATGTAATGTCCCTTGGTGACGGGAAATGTATGCGTGTGAATTCCACGTTTCTTTGGCATCGGCGAGAGCCAGGTGACTCATACCTGCGCTGAAAGACCAAACGATTTATGGCAGGCCGTAAAGTTAAAAGCTTTACGCATTCAATGAAAGTCAAAGGACAGTATAGGGACTGTGCCGAAATGAGGATTTCCTGGTACAGTAGAAAGTTGAAACTAGAGAAACGATGCTTCGGAGAAAAAGTCAGGTTGCGGAACACCTCTGTTGGGAACCAGCGAATCAAACTGTGTTACGAACTTTTAGAAACCATAAGTTTTTTATGTTGCATGAGGAGCGCCAATGGAGATCATGGACGACGCGCCAAACGCTGCGACTCGCTGAAATTTCCCGCGTCTGCTAGAACTCGGGAGCCTGCAAGTTTACAACGGAGCGAACAAGCGGAAGAGGAGACATTCTGTTTCTGGCCAGCAAACAATCCACACCGGCGCACCACGGGAGATTGCCGGAGAGCTGCGGGGAGCTACCTCGCCAAGTGACCTTCGCACAGCTGATCAACAGGGTCTATGAGACTCTGTTTTATCTGCACGTCATCTGCTACGGTAAAGAATGCCGACGATGTATAGACACTCTTGCGTCATTCAACCCTAGGCAACGCTCTGAGATGAGAATCATGCTCTAAATTGTTCAAAAGAAACTTTTAATATTCAGTTCTGTTCAATAAACCACTCAATTTTATATTCAAAGAAAATAATAGGTGTTGTAAACGCTGCTTTCAATAACTTCCTTTCCAATGTATCAGTATATCATTTGAATAGATAAAGATTTGTGGTTTTAATGGTATTTTAAAAGTACAATTGCTATTGCTTTGATTAAAATTATTTCAGAATTGGAATGTCGCTTCTCTCGGATAGAGAACACTTCCATTCTTGGCGCCTACCCGGGATTAATTTTGGAAATCAACTTATTAACTAATGCATCTCATTATTTTATTCTAAATTTAATAACGTCATAAACGAGACGTTACAACCAGAAATTGTATTTTCATGAATGAAGTAAACTGTACCCATTACAAGTACAAAAAGTCTGAAACTATTGCATATATGAAGATTGTTCTTATGAATTTTGATTGTATTATCTATATAAACTGTATACCTAGAAGACGGTATTTTTGTTAAATTTAATTTTACGAACTACTGTATGTATGTTGCAATTAATGTACACCAAGAAGATTGTACTCACAATACATAAGATGGATGTATAGTCTCTGTTTCCGAAGACAAATAAAATAAAAATAAAGAAACAATAATTTAATTGTGTATTTGTTATGGGACGTAAATAAATTTTTATTATTACATGGAATATTGATTACTATTAATATTATTAATAAAGATTTTTTTCCTCCGAAAACCATGGAAATCGTAAAGAAGTTTATCGAAAGAATATTGCAATACATTAATATAATTGTGACTGGAAATTGTACTTCATTCATACAAAAACAAAAACAAACATATGTGTACAAACTGAGTTTGTCCTGACTGCATATAATCTGGCGTGAAAGGCGTTTCTGATCACCAGTCCACCTGCGCATTTCCCGCGCGTGGCCAGTGCGTGAATAAAACATGCTCCCAACTGCTGGCAGCCCAGCGTTCAATTAGTGACTCGAAATTTCGAACGAACACTACCCGATATACATTTTTAATGCGAACACTTCAACTCAAAAGATGTAGTTCAGCTTCGACATATTGCCATTAATCGACTCGTACATAAAGTAATGAAGGATGTCAAAGCATGGCGCTGGTCAGAAAAGATAGGCTAAGCCTCCTTTCCGTCGTCAAATGTCAGCAATAATATTTCCGGAGTGCTGTTTGCGACGGACAAATTTCGCTTGACAAGATGATCCAGGATTAGCACTCTATAGAGCAGAGTATTATCTTCAGGACAGAAAAAGCCGGGCTTTTGAAAGTATAGCCATTCATTACATAGTCCTTTCTCGTTTGTGTTTTCATTTAACAATCAGCGAAGATATGTTTAGCATCTTAGGATCAACATAGCATTTCGCAAAAACATGCAATGGAGTGAAAGCATGCCGAAAGCGATTAAGAAAAATTAGTCAAATGCTTAGCTGATAGATAAAAATACCGAAAACTGTACCCCATTTATAGATCAACTGTACAAATAGGATAAAATCTAAAATATATGGTATATATTAGATGCATCTGTTTCTTTTACACTATTTAAATCATGTTTTTTACTATTCCAAAACACTTTAATCACTGAATGATTATTAGTCAGATTTAATATTTTATAAATTTTCCTGTCCAGAACCATATTGCAAATGAAAAGAAAAATTTAAAATGAGATCATTTTGCTTGGTAATCACATAAAGAGTTATTGTGTCTCTGCTGACAATATTTTTCGAAGTTCTTTCATAAAGGAAATGGGGTATCCGCTGAACGAAGTTTGTTCCATTCAATATCATACAACTGTCTATAATGAAAATGTTAGGAGCCATGTTACCAGCTGAAAAGATTAAAATTAATAGTCAGTGATTAGCAGAACCTACTAACTTTGATTTGATCAATAATTAAAAGCATTCCATGTTGGAGCCCAATGATACAGGATGATTACTGTATCGATAGCGTGGCTGATATACATAGGTTCTATACAACCGAAATAGAACTATTGAGGTCATATTAATCTTCATGATTGAATTTGAGATTCAACCCCCCAGTGTTGCTCAGTGCTGCACACTGCATCGGGGAGGTACAACGGGACGGGCACGAGCCCAACGGTGTACCAACCGTCCTGACTGCGGTTTTTAGGCGGTTTTCCGCAACCATTAAGGAAAATAAACTAAACACTTCATAAAACAGCAGATACACTTATCACACACAGAACGTAGTTACACATTTTGCAGACAGATGGCAATTCTGCTCTTCCTACATTAATGCATAGTACGACTCGGCACCAGATATAAAATGCTTGGCGCCAGAATGGTACGTGGCCGTAAAACTAAAGCTCAAAATTTTACCATACGAATGATAAGAGATGCTTCGTGGTTTAATTAATACGATAATTAAGCAGTCCACGATACGTTTCAATTTAAACTTGTTTATTTTCTTAAACACGTCGTCAAAGATACTGGTTACATGTATTCATACAATCCAGAGATAGCATACAACACTTCTTTCTAAGACAATACAGATCCCGGCTGTCGCAAACTGAGTTGGAGAAAAACTTTTCCGAAAAAACTAACTAACTGTTTCTCTGTCTTGGATGTTTGCTTTATATAAGATACTTAGAAATTTCTAGAACACTTCAAAAGCTTCCGCCAGATATTTCTCAAACATTAACAATACTTAAACAATTGAAACATATTAAAAACAATCATAATTAATACATAATCATTTACAATTAATACAAAATCGTCAGAAATGGAAATTAAAGATACTTAAACATAAAATTATTTACAGAAATCATTTCAAACTGTAGCAAATTGTTCTTTAGACATCGTAACTTGCAATAATACTTGGAATTACAAACATCTAAGCAATTCTCTTGCACAATTCTGTTCTTAAACATATTACAAGGCCTCTAAATAATTTATTTTCATAAAACAAAGTCTATATACATTGATTTACAGGAAATTTCAAAACAAACATTCCAGATTATATTCAACCAAATTCGAGCTTATTACAAATTATTCATAAAATACAATTACATTTAATTTTATGTTTGAGGACTGTTATAGTAGCCAACCCCTAATGTTGGGATGGGGAGTGAGAAAGGAGACTAAATTTGAGATCTGGACTCAGTGTCAATTGTTGTTCTCTTTTCCTTATGGACTAACATTGTTTTACAATAAAATAAAGTTGTGAGTATGTACCGCTTTCCGTGTTCAGGTGTAAGGAAATTTCGTATTCTCCTCCCGCTTCACATACACAGTCGTCGTTTCTGAGTTTATGTTTCTCACTTGTATAGTTGTTTATGTGGTGGCTGATCGTCCGCACACGTTGCTCCTAATTGTGTATGGTGGACGCGGTAGGATTGTAGTATTTCCTGTCTATCACGAGTTGCTACTGCCAGACTTCACCGCCAAGGTGTTTTTCACCAGTGAGCGCGGTTTACTGCGAGGCATCCCGGGTGTTCATATCTTGTTAGCGCTCTTCAAGATCTTTTTAAGCTTCAGAGGGGCACTACAAGGTCTTTTTCCAGAGCTGAGCTCACCGTATAAAAATTGACGAGACAATCTGCTGTTACTCATTCGCTGAACATGTCAAATCCATCTGAGTTGGTGACTAATGATGAGAGCTTCAATGTTGTACATTTTTGTCCTCTCTAATACTGTAACGTTGGACATATGATCGTCCCATATGATGTTCAGTACTGAACGAAGTTTGTGCGGGTGAAATCGCTCCATTTTCTTAACGTAGTGGCGGTAAATCGTCCGTGTCCCCCATTCGTACATTAACATGCTCAGTACGACGCACATATACAGTAAAACCGCAGGGAAATGTAACTAACTGGAGTAGTTTCCCGTAGCCTTCAGCAATGTGTTCCTGACTGCTGGTGTGTGGGTTTAGTGTATTATTTTATGTAAAGACATGAAGAAACCTGGTGTAATTTCCTTTAAGCTTAATTTTCGAAAAATAATAAGGGTTCTCCAAGTTTAATGACTCCAGCCTACCACTAACAGCGTCGTGTTCCTCCACTCCTCAAGCAAAAAGCAGAGGTTTGAGACTTAATCCAGGACTTTTACACACAATTCGTTGATTATGGATCGTCCCCCACGACTTATTATACCCTGTTAGCCAAGCGTGGCATAGTGAAAACTGATTTCTCAATGTGGGCTGCATTCAGTTAATTCTTATCAAACAACAGACGACAGTCATGCAGGCCCCTTACAACAATGCGAAGACTTAAATTTCGCAAACTATGGTGCTGATACTGGTTTTCAGTTACTTGGTAAAGAAAATTATTTGTTAAATAAATAACATAACTTTTAAAATTATATTTGCCGTTGTTTCAGTAAAATATAATCTTGCAGTATTATAGAATGCTCCATTTAATTTAAAACCTGTGATTGAATGCAAATCTATATTTTTATTTTTTATTTTTTTGCTTCTGACTTTAGGGTTCGTCGACGTCAAGATCTTCAAACGTGGGAAAGGACTGGAGCCAAATTCCGGTAAGGAATTAAGCCTTGGCCTTTTGAAGAACCATCCCGGCCTGGAGAAAACTGAAATCTGGTCTGCCGGAAGCAGATTAGAACCTGCATCCTACCGAATGCGAGGCCAGGGCGTTACGGTAACTCAATGTCCTCGGTGAAATGCAAACCATCCATATAAGTATGATTAAGCCCTGTAAAACTCTTTAAACAAAATATTCAGTTTGATTTTTTAGTTAACATTAAAAAGTAAGCCTACAATAAAAAAAGTACCCTTGATTCTTTCACATGGGTGCCACGCGATAACCTTTTTACATCGTTTAAAATTTTAATATATCACCGAGCGAGGTGGGTAAGTGGTAACCTTCTGGCTTTGAATTCGGGAGGACGTAGGTTCGAATCCCGGTGCGGGCATCAAGATTTGGGTTTTACATGGTTTCCGCAAATTACTCCATGTGAATGCCAGGCTGGGTAGAAAAAGTGGATGTAGTGTTGTTAATAAAGAGTTTAATTCTATTATAGTAACTACAGGACAAAAAAGCTGAGAAAAAAACGCGAAACCTTTTTTTACAGACGAAAACAAACACGCTCACTGTTATCTGACCAGTGATATGAACACAATAGACCACAGATTGGCAGCGTTTAAAGCTAATGTTTTGTGTATTCATTGATTCAAAACCACTGAACTGTAAAATTACAATAATTTCAGTCAGTTGATTCTTTTTTCTGTGTTTAATCCTGGAAATATTTCGAATAGCAGTAACGAAGTTAATCGAAGATAGTTTTAGAAGGTTCAAATACGAGTAGATTAGGGACAGTTTCTTAAGTAAGTTATGTCCGGGAATAGGTAAAAATGTAATGTGTCAATCAATACCTGTAATAATTTCACCAAGATTAAGACCGAAAATAAAAGTAGTTAATGTAGACAATGATGTTTCAGATTGAGATAATAGTATGTAGAGAGAATGACGAATCCATCTTATAAAAATTTCATATGTTACGTAAGATATTAAAAAATAACGTTACATGACGCTAGGGTTTTTAGAGATTGTGATATATCTACAAACCATTTTCTTCTAGGAAAGAAATTATTACTGTGGCCAATATGGGAAAAAAATAAACCAAAAAAGAAGGAAGTAATAAATTCTGAAAAGTTCGAATTTACCTCTTGCAGGAAGATAGTGTTAAAGATCTCTACCGAAGACGACTGATTAAATGCCTATTAGAAAATACAATAAATTATCGAAGCACAATGCCATATCACAAAAGAATGCGTCACCGAAATAGCAGCGAGAGTGTAAGGTAAAACGAGAGTAAGCACCTGCAGGAAAGGTCTTAAGAGATGGAATAAAGATATAAAAAAGTGAAAAAGAAACTAAGACATCCTTAACATTTATACAGAATTTTCGAAGGAGACAAGAGAATACTACCTACAAAAATGAAATATATCAAGACCCATAGTAAAGGAAACATGTAGAGAAAGCTATAATAAATTTGTCAGTCGGATGGAAAATAATCTGGACGCAATGACTTTAGATACTCGTATTAACGAGCATGAAGGAAGTGACACTGCACAGATTGAAATAAAAGGTCTACTAGATTCGACAAAACACTATGCCCTGGTGTTATGACATGACTACAGAAACAGAAAGAACATATCACGTAACCAGAGAATAGTTAGATGAATATCCAAGCAAAACAAAAACAAAAACTGACATAGTTTGGCTTAAAAATAAAATACCCGAACAGTGAAGAATAGCAACTGTAGATTCTCTGTTCAAGAAAGCACATATAACCAAAGCAAATAGTGAGAAATAATTCAGGATATAAAACTTGTGCCGAAATAATCAATGTTAGACTGCTGCAACCTATATTGAAAAATTAATTTTCAGTAGTCCAAAAATGATTTAGTACTTGAGTTTCTTGTTTAGACATTATACAGTTTGTAAATAAAATTATAGAGAAGCGAGGGGAACCTAACTTAACTATATACAATGCATTTCTGTGACTGGCAAGGCTTTTGTTTAAGTTGATAGAATGCTGCTGCGAGAAATCCTTCAAGGAAACAAATATCTGAATTATATCATGGCATCAGTGAAGGGTGTGTGTTTTAATACAAATATAATCCTCAAAATAAGAATTAAACAGCAGATAATAAAAATACACCGAGGCTTGAGATCAGTGATGCAATCTTTTTCCGACACCCTTTAAAATATTTTTAGACTAAACTACCCATACACGTGAGGCTTAAGACAAGGCTTATCTCTAAACGTGCTTTTATTTTCCGTCTGTTGGTAACAGATGATACCGAAAATGAATTACGTTTAGACCTCCACAATTTACAAATAAATTCGGAGCATTACAACCTGAAGATATCCATGGACAAAACAAAAGTAATCACTTTCTGTTAACGGGATACTGTTGGAGTAAAAATAGTTGTGACTGATCATCTGACTGAACGATTATTACACTATAACTTCCTTGGTTGTGACGTCACATACAAAGTAAACAGAGATACTGAGAATAAAGTAAACAAATATCAGATGATGTGTAGGACAAAAACTACGACTTTAGGAAACAGGACACTCATAGATGCAAACATAAAATTTAATAAAGTGATGGAAGTTTCTATGCTTCTCTACAGAAGTGGACGATAAAGAGAATAGATAAAATTCTAGTACAAGCAGCGGAGATGAGGTTCCCAATATCTGTGAAATTGGATCTAATAAGAATTGGCACAATAAGAGAGGTGAAGGAGAACAAAGGAACAGCATGAGAGACCTTCTATACAGAATAAATAATGTGCGATTCTCGAAAGCAATAACCGATAAGAGTACATACCGAAAGGTAGAAAAGCCATAAGTAAAACAAAAAAGAGGTGAGAATTGACCCTGAAGCCGGAACACTACAATAGGACTAAACCTTGTATGGGAAGAAGACGAGAAAACTGCACTTAATCCATAGATTACACAGACGGAGGAAACAGGACAGCGGGTAAGTTCATAAGTCTTCTTAGTAAGTTAAACATCTAATTAATTCTGATTGGTAGCAATGTACTACTTTCTTGGCGTTCTGAAAGTGTACTTCCTCTGTTTTGCATGGATTTGCAAGCCTGCCATTGTTTGTGGATGTGCCTAAATAATACGTGCGGATTGCGTAATTTGGGCTGCCTGTATGGTCTGAATAACAAGGTACTGCGAGATAACTTTCATGCACTGGTTCTTAGAGTATAAAATTCTCCATTTTGGATATGGCTTGTTGTTAGGTTAGTGTCGCATAAACAAATAGTTACCATTTCATGGAGAATGTACAGTACCTTTAGCTAAAAAAAGGTATTGGCAGTTTGGTTGGCGAGTTGGGAAGGCAATTTAAGCAGACAATGTTTGGCAAAAAAATAGGGACAGCTTCGTCACCGGCTTGAAGTCAAAAACGCCATCCCTTCAAACACACGGAATACCTAATTGCGATAGTTTAGTTTGACTCTTGGATAGTCTTCGAAGCAAATCGGTGGATTTTCTTCCACTTAAAAACGGTGCAACACCTACCATTAATGGTTCCTTTCTTAAGCAGCGATCACGACAGAGAATCCTTCGATCCTAATGGTCAGGATCCTAATGGTCTCCACACATTGCCGAGAGCACGGAAGAAAAAATCAACGCTGCAGTTCAGCGGAGAAAAATAGTCTCATCAGATCTGGTGAAAGTAGAGAGACATAATCTACGTCAGCTCTTGGGTTCCTAGAAGTCCTCTAGAAAATAACAAGTCATATTAGACTCTAGTAAAGAAGCACAAATAATTTCTGCACTAAGTGGGTACTGCTTGTCCAAAGTTAGCTAAATGCGCTGGCTTAACCAAGTTTGCTCAGTATTCAGTAATCTGCAAATATACGAGATAACTAACTGGCTTAACCCGAAAGTCAGTAACGTACATACTTTGTACCTCTTTCCTAACATAAGTTTCCTCGTAGTCTCCTGTAACGTATGTAATTACCGACTTCATGCAGGCAGAGCTTTCAAACCAAGTTTGTGTCCAATAAAATTTCTTTTTATCGACAGATTCTTTGAATGAATTTCCATTGACGTCCTTCAAGTTACTCGTTTCTGTACACCGATTAACCTCCTTCAGTCTTTACAATAATTGTTTGTTGGACGGAATTGACATCGGATGACGTTTTTAGTGGTGCTCATCAGAAGGCTAAGGTTGGACAATACTCTTATACCAACATTCAATTTCCTTTCATAAATTAGAAACAACACGACACCATGTTGTTAGGAATTAGTGAATCTTTTCCATTCTGACTTCCTTTTAATTTCGTTCTAATCTGTTGTGTTAGCAAGTGGTTGTGCAATTGCTTTTTGCGACATCTCGACACTATCCTACACGACAGTGACGTCACAGCAGACTTGTCCCGTTTAATTAGACTCTCCCTGGTGTTTCGAGTCTGACGGCTTTCTTCTGTCCGCTTTTTAAATTAAACCAATTGCGCCCTGGATGCCTATGTGAGTCTGTATGCGAGCGAGAAATGAAATGGATTTTTCCCCCCCTTTTTTTTTCAAATGAAAGCGTTGCTCCATTAGAGAAAATTTCTCTGTTGCACCAGGTTCTTTTCATGAGATTAAGACGTAGGTGATTATATCAATTCAATTTCCTTGAAGCTATTGTGTTTCTCAGCCTGTTAGAGGAATTTACGGAATTGCGCAACGCTCAGGCAATCTCGAATACTTGTCTCTATTTCGCTGTGTTCTAATACAGCGCCAATAATTATTCAAATTCAGTTGAGTGAGGATGCGAATGAGATTCGTTTCGTAGTAGTAAGTGAATGAAACAGCAATGAAAACTTACATTTTTACTAAAAATGTGTTTCTAGTATTTCATCCATTAAATAAATAGAGTAATATTCAACAGATGTTTCGAAATTTTTCATTACTAGTCGCAAGGTCAAAGACTTTCAGTTAAGTATATTTTATGATAAATATAACATTCACTATTTATTAAGAAGCTGTAGCACAACCAGTTACCAAAGAGAAATTAATTCTCAGTTATGTGAGGTATTATACACATCTTGCAGAAAGGTCACCAGATTTGTAGCACATTATATTTGAAATCAAGACGTGTACTGTGTTAAGGTTCTTTGGTGGTTTTAATTACTGCATTTATTAATTAAAAATCCACCAAAAACAAGGTTATGTTGATGCTCATTTATTTTCAATCAAAACAAGTCTGCGACATTCACAAGCATAGTTGTTACAATCCAAAGATACTGTACTGACTTACTGAAAACTTGCATGAATGTCTCTGTAACACTGAATTAATACTTAATGCAAACTGACTTCTCTGTCCAGGCGATCTGTTTATATAGAGTCTATCGAAATTACGAGAATTCTTCAAAGGCATCCGCCCGATATTTCTCGATCATTAACAATCACTCAAACAATCAAACATATTAAAAACAATCGGAATTGATACAAAATTAATTAATAACATTACAAAATGATTAGAAATGGTAATTAGAGATACTTAAATACAAAATTATTTACAGAAATCCTTTCAAATGGTGGAAAATTGTCCTGTAGACATCGTAACATACATTAATACAAGTAATTACAAACTTTTAATAAATTCTCTTGCATCATTCGGTTCTTAACCATATTAAATGGTCTTTAAATAATTTTCTTACCTAAAACAAAGTCGATATACACTTATATACAAGAATTTACAAAATAAACATACCAAATCACTTTCAAGCAAACTTTGGCTCATTACAAATATTTCACACAGTATAATGCTATTCAAAATTCAGGTATTAAGGGCTGTTACAACCCCTCCCCAGGATTCACTTAATTTTACACAGTTAAAATTGATTGAATCCGTCACGAATCTAAGCAGGTTGAATGTACACATAAGTGCAACACGAACAGATTACAATCAATCAACCATAATGACTTTTACAATGAACAAATACAATTCTTCATCACATACAACATCTGTACATAGTCCATGACACTGATTTTGTTTACAATAATTGTCTTTTCTCAGGTCCAATCATTTTATCATTTACTGTTTTTACACAACAAACGTTCAATGCCATCACCTTAAGTTACAATTTTTTCACTCCAAATTACACACTTGATGTCTGCTTGTTAATTACACCAGTCTGTTTACATTTTACAGCTGATAATTTGTCACCACAATGTAGACAGTCACAACATCATGAAAATACTAAAAATTTTCTACACAAAACTGTCACAAATTATACATTGAAATGCTTACATCTGCATCTGAACTTAAGTACTCACACAAACTATTTACATACATTAATTGATAAACTTATTTACAAAATTAGATATTTACATGTAGGGACCCCTCCCCAAACCATGCATTTCAATTAATTCTCATAAGTGGGTTTCAGGATTTCCCTGGAAACCCAGAACCATGTAAGTTACTTTTTCCTAACCTTCCAGTTTTCTTCAACTTTTGTATACACATTTAATATTACATTTCTATTTTCACAAAGCTTCATTATATATATACAGAAACACAAACTTCCAATCATCTCAGACAACAGACTTTGGTACAACCACGCAACAGCTGAGACATACAATGGTTCTGTTTTAGCAAATTGATTGTCACTTAAAAGCAATGCTGTTGACTCAACTGGTAATACACATTTATTATTCTCACTACTACAGTTTAGTCCATCATTACTCCCAACCCCTCTCTTCATCATCTGATTGCTACTTAAACTTACCAAATTAACGAATCAGTACCTAAAACTGTTTTAACATCTGGCTTACTGACTTCATCCACCAAATAATTATTTTTCTCAGCAACTACTACTTCACTATCAGCTTCCACATCAAAGAGAGTACAAAACATAGTGTCATCTAAGTCACATTCTGTACAATTTTCCAAATTAGAAACTGGTTCAAATAAATCCTTACTCCCACCCATTTCTTCAATGTCATCATCTACACCAAATAAAGAGCTAAATAACGTATCAGCTAGGTCAAAATTAGGACATTTTTCCAACTTAGGGATTGGTACATAAGGCTTTTCAACCACTCTCTCTTCAGAAGACAAATACTTTGACTTACAATTCTCCTCCTCATCTGGGTCTCCTATCCACACCACTGTATCACCTTCATCTTCAAGATATCTGAGAAACTCCTCGATTTCAGCACTTCTACAAACTTCATTACCACCTATACTAGCACACATAGTCCCAACTATGCCATTCTGGATCTTACAAGTTTCCGATAGCCACACTGTAGTATGCACTATAAATTCTGCACCCCTTTTTGTAATTAAGCAGTGACCATTTCGAAAATCTTCTACATGAAAATTATTACTTTCGCACACTGATTCTAGTGATAAGGTACTATGGTGGTCCCCTTCCCGCTTTATCTATTATCAACCTTTACATCATCAACATCATTAATTACATCTATCATAACCTTATCCTGAAATTCACTTGCTGCTACCCCCACCTCTTCCAATAAATCTTCTCGGGGATTATTCATAAAAATGGTATTAACGCTATAGCAGTTGGTACCTGGACCCACATTCTTGTCCACCACTGCGGGGCCCATCACAGGGGTGGTCTTTAGTTTGTCTGCCCCCCATGCTGCCTTTCCCTTTCAGATTGAGGGTTCTGTTCTCTCACTTCCCCATTATCATGCCTTCTTGCGTAATTATCACGATCCCTTCCCCTCGATCTACCATCTCTTGACCCATTACCCCTTCTAGGGGGACTCCTGCTGCCCCTCCTATGGTGTTGATGGTGGTAATGTTGTTCATTGAATGACTCCTGGGCATCCAAGCGTCTTAACAATTCAGAAACTCTATCCACATTTACTACATCCAAAGTGGCAATTAAATTTCTTGTTTGCTGAGGTAGCCTAGCTCCTATCAAATCAATGAACTTCTTCCTCTCCATAAGGATGGTCTAAGTACTTACAACGGATCCAACATTTATGAAAAAAATCATGTTGAGTTTCCCTACCAGGTTTATAGGGTCTACCAGTCATCAACTCTCTCTTTTCTTGAATCTGCCTGCTTGTCGACCAAAAATGTTTCAAAAAGTTTTCTTTAAACAGCTTGTAGTCAGTCACTTCCCTAGCTTGTCTATCACCCCATGTCCTAGCATAAGATTTTAGATGTTTACCCACAAGTGCAAGTTTCTTACTATCGGGTAACAAATTAAAGTAGTCTGACCTTTCAAAATTAGCTATAAATTCAATAGGGTGAAGCCTCCCACTATCATCATAGAATTCAAATTCTTCTTTTACATCGACACTGAAATTTGGACTACCTGTTAAGGGAACCTGACTTAATTGAATCTGCAACCCAGTAACCCTTTTCTCTAACTGATTAACGTTAGATTGGGTTGTCTCCAATCCCTGGGTAAGTTGTTCCTGATGATTTGCCAATGCATTTACATTTTTCCCTATACCAACCACTTCCTGTCTCAACTCATTGACCCTTTGAGCAGCTTTACTATCATTGGCTTGGAATAAAGTGACATATTCCTCCCTCATCTTATCACAATTTTCACTGACTTCCTTCACCTCTTTATAAATCAAATTTTCACATTCAGCCTTATTCTGTTCACAAAATTTTGTAACTTTCTCAAATTTCTCCTGACATTCTGTTACTACATTCCCCAATTTAGAATCTAAATTGTTAATATCTTCCTTGAATTGAGAGCTAAAACCCTGAAATTGCTCTGCGATTTTAACATCAAAACATTTAGTCAAATCGGAGAATGTTTTATCATTGTTTTGTTGCAGTTGAGAAAACTGATCATTGATTACAGCAAACTGAGAATTAATTTCAGAAATTTTGCTATCAAATTTGGAAAATTTATTATCAAATTTGCCATCAATTTCGGAAAACTGAGACTTAATTTCAGAAAATTTGTTGTCAAGATTCAACTCAGTTTTAAATTCAGAAAATTTGTTATCCAATTTGGAAAACTTACTATCAAATTTGCCATCAAGTTCCGTAAATTTGTTCTCAAATTCGGAAAACTTTGCATTAAAACTGGCTACAAAAGACTCTAGGAATGCTTGTAGGTTCTGATTATCAGCCATTTTTAGTAATTAGCAAAATCAATATAAAAAACAAAATTAAGTAAAATTAAAATCTTTCCAATCTGCCACACATTAACATGCAAAATAAATCACTTGAATATTCAATGCCGTACTTACAGTTATTCCTCACTTTTGTATCACATTAAATTTCACTTAGAAGCACTTAATTGATCATTAAACACCACACTGACTTCAAACACTTAACCAAACTTTTCACAATTCACTGTAGGAAGACGATTTTGAGGCCGAAGGAAATCCACTCGTCGTCGGAAGATTACAGCCGATTCCCGATGGAAAAATCTCCGCCTTAGGCCGAAGAAGGTCCGCTTGCCGTCAGATCCGTGTCGTCTATATAAGCTCTACGTGTGGCGTAGCCGGTCGAAATTTTCTCGCAGGTTATTTTCGCTTATCGCCGATAATCCGTCGCAATTTCTGCAGATTCTTTTTAGAAGATAAACATCCCACAGATGTTTAAGAACTTCTCGTCATGTCCACGGTCGCCATGTTAAGGTTCTTTGGTGGTTTAATTTACTGCATTTATTAATTAAAAAATCCACCAAAAACAAGGTTATGTTGATGCTCGTTTATTTTCAATCGAAACAAGTCTGCGACATTCACAAGCATAGTTGTTACAATCCAAAGATACTGTACTGACTTACTGAAAACTTGCATGAATGTCTCTGTAACACTGAATTAATACTTAATGCAAACTGACTTCTCTGTCCAGGCGATCTGTTTATATAGAGTCTATCGAAATTACGAGAATTCTTCAAAGGCATCCGCCCGATATTTCTCGATCATTAACAATCAAACATATTAAAAACAATCGGAATTGATACAAAATTAATTAATAACATTACAAAATGATTAGAAATGGTAATTAGAGATACTTAAATACAAAATTATTTACAGAAATCCTTTCAAATGGTGGAAAATTGTCCTGTAGACATCGTAACATACATTAATACAAGTAATTACTAACTTTTAATAAATTCTCTTGCATCATTCGGTTCTTAACCATATTAAATGGTCTTTAAATAATTTTCTTACCTAAAACAAAGTCGATATACACTTATTTACAAGAATTTACAAAATAAACATACCAAATCACTTTCAAGCAAACTTTGGCTCATTACAAATATTTCACACAGTATAATGCTATTCAAAATTCAGGTATAAGGGCTGTTACAACTGGCTTGCCCATTCTTAACTAATTTCATTTTTTTTTTAAATTAAAAAAAATTTTACATGGAGAAATAGTCAGTTTTAATCACAACTCACAGCTTAGAGGTATTGTTCCAAAATGTAATTAATAATTATTGCAAAAACGATTGCCATGTGCATTAACAAAAATACTCCAGTGGATAGTCAAGCCGCATTGTTACAATACAGTAAAATAAAGTATACATTTCTGTATACGGAAATGTGCATTTATATTTTAGTTGCTAACAGAACAAGTGAAATATCATTATTTTATCCATTTTTGTGTACATAATAATGGACTGATTCAGCTTCTAGCCAATTTCACTTTGAATAACCCGGGTATAATGTGACGCCAAAATAATATCAGCATATTTCATTTAACTAATTGAGCACAAACGTTGTTTACAGAATTTTAATTATTTCTAATAGCATTACAATAATTTTACTCAAATATTTAATATAATTTATTTACAGATTAATTTACTTTTGTAATTACTAGATTCTTAAAAAACAAATAAACAATTGTTTTAGCGTTTGAATTGGCCTTCAGCACTGGTCAAGGCTGTAGCTGCTTCAAGGAAATTATTTCAGGGTTCTTAAAGAGTTATTAAGCCTGGTGGGTGAGCACTAACGCTCGCAAATTGACTGAAATTCGGGAGAACGTGAGGTCAAATCCGCTTCCGGCCATCCAGTTTTCGGTATTCTATGGATTCCCGAAACCACTCAGGGGAATACCGTGATGGCCATGTTCCTTCCCATTCATAGCCCCTACCCTCTTCCTGCTCTAATAACCTTGAAGTTGACGAGTCGTAAAACACGAAGCAAATAAAAATCACAAGTTCTGAATGGTTCTGTTTGCTAATTTTTTTTTTTTTAATGGCATTCGGCTACTGGGCCATACAGCCAGCTCAATGTGATTTGTTGCTATCAAGTATTGACTCAAGGACACTACAACACGGACAAGACATTCACAGACACAACACTAAACACCCATGCCCTCGGCCGGACTCGAACCGGCGACCTTCGGTACGCGGAGCTAGCACTCTAACCCCTACGCTACCGAGGCCGGCATTCTGTTGGCTAATTATGTATCACATACAGTGGTACTTTCTTTGTTGGTCCGTCAGAATGCGCGGTTCATGTGCAAGGTGTACCAGTATTTACTTGTGTAACTGTAGCTTTCATTTTAACTGTGTTTTATAAAATCTTTGGAAACTGTCAGTCGATGTCCATGGGGGAAATTCAACGAAAAATAAAAGTGAAATTATATAGTCCTTAACTTCTTATTCATAGTGAAGTCGCATTCGTAAAGCTCTAGGACATTTTTCATGGATCAAGGAGAATACTTTGACTAACGAATAATCCAACTACTTTGTCTTCGAGTAAGACGACCCAATTATACAAGGAGAGCGTATCACTCTTATTCTGTAACACTGCTTTCCAGCCTTGGTTGAGTACTTGAACTTACGACAGAAATAAACTGCGGTATCTTTTCTAACCTCATACATGAATCATCCGAGTGTGTGATCTATCATATCGTAAGAGAAATGTTCAGCGATGCCATACGAACGTCTCCAGGTGATCACTGCTTGTGTTATTGCTCACAAGCTGATACCATTAGTTCCATTGTATCCATTGTAGCTAAATGGTTTAAGCTTCCACAAAAATCTTCTTGAGTATTTTTTTTTTTTTTTTTTTTTTTTTTTTTTTTTTTTTTTTTTTTTGTAGCGGCATGAACAAATAATAGCTTTAATTACATGATGGGAACCAGTGTACTCGCTAAATTAAGTCAAACAAACTTAGTTGCAACCCGCAGAGACAAACGAACATTACACAACAATAACAAATCTTGAAAACACGTAACTTTGGGAACTTGAGAGTCGAAACATGATTAATAACGCTACAATCTTTTAATTGAAATACTTGAACATACTGACTCAAAAGAATTACAAAAATTATTTAAAAATAGGAGGAAGCAAAAAAAAAGTCCTTACATATTAGTATATGTTCTCCGGCATTTGTTGTGCCAAAACTCCTATTAATTTGATTTAAATTTAATTTAAACAACATAAAATATGAGACCCGTTACAACTTCTATTGCTTGTTTCCTGCGTATCATTTAACCACCTATTTCTCTTTGCTTCAAAATTCACATCCAAATACCGAATCTAAAAATACTACGTACCATGTACGTAATGATAAATTTTTTTTGTCTATTGTTGCTAGATTCAAAAAGTAAGAAACTGTAATCATTCAAATATCATATCGTCAGTTAATTACTCCATTAGAACGTCAGAAAAACTATTTTTGTTTGTCTCGTGGTAGATGCATTTTCAATTCTCTGTAAGGTATATAATGTATACCATATATATATACATTACTTTTTTTTTTTACTTACGGCTTTATGCGTCAGCGTCGTCGACGTCGAGGTCATTAGAGGCGGAAAAGGACTGGGGACAAGGAACGGGAAAGAATTCGGCCATGACCTTTTGAAGGAAGTATCGTGGTATTAGTCTGGAGTGATTTGGGGAAACCATGGAAAAACCAAATATGGATGCCCGGACGGGGATTCAAACATGCATCCTCCCGAATACGAATACAGAGCGTTAACCGCTCACCCAAATATATCAATTTTTCGAGGTTTCCAGATGCGACTTCAGATATTTTTTCTTAAGATAAGCTGGGCCACAATTCCTTACCAGTCCCTTCTATAAACCTATCAAAACCAATTGTTAGTGGCCACTAATATGGCGACAGTAAAAGATTTCTTCCCTGCCACTTCCTCCTGAAATAACTGTTTTGTAGGGATTACTAAAATGGAATCTTAAGGTTAAAGGTCCAGGCAATAACGGTTAAAAGATTTTATCCGCAATTTCAATAAAGTCCGTAGCTAATGCTAAGTGGTTTCAAAGCAGCAAATGTTAAGTATTTACCGTTTCGTAATTGTAGCCTAGTAATAATGAAGACGGAACGGGAGAGAACAAAAAGGAAGGCAGAGATCGCTTTTAATTCTGAATGAGTCAGAATTAAACGGCGCCGGTCTCGGGTCGGGAGGAACCCTAAACAAGAGGAGACCTCGGATTATCTTCGAAAGGTGGAATACATTTCGCGGAGCTCCTCTCTGCCGCGGGGCATTAAGGGCTGAGCGGATGCAGGCGGCTGAGAGATAATGGCACCCAGCAGACCATCCTCTCCTCGTCTGTATTAAAAGAAAGCCTCGCCCATCAAAGTCCGCCCTAAGCGAATTTGCTGCCTGCGGCTGCGTGAGGGCAGCCATTAGCGGAACGAAGCGCAGCAATCTGCAGCCACCGCGCTAGACTTAATATTCACACCGACCGTTAACACAATTCCACGCTGTTTGCCCTTACTGAAGACTGTCGGTTTTAATCTACAGTAATTCTCCTAAAATGATTGTAATTTGAGTGTATAAGCTGTTTCACAACAGAATTAGTTCCTATTCTCTTTTTTCTTTTCTTTTTCTAACTGTACGATCAATAAAGAAAACTTAAAATTAACAGTGGGACATCAGATTTCCCTTAAACTAACTACTTTATCTTATGTCTTTAAACGAGCAATTCTAGTATATATATATTTCGGATCTCCCAAATGGCTATGACGATTTGGATGAAAGTTGATATTTAGATAACGTTTTGACTTTTAATATTACCTAAATAGTTGTCTTCCCTCCAAAAAGGCGAGTTTACAAAATACGAACAATTTTTTCACTTGGTATCTCGAAAGCGGCACTAGCGCCATCTCGTTGACAATTCAGGTACCAGAAAGCCTACAAATAATTTATCTTTGATTTCAAAGAATATTTAAACGAACAGTTCTTTTATACTGGCTGACCCGTGGAAATATTAGAACTGCAAGTTTAATTGTAAAACATTTAAAAAGGAAGATAATTAAAAATTTATCATTGGTTCTGTCAGAGGTGATACTTTATATTAACTTCTTTGAAAATAATGTTACCAGTACCTGTTATAAAGTAATCATCGTTTACTTTTTGACCGTAAAAAGTGGTTGTTAGTTTGTCATTAAATACTATCACGCGAGGTATGAGCATAGTTTTATAGGAAGAATTTAGCACTGATGATGTTTTATTATTACCGAGAAGTCACAATCTGATGATGAATTCTTATAGAACTCGACGAAACATATTAAAAAAAAAAATGTTCTTGATATCTCACTTGGTTTTCGAGATATCGCATGTCAAAAATCAGTTATAGGTATAGTTCCTTGTGCTTTTGGCGACGTTTCTTCTGGTCTAGGCCGTATTTCAACCTAACAACAACCATTAGGGACAAAATAAAACATTGAAAGTAGATTTACACCATATAGACATAGTGTCTCATAGTTTCATACGAATTCATTATCAAATTTGGCTATGGCTAAATTTATATTCTGGTCCAGGTCAAATTTCAACCAACCATGTCAATTTTCAGATACGATATCTTGAGAAGTAAGCGAGGTATATAAAAAAAATATTATTTAGTTTCAATTTTTCTCGTCGAGTTACATAAGAATCCATTGTCAAGGGTTATCGTAGAATCCCCTGAATTACCACAAATCTCGCACCATTAATTAATCCCTGACTGGCATTAAGATTTCTATTTAACATTATAATATACTAGCATTTTTCTTTGAAAGCAATTTATGAAGCGGTTTCGCAAATGGATCTAGCGATTTGGATGAAATTTCATATGTAGATAACGTTTTGCTTTCCAAGTATTTAACACGATAACAGAACTGAAAAAAAACTATTTATTCGGTTCAAATCAGTAAGTTAAGTATCATTTGCTTTTTGTTTATTTAAATCGGTTCGATACAGATGTTTTTGTTATATTGTTTGATCACTGTTAAAGTAAGCTAAGAAACATGGGACCACCTTTATATCGCGATACATTGAATGTATCAATGCGCGTGTATTTGAAACTTTGTTTATCGGGCAGGAATATTACCATTTTGTGATTTTAGTATAAGCAAAGAATTATTTAAAGTATTTTTTAAATTAATTTAAGTTACTTTCATGAGCACTATGATATGAAGTCATTACTTTATTTCAATGGAAGTAGTTCCACATTGGTCGTCATCTATGCCACTTGGACCACTATTAAAACTAATATTATGCACCATAACGTAAGCATGCGGGTGTGATTGAAGCTTTGATTTTCTAGCGGCAAAATTAGTGCACTTTGTGGTATACTGTCTGGTCAAGGGTAACAACTGAAACTAAGCGCGGTGGGTGAGCGGTTAACGCTATGGCCCCGCATTCGGGAGGACGCCGGTTCAAACCCCGACCGGGTATCCAGATTTGGGTTTTCCATGGTTTCCCAAAATCACTACAGGCAAATGCCGGAATGCTTCCTTCAAAATATCATGGCCAAATTCCTTCCCGTTCCTTGTACCAAGTCCCATCCCACCTGTAATGATCTCTAATGACTTCTAATGACCGCGACATCGACAAGACATAAAGCCATTAGCAAAAAAAAAAAAAAAAAAAAAAAAAAAAAAAAATGGTAACTTTATGTTGCGGCGTAAGACACAACGAATTGCGTTGAGCGTTATTTTACAATATAATTTTCTAAGTTTTCAAATTCAGTGCACTTTCACAAAATGTAACATGCAATAATTCTGTAAGCTGTGACATAGTTAACTGTTTACTTTATGTGATAGCATTATACCGCACATCGAAATTATAAGTTTTAGATCACACGATGAAACTGAACAAACGGATCACTGTTGTTTATTTTCTATACCACAAAATCGTTGTATTAAACTGAATAATTAAAAACTAACAATAAGTTTTTATACGTTACATTATATTCGCCAACAGTACTAAAAAAATAACTGTCAGTTACACAGATTTTTATGTTTTCGTAACTGATATAACAAAATTTCATGATTATTATAGAAATGAGGAAACCACTGTGATTTAAAGATGTGTAAGTAATAGAAGTTAAAGAAATTTTAATGGCTCGTTATCTACATTATTTTTTGTCTGTGAGCTGTTTTTTTTTTGTCTTAATCTTGCCTGTATATTTCTTAATCTCAATGTTAACAACAGTGTGTGGTAACGGTATTCGCCTGACTCGCATAGTTTAGTATTCCATTCAATATAAATTTGAGTTATTTTTCACCTCCATCAACGTTGCTAACTCCTACCGAAAAGGCTTTTTAGCGATTCATCAATTATTTAACTGGTAGGCGGCCGACGAGTGTGAGAGTGTGTGCGGATTAAACGAGTGGCCCCCAGGAGGCATTAAGGTCTGCGCGTGTCATGCAGGCGGCAATAACTCAGCCGCACCATTTTCAAACCTACTAAATAATACATATCAGCCGCATGAGTCGACGTCTTGAAATAACATCAGCCTAATCCTATATTCGGAGAAATAGTTTCATATCTCTAAGCAGATGGTGTGCGGTAGGCAGTTTTTACACTTCTTGGAGAATGCAGTGTGACATTCATGTTGGAGAAAAAATATGTGATATAATAGAGTTATATAGGTTCCTGATCAGTTGCACATTGACTGAACTTAAATACTGTAACACTATCTTCCGTTACCGGATAATTTATAAGAAAATTTACGATAACATTTCAATTACTTTTTGACCTGTATTGAATCTCTAATACTACACGGACTGTTGCTCACTGTATTCAAACCAGTTCCTAAAGATAACATTTTTCATTAATTGTATTTAAAAACAGTTTATTCCTTTACATCTTTCTTCCTCACTGTTATCATGTTACTAAACATATCAATTTCCTTCTGTATCTTCTTGAATAACAGCATGTAAGGAACATACATCACGTCGAATTGTGTGGAATGTAAATGTAAATATATTTTATTATATGTATAAATCGCCATAAAAAGAAGTAATAATAGTACTGGTTTGAAACATCCTTAAAAACAGGGAACAAGGCCGACTACAGGAGACACGGTGACAAAGAGAAGATATATAACAACAGATGAACTAACAAGATGTGAGATGGTATATTTGAAGCGGCAAAAGCTGAGCTTCAAAAATATATTATGTTTAATAGATGTACTTCAAATTGTCAGAAAGATGAGCTGTATAAAAAGATAAATTAAGTACAAATTTTCATATGTGAGACTACGAAATAAATATGTATTTAATTCTCAAGGTTAAAATTATTGATATCGGTCAAAACGTTGATGAATTTCTTTACGTAAATAAGAGAGAGAAAGGTGGAATACATTCTTTTCCATTCAGGTATTGATGGAAAATATAACAGGAGAATCCACATTAGATATCGTCTAATGTATAACAGGGGACGCAAAATTTAATCTGTTCTCGAGGAGGATGCGGAAAAATCGATAAGAGATAATAGAAATTATTTTTCTTATAACGGAGACTCTTTGGAATAGTAATTTGTGTGAGATGTACAAAGTAATTGGAAGTATAGAACGATAAAAAGACTTCTAGTCAGGCTAAGAGCGTTAGAACTAAGGTGAATAAAATTATAAGTTAAAAATGTATTTTATCATATTTTCTCATCATTTTGTCTTTAGAGTACATTAGACTATCCTCGATATGCTTTCGACTTTTTAGTTTAGTTATTGCTAAAAATCTAGTAGCTTGTGATTAATTTCAGTAATTAAATCTGAAAACCTTGGTTCCATTTGCATAAACGAAGAGATGTTACACGAAAATTAGTGCAAACATCACATACGAAGGTCAAAAACATAAATCAGAGCAGATTCAGCATTTACTTTCCAAACAAAGCAAAGAGTTTATCGTTAGTTTTACAAGTTTTGCGAATATTAATAGCTGGGTTTGTGTTTTGTAAATGAATCGCGGTATTCGACATTACTGTGCGGACAGACTTGTCATAAATGCCTGGGGCAGTAAACCCAGTCGTTTGGGGGCCCCCAGAACTACATCCTCCCACCCCTTCCTCAGCACACCTGCGGTCGTCTCGTTCCTGTGATGGGCGGCCGCTACTGTGCGTGTGATGGGTCCGCTGAGTGCCCGTCCGTGTCGCGTGCAGCCTAACGTGCCCCTGCAGCCGCTCGTAAACCTGATCACCTCCAGCCGCATTAACTTAACCATTTCTAATACGATATAAGCATAATCTCAAAATAATTTTAACTGCTTTTAAATGCGGACACTCGTATATCCATAAAACCAACAACTCCGCAACCTTTAAGTAAATCACTAGTGTCCGATTTTTACCATCGCTGATTGCAACGCTTTAAAATTATTTTTCACGACCTTTATAATCACTATACCTAAATTTAAGATTCTAGTAACAGTTATCGTTTCAGTTATACGTTATTGTATTTCACAGAATCAATGTCTTTTTAAAACTAGATTTTCGTTAAAAAAATTCATGTCCTTCCCAGCAAATCGTGTAATGCAAAGAGATTTGAGTATCTAATACTTGTTTCTGATTGAAAATAAAGTTAAGTAACACTACAGTGGTAACATACTTTACATGAGCGACCATCTTTGCTGTAAAGGAAACTTATTGTTCACCATGATGATAATGCATACATCATAATGACTTATGTAGGATATACATAGTACGAGCTTTACAAGAAGTTTTAAGTATTTTATTTCGGAAGGGTTTGAATCCCAGTTTGTCCACCCATATTTCGATTTTCCATTGTTTCTCAAAATCATCCAGACGACAGTCAGTATAATTTCTAAAAAATGCCATGGCAGAATTTCTTTCCGTTCCTTCCCACTTCCGTTCCCGCCTTAAACGACGTAGACGAGGCCTAAAGCCACAAGCCAAAAAAGATAAAATATAATTTTATCCATCATTCCTACGGCACCTGTAACATTACTGTAATCTCATTTCTTCATATTTAACGTTATTTTATATTATTTTGATTTGTATTCAAAGTAGATTTTTATTTTGAATATGAATTTATTTAATTAAGTCGAAATAATTGACTCTTTTTTTTTTAAATCCAATGGGTACGAAGATTAGAACTATAAAAGTTACAAGAACTTGTGTACCCGTATGTATTCGCTACTAAACCAATCAGTACTCGTTACTATCGATTCGTTACTCGTTATTTTTGGTACCATCGAGCACTAGCATGAGGCTTACGGGAAGACTTCGTTACTATCGTATCGTTTCGTTACTAATTACTTTTGACGCAATCGAGAATGAAGCATCGCATCAAGTCGCGTCGTGTACGGATTACGGGATGACTTCGTTCGTACTTTGTAAAGTTTAGGTAAATTGTTCATTTGGTAAAGTAAAATAAAATAAAGTAGAAGTTAGAATATAGCATTTTAGAATAAACGCTTTCCATAAACGTTTTAAATCAGTAAAATCTTACTACAAAAAAACAATAACCATCTCAAATTATATATCCAAATTTTTTGTTTACAAATTATGCTCCCTAAATTTTAATGTTAAACAAAATCAAAATTACAAAATAACTCTTTATGTTGTCAAAATTACGTACCTCGTTAAGAATATCAAAACTTAACAGTAAGTAATATTAATTATTTTAAAATAATGTAAAGGCAACATGTCTGTACTGACTCATTTTTCTTAGTAACGAAACGAATTCAAATAAAAATTTCCAGAAATACGCGAAATGTTTATTCTTTCATTCAGATTCATTTTGTCGCTGAGCGAACCGTTCCAGCACCCGCGTGATGCATCTTATTTGTTCGTCTATCGAATCAAACTGATATCTACACGACAAATTCGAGGAACTGAATGAATATGTGAGTAACGCTTGGGTACTTCGAATCAGGCGTTGTACTCGTTACTCAGTAATGAATACAAACGGGTTGATACAGCTCTAACGAATATTAATACCAGATAATATAAATATGACTCAATTTATTACTAAAATGAATTAATGATTCGAATAGAATCAAAATAAAAACTGAATAACACTTTTGCTTTTCGAGAAATAATAGTAATGATAAAAGTATGTGATTTTTGTCCTTCAGCTACATACGTCCTTGTAAATTCTCTCAAGACACACGTGTGTTTAAATACAGTACCATCAATTATTCGTTTCATTTGCTCCCCTTTATGTTCTAATGCCTTTTTTTTAAATATCAGTGAATAAATGGGCAAAATTGTCATGTTTTAACAATGATGCATATTTAGAATCTACAATTTTGGTGCAACTTATTGCATATTGTTTGTTTTAGTAGAATATCAGATAAGCTGGGGATAGAAGTTCTGAGATGGTATTGTATTTGAAATAATAATAATAATAATGGATATGGAATTATTGGCCTGGAGACCTCGAATGGTAGTTCAGCCACCGATTTGACTGAGTTTCGATTTGCCGTGCTTACGTTTCTGTAGTTACTATGTTAACCTAGCCAGGTAATCTTACCCGCTAAGGGGGACCTATAGTTTAACGTAGAATGCGAACACCGGAAGTTTTCTGGCGTATTTAACATTCCACGGGAAGCTGTGCCAGAGGTGAAGGTGAGGGTAAGGGTCTTTCGATATCCCCTCGAAGACAGGAAGTCGAATCAGTGACCTATCGATCTCCAGTCAGACGTGTTATCCACTCAGCCACCAGATCACTCTTTATTTGAAATAAGAAATGTTCGCAACTCTTATTATTTACATCGGTAGGAATTCACACTTTGTTTTAGTTCACAGCAAAGCTGTATCACTTTTTTCAAACTTTCATTCATTAGTTCTCCTTCTAAAACATTTTTCTGTGACGAAATGATAAATTTTATTTCTCTTTCAAATTTTTAGAGCAATAACAATAAATAACTCGAATAAATCGAAATAAAATTACAGTATATCGGAGAGTGGCTGTAATATTTTTGAAATTATACTGTTTGAGGTATTTGAGACATTTAGTGTGTAACAAATAAACACACTACGATTTTCTTTGCATGAATTTAATGAATAAAAGCAATAGACGTGATTCTTATACAGACGTTTGGAAAGTGAAGCCACATTATAGAAAAAAAAATTATGTAGCAACCATCTGCATGAATAGTTGTGGAACTTCATAACATCTTAGACTACTGTTTCGCAATCTGTGGTGCGTGAAGTTTGACGAGGCAGATCGAACAGAATTAAAAATTTCAAAACAAAAAATATATTAGCAAAACTTTTTCATAGAAGAAGGTTATCGTACTCGTAATATATGAGAGTATAAACTAGTATATGCTCTGAACCAAAAATTCTAAAAGCCATGAATATTTCAAAGAGCAACAAAACTTGGCATTTCGTGGATATGACCGCATTGTTCTGTAATAGTCTTTTCACTCAATACGTTTCCAGTGCCTTTTCTGGATAGAGATACGTGCAATTACAATAGCTAGATTTGCTTAATAATATATACGGAAGTAAAAAACTAGATCCAATAAAAGTTTGTAGACCGCATAAATATGTTTGACATTTTACTGCTCCTCGGCTGAAAAGGGTTGAGAACACGGTCTCAGACCCAACAGCAATGCTTTGCGGTACTGTGAAATAACTCGGTTTCACTGTGTCAGAGCTTCCTGCACTTGCAGTGGGGGAGGGGGTGTGAAACTTGATCTGCACTTGGTTTTATTTATTAGGTTCCTGGATTCTGACGTCACTCATGCAGCAGAAGGAATAAAAGAAGGATAAAAATGTTTCTGTGCTTCCACGGTACAGGACGATGGCAATGCCGGTACAGGGAATGACAAATGGACTCTCGTAACGGTGAATAATGCCTGAGACACAACGTACGAGCCACCAAAGTTCTTCTCTTCTGGCTGCAGGCGAGAAATCTCATTTCCGCGGTGCCATCGCATGAGCTAGAGTGCCTCTACATACGACTGCATAATACATGGCATCAGAGGCAATGGCGCATCTCAAACAAGTCTGCTTGAAGATGGAATTTTTGTTGCGATTCAAAACATGATTATTACTTCTGAACATCGATACAGATAAATTATGGAGAAGGAGTGCAATGAAAGTCAATGTTTCTTGGGAACTTCATCACTACGACACCACAGTTCAGGAAACAATTTCTTTATCAAAATGAAATGAACAAAAATGGATGCAATATATACCGAAACTAGAGAAAAATATAACTATTGCTATGAAATACACGGCAGATCAAAATCATCATGTCAAAACGTTATGTGCTAACTAAGCTTATCAAATCTACCGTACATTTTTCTGCGTTTTGAATACTCATTAGACGTAGAACATCGACGAAAATAGTGCTACCTTATTCTAATTAAATCACTGTTGGAAGTTATTCCAAGAAATAAGATATTTTACAGCCATATTTGACCGAAATTAGAGAAAAGAGTCTCGGCCATTACATACTCATTGTTGTCTAGTTGCGAGAAATAACCAATACAATGAATAATAAGGAAAAAAGTTGTAGGATTTTTGTTATAATGTTTTACCACGTTTGGATTTCAGCAGATGTGAGTGCAGCTTTTAATTAAAATTTATATCACCGCTCAGAAGCAAGTTTAAGTATATCATTGTTTGATGCATTTAAAAATGAAACTGACAATTAAATAAATGTCTGTTAATAATAAATTTACTAGATCTTTGGAGGATTCTTCCTACCCATATAATTAGTTTTCGCTATCTTCAAATGCATGTAATGTCACTGAGAATGTTAATAAATAGCAGTGACAGTGGCGTACTGACTATTTTTGTGCTTAGATATTTTTTCTCAATTTCTGTAAAGTAAGTTCTTCTCAAAAATGAGAATTGTAGCAGCTACTTATCAGTTTTAAATATCAAAGTTTAAAACTAGTAGTATAAATTGTTTTAGATGATGGAAGCATTTTGTGAAAAACTCGGAGCTGATTATACATAAAACAATGTTCGAATGTAAAGGGGATGAAGATCATACGATCGTATCATTACGGTAAGAACGAAGCGTTTAACGGTGTTGTAAATTGATAAAATGCTTTCTGGGTTCCAACAGATTAAAAAGTCGCTTTCGTGAGAATCAATCTCTGCCCTCATTTTCAATCAATTACAAACGCAGTGGTTTAATAACTTTGTTTTGATGCTGACTCGGCATCGGTCAAAGAGAATAACCGATCCTAGGCGATGACGTCATCGTCTCTGCTGCCTCTTGCTGCTTCAACATATTGATCGCCGAGTTTCATGTCACACTAAGCTGGTATCCAGGATCCCTGTTAACTAAATAATCTGCTGTTATGATTTCGACGGCTTTCGAGATTATGCTGTCCCAAATATCTCTGGAACGGGACTAAATTCTTGTTTTTTCGAATTTAAATAAATGCCCCTCCCCCCCCCTCCCCCGTGATCGAAACACCGATGCACAACACACCGATGCACAACACACCGATACACAACACACCGCCAAATTTGTCCAATATACGATAAGCACTGCCACATTCAAATGTTATCGTTTCTGTAGGATACAAGGAATGCCTCTAATACAAACTGAAACTTGATTTTTTTTTTTGGGAGGGGGGGGGGGGGTGAATGTTATTATTTCTGCAACAACATCTTTAACTTTCTTTCTTGCTTTCTTTATTTTTTGAATTTGATTGAGCTAGTAACACGAGTTCTACTTAAATGATAAATCAACTACAATCTTTTTTGGTGAAGTACAGTAACTTATATAGGTTATTAAATAACTTAACAACGCTAAGATGGAAGAATATCCCATCGTCCAGGTGCACAGTGAAAACTGCTCGCTGTTATACCCACAACAGTATTTAACAAGTGAATCATCAGACTTCGCAAAGGCAGATGTTGATGTCCCGAATATTTGCTGAAGACCATTGATCAGTACACACGTGATAAAGTCGTTCCATCATATTTGAAAGCTTAACTCCGCACAAGCAATAAATACATAATTTCTACCGTAAACTTTACCAATGCGTCCACGCTACCGTTCTGTTTCGAATATAACAGTTCAAACATTTAATAATGATGGAGACTTTTTTCTACGGGTATATCCTAGATATTAAGGTCGATTTAATGGTTTCTTCCACGTCTGTAGGTATTCTTGTAAAAGGCAACGTGGTGGTGAGTTACTGTCGTTTCGAACATGCTGTGGATGATTGGGATTTTTAAATTAATTTTATGGATTCGCTGTTAAACTTACTCGTTTTGTGTTTGAAACAGAAGAGTTTCGTTAATTTGCGTATTGACCGATAAAAATTACTTATTCGCAATGGGATGGAGCTGCAATACACGCTTTTTGGAGATGATTTCTATTTGTGATATTAAAAGAGTAAAGATTTTTCGTGATGACAACTTTCTGTAGACTTTAAGCTTCTTCGATCCACACCTCTTAACAAAAGTCACTTTTCATTTGTTTTACCATCCGCGCTTGGAGCTTGCTGCTCTAGGGCACTTGAAGCATAATACGGACGCGTTTTCCCCTTTGTCATTATTCTGATTACTCTGTCTCGGTTTAGAGTCGGTCGAGAACAACTTCCAGGAGGAATTCAATGACAAAGGCGGTATTCTATACACAAATACGTCTCCGTTGTTCCTGGGCGAATGAGATGGATTCCCCCAACTCGAGATAGGATAAAAACCATTGCTTTGCAACATTTGACCTAATTCTTTCTTCCATGTAGCTTTCAAGATGCTGTGTGATTCATCAAAGCAGTGACTTTCTTGTTTTCATTTCCGAAGTTTTGTTTTAATTATTGCAACCATTCAACCGGTATGAAAGAATTAGGATACTGCATAATTTAGTTTAAAAAAAATTATCTGAGAAAGAAAAATTGAAATTTAACAGCGATCATTTTTGCTATATAAATGGAAGGTAATATTTAAGTTAAAAGTGATTAGAATGAAGATAAAAGGTATACCAAGCGTTTATAAAAACCAATAAGTATCAAGTAAAATGAAGTAAGAAGTGCAATCAGTGACGAAACACGGTAAATTCCTTTAGGCCAGCTCCTCTAAAGGACATGAAGGAGGCCACAACGTTTATGTTCACGTCGGACGATTGAATAACCCTCAAGAGTTGCACCCCGTTTGGTACTCAAACTTATGATAACGAAGCAACAAGCATTGCAGCAACTTTACAACAGCTAAATAAAAAACTACTATCAAAGCCAGTTTCAATTATTATCATTCCTCATATATAATTTTGTTTTCGTTGTATCGAAAGATATTATTCTGATTATTGCGTGCTTCTTTCAGTAACAAAATATAACGACAAAAAACTCCTCTAGCTTTTTACGTAAGGTTAATTCCGAATTTATTTACCAAACTTTTAAGATATCTTCAGTAAAGAGAGACAAGATGTCGGTAGTTCAATGAGGAATGGGCTATATCAAACGGCAGGTAGACGCTGATGGGATCCATCGGGGTTGAGAAAGGGAAGAAATTTTTCATTAAATGTCTTCATAAAAGATTTTACAAGTCTTTGAAACTTCCTCACATCAAAAGGAATGCAATTTTTTAATTTAAGTAAAATACTTTAATCACTTTAAGAAATTATTATCATTACTCATAGGACAGAAACTAATACAAAAATACAAAACAGCCGTCAGTGAACATTCCTAGCAAATTGTTTCAGATTGAACCAGAGAATATGGAGCAATGCTTTCTTTCATGAAATTACTTGATATCAATTCCCAAATACTACTTTAAGAAAGTGGTATCTATTTAAAAAAATGTGATATTGACTATGAACTATCTCTTTTTTAGAATTTTGTTGTTAGGGCCATATTTAATTTATAACACCAAACTCACAACGAACACCAATAAATTATTTACATAATTATTTTGGAAAAAAAGGAATTTACAGAAGAAATAAATCTGGAATTACATTTAAATAATCTTCAGAAAAAAGCTGATCTGATGTAGTATTTTTGTTTCAGTGATGTAAATGAATGAAATAATTTGGTGATACATAAATATTCAACATAGAAACAGAAAGTAAATTAGCTATGAGACAAGCTTTAATGTGTGTATATTAAGCAGTGATTGAATACATTTTACATCTAAGAATAAATTACTGTATCATTGTGGCTATTAATAACAGCTTTTGTACACTGACAATTAATAAGGACGAGTTAAACTGGAACATGGGCAAATGTATTAATCATGTTGATAAAATGGCATCTGCATCTGTTTAAAGACGTACGGCAATAACAAAAGTATCACGTTTCGCTTACATTGTTGTTACTACAACAAAGCACGATTCACGCTAAACACTAACATATGCTAATTCAGTGGTGTACAATCACTTGAATCTGTAGTCAATTTTTTATCACTATCATGATCTTGAAAGCATGATCATTTACTACTCACAATAATTTATCTATGAGTGCTATGGTTTGTTCTTTTCCGTCATTTTTGGCTGATTTACTTCAAGATGGTTGTAAAAGCTTGGTGTCCAGTAAATTTTCATCTTCAGATGAGTGGAAATATGGGATATTAGAATAAAAACTGATTTTTTTCTGTATCTTTTTCTTTTAATAACATATGAATAATAAAAAGGAAAAGAAATGAATAATCAAATACTCTATTGTATCATTTTACTACATCTTGCATCCGCGTATAATTTATAGTCTTCTTTATTTTTTCCTCTGAACTCCAGGATTGCCTTTAAAATTTAACACGTAATTTAAATTTGTTGTTTCAATGCAACGGATTCTTTGACGCACCTTTGTAGTTGCAGGTTGTTACTTGTTCCGTGAAGTGTGTATACAAGTCTTCGAAAGCGTATCTCTGACGTGATGTATCACCTCTTGGCTCTGTGGGTGGTAGATTGCAGTGTCCGTGGGTAATGATGCATGAGGATTGTGGCGTGCTTCTTGAAGGGCGCACCTCAAGAGCCCTCCTGTTCGATACTGCGGGCTAATCCGGCACCGGAAGTTATTACAACAGACGCTTCCAGACACCGGAAATTCAATCTGCCGCTACTGAGGATCCGTGCTGGAAGCTCAGGTAGCTTCAACACAAGCTGGCTGTGTAAGGCTTCACTGCACGTTGGGGTCACGTATTATTTTAAGGTACCTATTAAAGCCATTACAGTTGACATCTTAATATAATAATAAATACCTCCCTACACACACATTTTTCCGTTCCCTCCTCCCTTTGCCCTCTGCTAATTTGAACTTTAAATTCTTTCAGGGTTTTTGCTAAATTATTCATCATTTCTCTTGGTAATTTATTTCAATCCTGACGCCCTTCCCTTTGAAAGAAAATTTCCCACACCCTTATGCTTGAAATTGAGTGCCAGCTTGTGGTCATACTCATCTTTATACTTCCATGCAACTCTCTTAATTCTCCCACCAATATCTTTCGATACCTCATCACCGATATGTGCCTTGCATACTTCCATAAATCTCTTTATCCTCCTTCTCTCTTCCAATGAATCCCTTTCCAGCTTCTTTATCATAATAGTTACTGATTGTGTTCTGCTGTATTTTTCAAAGAAAAATCTAGCCGCCCTTCTATGCACCCATTCCAACTCCTTTTTTTTATCATCCAAAATGTGGGTCCCGTACCACATTACCATATTCAAGCAATGATCTGACCAACATTTTGTAACCCAATTCCCTGACTTCTCTGGTACATCCTTTCGTCATTCTTTCCAATAGATGAAGGATTTTGAACCCTTTTCCTACTACCTGTCTAATGTGTCCTTAAACTCATGAGTTCCTAATTAAGTAAGTTTCCTATCAAATCATATACCAAGGTATTTTCAATTCGAATCTTCAATAAGAAATTAATTCACATCTTTGTAATCATGATCAACCTTCAGCTTTTTATCTGTGTACCTAATAAACTGGCTCTTAAACCTCTTACATCTTTGAAACCCAAGGAGCATTTAAAATTCAGGTGACTACAATGAATATTGTTATGACGAGTTTTCTTTAGAATTACAAACATACAAAACCATCAAAGAAAACTATAGTCAAATTTTATTTATTGTTTTTGTATATCAGTTTTTAGTTTGGAGAGTGAAATAACAAAGATTTTCAATGATAATAACGATAAATATTTCTCCATGTTTGTTTATGCCAAAATCATAGCAACAATTTAGAAATTTGGATGACTGATTGAATACTGTGTTTCATGTATTGAATACATAGTATACAGACACTATGTATAAACGATGATATAGTAGTTAGGCAGTCTATATATACTTGCTGTTCTATATAGATCTGGACGAAAAACTCGGTATACCAGTGAATCGATGCAATGTTTTTGAGTTCGAGGGCTATACTGGGTACTGCACTGGCAGATGCTATGTCCCTGCTGATGTCAACAGCAGCTGAACTTTAATTTCCTCACACTGAGAGTTGTTTATACCCAGAAATAAGTTATCTGAAAAAGTAATTATTCTTAACTCTGTGATCCATATAGTATTAATGTCTCTCAGTTCATTTCAATCCTAATAATTTAGTGACATAATATTCTGACTATGTTAACGAATTATTCTTCATTATTTTCGTGATTTACTCTGTCAGTTTGTGTGCTATTAAATTACCAACTGCACGACGAAGTATAGATTTCCAACGGCATAAAACATAATTTTGGTTTCAAGCGATAATCGTAATCTAATAAAACATTGTCATTAGATATTGAAACTTTTTATTTATTTCTGAATATTAAACAACTATTTCTACAACATTCAATTTTTTTTCCAATCTTGATTCGTAATATCTACATGCTACTCTAGAAATATTTATTCAAATCTTGTTTTGCTACTCTTTGTTTTTTATATTCTGTTTAGATTCTAATTGACAATCATTATGATTCATTACAATGTCATACTAATCTTTTAAAAAGATTTTCTTCAAGTTTAAGCGTAAAAGTTAACAGAGACTGAATGTCCTTTCAAGAAATTTAGCACAAATATGGTTGCTGTGAGACATTAGTACATTCCACACTTAAACAATTAGTTCGAATATCTGTTAATGGCAATCACAAGGTGCAGGATAAATTTAACAGATTTAAGTACAAGTATAAAAATTCTCAGATGTAATCAAGGGAAGATTAAAAAAAAAACTCAATGTTTATAAAACCTCGTTATACAAAATGAGATTTACGACGGCGGGACGTAGATAAATCAAGAGATTTTACAGGGGAAAAAAAATGGTCATCTGTATCAGAATTCTTCAATCAGCGAAAATATATGAAAACATTTATATCCTCTATTATATAGTTTCTCATAGTAGCTTAAACTGGAAAATTAAACAATAGTCGAATGTAGAAATTTACCTCTCATTACCATCTTATTAGGAAAAGACAGATTGTTCGAACTACGAAGCCATTAGTGATAAAACGCCAGAGAACGCTAGAGGAACCACAATATTACGCATCACGAGAAGCTAAAATAAAAACCAAACTCAGCATGAACGTATTTTGTTTCACAAAAACCAAAAATTTCACAATAACAAAGACGACGGCTCTTTCAGTTTGGGATCTTAAATGATACCGTGCAGTATTGCTTGTATCCGGCTTTATATCTCTTTGTGGTTCAGGTATCTCTTCTTGTTGCGTCAGCGAACTACTTCGAAACTTTGAGGCATCCGAAGTCCATCCAGTGCGGCTTTAGCGATAGCAATATTGGAGGATCAAATACCCCGGGCCGTATTTATGATAGCGAAATATCGTAGACTGCGATGGGCCAGCATTCTTGAAGGAAATACCTCCTGTGGTCTTGCACCAGCAGCAGATGTGGCTAACAATCAGGTGTTACTTTAAAACATGAACTCAAGTAACTGCATATAAAAATCCCATTTTATCAGTAGTGATTTAAATAAAAGGTATTCCCATATAAATAGATAGAATATGTTTGTTTATTGGAGTTTATTCCGAACTAAACATATTTCAGTTATTTCTTTATTTTATTTTACCACAATTTACCTGTATTAACTAATGAACAACAAATGTTTTTGTTCATATTCGTAAATTTGAAGACAACTTAATATTTAATGACATATATATGAACAAGAATGAAACTTTCTAAAAGATTCTAGATGTTTCACAGAACTACATTTTTAGTGGAGCTGCTTGCTATTTTATAAACAACGTAGGACATTTGTGAACCAAGTGAATGTTCATACGACCATCAATTTCCTCCACCAAAGTTACCCATATTGAAAGCAAGCAAATTTTTAACACTTGTGACACAGTTCGGACGGTTTATTAATAGATGATGACAGTTATGTCCTACTGAACATCACACACCCAATAGGAGAGACATAATCTCTACATAAATAAAAATGGATGTATGTATAATCTGTACATACAGCTGCATGTTCTTTATACAAATCCACAGTTTTTATCGGATCTCAATGAAATTTTACACAGGCATATTTTGAAACAAGGAATAAATACTGTCCACATTTGGTTCACCAGCACCTACCTCCTTTCCCGTTTCTCGTCGTTTAATTAGTGACCGAGAAATTTGAAGTCGAAATTTAAAGATTGTTTCAAAGTCGATGTGGCCGACACACAAATTAATAAAACTTTGCACAGGTATAGTTAAAAACGAAGAGAAAAATACTGTCTACATTTGATTTTATTTGGTTTGCAGAAACATAACCAATATCCCCGTTTATACCCCTTAAACAAAAATTAACCATGAAACTACTCAGTTTCTGCAACAACGACAACGGCAGTAAAATCGATCAAAGTGAATAGTGATATTCTGAAATCCCATAACATTTCCTCTCAGTACCGAGAAATTTGAACTCAAAATTTAAAAATTGCATTAAGGTTGGTAATACGACACAAAATTGTACAGTTTTTATCTAATTTGGAAGAAATTTTGTTCACATGTGCTTTAAAATAAGTTAAAAAAATAACTTTTACATTTGATTTAAAAACTACTCCAATGATACGGAGAATGTATACGTCAATTCGATCAAAAGGGATAAAACTTCAGAACTTTTATATCTATCTTTGTAGCAACGTCGGCTCCTCTACTAGAAGCTTATAAAATAAAAATACCAATGGTAAGGGAGCGTGCATAAACCACGTAGCTCCATTTTGGCCTCCTGTGAACCCCCCTCCCCCCCACGTAGCCCTACGTGGCTTTTGCCTCTACCCCCCCCCCCCCCCCACACACACACACGTTTCACGTAGCTTTTTTCCCTTTTGATTCAAGAAGAAATTTTCTACTGTTTTCTCTTGGCAGACTATTGTAAATTACATACGGAGATAATTAATTGAGGGAAACAAAAATTCACATGCTGTTGTGAGTTCTATTCCTCATTTTACAGTAACTGTGAAAAATGTTATGAAAGCAAAGCTACGTGGCCTGGCTCTGAACCCTCCCTCCCCCCACGTAGCCCAGCGTAGCCTTCCAGGGAACCCCTCCCCCCCCCCCCTGGACAGAGCCACGTAGTTTGTGCACGCTCCCTAATGTGCTTTATGAAAAATGAATCACTAAAGGGGAAATTTGAGACCATCGCAGCATTACAGCCATATCTTCATTTCATATTATATAGTATGGCAGAAATAGGGGGATCAGTAATTAAATACACAGCCATCAGAGATCAGACGTCAAACGAGTGATCTATCCTGCGCACATTAACCACTGCAGTACCGTACTACAAAGTCAATAAAGCGAATGCAGGTAATCGTAGACAATTACAATATCGTAGTTCAAGAAACTACATTAATTGTTTAGTTTGGAACTTCAGTCTATTTATATAAATTAAAATATTATGTTTGAATTAGAAAATTATATGAAGTTTCAAACTGTGAAGTTCTTAATGACTTAATAAGTGACTTTAATCTAAGAAGAAGCAATCTTAAAAGCGCGCGTGGCTAACTGATAATGTTCTGTGAGTATTGCCACATTTCAAATAACACATACAACGAAATCATCAAAAAAAGTTAATATTTTGGAGAATTAAAAGGACACCTTAAGAAGATCTATTAGCTGTAATAAGTTACTGTAGTTTTCAGTGAAGCGATTTTTAATGCAAATTCATATTTGCTTATTCCTCCGTGTGACAAACCACAAGCGAAACATTTTTTCTCGTAAACTTACAGATGTTCATACGGTGTCTCATAGGAGTTCAGTATGAATAAACACTTATAACAGCAAGAACTATCCGAAACAATAAAGATCGAAGTATGCGGTGCATGGGTGAGAGGTTGAATGGATTTTTTCCGTAAGATCGGAAGATTTCCATTAGGTTTGGCGCCCTACTGACACAGACTTCATTGCTCGTGCCTTCCATGTACATTTCGTTGGGAAATGTGTAACCTATGACATGGAGATTGGGGACTGTCCCAGAATTTGTGTATGTGACTGTGGGAACCTCCTAACAACAGCCATCAGGACCACCAGCACACCACGCCCTGGATTATAGCCAATTCCAGGGTTATGGCTCTTTATCACTGGTGGGTATTGAATGATGATATTGCTAAAATGGTGACAATTTAGACTTGCAGATAAGGAAACTAAGAAAGTTCGAGCTGAATTCACAGTTGCATGAGTTACATAAACATTACGACATGCATAATCTATCATAAACGTGCTTTAATTCTAGTTTGACAGGCAGTTCAGTGGTAACATGAACCTTTAGATTGTTTCACTAAAATGGTAAAACCGAGTGATCCAAGATTACACTGTAGCTACTACATTTTTTTTGGTTTCAATTCGCGAACAACAAACGTCCGTGGTCGTTACCATAAGCTTTCCCTTTACATAAACTACTACACCTTGTTTCCAGGTATTGTTCAAGTCACTGTTTTACAAGCATTTTTAACACACCAAAACTACATAAACTTCAAGACAGTTTTTAAGATACCGGGATATTCGGCAAACAATGCCGAATTTCCATGTGCGTAAGAGGGCACTTTATCCAGTTGTTGTCTAAATTTCTTTGATTTTAAATATGGCTAGAGTAACTGTTTTTGATGTGCTTCTAAAAATTTAGATTGATAAACCACAAATTTCTGTATGAAATCATTTGGGGTATGCTTGGCTAAAGAAGTGTACAACTATTTGGTATCACTAGTGAAAATCATTAATTCGTCGGGGTTATATCTGCCTAAGATGCGGAACGCAAATTATATAAACAGAATATGAAATACTTAATTTAATTTAATTTAATTAATTGTAATGGAGCACACGCTACGGTGGCAATTTCCCTACACACCCAACTTCCCCCTATCCTACACCCACCTACATTTGCCCTCTACAAATTTTAACTTTAAATTCTTTTAACGTTTTCGGTAAGTTATTCATCATTCCCCTTGCTAACTCATTCCAATCCCTGACACCCTTACATAAAAAAGAAAATCTTCCCACACCCTTGTGCCTGAAATCGAGTGCCAGCTTGTGGTCATGGTCATCGTTTCCCTTCCATGAACTACTTTTCATACCTACTGCAATATTTTTCCATGCCTCATCACCAGTATACGCCCTGTACACTCCTAATAAATTCCTAATAACTGTTATTCAGTAAAAAAATTAATGTAAGAATATAAATGACTGGTTCAGAATGTTTAGACTAATCTGTTCACTCTAACTCGATTTATCGCGGCCACATAATCTTTTCAAACAAATAATGAAAGATTTTTCCAAGAAGTTCAGAACGTCAATGCCGTGTTAAAATCAAGGAAATTTATTTACTGTTTGATTAAGCAAAGTACTTCATTTTATGTATCATATACACAGAAAGTAATTAGGAAACTTAGATTCTTCACTTACTGTACCTGTGTGCTGGTTCGGGTTTTTAGAACTGAATGTGTGGTGAGACTTGATTAAGGTGTGCCCTTGCACTGCACATGTACAGGTGGTTGGTGGGTCCCCTTAGCAGCTAACGAAGATAAGGGTGCGATGTAAACCGTCGTCAAGCAACAGGTGGGCGTACCCCGCGCTACGGCGGAGCACTCTGCTAAGTCGCTGTCACTCGTACACAGCGGGTGAATTTGACCTCGTAAATGTATTTTAATCGTTTTACGTTGGCTTCATATAAAAATCTTGTCCCTTGTGTATAGGAATGTTTATCGCAATCTTTATTCATCAGCACATTTCTTACAGAAATTTTTACGTATAATTATGCACAACACAGCGATTATAGTACTCACGTATTCTATGAAGCACTATCCTAATACGTAGAGAAGCTAAAATGTCGCCTTATTTTTTGGAAAAAGATAATCTGTGTTCTTAGACTTTTTTTTGCTGTCGTCAGTCTTTCGACTGGTTTGATTCAATCCTCCAAGACATATAGCTCAGGAAAAACATATAACTGAAAGGAGACCAACCTCTATGCCAAGTTTTGTGTTTCACGGATGTGGCAGTTTTCTTGTTTATGTGTTCGGAACGAACGCCTTGCCTACATATGTGGTGTGTGATGGTGTTACGTTCGCCATCTTCATGTATGTTATTATTATTACTATTATTATTATTGCAGCTATATCAGTCCTTTTTTCAGGATGTAGCCTCTTTAAGCCTAATGAGCTATATATTAGAATTTAATTCTACATAGTGTTGCTGTAGTTCTTTCCAGGCCGATCGATCCTGAGCCGCCCTCTTCCAGTTCACGCCTGTAACTCGACGTATATCCTTATCCCAGCGATCCGGGGGTCTTCCTCTTGCTCTTTTCAGGTTTCTCGGTATCCAGTCCAGCACTACCGTAGTCCATCTTTCATCTCTTTTGCGAGCAACATGACCGGCCCATTGCCATTTTTGGGTCATGACTCTTTTTAAGATGTCTGTTACTTTAGTTATTGAACGGATGTGCACAGCCCTTTTCCTGTCTCTTCTTGTAAACCCTAGCATTGCTCTTTCCATACTTCGCTGGGCAGTTCTCAGTTTTTGCTTCGTGTGACTATTTAGGGTCCAAGTCTGGCAGGCATATGTGAGGACCGGTAATACACATTGTTCAAATACCTGTTTTTTAAGATGTATTGGCATGTTCGATTTAAAAACTATGGAATTTCTTCCATATGCTCTCCAGCCCAGCTTTATCCGTCTGTAGATCTCAGGCTTTGAGTCACCATTCATATTGATCAGTTGGCCAAGATAGATGTACTGATCTACGAACTCAATACCAGAATCTTTCATGTCCGCCTTGTCTTTATCTTTTTCTGCCCATTTGTTTTGCATGATTTTGCTTTTTGATATATTTATTTTAAGGCCCACTTCACTGCACGCTGTCTCTAGTTCATTTATCAGTTCTTTGAGCTCTTCCAGACTGTTTGAGAGTAAAACTATATCATCAGCGAATCTTAAGTTGTTGAGATTTCTTCCATTTATTCTCAAACCTCGGTTTTGCCATTGGATTTTTGACATTGCCAACTCTAGGACTGATGTGAATAGCTTGGGGGATATAGAGTCACCTTGTTTTACCCCTCTTTCTACTGGGAACTCTTTGGTGACTTCAGCGATGTTGACAAAAGCAGTGGAAGTGGTGTAGATGTAGTACAGTAAGTCAATATAGCCGGGATTCACTCCTTGTTCTAAAAGGGCTTGCATGATTGCAGAGTGATGGACTGAATCAAAAGCTTTTTCAAAATCGATAAAGGCCAAACAGAGGGGCATCTGGTATTCATTTGCTCGACTTATTACTTCGTTGATGACTTGGATGTGATCTACTGTGCTGAATCCTGACCTAAAACCAGCCTGTTCAATTGGTTGCGCTGTGTCCAAGGTGGAACTGATGCGGTTATTGATGACCTTTGTAAACACTTTGTATATGACAGGAAGAAGGCTGATGGGGCCTGATGTATGTATAACGTGAGAAATAATTGAAAAATGTGCCATTTAATTTTAAATAATCTGCAAAAATCTAATTATTCCTAAGAGGGAAACGTAAATGTCATGTCTGTTCCCGTTACATTACACTGTAAGCTTTCTTTTTGTGTAATTGATTGTACTCCTGTCTAGTTTAAATTTCATTTACAGCCACTTTCACTGCGCCTCACAGAAACAGCGTTTCAAATACGAGTAAGCTCTCTTAGTATAAAGGTATCGATTTTTTCTTCAAAAATTAAATTATTTGCTTGGAGGTCTAACAGACGTATATTTTCCTCATATATCAGCTTTAATTGAACTTCACCTGGAATAAACTGAGCCATAAAATTGTTTTAAATAAACTGAAATCTATTGGATTGCATGTAAAAGTTACTTGCTGGGTAGAGAAATTCTTAAAACCCAGAAAACAAAGTGTTAGAATAGGGAATACATTATCAAAAGTGGTACAAGTAAATATGGGACTGCCACAGGGTAGTATATTTGGACCGTTGCTGTTCATTATTCTGGGTTACGGTCAGAATCGAGGTATTTTGCAGATGATATAATGGTATACAATAGGATCAAAACAACTGAAGGCTGTGAACGGCTGCAGGGTTACCTGGATAGAATATCTAAATGGGTTGGTCAGCATGGAATGGCGATATATTCCAAAAAAAGATCAGCTTATTAGTTACACAGTTAGAAAGCTAAAGATTAATTATGATTATAGAGTGGGATTAGAATTGCTTGTTGAAAGCTTGAAATGAAAATATCTTGGCATAATGTTTGATAAGAAACTCAGTTGGGCAGAGCACAATAGGCAGGTGGTAGGAAAAGGTTACAGATTCCTTCATTTACTAGAGAGGGTGATGAGAGAATGTACCAGAGAAGTTAGGGAGTTGGGTTACAAAACTTTGATCAGACCATTGGTTGAATATGGTGGTGTAGTTTGGGACCCACATTTTAGTTATCAAATACAGAAGTTTGAAGGTGTGCAAAGAACAGCAGCTAGATTTGTTTGCGCAAATTATCGCAGGTCCCAGTCAGTAACTGATATGATAAAGGAGCTGGATTGGGACTCATTGGAGGAAAGGAGAAGAGTGAAGAGAGTGCTGGGAATGTACTGGGATTATGTTGGTGATACGGCTTGGAGAGATATTGGTCAAAGAATTATGAAATAGTGCATAGGATGGTGACCATGACAACAAGCTTGCGGTCGATTTCATTCATAAAGGTATGGAAAATTTTTATTTTGTTGGTAAGGGTGTCAGGGATTGGAACAAATTACCAAGTGAAGTAATGAATAATTTACCAAAAACTCTTAACGAATTTAAAATTAAAATTTGTAAATCGGAAAAGTAAATGGGGGAGGAATTTAACATTCATATATATTTAGCTTCAACTATTAACACATTAGCCATAGAAATTTCAGGAACTGTTAAAACCACCAAATTAAGTAAAATTAGCAATAATACAAAAACTCTCCTGAATAAACGGAGGAATATGAAAGTAAAACCTGAAAAAAACCTAATTGAATATGCTGAACTGTGCAAGACCATTAGAAAAGAAATAACAGCTGACATCAAGAAATATAACGAAAATCTGGTCAGATCAGTTATAGAGAACAAGAAAGGCTATAAGAAAGCAAAACAAAGATTAATGATAGGAAAGAAACAAATAATAGCTTTAGATGATGATAATGAGCGTATTACAGACAAAACGGCAGTATTGGTTCATATCAGGAACTTCTATCAGTCCTTATACAGCAAGCAAGATGAAAATCCTTTAATGACATCAAGCCCAGATTCACCAATTCCTGAAGTCCTCCCATATGAAGTTAGAAGGGCAGTGAACGAAATGAAAAAAGGATCAGCTAGTGGTTATGACGGCCTGTCTATTGACGTACTCCAATTGACTGGAGAAGAAACTTATAGACACCTAGCTAAGGTGTTTTCACAATGCCTCGAAGAGAGAAATATCCCATCCAGCTGGAACAAAGCAATGATTGTGTTGCTATACAAAAAGGGCAGTCGTTACAATATTAAAAACTACCGCCCCATCAGCCTTCTTCCTGTCATATACAAAGTGTTTACAAAGGTCATCAATAACCGCATCAGTTCCACCTTGGACACAGCGCAACCAATTGAACAGGCTGGTTTTAGGTCAGGATTCAGCACAGTAGATCACATCCAAGTCATCAACGAAGTAATAAGTCGAGCAAATGAATACCAGATGCCCCTCTGTTTGGCCTTTATCGATTTTGAAAAAGCTTTTGATTCAGTCCATCACTCTGCAATCATGCAAGCCCTTTTAGAACAAGGAGTGAATCCCGGCTATATTGACTTACTGTACAACATCTACACCACTTCCACTGCTTTTGTCAACATCGCTGAAGTCACCAAAGAGTTCCCAGTAGAAAGAGGGGTAAAACAAGGTGACTCTATATCCCCCAAGCTATTCACATCAGTCCTAGAGTTGGCAATGTCAAAAATCCAATGGCAAAACCGAGGTTTGAGAATAAATGGAAGAAATCTCAACAACTTAAGATTCGCTGATGATATAGTTTTACTCTCAAACAGTCTGGAAGAGCTCAAAGAACTGATAAATGAACTAGAGACAGCGTGCAGTGAAGTGGGCCTTAAAATAAATATATCAAAAAGCAAAATCATGCAAAACAAATGGGCAGAAAAAGATAAAGACAAGGCGGACATGAAAGATTCTGGTATTGAGTTCGTAGATCAGTACATCTATCTTGGCCAACTGATCAATATGAATGGTGACTCAAAGCCTGAGATCTACAGACGGATAAAGCTGGGCTGGAGAGCATATGGAAGAAATTCCATAGTTTTTAAATCGAACATGCCAATACATCTTAAAAAACAGGTATTTGAACAATGTGTATTACCGGTCCTCACATATGCCTGCCAGACTTGGACCCTAAATAGTCACACGAAGCAAAAACTGAGAACTGCCCAGCGAAGTATGGAAAGAGCAATGCTAGGGTTTACAAGAAGAGACAGGAAAAGGGCTGTGCACATCCGTTCAATAACTAAAGTAACAGACATCTTAAAAAGAGTCATGACCCAAAAATGGCAATGGGCCGGTCATGTTGCTCGCAAAAGAGATGAAAGATGGACTACGGTAGTGCTGGACTGGATACCGAGAAACCTGAAAAGAGCAAGAGGAAGACCCCCGGATTGCTGGGATAAGGATATACGTCGAGTTACAGGCGTGAACTGGAAGAGGGCGGCTCAGGATCGATCGGCCTGGAAAGAACTACAGCAACACTATGTAGAATTAAATTCTAATATATAGCTCATTAGGCTTAAAGAGGCTACATCCTGAAAAAAGGATTGATATAGCTGCAATAATAATAATAATAATAATAATAATATATATATATTAAGAAGTAATTAGATGACTAGGGGATTGCCACCGGAGCGTTAGCTCCATCACAATTAAAAATTAATAATAAATAAACACTGTCAGCTGCCTGTGATTGTATATTGTGTTAAGATAAATTACCATAAGATATTTCGCTTGTTATAATACCAAATTGTTTTTACATCCATTAAAGCGCTCAGGTGGCTCAGTGGTTAAGGTGTCTGACTGGAGATCTGTCTCCACAGGGATTTTCACAGACCCTTAACCCGTAACCAGTATGGTCCATAAGTTGTTCCATACCGGTAAGGTGGGGTCACCATGACCCCAATATTTGTTATTCAAAATGTCAGTGTTAATGTTCAATTAAAATCAAAACAATTTTTTTTTGCAATCACACATCATATCTGAAGGTATCTAAATGGGATTGAGCACAATAAATGTAAATTTGGATTTTATAAAAAAGTATATTTAAGAAAACGGAAAACTGTAAAAATGAAGATTACAAAATATTAAACATTGAAATTCAGACATAAGTACATAAAAAATCTTAAAAATTGAGGTTTGATTTATATTTTTTACTATACAACGAACATAAAAAATTGGACAAAAGATAATTTTAAAAAAATTGTACACAAATCACAACCACTCTTACAGGCAGTCTTCACAGACTCACGGCACAACCATGCATATTGGTGTACGCAATGAGCACAGTAAACCTTTGTTTTTTTATCCTTGCTCCTTGGGCACTTCCCACACCTTATTCTTTTACCAGGTACAGCTGAAGGCTTTGGTATTTGGTAATTTACCAACCTAGCAATCGATTGTCTAAGTTCACGCGGTATGTGCATGTTTGTTACCCTCCTCTGAAGTTGTGGATCAACCAGCTGCCTCGCCAAATTTTTAATAAAATCAAACCTGGATAGTTGTCCGTTTTCCGGCATTGATGAATGTCGTTGTGAATATGCCATTTTTGACTGAAAAAATATAAATTAATTTTATTAAAAAAGTTTCACTAACGGTACGGTGGGGTCACACGGACCCCACACTCCGATAATTGTTGAATAAAACTCATAAATCACTTACCGCAAGACAACCACTTCGGTCAACAGCTCAGAAGCTACTGCCTGAAAGGTACTGGGAATCACAGCTCCTACAAGCGTCGGGTATGGGAATTACAGAATAAACAAAACTGGCTGGGGCTCCCAGGACCCCACCTTACTGGTTACGGGTTAACCTGACCTTCACCTCCGGCACAGCTTGTTGTGTAATGTGAAGTACGTCAGAACTCTTCCGTTGTTCGGATGCCACGTTAAACTGTTAGTCTCCTGTACCCGGTAGTATTGCCGGGTTAGGTTAAGCCGGCTACGACAGGGGCGGAATGCACATTAAATAGAAACCCTGTCACCAGGTTATTACGACCATGCGGAATCATTATTATTATTAGCAGCATCCGTTCATAAATTTCCTTCTTCTGAAATCGCAAATACAACGAAACTATTCCAGGTCATTATAAGTTTTTCCATTCTTCCGTTCTGTGGGACTAGATCGTCTTAAATGGCTTTAGTGCATAAGCATTTAGATTTTAAAAAATAGTTCAAAGAAGACTAATTCTATTCCATGTTTCGTGTTTCACGGATGTGGAGTACTCGTATGTACAGCCACTTAAATTATAAAGGTTAAAATGAAGTCACGACAGCAAATGTCTCAGTGCTTTGGCACTGAGGTTTTTCTTTTAACACAAATGGCACCAACGCACTAAAGGAAACAAGATGAGTATGTACATAGACGTGAGCAAGTAGTAATATCTTGATAATAACACACAAATAGGCAGTTTATATGATAAGGGATCTTTAATATTTCTATTGTTGTATCATACGACTTTCGTAAACGATTGATATGTTCATATAAGGTTCTAAAAGATGCAACAATAATTTAGTTACCATCTCCTTATCTTCCGTTTCGGGGATACAGGCAGATATCAGCTAGATTATATCATGGTCAAACAGAGATTCAGGAATCAAGTTCTAGACTGTAAAGCGTACCCAGGAGCAGACATAGACTCGGACCACAATTTGATAGTAATGAAGTGCAGGCTGAAATTCAAGCGAATAAGGAAGCAGTATAAGCAGAACAGACTAGAAGTGAATAAACTGAAACAATCTAGCACAAGAGAAAAATTTGCAGAAATGGTAGACTTAGGTCTAAGAATTAACTGTGAAAGGAGCTCAACCGAGGACGAATGGAATGCATTAAAGACCGAAATAATGAAAGCTGGCAAAGAAACCTTAGGCTTTAAGGAACAAGCTGCCCGAAAACCTTGGATCACAGAAGAAATTTTGCAGCTGATGGATCAGAGAAGAAGGTACAAACATGCTCAGGATGAAGCAGGAAGAGAGCAGTACAGGCAACTTAGAAATCAAATAAATAGGAAATGCAAAATAGCAAAAGAAAAATGGCTACAAGAAAAGTGTGAAGAAGTAGAAAAGGAAATGGTCGTAGGAAAAGTAGATGTTGCATATAGAAAGATCAAACAGAATTTTGGAGAAATGAAGAAAAGAGGTATGAACATTAAAACTGCTGATGGGAAACCTCTTTTAAGCTCAGAAGATAGAGCTAACCGATGGAAGGAATACATTGAGAAACTGTATGATGGGGACGACTTGAACAATAGTGTATTGGAAAAGGAAGGCGATATCGACATTGATGACTTAGGAGATCCTGTTTTGAGGACAGAATTTAATAAAGCTCTGAATGACTTGAAAGCAAATAAGGCAGTTGGAATTGATGAGATCCCTGCAGAACTTCTTAAATCTCTAGGAGAGGAAGGAATCGAAAGATTATTCAAGCTGATATCAAAAAGTTATGAAACAGGAGAAATTCCTAATGATTTTAATAAAAATATCATCTTCACACTTCCAAAGAAAGCACAAGCCGACAAATGTGAGAATTATCGCACCATTAGTCTAACATCACATGCTTCAAAATTACTGACCAGAATAATATACAGAAGGATGGAAAGGGTAGTAGAAGAGATAGTAGGTGAAGATCAGTTTGGGTTTAGAAAAAATCGCGGTACAAGGGAAGCAATTCTCTCTTTAAGATTAATACTTGAAGGACGGATCAAGAAAAACAAAGATACTTTTATGGCATTTGTTGATTTAGAAAAAGCTTTTGATAATGTTAGGTGGGACAAGATGTTCAAAATTTTAAAGAAGTCAGGCCTAAAGTATCGAGATAGAAGAATACTCTATAAACTATATAAGAATCAAGTGGCTGTAATAAAAGTAGAGAATCACGAGAGACATGCATCAGTTAAAAAGGGTGTGAGACAAGGTTGTAGTCTATCCCCGTTAATATTCAACTTGTATGTAGAAGAAGCAATGAAGAAAGTCAAAGAAAAATTTCCATGTGGCATAAGTTTTCAGGGAGAAAAAATCAGTATGCTACGATTTGCTGATGACATTGTCTTATTAGCAGAGAGGGCTGAGGATATTGAGAAGTTATTGAATGGCATGAACAAAATACTGAAGGAAGACTTTGGACTGAATATAAATCAAAGTAAAACAAAAGTGATGAAATGTAGCAGAAATGATACCAATACTAGCAGATTAAATATAAAAATAGGATCTGATGCAATAGGAGAAGTGAGTGAGTTCTGTTACTTGGGAAGCAAAATTACAACCGATGGCCGAAGCAGGAATGATGTTAAAAGCAGAATAGCACTAGCAAAAAGAGCCTTCATGAAAAAGAGAAACCTTTTAGTTTCAAATATTGATCTAGGAATTAGAAAGAACTTCTTAAAACTCTATGTGTGGAGCACAGCACTTTACGGTAGCGAAACATGGACTTTAGGAATACCGGAAAGAAAGAAACTTGAAGCATTTGAAATGTGGTGCTACAGAAGAATGCTGAAAATTAGGTGGACAGACAAAGTAAGAAATGAAAGAGTTTTGGAAATGATGGGTGAGAAAAGAAGTTTATGGAAGAAGCTTACGGAAAGAAGAGACAGGCTGGTAGGTCATATTTTGAGACATGCTGGATTGGTTAATTTGTTAGTGGAGGGAACAGTCGAAGGTAAGAACTGTAGAGGTAGACAGAGATTAGAATATATGAAGCAGATAATTGAGGACATGGGTTGTAAGGGGTATGTTGAAATGAAGAGGTTAGCACAGGATAGGAAGGGATGGAGGATTGCATCAAACCAGTCTAAAGACTGACGACAGCAAAAAAAAAAAAAAATCTTCCGTTTCAGCAGGTGCGTAGTGATTATTGCAAATCTCAAGTAATTTTTGGAAATTTAAAATAGTACTGATTAGACTAATTCAAAACAAATTATTTTGCTAGTAGTGAGCAATCTTTTCTATCGCTCCAAAAACTATTTTCTGTCCTCCCCTTTTTCTTAATACTTCATTTAAATCTTCTGCTTCATACCGGAAACACTTGCCTTCACAAAATCAAACACATTGCCAGAAGATTCTGAGATAATTTAAAATTTTGAATAAATGATCTTCCTCGGCCATCCATAATGCATAGTGTCTCTGAAAGACCATACCAGTAACAATACCTTCGCTGCTACACCACTGTTTATTCCAAAATTAATTGACATTCCTTACGAGATTGAAAACTCGCTTGCACTGCCTTCTGGAAATCAGGATAATCTGTAGACGTGATTAAATGTTTCCTGATAGATTAGTTTCGTAGTATAGTCACCCATGAGCAATGTATTAAGTCATTAACCAATGTTTATTAAGCCATATCCACTGGTGAGTACTAATCTCTTTCGCACTTTGCTATGAGATTGGAATCCAGTCACGTAGACTATCAAACGATTAAAATCAGAAAAAAAACTTTCTAACAACAGAGATTTGACAATTTTAATATGCAAGAAACTAAACCTCTTGTTTGGTTTGATTCAAATTACGCTACTAGAACTGACAAAAATAGACTCGTAATACGCCTCATCGATTAACATTGATATAATTTATATCAATGTTAGTAATCTGTTATATATAAAGCATTAAATCCAATCATTCGTTTGGTGTTTGAGGTGTAGTAAAATTCCTGTGTTATTTCAATTCGAGTACTTATTTCTCATTAGAAGCATTTAATTTATTTGAATTTAAATTTATTTAAAATATGTTCATGACGAAAACTGATTCATTCAGATATTAATGTCATATACGAATAATCTCTTACACAAAAGAGAAACCCACTATCGTTCTCAGTTCGAACTGTTGAACTGAGAAATTACTTATGAAAAAAAATCTTTAAGATTAAAGAACTGAATACTTTAAAATTTGGACAGTAGATGTAGTAAACCGTTGTTAGTCAAATTTTGGTTAGTTAGTTACACTTGATCCCGAATTGCACTGTTCAATCAACAAGACAAAAGCCGCTTTGTCCTGCTAAAATCATAGTCTTGTTTTAAAGGAAACTATAAGTAAATCAAATGAAACTCTTAATATTTCAAAATCAAAATTGTTTGAAATAATATGGAAAATACAGGGTATCTACATGAAACCTCCCTGATTTCAAAGTATAATATAAACAAAAAAACTATTAAACATAGAACCTTGTCGTTTACACCATTCTGTAAAGCAACTCCAATTTTTTGTTATAATTTTGTGTAGGTAATTTTGTTTCAGATGTTGAATAAATGTCAGAAATTACTGCTTCACAAGAAAGAGTCCAATGCGTGGTGTGGTATGATGAAACATCGTCGCCAGTTACTATCAAAAGAAATTTCCGACAAGCATTCGGCAGGTTACAACCAGATGTAAAGACAAATAAGGTTTGGTAAGACAAATTTCTAGCCACTGGGAGTGTAAACAGACAATTAGGTTAGTAAGTTCTTTAATAAAACATTTCTACAGCGATGGATAGGACAAGATGGACCAACCAAGTGACCATCGCGATCTCTAGACATAATGTAATCAATTTTTACTGTAGGGTTATGTGAAAGACATTGTGTATGCCCCACTTGTTGGCGATCTCCGCAGAAGAATCGTGGATGCTATCGGTTTCATGACTTCAGACACGCTTGGGGCAATCGATTCGACATTTTAAGGACTACGGAAGGAGCACAGGTAGAAGTGAACTTTAGTGTGTGTGTGTAAAACTTTATCAGTTACTTTACAGGATGGTGCAAATCGTAAGGTTCTATGATTAATAGTTTTTCTTATATTACACTTTGAAATCAGGGAGGTTTCATGTGGACACCCTCTACACTCAAAACTCAAATAAGAATTAAAGAAAAATATTGGAATCACAAGTTAAGCAATCTGACTAAAGGTTATCGGAGTTCTTGATTATAATATATCTAATTATATTCTCACAACGTTTTTAGAATGAAAAATTATTTCAAGTATTCGAGTGCGTTAAGGAATCATGTTAGAAATTATTAGGCAGACGGTCAAAATGAAGCGATTCCTGTGCTAGTGATCCTGATAACGACTTTTGGCTGTTTTCCATCACCATCTGTGACCCATCGCTTCTCAGATATAAATAAGCAGAATAAGACACCACACTAGGAAAATACATAGAGCTGGTAGATGGCTGTTTTACCTTTATTTCGTAGTATAGTGTACATTTAATGACTTCGATGCCAAAAAGACTAAAAATTACTAAATCCCAAAAGTTTAATCAAATGAATATTGTATAAAAGAAACTTCTGACAATTAAAAAATAATTCACCCCCTGAAGGCCATGTAATCTACTACTTTTCAGAGTATTATTTTCCCACGAACTTCACTGGATTATTTTAATGATTGTACGTATGTTATAGATGCAGATAATGTTGGAAGATGAACATTATTGTTCAAACCTTTGCGCAGAAGAAGCCGCTAATTTTGTTTTAATGGAATATTCACGCCATTCACGGAATTAAATAAGGCAGGAGGTACAAAAGGAGCTGTAAATTATGAGATCTCTTTGCCCCAAAGGATTATCTCTGGTTTCAGGGCACAATACCACTAATCCTACTCTTCCGCTCAGTCTTCTGAATTATTTATCTCTCGGCCATAAACTCACGGCCGTAAACTCACGGCCGTGGACTCCTAATATATTTTTGTTCGAACGCCGTCTGGCGCTTCCTTGAGACTGAAGGCCTCGGAAATTCAGGGCAAAGGATCCGCTAAGGCGTTCCTCCTCTGTTCACGAAATGTAAACACCTGCGTTTCACTCGGCGGGCTCTTCAAAAGGCTCAGACGCGAATATAAAGATAAAACACTCACCCTTTGCGAAGAGCTAATGGCTAATTAGGAGATGGGGCAGTAATTTAATATCTTCATTAAAAAGGATTCCACAATGGTCGGTATACAGGTACAGCAATCTACCGTAACCAGTATAAAGGGGACGCTGCGAAATAATTAGCTGTTCCTGAGCCACTGTAGAAAGGGGATTTTCGAGTTCTTGGGCTCTATAAAACAGGAGGTTTTCCCTTTATGGGCTTGCGAACGTGTCATCGGCCGCAGAGTGGGTTTCTCTGTAGCTCAATAGGGGGCGGACAACAAGCTCGTATTCGCTGCTGGGATATGATACCTGGAAGGCTGTAACTTGGGAGTAGCTGGCCTTTCGACGCAAAAACACATCTCAAAACTAGTGATCGGATTACAAATTTATTTCTGTTAAATACTGAGTACATAAATAACAAGTTGCATATATTCCAATATAACTCAAACAAAATTCAATTAAAAGTTAATGACATTTTCAAACTCGTGCCCCTCATTTACTGAGCAATCATCATCTAACTATATTTACGCAACTTATTTCTTCATTTTAAGCAGTGTTCTGCATCTTTTAGTGAGACGTGAAGAAATTTTCCAGTGATGAGTTTGATTTGGACATTTGAATTCTATCTGTGCCCGCTGTATCAGATGGTCGAGACTGGTTTCATCAGGTACTTTGCAAGGACCGAAGTAGTGTGCATAGAATACAGGTTCGGTAATCCGTCGACAGTTTATAACGAACATGTAGCTTCCATAGAAATAATTTTAACTTCTTTTTGCTGAACACCCAATAACGTCCCACGCCCATCACCCTAATTCGCTTTTTGTCCGATAAAATATGAAATAAATTTCACTAAAAATCATTGTAGGTTAACCCCGCTGGGCCGTTACGTAGTTAATTCGTCTCTAAAACTGAGACTTCTACCACATAAAAATAGGATACGTGCATTCAAAATACCTACGCTTGACACAAAGCAGGTTTCCGTAATAATAAAAAGTTTTAAAAGAGTTGTTTCATTGTAAGCTACGGTTAAAATTTTTTCGTCACTAGTTATATATGACAGAAAGAAACTCGTTGACAGATTACGGATGCATAGTGTTGATAAAATAGAGAAATTATTGTTCAAAACGTTAAAATATATTGATATTTTTTCTAAATATAGTCGATATTTATCGCCGATATTTTTATTTTTAATATATCGATATTGTATTTGATGTATCGATTTTAAGCACCAATTCGATATTTGTTCTACGAACGCAATGCAGTATCTCATTTAATCGTTACATATATACAGGATAAATAGACGTACATATCCTATCTTGGATAGTGAATTCGTTGAAATATAACAGTTTCATTTTAACAACTTTACGTTAACGTAATTTTTATGTTAGCATGTAAGCGGTTATTTCATCTTTGTAGTTGAAATATTCTCTTTTCAACTGTTTTTTTTTTATTTACGTATAACAATTAATGGGTTGATGAACCAAAAGTCATTATGAATGACCGTTAATTCATTTAAATGTCTACAATCCAGTCTACCGTCAAAACTCCTTAGCCGCAAGGAATACTTTCCGTAAATATGCCGCAAATACGAAACTCTTGAATACGGAAATCTTAAATACGGAAACCTTGAATATGGAATGGTAGTTTATATCGGATTATAGGGAATACGTTCCAATTACACAGAAAAATTTTGATGCACTGGAGTGATTGTCGCACTTTGAACTTAATAAACCAATTCTGGATTGCTTTAATGTTCATTGTAATGCTGTTCAAAATATGCATAAAGACATATAGCTTTCTCGTGAAATACAGCCAACATAAAGAATACTTTCTTGTGATTGCTGTCTTCGATTGATGTAGTGAGAATGGTTTTTAGTTTTTCAATCACTGTGATACCAATAGTTTTTACTGATAGTAAGATCCTCTTCGAACGCCTCTCCCGCGTCCGGTCGTAGGCGATTACCATGGGTAATGTATATCCCTCCAAGGGAAATCCTGGGAAGATGAACTGTGGTGGTTTCCCGTTCGGAAATCGCGCTGAAATACCTTATTTGTCAAGCTTCTTCTGTGTCGTCCGAAAGAGTGGCTTCTGCAGTCAACTTAGCTGTACCGAACAACAGGAGTAGATAGACGGGGGAGCACATAAAACAGAGAGTCCATATCAGACGAATACTGGATTGATTGATTGAAAAAAAAATAATACGTTAATAAAAGTTTGTGTAATTTCAATCTGAGTCTTTATTTTTCAGAATTTTCTTAAATATTTTGGTGTATTTTATGATTCTTTTTTAGATAATTACTCCCTTTAGCCAAAACTATCGAAATATCGATTACTTTTCCCGATGAATATCGATATTGTTTGTAAATATCGTTTCGCTATTTATAGATATATTTTTTGAAATGCCCTTCCATTAAACGTAACATGATTTCATCAATCACAACTTTAAGACGATATGAGGAAATCCCAATAATCTTTTCATTTCTACTTCTGCAATTTCAAAGTATCGAGAAAAAAATTATTACTATTAAAATTTGAACGAATCCTTGTGACGATTCTAAGGCGATGATTCAGACTTACTGTTCAACGATCACACATATAAGTCCGCTGTATGTATGAAATGAATGCGAGAAACTGAGTAGCTGTCCAAAGTCCTCGGTTCGTCTAGAACTGGGGTGGCCAACCCGTCGATCGCGATCGACCGGTCGATCGCGGCTATTAATCCAGTCGATCGTGGCAAGGTAGCTTCCATTTGTTTTCGCGATGGACAATAGGCGGGAAGCGTGCGGGACGCTGTCAATCCGTCAGCTGATGTCAGGGACTAGCGGAGTTACGACGTCAACGCAAATATAAATCACGATTAGACTCTGCATCGCGCATTATAAGTGAATAAGTGGTTGAAGAGAAATGCTGAAGTGAAGGAACATCAAATGAAGAAGAGAAATTCTTCTAAATGTTCATCAACAAAGTAAGATAATATTTTCGATATTGTTACTATGGCAAACGAAACCCTCAATAATGTTCACTCGCCATCAGTACGAAAATAAATTTAATTCACATTTTGTGATATCATCATACGAATTATATTATTAATAAATTTTTTTCTAGATCCTTGAAAAATGTGGTCCATAAAAATCAAAAACTTATTACTTTCACCAAAAATGGGAACGGGTCTACTTCTTTACTATGGTGATATGCAATCCATGGCAATACCGAAAAAAGGAAATTTAGAATGAAATTTTAACACAGACTTTCCACCTAACAGCAAAATAAGAAAGACTAAATTGAAAGCATTGAAATCGCAATTAACAGCCCCAGAAAACATGTTTTCTAAGCCTATTTAGCAAAGCAAGGCTGCAACTGAAGCGTCTTTCAAAATAAGTTAAAGAATTGCACACAGGTGTAAACCTTTTTCTGATGGACAAAACATTCACGAAATTTTCGAAGAAGCGTCAGATTCGCTGTTCATGAATTTGAAAAATAAAAATGGGATTAAAGAAGTTATTCATGGTTTACAGTTGTCTCGAAATACTGTGATGCGCCGTATAGAAACGATGAGTGAAAACATAAACGAAAAACTACAAAGACATATCGTCCGCTGCGTTGATTTTTCAGTACAACTTGACGAGTCAACACATGTCACTGATACTGAACAATTACTTTTATTCGGATGGCCTTTGAAGAGATCTCGACAAAAGAAGAACTGCTATGTATGATTTCCTAGAAAGGAAAAACTCGTGGTCTTGATATATTCACGGAATTCAAAGCATATATTAGTAAGATTAAGCTACCTTTGTATAAACTCGTATCAATAACTGATGGGCCTTCTGCAATGTCAGGTATTCATAATGGTTTTATTTTCTTGGTCACAAAGACGAAGACTTTCCAGACTTCATTAGCTACCACTGCATAATTCATCAATAAGTACTGGCTAGTCAGAGACTAAACACAAAACATGTAATGCATATTTCTTTCAAGATTCTAATTTCCATAAAAGAAAAATCTCTGCAAAGGCGACTTTTTAAACAACAATTAGATGAGAAAGAACCAGATTCGGCATTACACACTGACGTAAGGTGGTTAAGTCGAAGCAAGTTTTAGCAAAGATTTCGTGATCTATTGGACGAAATAATAAAATTTCTTGCAGATGGGGGTGATGCAACTGTGTGATTAGGACTGAAAATATGATTTAACATTTTTGGCAGATTTTACCGGAAAACTGACCACATTAAATCTGGAACTACAAGCCAAGAATGAAACATTAACAAAAATTATAAGTTCTATTGCAAGATTCCAAACTCAAATAACGTCTTTAATAGTTGACATCGAAAAGAAAAAATTTCAACAATTTGTAAACATCAAGGATCATATGGAACCTACAATTTAATTGATGACAAGTACACGGCAGAAATTAAGGCAGTGGTATCAGACTTCGAAATTCACTTTAGTGATTTCAAAAAAATTGAGAAGTTGGTGTAATTCATCTGTTATCCGTTTAATAATTCCATTGATCAAAGTGATATCTATGAAATGGCTAGAAAAATTGAAGATACATTTCAAATGGACCACATCATATTTTAAAACGAAATTATTACCCTGCACTGCGACATATTTCTAAAAGCAAGGTCATCCTCAGGGCTAGATTTCTGGGCATTGGTTTCCAACTAGAAATATCCAAATTTGAAGAAATGTGTTGAACAACGTCATTCGTGTTTTGGTTCAACATATTTATGTGAATCAGCATTTGCCTTCTTAAAACAAAGAAAAATAAACACCGTTGTCGCTTGACAGACGCCCATAAATTGGATTCTGTAAAGTTGGCAATTTCCAACTACAAACCTGATTTTGCTAATCTAGCGGAAAACGCTCAGACGCAATACTTACACTAATGTAAATAAGTAGTTACTAAGAATAAGAGTTTAATGTTTTCTCTCTTAATAAAATAAAGATACAACAAAATTGTGTACTGAACTATGCTGTTTCGTTCAACATTTCAAGCAGTATGTCATTGGTAGATCGCACAGGGTTTCGTCAGAAAACAGTAGATCTTGGGTCTAATAAAGTTGGCCACCCCTGGTCTAGAAGATTCTTCAGCTGTTGTGCGGAATGGTCTTCAGCCGACAGCATCAGCTTAAGTGTAAGATCTTGTATTCAAATTTATACACCTGTAAACGACTAAGAATAAGAATAGTTTTAAATCTTCCGAGTTCTTTTAATGTGTGCTAACGAGAATAAACACTGGCGTTGAAAACATTAGTGCTACCGGATCGGTTCACTACAAGCTCGCAGAACAGCGTTTAACATCGCCATAATCGCAGATCACTCACACAACAAATAAATTTCTAAACCGCTCCTTAAATCGTCACTAATGCCGCTAACTTGCTGCCTCCAGTGGGTAACTGCCTCCAAACTTGACACTGTGGTCAGTGGTCCAGTCATAATCACTTTCCAAACTAAGACTTATGTAAAATAACACTAAAGCAGCCCACCAATTCGTATTATCCATCACGTAAGATTCCACCAAATATCTTTCCGTGGTGCTCAGACCAAGGCTCCTGTTGCATACACACGCAAGACCAACCCAGGAATTCCGCCTTTCAGCTGACCTCAGCCGCCTCACAGCTTACTGAGCACACCAATAAATACATTAACATCCCTCAATATCAAAATTTCTTTTCTTTTTAAACAAGAAACGTTTACAAGTTCTAATTACTCTCTTCCATCTACTGTAAACACCTCATCAGATACCTATACTAATAAAACACTAATCTTGGTCACTGTGTCTGTCATGTATCCAGCCATCGCTGTTGTATTAACAATTTTCAGAGATATTATTGCACAGTAGATGTTATTAACAGCTCTATTTAACTAAATAGAACTGTTATTAAATAAATTTCATCCGTGAAAAATCAATTTGCCTGAACAATGAAATAAAAGTATGTACTGCTTTTAAATTATCATATTAATATTTTTATTGCTTTTTATTAATTTATATTTTTTAAGTGCAGATTATTTCTATAAATAATTCACCCACAGACACGTAAGTTAAATGATTTAATTTTCGGACAGCAACTTTAGAGGTTGTTTTGAATACATTGAAAGTTAGCCTGGGTCTGGATTACAACTGGCATTTAACGTTGTAGCAGAGGGCGTAAGTCATTTAATATGTTTTTAAATAATATTAGGGCAACAATAATTGTTTGAATAAAAGTAGTTAAATACGCGTTTACGATTAAAACTAGTCGGAATGTCGTACGTTGTTAAGATTTATTTTTAATTTCTTCTTCTTTCACTGACGCCATATTGCAGCCGCATGTAAACGTTGCAATATTAATATGAATCACGAAACAGATAGATGTAAGAACTCGTAAAGATAGATGTAAGAACTCGTAAAGATAGGTGTAAGAACTCGTAAAGATTTAGGATCACGTTCATATCGTGATGCATGATGTCACTAACATGCGATACAGTTAATGTACTAATTCGTGCGTGATAGAAGCTTTGATTTTCTAGCGGTAATATTAGCGGGATTTGTGGTTAAGTTCAGGGATGACAACTGAAACTTTTGCTACATTGTAAGGCATGAGGAATCGTAGTGAGCGTAATTTTATACCAGTTCAGGATGAAAGCGAAACGTTTTGCTACAGAATAAGCCACGAGAAACTGGAAGTTCAACCCGCCTTTTTTGACAGGCTTTGAGGTTAGAGTATTAATATTAAGTCTATACGATTAGATTTTTAGTCGTGCTGTGTTCGGGAATCATAATATTTGAACTTATTACCAATGTATCCTCCGCAGGTTGTAAACCGTATTAATGAAGTTTATCAACAACTTGTATTCCCTACAATATGAGTTTCATTAATCGTCAAATATATGATCAAATTTTGTTACAAATGATTTGATTGTGAGAGCATCACGTTGATATTTGCAACAGTATTTCTGTATTTATAACATTTGTAATTTATGTAATCTGTTTATTCATAATGTTAGATGATAGTCTTAGCGGGCCCCCAGGTCGAATACCATGTTTAGTTTATAATTGAAGCACAAGGGTGTGGCTAACCTGCCTACCTGGTAGCTGCCTATTGTTCTTTTGAATGTCCATGCGGCTCGATTTCTTTTGAATTAAATTAATTAAAAAGCGATGGAGTTCATGCTCCGGTAGCAATTTTCCTGGTCTACTAACTACACTTTTCTTATTATTTATTATTATTATCATCATCTTATATACTTTCAGAGTTAAATTTTCTCCACCGTCTACTTTTGCGATTTACGAAATTTAATTTTAAATTCCATCAGCGTTTTTGGTAAACTATTCATCGCTTTCCTAGGTAACTTAGGCCAATCCCTGACACCCTTACCCATAAAAGAAAATTTTCCCACTTCCATATGAAAAGAAATCTAGTGCCAGGTTGTGGTCATTGTCATCTTTTCCTTTTGATGCGCTATTCCTAATTCTTTGACCAATATCCTTCCAAGGCCCATCACCAACATACGCCTTGTACACTCCCAGCTCTCTGTTTACACTACTCCTGTCTTCCAATGACTCCCAATCCAGCTTCAAATCACTTACTGAGGTAATTTCCACAAACAAATCTAGCTGCTCTCCTTTCCACACCCTCCAGCTCCTGTATTTTACACCCAAAATTTGGATCTCAAACTACACAACCATATTTAAGCAACGGTATGACCAATTTAATAGAAAATAACATCTACACGGTCTTCTCTCTCAGAAAGTCGGTATTAGAATGAAGCATTACTTTTTTTTTTACCACAGAAGCTACCGTAAAGGGCTTATTAAACGACTGTATTTTGCTATACTTATTTAAATTTTTCGTATAAATAGATTGAAGTGTGCTAGAGATGGCGAACTTTCTGTAATCCTCAAATTCCAGCTTCACAGCAATCATAACTAAAACAATGCCTGAACGATATCTTTTCACTGCGTTCTGAGTCAAGATGTACGAGTGATAAATTTGCTTCCTATGTCTCTACGAAATGTTGTCAGTTATTAATACACATTTAGGCTTGGAAAATAAAAAACAGCCCGATCAAAACCTCCCATATTCTATTACATTTATCTGTAGCTCAGCCAATACATCGAATATTAAAAGTAGCTTTAAGTTATATGTTCAGCTGATGAGTGAGAATACTGTTATTTTTATCTCAGCCACATCAACTTTTCTACCAATTCGCTTATAATTCTTTACAAGGAATATCTCCGCTAACTTTTTTTGACTACACTAGATCTTCTACTTTTCCACCTCTTTCAATACCAATTTCATGGTATTATCTAATTTTTCAGTACTTGTTTCATTCATCAACTAACATTTCTTATTCCACCAGAATCTACGTCTTCAATCTCGATTAGTTTGAATGTTTCGTTCACGGAAATTTTATTTTTTACTACTTGTCAGAAAAAAATCTAATATTTTTTTAAAATGTTTCTGTGAGTTCTAATCTTTAGATTCGTGTTGCATTCTATAGCAGTAGGCGAAAACAATTAAACCTTATTTTTTTACTACATGTCGGAAAAATCTAATATTTTTTTAAATGTTTCTGTGAGTTCTAATCTCTCGATTCGTGTTGCATTCTATAGAAGAAGGCGAAAACAATTTTGTTTCTATTTTAAATTACCTTAACAGGAATTTAATAAACACATTTTGTCTGTACAAGAGGTCTTGTAAATGATTACTGACTAATGACGATCAGTACCTAGTTACTCCTCCGCATCGTTTTATTTCTTTTCCAGGTCCACTGTGACCAGTGCTACGTTTATGAGCTGCTCGGATGGGTCTGTAGTGACCACATTAAGCTGTTCTAACAACCTGCTCATTTATTTAACAACCAATTAACCTGGTTCATTCATTATGATATTGGCTTATTAAAATTTATGAACTCGGTGTTTAATACCCAGTAAGTAATTTATACATTCATTATGCAGTCCGTATTAATGAAAGGATGCCTCTGTGGTCTGTAAATCCGTTGATTCATTTAATGATTTAGTAGCCTGCCTCGACAGGACGCTAAAAATCCGATACCGAAATCAGAAAACCAACAACAAACAGTTTTCCAGTCCCATTAATTGTTTTGAGTATGTAAAAGGTAGAACATGAAGTTTTGCACATGTCGTGATGCATGTCACGTCCATGCAACGTTCTTATTCAGGTTATTATCCAAATGGTACCATTCGTAAACTGTTAAGTTTTAAAATAGAACGCATCTTACAAGTGATGAATAATTTAAATAAAACGCTGAAGGAATTTAAAGTCAAAATTAGTAAATAGCAAAAGTAGACGGGGAAGAAATTTAACACTCAAAGTATATCAGATAATAAAAGATAATAATAAGAAAAAGGTAATAAGACGACTAGATGAATTGTCACCGGACCATATGCTCCATCGCAATTAAACGTATTTTTAAAAAATCATTAGCCATTTATATATTTCTTCTATAAGATGTTTTTTTGTCAGAAGTCAATATCTCCCTTGATAACTAACCGAAATGTATGAATGAGGTATCATTTTAAATCTTAAGGTCTCTACTTTGATCACATAAAATTTAAGTAAGGAATATTTCGGAATTCAATCCTTACAGGGCAAAAACGTCAATATTTCTAAAATGCGATTTTTGTACCTCGAACCATTTATCCTCCTGGGTTCCTAACTGAAATCGATGAATGAAGTATTATTTCAAAGATTATGATCTCCCCTATAGTGACACCATATATTAAGTATCGAATTTCTCGAAATTTGACCTTTAAAGGGCAAAAGTATCAATATTTCTGCGACGTACTTTTGTGTCACGAACCATTTATCTCCCTTGATATCTAACCGATATAGATAAATCAGGTATAATTTTAAAGATTAAGGTCTCCGACGAAGTCACATCATATTTTAAGAAAGGAATCTTTTAGAGTTCTACCCTTAAAGAGCAAAAATATCATAATTTCCATAAGGTTTTTTTTTCCGTCACGAGCTATTTACTTTCATTAATATCCCATCGAAATAAAGAAATAAGCTAGAAATAGGCTAAATAAACCTTTAAATAAATAAATAAAATAAATAAAACATTTTAAAGATTAAGGTTTCTGCTTTGGTCAAATCATATTTTAACAAAATAATATTTCAGAATTCGACACTTAAAGGGCAAAAGTATCAATATTTCTGCGACTAGATTTTGTGTCACGAGCCATTTATCTCCCTTGACAACCAACCGATATAGATAAATGAGGTATCATTTTAAAGATTAAGGTCTCCGCCGTGGTCACATCATGTTTTAAGAAAGAATTTTTTTTGAAGTTCGACCCTTAAAGGACAAAATTATCATTGTAGGATCGTAATTTTTCACGTCGTTGAATATTAATATATTTTTCTCGGGCTTCCAGCCGTGTAAGGATATCACATTTGCGGGACGTTCGAAGGCGTCCATCTCTGCCTTCATTGTCAACCAATTAACTGTTTGTTTATTCAGCCGCTGCTACGAAAACGGTGGAAGACAAAAACCAACACAACGCGATTACGTCATCCGCTCTTCTGCTTGTTGCCGTCGCGAAACTGTTTCAGCATTTTAATGGCCGGGTTCCAGGCCGCACTGAGTTGATAACCAGTGTCCCTGTTAACGCCTTCGAAACGTCCCGCAAATGTGATACCCTTACACGGCTGGAAGCCCGAGAAAAATATATTAATAAAATTATCATTATTTCCGTAACGTATTTTTATATTCGTGAGCCATTTATCTAACCAAAATGGATAAACGAGCTATCATAGTAATGATTAAGGTTCTCTGCTTTGGTCATATAATTTATTAAGAACATTTTTATTTTAATTTGACCCTTAAAGGTCAAAAGTAATAACTGTGAAGGTGGCGCGTATGAGACAGTTCACAGTCTAGCCTCTAGATAGCAGTAGCACATTTCCCAGAGATATTAATTAACTGCTTCACTGGCATTGACTTTTGTTACGTACCTATAACACTAAACATTTAAAAAATTGAAACAAATGAGGTGGTTCTTCTTTCATCCTATTACAAACCCCAAACCTACTATCAATTATTTTTGTGAAAATTTCGCTCGGGTCATCCAGTTTTTTTTGGGTTTTTTTTCAAATATTTTTGAAAATTTGATTAAAAATTGTTGCGGCTATATTTCGATAGGCAACACGACAGAATCGAATTCAGTTACTATTAGATGTTCAGCGAATGTGGAGTGGTTGCGGTACTTTAGTGCCCTCATGTGTTCATTGTATCTGGTTTTAAACTGCCTTCTTGTCTGAACATCTAATAGAAAACGATCACTTACCAACAGACATTGACAAAGACATGGAAATACTCACAATCAACAATTACAGACACAACACCCTCACTCTACAAGAAAACTACCACATACAAAAAGCAACAAAAAATGGCAAGCAGGTACTGAATGATCACATAAACTTAACAAACCAAACACTGTTCAAACTGGTAAACATACAATAACCCTACAGTAAAGAAATAAACCTAACAAATACATGCACTCACTCACTTACATAAAATTAGAAATAAAATCTCCCACGCAATTTCAAATCTGGTGCCGTCAGCGCATCACCACCTTTGACAGTAAGAAAACAAGATGGCTACCGAAAACAAGCGAATTGTAGAAGACGCAATGATTATATCCTGTACACAACAGCAAAGACAAATGGCTGTAATGGAATCATGCTTTGGAGAGAAAGCAAAGATGGGTGGTTACTATCCTGAAATCAACTAATGTAAATAGTAAGTGTAAATAATAAGAAAATGTATCAATTTAGCGTTATGTCAAATAAGTTTGTAAACCCAATGTAAATTTTAAAATAGATTCGTCGCTGATGATGCCTCGAGGAGAGGCGAAACGCGTACGGCAATAAACCTACATAATACAGTTGCATTGGCGTCATTTTATTAATTAATTTACTGAGCAACTGCGGTAAAATGGCCTACAACAACATTGCATTAATATTTTTTAGTTATTTACTTTCAGATACAGATGGTTAGTTAATCTCAAGAGATTGTATTACTTCTGTGATCTGAATGAAAGAGCTGGGGAAATAAAAATTCGCTTAACTTATCCGTTATTATTCTGCCGCTAGTAACTCACCTACAAGGAGTGAAAGGCGGAGACAGGCTGCGTCGGTTACAGAAAATCCATCGATCCGTTGTCTTCAGCGAAAAAATGTACGCTTGATGTCAACCTGAAATCAAGAACTAAGTTAACATGTTACGAATAATTACAGTAACAACCGTAAGTTAATCCAACTTTAACCATAACAAGATCTACAGCTGCGTGTGGGATATTATTGTATTATTTCAAACTGAAGAATGCAGGATATTCCAAGACTGCCTACAGAATTGTCGAACATCTACGCTTTTACACCACCACAAAACATGACTAATGCACACGACTAAATTTCAACTCTATTATCCCTGAGAAAGATTCTGTGTTACCTCTCCAATCGAAAATTTCTGAAGTTAACCTCGGTTGTTCATTTTGATACAGATTCAAGTCAGTTAATGTAACGTTGTTGCAGGCCGTGGTTGCTTAGTCAATTATTAGTTGAAAAGATAATGCAAATGAAATTATTCTTTTACTTTGGTGTTGTGTCGTAAGCTTTTCACCTCTCATCGAGGTAAATAGTAATAAAACTCAAACATAAAAAATCACAATCATGCAATAATACAGTATAATTTAGTATGTCAATAAAACTCTGAGCAAAATTGGAGATACATGTGATAGATCCGAAAGTGTTATTAAGTTACTTGTTATTATTATTTTAATAATTATTATTTTCACTGAAAGCGAAACGAGTTTTCATCCTGAAGAAATAAAAACATTGAAAACTTTGTTGACATGGAATGTACTGCTTTATTCCTACTAACTACGCAGATTTTGATTATTAGGTGACAGGTTTTTTCTTTTTGACATGAAATGTGCTATTTTCTTCCACGTACTTAGTTTTTAGTTATCAAGCCATCTGTCTCAGAATGGTTCGGTAATTTCAGTTGACAGCCTCCTAAATCAGATGTCTTGTCAGTTGCTTCAGTAGTAAAAGACTGCAAGTTATAAGCAAAGGGTCCAATTTGTAACGAATGCATGAAGAACCCAGCGCGATCAATCGAAACGCGCGCCGTTGCGGTAAATATTGGAACTAACTCTGTTCACGTCTTGATTGCATAGATCAATAGTTTCTGAGAGTACATCTTCAAACATAGTTACGTCAATGAACTCCAACGGTTTACTTGGAAAGAGGAAAAAAATAATGTGACCTTCCTTTAAACTCTCCGCGCAGCTTGAGTACGGAAATTTTCGAAACTATAGCCATATATTTTAAATTTAGGATTTAAAACCAACAATTTTTCTTAACTTCTTTTCATTCTGCCTACCTACTCATTCAGTTACCTCCATATTTTCATAGATAGTTATTGTGCATATCCTATGAAACAGTATCCTTTTAGGAGGCAAAACTTGTTCACGAATACGTCTTTGTTAAATAGTCAGGAGATTATTAAGAATACTAATTAAAACAAATCTAGCAGAACGTCCATCACATAAGCTGGTCTACATAGTAGTGGCAAACAGCCTGTCTGGACTGACAAGTCGAATTTAATTAGCAGGGGCTTGCTAGTCCGTGTAAGCTAGATTCACAACAAAGCCAGCTGAAGCAAGCAGAAATTATGAGTTGTATCACTGAAAACCGGCAAGCACGAGATCCTGAAAATGATATTTAGGCAGTATTAGGTATTTATGGAGAGGGACATTTGAAAATACTTGTATCCAAGCAATTAGTAAAATAGTTCTATTACCTTAGTATTGTGTAACAAGTTTTTTCTATAACATGTTCTACAAATATCCATTCAAAATAAGTTTTCCAACTAAGCAGCTATTGAAAACTAACAAAATTCTTTACTACCAAATAATGGTAGATTATTTTTTCAGTATTAAGCAAAAATTTGGTACCAGGACCTTCCAAATTAAGTTACCAATTCTTGAATGCAGAAGATAGTAGTTAAATAAACCTTATCATAAATAGTTGGTTTATTAAATAAACAAATGTATTTCTAAATACGGTTTTAAATGAAACAAATAAAAAATTAGTAAATACGAAAATTTATAACAAAACTTATTTCGTAATTATAAATTTCGCTTTCTCAAATGAATTAACAAGAAGATACAACAAATTTTTATAAGTAATACATTGTTTTTGTTTAGACATTTCATAAAATTGATAACTGTTGTTCGCACTTTTGTCTCCTGTCACTCAGCTTTATACTGGTATTTTGAAAACAAGTTAATCTTCAAAATACTTACGGAGCAGGTGTGTAACAAGACTGCTACCGACAACTATAGACGTAATATCCTGGGTGGTATGAGGTTTGCTGCTCAGTCAAGCAGACTAATTAAAAAAAACTGAATCTATTACATAGTTTACATACAGACAAAAACTTTGACAAAAGATGTGGATTATACAAAAATAAGCTCAGATGAAGCCAGACACATGTGCATCAGCCAACTAAGCTTGGAATTAATCTGACCATATGTTACGATTCATGTGCTATCTAATACCTGTCACAGACATAGCCTACTAACATAAACATTGCAGACTTAACGGCAAAAACACAACGACTACAGATTATTAAAATTCCAGTTATATTATCCCATACAGAGCAATAATAGACCCGAAGTAGTGTATACACCTTTCGGGTATAAATAAATTTTACAGAAATAACGAGGAAGGGACTTAGGAAATCAGTGGACAGTACGGTTTGTGAAAGGTAGGAAAAGGTAAAAAGAAACTTCCAAATGTTGGGTAAGATAAAAGTTGGAGGAAGACGAAGAAATTAGCAGAAGCCAGAGACGAATCGAAAAGTGGGAAAACCATTTACCAACAATAATAAGAGATATGTATACTATAAACATTAACATTAATAGGAGCCGTTGCAGTTGATGTTTAACGTCTTCATTCAAAATATGTCAAAGAGGAAGTTTCATCAGAAAGGATCGACGGAATTTTTATTGGTGAGCCAACAGTTCCATGAGTTCCATAGACAGTTGCGGGATATTGCTGAGGACGTTACACCAAACACAAACACGTTTTCCAATTGTAATATCTGACCTGTCACCCGAAAGCCGCCAGCTTGTCGTTTTAATTAAACCTCTCCGCACCCTCCCACGCTTATTCGCAGAACGAATGTAACACATGCGGCGTCGCACATATTCGCTGAATACAAATGTGGCCACTTCAGATGCGCAATAGTTTCCCACCACAGTTTATTTAAAAAACACACACACACACACTTCATGACTTACTTTATACTCTAAAAGTGAAATTCATTGAACACTTTGTCTTTGCGTATCTCAATTAAGAAATATTCTTCGTGATAAAAATCATTTTTCCATCATTATACGGTATCGCTTAATATTATACAAGAAATGACAATTTCGTTTCCGTGGTATTAGTGGGAATGCTGATTCAGGATTCAAATTATAAACCACATGTTCATTCACTTGAGGAAATGACAATTTCGTTTCCGTGGTTTTAGTGGGAATGTTGATTCAGGATTTAAATTATAAACCACATGTTCGTTCACTTGATGAAATTGCCAATATTGTAATTCAACAAGGACTCACATTTTGCAATATTTCAGTGTATTGGAGTTATTGAAAGCAGACTCCCATATCCGAACTCCAAAATCGATTCAATCTACATATATAAAGATGAATGTATGAATGTTTGTTTGTTCTTTATACAAAGCCTCAGTTTTCATCCGATCTCGATGAAACTTTGCACACTTATCCTTTGACACAAGGAGAAAAATACTGTCTACATTTGGTTGAAAAATTATCTGTATAAATAATACATGTTGTCTCATAATTTCGAAATATTACTAAACGGCGATAGACAGACGCGTTGGATATGAAGGTCTCTGTACCGTTTTGGCCGTGTAGCGGTCGGGTAGCTCAGTGGTTAAAGCGCTTGCTTACTAATGTTTAGGTCTTGGTCTTCGGTTCACATCTCCTTGGATGCGAAGATTTTTAACAATTGTTTTTGATCGTAAGAGTCACGCCTGGGCCGTAGGTTATTCGGATTGAATGTTAAACTCTACATATCACAATGTTATGGGTGCAATGGGAGGCAAATCGTAGGTAGTCTTGCAATGCTGTAGGTGTACACTTTTTTACGTTATATTTATCCCTCAGGGGTGATTCGCAGTCATTGTGTGTGTGTGTGTGTGACATGCAGTAATCTATATATATATATATATATATATATATATATATATATATATATATATATATATATATATATATATGAATGTATGTATGTATGTTCTTCATACAAATCCATAGATTTCATCCGATCTAGATGTAACTTTGCACACATATCCTTTGAAACAAGGAGAAAAATACTGTCTACATTTGGTTGAAAAATTATTTGTATAAATAATAAATGTTGTCTTAAAATTTCGAAAATTTACTGAACGGCGATAGAAAGACGCGTTTGATATGGAGGTCTCTGTACCGTTTTGCCGTGTAGCTGTTAGGTAGCTCAGTGGTTAAAGCGCTTGCTTACTATTCTTTGGGTCTTGGTCTCCGGTTCAGCTGTCCATGGATGCTATGATTTTTAAAAATTGTTTTGTTTGTAAGAGTCACGCCTGGGCCGTAGGTTATTCGGATTGAATGTTAAACTGTAGATATTACAAAGTTAGTGGTACAACGAGAGGCAAATCGTACTTAGTCTTACAATGCTGTAGGTGTACACTTTTTTACATTATATTTATCCCTCAGGGGTGATTCTTAGTCAGTGCGTATGTGATCTGCAGTAATAATACTATAAATGCTGAAGTAAGTCTCTGTCTTTTGTTACGTTTTCGCAACTAAATGCCTTTACCGATATTGACGGAATTTTACATGAAATTCTGTAGGGAGGGCACAGAACATTTTTTTTCGGTTTGATTAACAGCTGTAGTCACGAAATTTTGAGAACTTATCGAATGGTGACAGAGAGACGGATGCGTGCGTTAGTCTGTAATGTTACGTCGCTTGCTCAAGTTATGCTTATCGCGCTTTATGTTAGTGTATAATTTGTTAAAAGTTTAGAGAAAAAACCTGTTATTTAGTATAGATGTCGATTTTCTCTGTCCTATTACTTCGTGTCTGCTTAAATGTTTTTGGCACCAGTTTATTTTGCTTTCTTTTCTGACATGCCTTGCGGGCGTAAACTGACCTAAGTTGTAGCTCTACCAGAGCACGAGCAGCTAAGGTTATTAGAAACCAAGAATCGGATGCTCATGCTGAAGAAAGAAGAATCGTCCAAGCTGAAATAAACCTGCCCTTAGCTAACACCCCCCTCCTCCCCCATCCCCCCCACCTTCGTTTGTTTTTCTGTTTTTAAATATATTGGAAATTGATTTTCTTCAAGAGACAGGCTCGACGGCAGAATGATATAGTGATAGCTTTCCAGTCGTATTATGCCGACTCGGTGTTGTTTGAGACCAATCCTTCGTTACCAACAACTTTCTACGAGGGTGAGTCAAATGAAAACATTAAATTTGTAATAAATTTCGCGCCGTTATCCTGTAAGTTGGTAAGCGTGCTTCAAGCAGAGTACAGAATGGCCTATAGGTGGCAGCATAGTGCAGATGCACAAATACCGTCGCAGTATCAGTATATAGATGGCTGTCCCACTTGAGACTTGCACCAGGGAAGAACAGCGTTCTGTTATTCGGTTTTTGAGTAGTGAAGGTTTGAAACATATTGAAATTCATCGAAGAATGAAGGTTCAGTATGGTGATGCATGTTTTTCACAGCAGCAAGTCTACGAATGGAGTAGGAAGTTCGCAAATGGTGTGACTTCAGTGGAAGATGCTCCTCGTCCAGGTCAGGCACAACGAGTTGTGACTCCACAGAACATTGCAGCAGTTGAAGCCATAGTGATGGAAAACCGCCGAGTGACACTGAATGACATTGCAGCATGTTTAAAGATTAGTCATGGTTCAGCACACCACATTGTGCATGATGTGCTCCAGTTTCACAAAGTGTCTGCAAGTTGGGTGCCACGGCAGCTGACTCCTGAAATGAGAGAACGACGTGTTGATGCTTGTGAAGAACTTCTTCGGCGCTTTGAACGAGAAGGTGATGGCTTCCTCGCAAGAATCGTTACTGGGGACGAAACCTGGGTTCACTTCCACCAACCGGAAACGAAGAGAGCGAGCAAGGAATGGCGCCATTCCTCATCACCAAAACCAAAGAAGTTTCGAACAGAACCATCAACAGGGAAGGTTATGCTGACTCTCTTTTGGGATGAAAAGGCGTCATTTTGGAGCATTTCATGCCTAGAGGGACCACTGTCACTAATGCATCATACACAGATCTCCTAAAAAAATCATCTTTAGCCTGCAATCAAATCAAAGCGACGTGGATTGCTGTCATCAGGTGTCCTTTTGCAACATGACAATGCAAGGCCCCACACTGCCCGTACAACAGTAGCAACAATCACAGACCTGCATTTTGAGTGTCTTCCTCATCCACCATACTCACCAGACCTTGCCCCAAGTGATTTCCATTTGTTTGGACCTCTCAAAGAAGCAATAGGAGGAAAGAAGTTCCGTTCTGATGAAGACGAACGCCACGCGGTGCATGAGTGGTTGCGCGGACTACCAAAAGAATTTTTTTCTAAAGGAATTTATGCACTTTGTAAGCGCTGGAGGACTTGCATTGAGCATGGGGGAGATTATGTTCAAAATTGACACAGCTTTGTACCACTTCTGCACAATAAATAATATTTAAAAAATATTTAAGGTATTCATTTGACTCACCCTCGTATATTCAATTCCGGCAAAGAAATTCTTAATCCACGCGTTCGAAATCGCGGGTATAGGCTAGTATTAGAATAAAAGCGTTCCATTTCATATAAGTAAAACACTATGGCGTTTAATTTTATCATCATCCCAGTGTTAAACATATATTTCCTAGTTCCAAAAATTACTGGATCATATAATGTATGTTCTGTTAGTAAAAAGAAATTATTGAATAACAAAGTTAATAAAAACTGCTAGTGTGGTTGTATCGATACTTTAAGACCCATTTTTTCAGCGAATATTCAGTTAGAAATAAATTTTAGACTCTCGCTCTGATTGGCTAGCCGTTAGTACAACGTATCCCACTAAGGGGTGTATGTCGTTATCAGTAAACAGAAATATGAAATATGTTACAGCGCAAGGATGTAATATGATCGCTTTCTGCTAGAATTATTTTGCTACAAAACTAGCTGTACTCTCCCCCCCCCCCCCCACACACATATATAAAAATTATACTTTTTAAAAAGACCTTCATACACTATCTGCAACGTGTTGTTTTAGCACTTGCGATATTGCTAATTGAGATATTGTTTGCATTTGAGCTAAGATACCGAGGATATTTTTTCCTCGCCACAGTTAGACACTTTTTCCGATAATTCGCAAAAGAGGTGGTAGAGGACGTTTGTCTATTCTTCTTCTCTGTACTTTGAAAAGAGAGATGAAATTTGTTTGTTTATTCGCTATATAAAAGCAAATACTTGAATGTATACATTTCAAATTACAAAGAGATCCAGTAACGAAAAACGGATGCTGAAGCTTATACTTTCATAGAAAGGGAGAAATCAATATTTATGTGATCAAAAAGGAACAGACAAAAAACGAAACTCGAGCAAATGGAACAGAAGGAAGCGAAATCAAAGGCGATATCACCCATCCAGGAACTGAAACAAAAGATGAACGAAATGTAATACTTGGTGCAAGGGCGTCTCAACGGCATGAAGAATAGGAGTAGGACACCCGTTACATTTTTAAGTCCCGGGCAATTACGATTGTTGTTTAAACATGGGCATTGATTAAATCTACTTTCCATGTTATTTTATGTATTGGTTTTACGATATTGCATAATTAATATTGACATCGGCTTCTGAAATAACGGATTTTGCACTTCCATGGTTTGGCTAATTTAAGTAAACATTTACGTCTTTTAATTATTTTTCTAGAATATACTGATTTATTAACTTAATACAATACTTTTCCTCAGTTCTTAACAAAATAAATAACCTAAAAAATCATTCAGTTATGAACTACTCCTCGAGGATGTATTCGTGATAAAATATCCTTACAGTCGAACAAAAGCATGTACGTGAATGGGTACTTACACTAAATTGCAAGGCAATGTTCATATCAAAAAGAATGCGACTGTCTTGGAGTAAAGCGTTAAATATTTAGTTATTGATATTATTGATATCGTTGACGTCCTGAAGTATTTGGGCGCAACAGTACAAACCAACTTGAAATAGGACCTACACAAAACTTCGGGCGTATGCAGAACTAATTCTAGGCTGAGTTTCGTAGGATTGCCCCACCCCCCAAGAGAAACTCGGAATTGCATTAAAACTAGATAAAAAATCTAATATGTTATTTGAATCTGTGTATATAAATAAATAAATAAATAAACCAATAAATTATTTTTTACTTTATAAAAAAATTTAAATTTCAATAAAGTTTAACCAAATAATGTATCATTCTGATATTTTATGCGTCGAACCAATAATAAAAGTGTAACAGATGAAACAGCAAAGAAAAATAAGATGGAACACGTGATTACAGAAGCAGTTAGTCATCTATGTTGAGTGGAATAACACATCTCATTTCGCAAGACGTTTCAGAAATGGGTTTGGTCGCCGCAAACTGACGTATTTGATTTAAGAATGAATTTTAGATCAACAAACATCCAACACTTCTCTGTAGAACAATGAAAGCCTCCGAATGTGTACGATGGAAAAAATATATATTATATTTTTTTCTCAAACATTTTACAGCCTGGCGAGTTAAAAGCTCGGAGGTCTGTTTGAAAGAATTCTTGAAGACGGTTTTAGTAGAGAATAACATGCTCTAACGTCAGCAGGAGTTGAAAGGTTTGCCATGCGAGGACCAGCTTAGCTTGTTTTGATTTCATAGAGCCAGGTCCATTTATAAAATTTACTGTAACACACGTTGGGAGAGTGGAAGGTGGTATGTCAATACTGATATTTTGAAATGCGTTTTCCATCTTCCTAGTGATTATTTTTGTAGGGTCTCCTATAATCGTGTGATAAAATGCGACTAATTTTCATATCAAAACCGCGCATTCAACATAGAGTAACACAACGATCAATGACATGAATCTTATATGGTTTTCAGACAAATTACAATATTCTACTACCCACTACTAACTAGAGTTTTTACACGTTCTACTCAATAATATAAAAGCATGATACTTGCCCATTGTTCTGTTACCACCGCAAAAAATGTAAATTCATGTGGTGAGTGCTTTTATAAACAATCAATACAGTCCTTTTGTTAATTTAATTGCAATACGTCATATGTAGTGTAGTTTCACTTCCACCCATCATTTGTATTTCACTAGTTTTTATTTTTAATTCATACAGTACAATTTCTCAACTCAATTTCACCTTTTACGATTTTATTTGTTTAAATTATTTCAGCATTAAATTGTTCAATATTCTGCTATGTAATCAATACCTGTCCGTGACTTCCTTACCAACAAAAGAAAATTTTACGACAGCCTACTTATGGAAATGTAGTGCTAGTATTGTTATGTTTGTATCTTCCCGTTCACTGATATCCGTATGTGTTTCACCGATATTTATATAAACCTCACTGACATCAAAACCGCATTACCATCCCTCTCTTCACCCATTTTCTACTGTATCTTCCAGTCTCGCAACCCAGTTCCTATAACTTATCAGTTACTAACTGTGTTCTGCAGTAATTATCACAACCTGGTTAGCATGTACACGTAACGCTATTACTTAATCCACATTTGATAAATTAGTCCGCAGAAAGCGAGCCGCAATTCATTTTCCATGAGCGCTTTAAGAAAGCAATCTACGGAGGAATTTTTTCCCGGGTTGTAGACGAATATGCAGATTGAAAGTTAAACAGTTCTAAAATAAGCCCGATTTAACTCTTCAGCTGTCGCCAGTGTGGCACTTTGTGAATAACGAATCCCGGCAGAGCCGTCTTCAAAAACATTTCTAACCTGCGGAGAAAGAGTTAAGTAATGAAACAATTCGTCTCATCTCCCTCAACTAGAAACGCAGGCGGCACTGGTATGGTCTTTATTTTTTGTTAGAACGCAGGTCTTGCATGTTTCACCAAACAGAATGTGCTGGCAGCGTCGATATAGAACACATTCTCAGGTGACGTGGTAGGCCGAAATTCATGTCGGGGGGGTGACATTTACACATTTTTAGCCCGAACTCGGATTTTGAAATCGCCCACTGCTCTAAAATACCACCATATTTAAATTCAGCCTTCATGTAGAACCATCTCTCCTGAATGGGGCACCGATGCGCAACATTTAAGTGAAATTACCTGAAGATTGTACGTTTTTTATCAATGCCTGATGCTTTTCTGTGTTATTCTCCTAGTTTAAAGTGATTTTTGAAGCGTAAAGCTGGATGTCACTGAAACGTATACACCAATAATTAAGAAAAATAATATTTAGGTAGAAATAGAATGCGTAATGATTTGTAATTTTAAATTGAACATAAATTTCTCCATTAATCAGTTTTTCAAATTCTTTATGGCTATACGCCTCGTCGACGTCGAGGTCATTAGAGGCGGGATGGGACTGGGGACAAGGAAGGGTAAGGAACTCGGCCATGGCGTTTCGAAGAAGCACCCCGGTATTCGCCTGGGTGATTTGAGGAAACCGTGGAAAACACAAATTTGGATGCCCGGACGGGAATTTGAACCTGCGTCCTCCCGAATGCGAGGCCAGAACGTTAACTGCTCACCCACTACGCTCGGACCCATTAATCAGAATGATCTCTTAGTTATTTAGTTATTTGATACCATTAGAATCAGTTGCCGAAGCTTAGAAAGAAAGATAAGAATAGTTAGCTAGTCAAAGAATATAGAAGTAACAAACAGGATAACTCTATTGTTCCAAGCGTAACTATGCCACCACGCAAACACAGAAATATAGCAATACTAGCATACCCGCGACGTCGTACGCGTGGATTGCCAGAATTGAATACAGAAAGCTGTTGGTAACGTAGTTTTGGTCCCAAACAACACCGAGTCGGCATAATATAACAGGAAAGCCATTCTACCGTCGAACATGAGGAGAATCAATTTTCAACATATTTAAAAACAGAAAGATCAACGAAGGTGCGGGGATGTGGGGGGGGGGGGGGAGGGGGGTGTTAACTGAGTGCAGCTTCTTTCTTCAGCATGAGCATACGATTCTTGGGTTCTAATAACTTTAGCTGCTCGTAGGCCAGTTTACGCAAGGCAAAGAGAAGGCAAAATAAACCGGTACCAGAAACATTTAAGCAACCACATAGTAATAGGTCAGAGAAAATCGACATTTGTACTAAATAGTACGTTTTGTTCTAAACGAAATTTACTAACAAATCATACAATAACATAATGTGCTAGAAGCACTGCTTGAGCAACCGACGTAACATTACAGACCAGCATACACATCTGTCTCTCTGTTACCATTCGATAAGTTCTCAACATTTCATGACTACAACTGTTATTCATACCGAAAATAACGTCTTGTGCCCTTCCTACAGATACAAAGTATTTCCTTGTCAAATTTCATCAATATCGGTATAGCCATTTAGTCGTCAAAACGTAACAAAAGACAGAGACTTACTTCTGCATTTATACTATTATTAGTGCAGATCACACACACACTGACTGCGACAGTTACAACCCCTGAGGGATGAATATAACGTAAAAAAGTGTACACCTGCTGCATTGATAGACTACTTACGATTTGCCTTGCATTGCACCCCTAAATTTGTGGTAACTACAGTGTAACATGCTATCCGAACAACCGACGGTCCAGGCGTGGCTCATGCGATCAAAAATAATTCTTAAAAATCTTTGCTTTCCTCTGGATTTGAAGCGGATACCGCCCTCCAACAATTAGTAAAGAAGCGCATTAACCACTGAGCTACCATACCTCTATATGGGAAGGAACCACGTAGATTTACGTATCTTACGCGTCTTGTCTATCGCCGTTCAGTAATTTTTCAAAATTGCATGACAATATGTAACAGTTATACAAATTGGTATGCTATTTCCACCCTAACGCAAATAGCATCTCCTTGTCAAATTTCACCACTGTCGGATTAGCCGTTTAGCCCAAGAAACGTAACAAACAGTCAGAGAGACAGACAGAGTTACTTACACATTTATAATATTAGTATAGATAGCGTAGAACAGGAGGTGAATAATACGAAACTTCATTTGAATTTCATGGTTACTATCAAGGTCATTCTACTGTTATAAATGTATCTCAGACCGCTTATGAAATACAGAAGTTTTTCATTAAGTTCAGAGACTACTATCCAACTCTCAACTGTGTTAGAGAAAATTTGACTTTCGAAGGAGCTTGTCCATTTCCAGATCTGTTATTACTGAAAGCCCATAAAAATAATAGCTTACGTCAAGGTTTTTAAAAGTAAGGGAGCTAAAATTATATCTGATAAGACGAAAACATTTTAATAACTTGGATCATTTTGGACATATGATGAAAATCTAAAATTAGTTTTCATAATTATCTATGTTCATAAAATTAACCACAAAATGACAGGTGTTACTAAAAACAGAAAAAGATATTCACGGTACCCCAAAGCCAAATATTCTAAAGAATTAAATGAAAAAAAATTAACACTTTTCTGTTAGAATGCAATACATCTGTACGTTGCCATATGTAGTCGACCAAACCGCAATCGTTATTTGCTTCTGCTATTTTTAACCGCTCGCTGTACATGCATGAACCCTGATTACACCCTGAGTAAATATCGATATGGGGGCTGTCTGGTGCGTGATAGAAGAGACCTGTGATTGGATCACCACCCACAATACGGCGAGCTGATTGGTTGGTTTTGAACATTAAACTCTTTGACGTGGACGCTAACAGAGTTGGTCGGTACGCTGATTGATGAACATACTCGTATTTGGCGCGTAATAATAATCTGTGGTAATTTAAAGATACCACGACAGAAATAACGATCATCTAAAGTTACCGAATTTTATTGTTTGGGCAGTTGTATTAGATATCTTTCCTCTTACAACTTCGCTGGGCCCTTGGAAATAACTTTGGTTTTATGCACTGGAATTAGATTAATCCTTAATGCTAACAAGATTTTATAACAATGTCAACTATTCGATGCAATGATTAGACTGTCACGAAATTCGTAAATTCCGAGGTTTTTATATATATTTTGTTTTCAATTATTATATTATTTTATTGGCTCAAAAACTAATTAATAGTGACGAATTTAAATTCATTTTGAATGTATTTCATTTCGATTTGAAGAAATAAAAACGTTATGAGATTAAAATAAATGGTTTGTTGCAGCCTCTATCGTGATGCACTATTAATTCGGTCTACATTATCGCAGAATGCAATCAGTGACGGATATGATAAAGGAGCTGGAATGGGATTCATTGCAAGACAGGAGGAGGATGAGGAGGGTCATGGGAGTGTACAGGACATATACTGGCGATGAGGCATGGAAAGATATTGCAATAGGTATGAAAAGTAGTGCATGGAAGGGAAAAGATGACCATGACCACAAGCTGGCACTCGATTTCAGGCACAAGGGTGTGGGAAGATTCTCTTTTTTAGGTAAGGGTGTCAGGGATTGGAATGAGTTACCAAAAGAAATGATGAATAATTTACCGAAAACTTTGAAAGAATTTAGAGGGCAAATGTAGGTAGTTCAGGACAGGGGGAAGATGGGTGTGTAGGGAAATTGCCACCGGAGCCCGTGCTCCATTGCAATTAAATTAAATAAAATTAAATTAAATAGATGGACATATGTAATTTTCCATTCGATCATGATTTAAACGACTTTCAGGAAACATGTGTTTAGTACTCATAAAAGTTGTACTAGCATACTCAGCTTTATCCAAAGGATAACTAACCTGAAGTCATAATTCAGAAGACAATGCTGTAAGTCGTAGCAATCGTGAACTAGAAAAGCTAAAATCGTCTTGACTACGTTTGATTACGAAGAGCGTGTGATAAATTTGAATAATGTTTTCTGGCATTTAAATTATCCTGTTCTTAATTTTAAAAACATAAACAGTGAATTATATGGCTGGTGTTTTTTATCTGCAGCGAGTAATACAATGCAAAAGGATCTTCTTAAAGATGATATAAGAACTTTTTGAAGACAAATAGATCAATTATGCGTTGCAAGACTTTCAAATCCAAGATCCTAGGCTACGAATAAACTTGTCCTTTCTGATTGATTTTAATACTACAAGCACAATACACCTGTTCACTACAGTTGTTCGCATCATTGGCTATAGCATTTTAAAATGAAGCGTAAGCCATTCTTTGAAATCTATCAGAGATATTACGACTACGTACAGAGTTAATCTCCACAGGGTGGAAAGCAGTTGAGGAGGTTTAATATATTTCGGGTATGAACATTGCGAACATTGTAAAATAATGTAACGAACACCAGATCAAAACCAATGGAAAACAATAATATTATGATATACAACACAAACTTAGAAACTACGTCTTGTTCAGATTATCATTGTTTATATTCATCGAAAATGCGGTGAAGGGAACGCTTGTGGTATGCTTACTTCCTTATGTATACTATTTTAGTGCACTGTATTTAGGACCGAGTTTTTCCAAATTTTTTGTATTAGGACAAGAGCTTATTTTATTTCAATGCTCACACACGGACTACTGTGACCAGTGTAGTAATTGAGCGTACAAAGTGTTCACAGTGTTGACTGCAGATTTTGCGGTTTTGATTTCAGCTGCCAGCTACAATCACGTAAAGTTTCATTGGATCATCCTCCTTAAATTCAAAACTTAGTAATTTAGTGTTTTATTTTTAATAAAACCATTCAATGCACACTATCACCAGTTTTCCGTATACTGTGCAAAAATTCTGATTTATTTGTTTAGTAGAATGTAGCATTCTACGATGCTGCCGTAAAACCATTTAGATTCTATTCCATATGAGAACTTTACCAGTGGGCCATATTTTACTGGAAACTGGATAACAGAAGTATTCATAAGTATTCATAAGTATACATCGATGTGCTTACCGTGTCTCAAATTGTTTATATTCCAATGCTTCGAATTCAGAAGGCTCTTTCCCTAATTTCTGTGTATAGATAAGAGTTTTATAGCAATTCTCCTAAACAGTTAACATTTCATTTAAGTTTGGCTAATAATGTGGATAATAGTGTTGAATTTGCTAACAGCAAGTTAGCAAAAAGTTTTTTTTTTTTTTTGTTGTTTTTTTTTTTTTTTTTTTTTTTAAATTCTCTTGAACATTTCATCTTGCATGAAAATCAGACAAATGTTCTTAAATTTATTTGCCTTTATAAAGTCGTATTAACCAGAGCCTGCATATTTTAAAGATGAATCTGTTATCCTACTTTTATTTTAATGGTTCGTTTCGTTTGCACAATTGGCATTAATGTAATATTCAAAGCAGAAGTTTGATCTGGCAATATGTTAAAATATCAAACAACTGACTGAGTCGTGTAACTGTGCTATGCGGTTGTTTCTTCTATTCTGCAGTTGTAATTTTAGCTCCACACACGACGCCTTGTTTTATCTGTAGAGCTGTTCATTGATATTAACACGTTAATGAGCTGCTCTGTAACCCCTTCAAAAGGTTCTTATATTTCACCTACTTTGCTGCTGGAAGATGCTGTCTTATTCAGGGCACTAATTAGCACGTCGCATCGGTAGAAAACAAACCATTCAAGAAATTCATTTATTTTTTTGCTGATTGATGATGGCACTTGGCTCATTGTGTTAAAATTAAAACTGATTTATCAAACTAAACTTTTGTATGGTAAACATACTTCTGAATTTATTTATAGACACTTAATTAAGATCATTTTTCATGCATCTTCGGATTGTTTTACGATCTCTGTGCATGTTTGACTGTTGTATCCATACTATCTGTTTTTTGTTTTTGTGATAGATTATTGGAAATAGAATAAATCTAAAATTATTTTCATATTTCTAGTAATGTTTAATGTAATCCTTTTCCGTTCTGGTGATTGCGAGGAGTACATTAAATATTTGAAAGTCATTTCGTTTGCTCGTGTGAGTTTTTTTTTTTTTTTTTTTTTAATTCCACTGAGAACCATTTCAACGAGCGTCACGGGAGAGCGGTAACGCTCTAGCCAAGAATTCTGGAGGACGTAAGTTTGAATCTCCATCTAGCCATGGTTTTACCCAATTATTGCAAGCGAATGTCGGAATTATTCCTTCCTGATCGTTGCCTCGAATCCGTTCCATCGAAAAGGCCTTAAGTCATAAGCAAAAAAGTTACCCATTTATTTCGACATCCAACGTATTTAAACGAAATTATTTAATAATGGCGTGAAAATTATCAAAACCTCTCCTTTATAGTTGCCAAGTAAATAAAGACTAAATCTTTTGATAGTCGTATTTGATAGATTTTATGATCTAGGCAATTTCTACAACTTTCACAGTAACACTATAGCTTTAATGTTAACCATTTGACATAAGTGCTTCCAAATTTTTGATGATACTGGTCATATTTTAGTTTAGCACTGTGGTGATTTTAGTAAGTATATATCTTCCAATTGTGTATCAAATATTGATACCAAATAAACTGTATTTTCGAAATGATCATACTGAAATGCATAGTAGTCTACTAATTTAACGGTTTTACTCACTCTCCCACATTCATCTGATGTTCGGCGTCCTTAAAGAAAATGGTAAAAAATTTTGATGTACTTATGATAAACATTTGGGAGGAAAATCTGTTATTTTCAGGAGGGTTTTAGAATTTCATGCCCATCTATATTAATAGAGTCAGAAAGATCTTCAGCCTCTTTTAACAAAAAAAATTGTTCCTACACTGTAAGAACGCCGTGAATTTAAATTTACGTAAAAATTAATTTATTGGTTCCTTTTTTATCATACTACCAGTAGAAGATTAAAAATAATACTAGAATTAACATAATTAAATAATGTCTTCGGCGTATTCATGTCAAGCTGTTAAATCAGAGGTTTCATAAATGCATGTAAAACAACCATTCAAAACTGGAAGGATCAAAAAATCTCAACCACTCAACCATTCCTCTCGTTTAGTGGATTTCTACACCGTGGCGGAGGTCTGAGGCAGCATGCTCGTTCTTTTCTCGAGCTGAGGAGATATCTGATACTCGCCTTTTGTGAATGTCTTACGACTTCCAGCTGGCGAGTTCCGTACTGTACGACATTAAAAAGAAGAACAGACGCTCTTTCAATTTCCTGCTTTCGTCTCTATTTTTCTAACGGATATTTTACGGCTGCCTGTAAAGGGGTGACTACAAGTGGTGAAAGAGGCCATAACGGATGTTCACTGGTATGTTTTTGATTGAATGACTTAGAAATTTTGGATCTGAAAGACTGCTAGCTAAAAACTGTCCTCCTTAGTTAGCAACCAACTTGTTTAATATAGGTTTCGGGCTGTTGGGCAGTAGTTCAATTGAGTATTTCACGTGTCACATGAGTTTTCGCACTTATGATTGAATATTATATTCAGAATTAGAAACAGCACATTGTAGTTGTAAAATAGCTTTTTTTTAATTGCTTGACGTCTCTTAACAGCGAGGTCTTTAGAGATGGTAAAGGATGGCGGGCAAGGAATGGGAAGGAATTCGGCCATGGCCTTTTGAAGGAAACATCCCGGCATTTGCCTGTAGTGATTTTGGAAACCATGGAAAACCCAAATCTGGATGCCCGGACGGGGATTGGAACCGGCGTACTCCCGGATGCGAGGCCAGAACGCTAACCATTACACCGCCACGCTCGGTTGTAAAATAGCGAACAGGGTAGTTTTGTATTTTGTACTAGTCACTATGAAGCCATAACCAACTTGTTTCATGCCGTAACATCTACGAAAAAGCAAACACCATGACACGCGATGAAACTCACTTGAAAGTTACAATACAGTCAAAGAAGTTAAGAACATACAAATTATTACTTTTACGAATTGATCTTGCATGCCCGGGTATAGCAACGCAATTTCACCAGCTCAGTCAGGTATATACGAGACCGAATGTTGTCGAGGAACCACACAGTTATAAATTTTTTATATCAAATTATGAAGCTGTTCTAGGATTCAGTGTACCTAGTTGACAAGAAATGAGCGCAAAATTAACAAAGGGCGCAATATTAACAAATGGAAGGGTTCTAACATGGACGGACTAATGGATTTTTTTCTTTAGTACTGCAATAATGCTTCTCGTATCAAACGTAACATCACTAACGGTCTGTTTACGTGAAGCGATAGAAAATCCAGGAGAGAAGTCTTTTAATCGTTCACCTATATGAAGATTGGTATTGTCGAAAACGGTATAACTATGGTACTTGCTACAGGTGTCCTATTTCTTCCTCAGCATTTCGGTAGTATCTGCTTCACGAAGAACTATTTGCTAGGAATTGATGCAGTGCCATTTGTCACTGCTAAATCATCTTCTTCCTCCTCCTGAGGTATACATGTTTTTCCCTTGACTCTGCTTTTACCGTATAGCTGTAGAACTCTGTTAACCAGCTGGCTTGCAACGATAGTCTATCTCTGGCCGCTGTAGATAAGTGGAAGGGGGGATACAATGTTGCAATCTGTTTGTGAACATTTTTATTTATTTCTGTGCGACTAATGTTATTTTGTTTTCAACCGCGTATTTACTGAACAACCCCAGCATTTCAGAATTACCAAAAACCGTTTAAAGTTCGCAATGAGGGCAACCGGAACATCAGGACACAAGTTTGAGCCCGCGCTCTCTCTTTGTACTTTCTGGTTCTGTATGCAAGCGCTTTAGTTTTCACGGGCAAACTGATTGGACAGTCATTGCTAATTCATGGGTGTTATATAGGCAGATGTGGTGACCTTCCCCTTGATAACGACAACATATGAGCTAACGTAACAAGAAATAAGATAACGTGGACTCCGAGTTATTTCTGGCCTTACTTCAGTTGAACAAGTCAATGAAAAGGTCATTTGGCTTATCACCCTCAGATGCTATCAACTCAAGACTGGCTTACGAGCATCACTGGAAGATATTTTAAATAACCCAGTCCACAGGATTATTATTTATTATGATTAATTTATAGTTGCGATGGAGGCCATTCCCCCATTTACCCATTTTTTATATACATATTTTGTTTAAAAAATTTCTTTTATAATTGGAATGTTAAATTCCTCACCCGTTTACTATTATGATTTACAAATTTTAATTCTTAATTCCTTAAGCGTTTTAGGAAAATTATTCATCACTACACTGGGTAATTTGTTACAAAGCCTGACACCATTACCAACAAAAGAAAATTTTCCCACTCCCTTATGCATGAAATCGAGCGCCAGCTTGTGGTCATTGTCGCCTTTCCCCTTCCAAGCACTATTCCTAATTCTTTGACCAATATCCCTGCAAGCCCCATCACAAAAATATGCCCTGCACATTCCCAGCACTCTCTTCACCCTCCTCCTTTCATCCAAAGAGTCCCAACCCAGATCCCTTATCATTTCAGTTAATGATTGGGTCTTGTGATAATTTCCACAAACAAATCTAGCTGCTCTTCTTTGCACACCATCCAACTCCTGTATTTGATAACCAAAGTGTGCGTCCCAAACTACACCACCATATTCAACCAATGGTCTGACCAATGTTTTGTAACCCAACTCCCTAACTTCTCTGCTACACCCTCTCATCACCCTCTCAGTAAATGAAGGATTATGTTACCTTTTCCTACCACATACTCAATGTGTTCTGCCCAATTAAGTTAGTTATCAAACGTTATACCAAGATATTTTCACTTCAAGCTTTCAACAAACAATTCTGAGCCCACCCTATAATCGTAATTAACCTTTTGTTTTTTTATCTGTGTACCTAATAAGCTGACTTTTCTTGGAATTTATCTTCATTCCATGAGGACCAACCTATTTAGATATTCTAACCAGGTCACTCTGCAGCTGTTCACAGTCTTAACCTGTTTTGATCCTATTTTATACCATTATATCATCTGCAAAATATCTAGACTCTGACCGTAATACATCAACACAGTCATTCATTAGAATAATGAACAGCAATGGTCGCAATACACTACCCTGTGGCACTCCATATTTACTTCCACCTCTTTTGATAATGTATTTCCTATTCTAACACTTTACTTTCTGGCTTTTAAGAATTCCTCTACCCAACAAGTAACTTTTTAATTTAATTTAACTGCAATGGAGCACAGGCTCCGGTAACAATTTCCCTACACACCCATCTTCCCCCTATCCTGCACCTACCTACATTTGCCCTCTACAAATTTTATCTTTAAATTCTTTCAAAGTTTTCGGTAAATTATTCATCATTTCTCTTGGTAACTCATTCCAATCCCTGACACCCTTACCTAAAAAAGAGAATCTTCCCACACCCTTGTGCCTGAAATCGAGTGCCAGCTTGTGATCATGGTCATCTTTTCCATTCCATGCACTACTTTTCATACCTATTGCAATATCTTTCCATGCCTCATCGCCAGTATATGCCCTGTACACTCCCATGACCCTCCTCATCCTCCTCCTGTCTTCCAATGAATCCCATTCCAGCTCCTTTATCATATCCGTCACTGATTGCATTCTGCGATAATTTCCAGAAACAAATCTAGCAGCCCTTTTTTGCACCCTCTCCATCCATTCTAATAGATTTCAGTTTATTTAAAACCAGTTTATGGCTCACTGTGTCAAACGCCTTAGAATGATCTAGTGCCACACTAAATGTTTCCACTGCCACATGTTCAACATTAAAAATTTCCATATTATATAATAAAAGTGAAGAACATTTATTTCTTTACACGAAATTTGTTTTAAAAACAGTATTTGCCATGCACACAACTAATGGTAGAGACTCCAAACCGTAAAATCTGGAATTCTGTCTGACTTTATATTCGTATATCAAGCAAAAACTAATTTACGGATTTTAACGAAACTACACATAATTATAGATAATGTCACCGGATAGCATAGAGATATGTAGTAATATTGTTCCTGATGATGCAGGGACCTAACCATAAACTTTAAAAATTTTACTATATCTGTGCACGCATCTCGTAAAATCTAATGGATGCATTTCATGAGGCGGTAGTTTAAATCTTCATAGATCAGTAACATAGATCTCGATTATCCAGATGCCAAGCCCGTATTATTTTTAATCTTTGTGTTAGTGTGCATGTCTCACGAAAATACTAATGAATGTATTTGAACTAAACTGTTAACAATAATAACTTGTCATCAGTTGACATGTACAATAATTTTTATCCCGATTAGTACCATATTTCGTCCGTGATAAAACGAGACAGCCGTAAATTCCTGTACTTTTGTGTGCGATAAATTCAAGCAAAAACCAACCGTTTCAACTATACTGTAAATAGTGATAGGCTCCATTACGATTCGATGTAACATGCTGAGAAATAAAAATATGGTCCGCTAACTTAATTGTCTCGTAATAGAATCTATCCATTTTGTGTTGTGTAGCGTAAACCTTATTATCATCGAAATTTTACCGTGATTAGCACTACATAAACGATGAAGGCATGATTAACTAGCACAAACTATAAGAGCTCAAATTTGTGATTCAATTAGGAATTTTAAATCATAGTTTATAAAAATACAAATAACGTAGTCTCTTTGTATACACCAGGGGTGGCCAACCCGCGGCCCACCAAGAACATTTTTCCGGTCCGCAAGATTCATCACACTTTTACAAAATATGTTTATTTTATAATTACCAACTTAGGGAAAACCAATGTATTAAAAAAATAATTATTTGTTCATGCAATATATTTACTTTTAGTGTTATACAGTTATATTTCTTTATAATGTGCGTTTAGTTTCATTATTATTATATTATCTATATTTACATGTAAGAATAATAGTAAACAAAATAATAGTAACTCATTATGTTTCAATTTTTCACTCCAAAAAATATCTGTAGTGAGTCTAAATCTAATATGGGGATATGTAATTTTATATGCGGCCCGCGGAGACTATGATGCATTTACAAAGTGGTCGGCAAGATCATCTGGGTTGGTCCACCCCTGGATACACCCCTAGCTGCATCACTTCAAATATTGCTTGCAGCCAAGCTATGTAGACAATACTGAAGGGTGACTGTAAGTCATCATCTCCCTAATTGTTGGTAGTTTCAAGGGGAGGTAGACACAAATGATGCAGTCAAATTTGTTTCCAACATGAGCATTCTTCTTAAAGTAGAAGTGTAGGAGATACAAGAAAGAGGAGAAAACCATGCTAATTCTCTGAGTTTTCCTACGCAGCCAACATTTCTTTTATAGTCTCTCTGTGAATTGATAACAAAAATCTCCTATTCCGAGTTGACGAAGACGCTTACACAGCTAGTATTTAATACAATTGTTACCACTTCGTTTGTGGTACTTTCAATCAGTGAATTAATTTTTTTTTCTGTACGCAAGGAGGTGTGAACAGCAAACAAGCAGATCCTAAAACTAACACTACTATTTGGCACTGTGACTAGAGATCTACTGACTGATATCTTATCAGTCACCTGACCATTTCTACAATGAGGAACCGCACTATCAAGTCGGTTCTGTCAAGAAGCTACTTTTTCCTTTCTGTCGGTTGTGAAACCTGAATAATTTGAGTTGATTGGCCTTAAAAAATGAGGAAAATAAAAATAATAATCATCTTGACCTTTGCACACAGAGTTAAACCCGAAAAAGTTCGCACACAATCCTCAGCCAGCAAATGTATTTTCCGGAAGGATTGAAAAAGTATGATTTGTTCCTAACAATCGCTTTCACTAATACAACATTCCTGAAAGGGGTTACAAATACAACGAAATCCCCTTTTGCTGTAGTTGTTACGGCTATTAGTCGTATCAACACCTGAATAGTTAACACCTAAAATATAAATATTTTAAGATTGATGGAGCTTTATGTAGGTGCAGAAAGCTTTTTAAAGATTAATTCAGATAATTGAGATTGTATTCTACAAATCAGAAACGCCAACAATTAAACTTATGCTTGGAACAATATTTTAAATTGTATCAAGTGTTTTAACAGAAATAATGTTTAACAATGGAGGTATAATTGGAGTCGGGCATCAATTGCAGTACCAATCCGTGGCATGGAAGTCAACGTTTGAATCGAGATGATCGATATTGCGGGCGTAGTGGCGTAGAAAATTGTAACAGATTGAAATCTAAAAGACAATGTACTCTCACTGAAATTTTTACAGAGAGTTAAATATTGCATCCTTTTACAATATCGATATTATCATACCATTGCCATATTCCTCTTCTAAAGTTTATTAAAAATAGTAAAAATCAATATTCAACTTTAATTTGTATTGAATTTGTAATTATGATAATTTTTTTGCACTTTACCGTAATTTATATTCCAAAAATGCTACGTTGTTAAAGGAGATGGGTAGTTTAATGTACAACAACATTCCGAAATTAATTTCGTAAGTTAAATGGGTATTTACTAGTGTCAATTTTATTTTCCACACGTATCCTTTTTGTGTGTACAGCCACAGACACTTATGACGTGTACTTGTTAATCATTAATCCAGTCTATTGCCAAGGGCAATAACCATAAGCATGACGTTTGTAGATTATTTACTGATAACAGAAAATTTGCGTATGCATCTAGTCGACTCTTTCATCTCGCCTAACAAGGTATAAAAATATATCTGAGAAGAATTTTTGTCTTGATCTGTTAATTCAAATTTTTAAAAGAACATCATAATGTCCCACTTATAATCGTTTAGTTTGTTTAAAATATGTCGTATTCCTTGCTCCATTTCGAAGTGAAGAATGGATGTTTCTGTAAAAAATGTAATTCAGATATTATATTTTGGTAAATTGTTTAACACAGCGATCTTCTTCGATTAGATTCCAAATCACCTGAAGCGCTGTTTGCCACGATACGAGAGCACAACTGTTCCCGGATTCACAGGGAAAATGCAGGAACCTTGTTAATCTCAACGGAATTGTATGCTGATTGTTCCATTGAGCTTCAGTCATTCCTTTTGTTGTTCCTCTTCACATTACCGATAGTGGACTCTGTTATTAACTGTGATCAGTGCCACTTCAAAACCTACATCAGGAGCAGTACCTGTCACTGTAACAGATTTAAACCGTTTCTTCGAAATTATGTGACTATGGCACGATCATAATTCTAAACACAAAAGTTTCCATTATGAACAACACAGTATAAAAAGCAGCAGTTATTATTTGTTACCTGTGAAACGTAATAAACACTGAGAAGAATTGAATAGCATGTTTGAATAGCAAAAATTCCTTACCTGCCATTAAATTTTCTATTCATACATTACGTTAAACATCATCAACCAAACGAACTCGTTTGTAGCATAGAATAATTATACTGGCACATGCGGTAAGGGTTTATGGAGTTCATCCATCTCAATGTCATTCTAAACGTATAAGATTTGTATCACGCTACTTATGTGATATGAGTTCCGAGATTTCTGTAAAATTTATTAACATAACTTTTCGGAGTCAAAATGGCACAGTTCAGTGCGAAGCTTTCTGAAATTTTAATATCTCGTGTTGAGGGAGGTGCTTTACGGGAATGAGATGCCTGGCAACTAACGACGGTTCATTTCCTGCAGCTGACTTATTCATGTAGCCCATGGCAGGTTACAACATTCTTCTAAGCGACTCTCGTAAAATTTTACTCGGTAATATGCATACGCAAGACCTGATATAACTAGACCGTCTACAGTCAGCAGCCTGCAGAAACTATGAGACACTATCAGAAATCGTGGAAAGTCAGCAACAGAGAAACATAATGGTTCGTGTACACATGAGCATGAGATATCACGCAATTGTACGTATCTGATGCTATGTAAATTTTATGTTCAAAGTAATGATTCCTAGAATTCAAATAAAGAAAATACAATTGACTGCCGCTTCGAGCTACATTATCCGTGCTACATTGTCAAGGGTGGTGATGGTCTTTGTGATTTTTTATTACTGCTCTTCGACATCAAGCTTTTTTAAACTCAAGAGAAACCTAGAGATCCTTACCGGATTTGCCCAAAAATTTGACTCCCATAAATCGTATATTAGAAAATAATACAAGTATTAATTGTTTATGAGAACTATATAGAAGAAATCTGAATGACCAGAATGAATTTGATGCGAGGTCTTCGACAAAATGCAATGGATATAGCAGCAAGGCAGTATCATACGATGTTCAAAAGTGTATAAAGGAGCTTAATTTAATCCAGATCATTACCCTGCTGATAAAAAATTGACGCCCATGTTACTCCACACCTATTATTGTTGCCGTCGTCTGTTAATGACGTGGGTATAAGACTTCACTCGAAACACAGTCAAGTGACGATAGCATGCAATTTGGTAATTAGAATCAATCAGCGATCAATCGTAATGAGCTCAGTCATAACCTGCCTTCTCGGGCCATCCAGCGAGGCTCAACTGAATTGGCAGTTACTTGTACATATGTATGTTTTGAGCAAAGTTGAGGTTAGACACCTTCCAGCCATTGACACCTGCTCAAAGAAATCTGAGAAACAAGGTTGTGTAAGAAAAATACACGCAGTATTTTTGGGAATCATTACTGGCGTGCTGTTACAGGGGAAGTTTACCAGAGATCTTTACTATGTAGATAACATTAGTAAAAGTAGTGGGAGGGTGAATTACGTATTGCTGGATGTTGGCAGCGAATAAGAGTTTGACATCCTTGGAGTCGTCTAGTAAAAAGCCATTAGAAAAAAACATTAAAAATCAATGCACTGGACATATTCTCATCACAGTTAAAACATAATAGCTGCATTTCATTTGCTAACCTGGAGTTTTCCTAGTTTTAAAGATTAGTTTATTGAATGGCATTATGAAAAGGATTCTACACTACATAACTGGCAATCGTCAATAAAGGAAGCAAAAAAATCGAGCTTACCATAGAGGTACCAAAATATGTAAATTTTCCTTTGTTTTAAGTAAGAAACGAATTAAACAAAAACCAATTTAGAGTGTTATTGAAGAAAATAAAACAAAAGTCAGAGCCGACAACGTCCACCACAGTTGCTGAAATAATGCCTTTTGGTTACAAGACAGTGATGTTTGTTGCAGGAACAAATACATCAGTGCATAGTATAAGAAAGAAAATAGTTTTGGTTCCAGTTCTGACAAGAGAGATCGAAATAATTCATTAGTTTCTTTTTTTATTGGAATCAATTATGAGCTACCCGCTTACGAGTGAAACAGGAAGTAAATTCTGAAACATTTCTTATGTTAAATAATAACGTCTCCTATGTCTGGTAAATTCACCACTGCTTAAGAATTTCTGGTCAAACCTACAGAATAGAATGTCACATAGTTACCAGCATAAATAGCATTTTCTTAAAACTTCCTATCTTAACAATTCATCTAAATATGCCTGTCCCGAAACCTGTTCAACTTTAGTTGTTAGTATGATTTTGCACGAGATGTGCTTCGTCTGGAACCAAATTCATTCGAGCACAGGAAACTTCAAGAATCACTCCAATGATGTTAAAATCCTACCTCCTACTTTCAGTTCCTCCAGCCTACCTATTTGCACAGTAGTTTACTTACTGACAAGAGATAGAAGCGGAAGCAAGATGCTTGCTGAATGCTCAGCCTCATATTGTCTTTAAAGTGTGTAATCTGGCAAGCGTACACATTTTTCTGAAATGTGTAATTTATGAGTCACAACTCTAAATTCGTCCTCTAATGATCTAGACGTCGATGAGGCGTAAAGCCATAAGTAAAAAAAAATGTCTAGGTGAATATGTACAACTAGCATAAACCGTAATCAGAATTGCCAGTGCACAGGTTCGGGGTTTGAATCTGGGCCTTTATTGACCTCACATGTCCATATGGTGGTTTTTTAAGACGTTATAAAATTGTCGAAGTAAAAAAAAAATATTTTTCCTATTAGCATATCAACGATGAGGCCAGGACTTTATATCACAGTTTCGTATTTAATTACGTCCACAAAATCCGGGATTGTCATTATTAGAGTTTACCAAGCAGGATTTTCATTTCATACGACATAATTGTTACAAATGTGCCTTTTTTAGGCATCTTTATACAGTTTGCTTAAAAGAGAGCAATTTCTGGCGTCGGCTTCTTTGAGGCAATAAATTCAAGATTTATTTGAATACAATCACATATTTTGCTGCGGTTAAACAAAAAGTTTTAAAGAGTACCTACCAATTTTCTCAACTGTCATGATAAATCACGCTGATTAATGTCATTAATACCTGCAGTTCACGCTTATAGAACCATGTGTTTCGTGCTTTATTTGCTACAAACTTACATACCTACATAGCAATGAGACTATTCGCTACTGCAAAGTAAAGGCGACTAGACCCGTAGTTCTTCGATGCCATAGATGATAAATTAGCACAGGGCTGATCTAATGTGAAAGTGCTCTGATCTCGCATTCGGGATGACGCGGGTTCTAATCCGCGTCCGGGCATTCAGATTTGGGTTTTCCATGGTTTACCCAAATCACTGCAAGTGAGTGCCGGGATGCTTCATTCAGAAGATCGTGGTCGAATTATTTTACATACCTTCTCCTCTGTCCTTTGCCGCCTCTAATGACCTTGGAGGCGACGAGGCGTAAAGCCATAAACGAAAACAAATAAATAAACTGATGTGAAAGTGGTCTGACTAATGTGATTGTTGTTTTTCTGTGCCATTAATGTTGACTTTCCAGATAAAAAATTAATGCTGTTAATTCTAGGAAGAAAAGAGTTGTATTTTCAATGCATTATTTGAGTAGACAAATTCTACGAACGATATGATTTCTTTTCGGATATTTTAACATAAAATTACAGGATGCATGATATTTTCCAAAGTATTATAAAGTTGTTAACTCGATCTACAACAATAAACAATTCTTTATGCCCTCATAAATCGACTGGAATGTCCATTTTTAGGAGATTATTTTATACGTTATGTTATAATTTTACAAGGTAGAAAACCGGAGTTACAGAATCTACAAAGATCTTTGTGACAGCATCTTGTTTTCAACAAAGATATGCTAATACCAACAACCGAGCTATCTGAATATAAAAAAATGATTTCTGAAAACCTAAAACTTTATCTCTTTATAACTCTGATTTTAACAGTACACATTTAAGGCTTGTTGACTGTATTATTTCCTTGACGTCTGAAAATAGCCTGCAACAATTTTACGACGAAATAATTTCAAAATAGTGTAGTGAGATTATGTAATTGCTAGTAAGATTTTGTCTCCTGCACTCTTTGGTGAGGCAGCGTTAACTATTGTAAGAACTATACTAATATTATAAATGCGAAAGTAACTCTGTCTGTCTTTCTGTTTGTTACGTTTCTTTGGTTAAAGGGCTACTCCAATCGTGATTAAATTTAACAAGTAGATGCTATTTGACATTAGGATTGACATGGGATACCATATTCTGTATAGATAACAACATATCGTCAATAAATTATGAAAACTATCTGAACTGTGAAAGACAAACGCATAATATCTATATGTCTTTGTAATGCGTAACATTAGAGTGCGATGGCTTCGGGTTCAAAACCCACTGGGAGCAAAAAAAATTTTATGAATTGTTTTTCATAGTTTGAGCCAAGCCTAGGATTTTGTAGTAAGGATACCATGTTCTGGCAAATCTTTGGCTATAGAATAGTGCCCTAAGCGTTTACTTTATTCATGGTATACTGGTTCCACAGGCAGTTTTTGTGTGATCTAAACTAATAATATTATATATGCGAAAGTAAGTCTCCGTCTTTTTTTAAGGTTTTGACGACTATATTTGTATACAAATATACCGAAATACTTTGTATCATTAGGAACGAAATAGGATACCTTTTTCCGATATGATTAAATGAGACAGGTTTGACGGTGGAATGGTATATCGATAGCTTTCCCGTCATATTATGCTGACATATCTTAGGTAACTTTCAGCTTTGTGTATCCAATTCTGGCAATAAAATTATTAATCCACGCGTACGAAGTCGAGGGTAACAGCTAGTAGTACATATTTTATCAAGTAAGCATTCGCTACCAACTCTAGAGGAAATATGATGGGTCGCTATGACTAACTGTGTTTCAATAACGGTAAGCAGAGTGAAGATAAATCGTATGCTACAATCCCTGTTAGGTTTAAAGTACTTATACTCTTATGCTTTGTGTAAGGCTGAGTGATAGAAGAAGGTACAGCTTAATCACCGGGTATTGCATATGAGACATTTTCCAGAATTTTATCAACTTACTGTACCTTACCTGAGTACAAAAGCTTCAACTCGTAATACTTAACTCAGATTAGCCACACAAGAAATTAAATTTAGCTCCCATCATCAGCTCACCAATATGTCTGATCATCATATCTATGACATTAAGAGAACATTTCAAGAGGTTATTGGCGCCAGCGCAAGGTGATTTCTATCCGGTTTCTCGGCCTCGGAAGAGCCGCGCTCACCTGTACGTAGTGGAGGATGTTGGCCCGGCGACGCACACGACGCAGCGGCCGGAAGCCGACTGACACGACGCCTGGGGCAACGGCAACCCGCAACGCGCGCAGCATTCCTAGCGCGCCTACACACAGAACATCTCCAAGTGAATCACGGACTGTGGTGGCACAACAGGTATTTCCCCTGCTAACAAACGAAACCTCAGTAGCAATTAATTTCATTCACACATTTTTCATACACCATTAGCGTTCCTCTGGCTTGTTTCGTTTTACTCTCTTCCATTTTATGTTTTGCACATCATTTAGTTCTTTCTCCTTTTGCTCTCTGACATTTATAATTTCTGCCCCCTCTCCATCTATCTTTCTTCTCTCATTCTGTTTCTTTTCGTCATGGAATCCGGCCATTTACTAGTTTTTTTTATATATAAAATTACCTGCAGAGATTTCAGGAAATATTGGAAAATTAAAATCTGGATGTCCGCATCACTGACCGAATCTGCGTCATTCTTTTCTTTGGACCTTATTTCTTCCTCAATTCCCTCTACCCAACCACCAATTCATCCTCATATCTGTACTTTTCTGTCTGAACCCATAGTATTGAAGCTCTGTGTTGAATCTTGGCAGCGCGGAATTCGTTAGAAGTATTTGGAATGAACATGTAATATGTACGTTTTTAATTTCTGCTTGTTACAGGTATTACGAGATTAGCAAAACACTTCGTCCAGCGCTTGAAACCGTTAACCTGGCAGTGAATTCTCTTTCATATTGAAATTAAATGGTTGTTTCACTGTTGTTTTTGAAGCGCAAAAGTGCGGGTGTTCACGAGCCTAATGGATAACGGAAGTATCCAGCTTTAGCTCAAAGCATCTATTACTAGTCGTAGGTCAGTGAACTGAAGAGTAAGGGTGCAAATATAAATATAGAATAGTTTACTTTTCCTGTAATAAACAATTAAAATATAATAAAATTTTATTTTTTAAAATTTTGCTTTTCTAAACGCTTTATATAGAGCAAAGTTATCTACGTTAATAGGCTCTTCTTAATATATCCCAAAGAATGTAACCAATTGTAAAAGCAATGTAGTCTTCACGGGTGTACCGCCGGATTGTGTTGTGCAAACACGATATTTCGACGGCTAGAACTTTCCGACCAGTACAGATGTCTCTACACATGAAGAAGACGGCGGAGCTAGCGGTCGAAATATCGTGTTTCCACAACACAATCCAGCGGTACAATCGTGAACACTACATTGCTGTCATACGCCGGGAAAGTCTTCGTTCTTACATCAATTGTTAAAAGGTTTTATATCTATTCCGATACCATTATCATATTATACACCACGTGCTCTTTTGCGTTATTTGTGTCTGTTGTATATTTTCAATAATCCAAAAATTTTCGAAATAGTATGGAGCTTTCTGAGAATCTTAACCGAAACACATTTATAAACGAAATACAAGTAGGCAAATTCACAGAATTGGGAGGCTATCACATTAAAACTTTAGGTGGAAATTTTAAAAGTTGCATCGAAAATCACATAAATGTTTCACTTTCTTTAGATTTCACAATTTATATTATTATTTTAAATGTAAAATAATAATTACCAACTTAACGGTTTATTAACTAGCTTGGCTTAGGAAATAACTATCTTACTATTTTGTTAGAGTTTACCTATTTTATCTAGCAAATTTAACACTAAGTAAAACTGGATTTTTTAAAGAACTCTGTTCTATATCAAGGACGTCGAATTATTTTCTAATGTTGTTGAGGGCCATCGATACACCCTCTTTAGATACAGTTTAAAAAAATAATCTGTAAGACTTGAAGATACTCCCATTACTGACAGCAAATCAAGCCCTTTATGTGCAATGAAACGTTACCTGTTGACTAACCACACGACATAATTGCACATTTTACGCATTGCTACCTAAAACTGAATACTTTTAGGATCCTCGTAGGATTTAATGAACATAAAAATATATTAAATCTGTTAATGTACATATTTTAGACTTTGGTGTTTCAACCTTTTTCAATTTTATGAAATTAGAATTAATTCTGGGCTTTGCAGTTCTTCAAATTTAATTACTCAAATTCAGTTTCACGTGATAAGACTATTAATTATTTTAGACAACAGAAACTATTGTTAGAATTCTAATTAAACGCTTTATATTATCTTTGGTGTTCGATAAAGACTTCATATTTTTTTCTTGTTCTTAAGTCTTCTCATTCCAGCGCTTTATTCAGACCACTGTTGTAGCACAGACAACCATATTTTAATTAAATACATAACGACTAACCTAGTGAAATTAATTGTATTAAGATTTCACAAAAAATAAAACTTACAATATTTCGATGTGAATCAGTTTTTGTTTATTTACTTGATTACAACGAACACGTTTAAACTAGTTGGCTGAATGTCTCGTATTGTCGAGAAAATTTACATAATGAAATAATGTTTATAAACATTACTATAGCTCGAATACCGTTTAACTGAAAGGTGTGGTTAGAGTGCGTGATTTCCATTTAACCAATACTTCCACCATCTCTCGCAGCTATAGTGACGTCATGCCAATGGCAGTTCTGATGCCGGCTATTCAGTTCACGCCCCGTGTCACTTGCACACCTCAGTGACGATCAAATTAATTGCTTAAATAATATTAACCATTCTGCGTTATACTACTAGCTATTGAGTACTATGAAGCTAATTTTGTAAATGTTTTGCGTACTTGTTTGTGATAATGCTGAGCACCAAGAAAAGTGCAAAGTTATGTGTAATTGACTTCCAACGTAGAAAAAACAACTGGAAAGGACAGACCGTATTCGGCTTTACATTGTAGAAATTGGCGAAATGTAATTCACCTCTTGAAAATTTACCTGCGAGTGAAGAACAAAGTTGGATTAATCCGACGACTAGGCATCTAGGTCACGTTAGCTCGAACAATGACATTTAAGAACTTTAAAACGAAATAAACATTTGTAAACCTAGTAAGCATTTAAAAATACTGTAGTAAGTAAACAATAAATACTTATACAATTTGTCAGACAGCAAAAATGAATAAGAAATGTGAATGATAAAATAAAGGGCTTGAAAATCAAATGATCATCAATCGTATTTCTTTTTTAGGTAAGGGTGTCAGGGATTGGAATGAGTTACCAAGAGAAATGATGAATAATTTACCGAAAACGTTGAAAGAATTTAAAGAAAAAAATTTGTAGAGGGCAAATGTAGGTGAGTGCAGGATAGGGGAAAGATGAGGGTGTAGAGAAATTGCCACCGGAGCCTGTGCACCATTGCAATTAAATTAAATTAAATAACAATTGTTGTAGCTACACTGCCTCCTAGTCGATTATCCTTCTGTAAGGCTTACATCTCTCATATGGGACCCTTTTAACAAGATATTTTAAAAAACGAACAAGAAATTTTAGATTCAGCATTGCATTGAAATTTTTATAGAATCAAGTATAACAGAAGTCGTGGTACGCAGCTAGAGATACGGAATCACAATCACAACTTTGCAGGTCTTTTCTTGATTTGCACCGTATGCTATCATATCAACTAATCAAGTAAGTTTAGAAACACGTCCCTTCTAAGACGCCTTTCTTCATCCATCATGTAGCATATCCACCAATAACACTCCATAATTTATCGTCTCTTGTTATGCGTCTTTATATAGTTCCGCGTTACAATGTTTTTAATTTTGCTACTTTATAGCCTCCGTGGAATCCTATCTTAGCTATCAATAAGAGGCTGCAGTTCACTGTTAGAATTTGGAAAAGTTTTATTAGGGACCGACATCAAAGGTTTATACTAATATATTAATCCGATTCAGGAATGTTCTAATGGATAGTCTTTAGTTGCTTGGTATTCCTGCTTTGGTCAGCAAAATAGTAATCATTCTTTCTACAGAAAAAAATTATTTTACTTCTGCTACATCTGGTGGAGCTTTACTGTTTATTATACTGTTCCTGTTATAACTGTCGCTGTACTTATTAACAAATGTTTGCTTTTTTATTTGAAATTTCTCTACATCATTGTTTATTATACACTGAAGTATTTCCTTTCATTTCTTATCCCAGAAAGAAGCTGTTGACTAGCGGCGGAAATTACCTCAACCAATTTTAATAAGAGTTTGTTTCTTATTATTTGTTTCTTCAAAATGTCTTCCTTATTCTCATCTGGATTATAAATGACTCTCATATCATCTAACTTAAAATGTTTGTTTTATTTAACAACGTCAAATGCTTTCCAGGATACACATACGCCATGTTTCTCTGTTATATTATTATGCCTGCATCAAATTAGTCATTATTTATTATATCTCCAAACTTAACAATTTTTCGCTTTGGAATAGAGTCTATTCCATTTTAGAAATCTGAATCATGTGAAGTCTTATTCTTGATATTCCCCAGCTTCTGCTCTGTTCAGCAGGATGACGAAGAGGCTCTTCTGGAATTCTTTCGGCATCTTTGCTGCCTCACAACCTTTTGCTAACACACTGAGTAACGTTATAACCTCTTCTCATCCATAAAAGTTTATGAATTACGAGATGGCGCACCAACAGCTGCCTCTTCGCTTGATTTTATATCATTCACAGCTCTCTCAACTCATTCCTGAATCTGCCGCGCCATAAATATCAACTTCTTTATCCTGCGTGCATTCTCACCGTGCATGCACTCATTTCTTAAGCAACTTTCACATCTGCTTGTATTGACGTCAACACAGTGATAACGCTCTGGCGTCGCATTTGGAAGGATGCGGGTTCGAATCCCCATCCGGCCAGCAAGATTTACGATTTCTGTTGTTTTCAGAAATCACTCCAGGCGAATGCCGAATTGGTTGCTTCAGAAATCAGTGTCCAAGTTTCTTCGTGTTCCTCCGCCAGTCCTCCAATCATTTCAACGTTAACGTAAAACAATAAGAATAAGTTTTATATCTCACTTTATTTCAAAATCCAATATCCCCTCCAGCATATACTTTAAAATGGAAGATTCAACTAGCGTAAATCTCTAAAACTAACTGGGTAGAAACAGAAATGTATTTTGAACCATTGTTGTTACTTTCTTATACGATGTGTTTTGTTTTTTCACAACATCACTGAGATCAATTACCCTGGCTTTAAGGATAATATACTATTTCTAGTGTGGTGAATCATCAAACAACTGTCTCTTTAAGACAAAATACGGTAAATAGTGAAGAATTTCCAAAACGTATGTTCACTGTATATCCAGCAAATAACAGAGCCTAATTAAGTTGGCTGCTACTTCAGAACTTACCACTTTTCTGGAAGAATTTGAGAAATAATATGAGAATACTCGCCAATTATCTGACAAAAATTCAAAATATCAGTGAGATATTTTTTTTTTAACTTGGTGCTCAGATTGCAACTCATGGTAAAACAAAATACTCGCAGAGTATTAGTTATAGCTAACAAGAAAAATAAAGTTTATTTTGAGAATCAATCTCTGAATTAAAACAAATGGGACGATGGTAAGATTTCTTACACCATTTCCACGTAATTATACAAAATAGGTGTACTTTTCGATAAAATATAAACTTCATAACCATAGTCCTTAGGGTACAAATAGTGGAGGAAAAATGCCGTAGTACCTCTGAAAAAACAGGGTGAGATAATCACCGAAGATTTCCTCTCCAGTAATCAGCTGATAGCGAGACGAGTGTCTTGCTGAAACGTTTCGTATGTTCAGTTTAAGGAATCATCTGTATTTTGAAAACAGTCTTGATAGTATCTATTTTCAAAGGTTTATGTTTCGTTGCTTAGTATTCAGCCGGCTGTGAGTTGATTTTTAGGAAAATAAAAAAAAAATTGTCATGTTAAAAAAAAAAAAAATGATGCCCATAACCTATCAACACCCAGTGGTATTGAAGGTCTAATTAAAAACAAATATTGTATCTATTAATTTGCAGCAAACACTTTAGCTCTATTCAAAAAAGTGTAATGAAACACATGTCTTATGAAACATCTCTTTAACAACCATTATACGGAAACTAGTCAGAGATCGGCTACATAACGTAAAAATCTCCGACGTAGATGACTGGAATAAGTACAAAGGAGTATACGCATCATAATGTTAAATAGAGCTCCAGTTTCTTCTTTCTATTTTTCATTTTTTTTAAATTCTTTCAACATTTACACTAAACTATTGATTTTAAAACCATCATTCAGACGACACGAGCTAGATTTATATAGTAAAGTGCATATTGATACTATGAATAAACTTTATTTGATGATTTAAGAAAATTTTGAGATGTAACGTTAAGAAAAGGAGATGATACACTCAGATTTTCCCTTATATAATAAGAAGGAAAGATTGTTATTATGAGCTGTTGCAAAAGTGATGAACAAAAAAAACACTTTCAAATGATCTTAAAAGTTATAAATATCAGGCAAATACGAGTAGAACGCTCTTCTAACTTTGTTTTCGTGAACACGACTGCATTTTCACTAAAATTCAAATATAGGTTTACTGATGCTCAGCAAAGAGACGTTTATTAAATAAGAATACATCTTGCATAAATTCTCTAATACTAAATATAGAATTGTAGTTTTTAAAATCTTCTCTCTCACATGACGGATGTTCCATAGCCGACAGTGCAATTATTTCGAGTTTAGGTGCATATTTATTCTTATTTTTATAGGCAGTAGATGATTTATAACATATTGATGTCACATATCTCATATTAAGTTTGACATGAATCAGGTTGAATTATTGTAGCTGTTAACATTGGAAACATTAAACCCAACAGTAAATAATATTTGCGCTGTGTAACTGACAACGTTTATCAATCATTTCAATATATCGGAACGTTGAAGTTAACCTTATATCGCATTTAAAATAGCTGTGCTTCACATGGCCATACAAATATTCGTCAGTTACTGGTAAGCAAATTATCTTTACCAAACGAGCATTAGTAGAAAACCCAAAAAATGTAATACACAATCCAAAGTATAGGTAATTAGACCAAGGTTTCATTGCAATGATTATTCAAAATACTACTTGAAAACCAATTATTTTACTGTTTTTCCACGTAAGCTGTATTTCTTCTTAGTGCGGTTCCCAGGAAAATTTGAATTCACCACATAAAGTTTTTACAACTCCATACTTACGAATGTTATTCAGAAATAAAAATGGATTGCAAGTCATCATCTTTTATTGAAGTCTTTACGTTAAGAACAACTACAAACATTCATCTCCGAAGATTTAAACGATACTGCTCAGCTATATAAACTTTACCAACAAGACCTTATAAAACTCTGCTTTGGACGTAACTAGGCAGACGGTATGAACTAAAGTCTCCTGGCATTGCAAGCGAATAGTCTTAGATGGTCGAATATCCTGGAAAGACAGCAAGTTGTAAGCAGCTGTATTCTAGCATGTGTTGTAACAACAGAGAAAAATAATCATACTTGGAATGCAGTCTGAACACGCCTACGCTGTCAATTACCTCTAATATTAATCTAAACTGCTGGATTAAAACATTCAAGAAAACAAATCAACAGTCTGAAGCTACAATGACAAAGTAATATCTTATCAGTAATATTGCCAAATAAGTTATGAACGCTATGGCTGGAGCAAACTACTGTTTAAATTGCTCAAAATAATAATGGAAATAACAGCTGTATCACTATATGTACATCTTCATTAAATTCTAACACCCACAAGTGAAGAGACTATATAAATTCTAAAAAAAGTGATTAGAATAACTTGACGTGAATTTCCGCTGAAATCCAAATATTCAATGATTACTAAACTTAAAGTTATCACATACATGATTCTGAAATGGTTGATTTATATGATAACAGTATAAATCTTTATTTTCTCTGGCAGTCTTCTTTTTTTACAGATACAGTTTATATTGATCTAATCAAATCACATAAGACTGATTAATGTATGTCATTAATGCTTCCTGTTCACTTCATAGAAGCGTTTTTGTTTTAAGTTTATCACGATTGGACTCATCACCTGAGAAAAAGGAAACTACTTACAAGTAACAAACAAGCAGAAGACTGAAGGAAAAATGTGAAAACCCATACGATGCTCTAGTCTTTAATTATATTACTAATGATATCGGTTTATTATTGTCGAAAGCTATACTTTGTGGTTACAACTGAATTATCAAGTGTACCTTCAAAGATCGTTAGGCTCTATTCTCAAAGAAGTAAAGGTATTATCTAAAATAATAAGGCAATTAAATTTTACTACTGCAGGGAAGACAGAAAAATAATATGCTTGACAAGATAACGAGCGTTGTTGCTTCAAGACAACATCGCCAAAGAGGGCCGGAGATCACCGCAGTAAAAATTCTTAGCTTTGCATATAACGAGCACAGGGATATAAATCAGAACTGGAATAAACTGACTGTCAAGAAAAATCTCAAACGAGGATAACTCTTTGTTAAGCAGATCAGCTACAAACCATAACGTAAATGTGAAGTTGTTCATTATTAAGGTGTATACTGGTTAGTAATTAAAAAACATAGTTTACTTAATTATATATATTATTTCTAAAATGTGTTTTTTGAGACCAGCCATCTTTCTCTCTTCACACCTAAGAAAATCGATAAATGAGATATCATTTTAACGATTAAATTCTTCGCATTGGTAACGTTGTTAATTAAGACAGGAATATTTCGGAATTAAGCCGGTTTATGCAAAAATGAACTAGAGGTAGCTTGCAGGGAAGTGGGCCTTAAAATAAATATATCAAAAAGCAAAATCATGCAAAACAAATGGGCAGAAAAAGAAAAAATACAAGGCAGACATGAAAGATGCTGGTATTGAGTCCGTAGATCAGTTCATCTATCTTGGCCAACTGGTCAACATGAATGGCGACTCAAAGCCTGAGATGCGTAAAGCTTGGCTGGAGAGCATCCGGAAGAAATTCCATAGTTTTTAAATATAACATGCCAGTACATCTTAAAAAAACAGGTATTTGAACAATGTGTATTACCAGTCCTCACAAATGCCTGCCAGAATTGGACCCCAAACAGTCACATGAAGCAAAAACTGAGAACTGCCCAGTGAAGTATGGAAAGAGCGTTGCTAGGGTTTACAAGAAGAGACAGGAAAGGGCCATGCACATTCGTTCAATAACTAAAGTGACAGATATCTTAAAAAGAATCATGACCCAAAAATGACAATGGGCTGGTCATATTGCTCGCAAAAGAGATGAAAGATGGACTACGGCAGTACTGGACTAAGAATATACGTCGAGTTACAGGCGTGAACTGGAAGAGGGTGGCTCAAGATCGATCAGTCTGGAAATAACTATGACAAAACTATGTAGAATTAAATTCTGATATGTAGCTCATTTGACTTAAAGAGGATCCTGAAATACGGATTGATATAGCTGCAATAGTAAATAAATAAATAAAATAAATAAATACCAAAATTAGGAAAAATCAAGGTCAAGAGTATGAGATTGTTTAGAGTATAGTTGCTAAGCTTCACTTGAGTCGATAAGAAGTGATCGCATACCCACTAGATAGCAACACCACGTACCGAAAGTTTCGTACGGGTCATAATCGCATTACTTCTCAGGCTGCTAGGCATAGGGAGTGATCATCTAGCAGCGCCACATATGACAGAGATATGGTTGCGTTTTCTGAAGAAGGAGCTTTCGGATATTTTGGCTCCTATTCGGGAAACATTTCGTAATTTCTAATTGTTTCGTAAGTCGTTGTGTTTTGCTCAGTACCTATTTCACTCGACGAATAAACAGTTGCTACAAATGAAATCTGTCAATTTTAGTACGCTTTGTGAATGTATTACCTGTCTCAGCACTAGCAGGTATAGAACATCTTCCATCTATAAAAAATTCAATTTTATTAATTCATATTGTTTTCACATATTTATTCTGCCTTCACTTGCATTATTTTTCGCCTTTTTCGCGTGTTACTCCAGCCTTCACTAGTATTTAGTTTGTATCATTTTCTTCTCCAGCCTTTACTAGCGTTAGTTTATACCACTTACGTCCTTACTTACCAGTTAAACCTTAATATTATTAAGATTTTAATCAGTATTTTAGTTATTAGCTTAACGTATGCCAATTTTGAAATTATTTTTTTATTTCGTGTCAAAAACGCTGCTTTTACAAATTGTTAGAAACAGTAATAACAATAACAGAAATAAAATGATATCAGTCAAAGCCAAAGAGTTCATACTTCAGAGGCAGTTGTTGTAAAGACGCAAAAGCCATTCCATTGCAACGGCACCAAAATGTTTAGCTGCTCCACACTTATATCGTCAAGTCCTGTTGCTTTACCAGTTTTGCACATTTTAATAGCTTTCATCAACTCATTCAATTGAAATTCCGCAGACGGATCTTTTGTTTCTACTTGGTATTGTCTTACTATCTTAGTCCTATCTCTTCGTCTGAGTCTTCCTCCTTTGCCATTCAGTAATAGCTAATGTGCTGTTTGGTTGGGCATTACATTAGCATGTGTATTGGTTACAGAAGGGTCACTACTGAGTCATTTCAGAAGTTTCCATGCCTTTCGGCTATTTTTGGACAGATCCATGTTTTCCATGGTCTAAATCCAACGTTCTCGCTTACTCTTTGAAAGCGCGGATCACAGTGACAATCCAGATGCTGCAGTTTCCTGGCTAAAAGGGTTTTCTTCAAAGAGCCTCAGGTATTCCTGTAGGAGAGGTGAAACTTCTTCGTTCATGCCTGGAATATACATTGTGCGGCAACCTCCAGGAATTGAAAGACGGGAACTTGTTTTCACAGCCTCTAATCTAAATTTTCAGTAAAAGCTGTCCAATTAACTTTTTTTGCGATGAGTAATTTTTAAATAAGTAATTCATACGGTTAATTTGGGTAATTTTTATTAATCAGTATTTTAATTTGTGAGTGGAGACTTTCCCGGCGTATTGATGAAATGAAATCTTCGCAGGAGTTCAGTCGGATAGCCTCGTAAAAAGACAACGGTTCTGCGAGCGTCAGTAGATGGGGTCTGCTTTTCGCCGGCTGCTAAGCCAGTCCAGTTTGTGATTTTTCAGGTAGCAATAGACCTGATGACGACAGCAGAGCCGTCTGTCGAAACGTTGTCTTTTTAGGACGCTATGCGGCTGAACTCCTGTGTAGATTTCATTTCAGTATTTTAATTATTAACTTAAATTATGAAAATTGAGTAATATGTATAGTATGCTGTTAATTTGTGCAAATTATGTTTTATAAGATGTAAGAGAAGGTTATACAGCCTATACAGCCCCAATCTTTCCAGGCCTAATAAACTTTTAAATAAATAAATTGTTTCATGCTACTACAAAACACCAGCATTGCTATTCATCGTATTTCATTCACAAAAGTTTCGCATTTCTCATGTAACACAAACACTTTAAGCGGAAACGAATATTTTGATTAAATTAACAGATTATAAATACTCACCATTATATATTCGTGTAAGTTACTACGCCATTAGTCATCCCGATTTATTCCGCTTCAGATGTGATAAAAATAAAACCTGGAAGCTCTGAGAGCAAGAACGGATTACATTAAATTCTGGTCGTACAGATTTCCCGGTACCCGGTTTAATCTCTGACTATTCTGAATGGTTCTAACGTACTATACCTCGCCATGAATTGTGTTCGAACGCAAACGACGAAAAGTGTGCGTTGGTTCACCGGTGGCAGCAACTCATTTTCACGCCGCCCCCGGCACATAACTCGCATACCAGGTAGCCTGTAATGTAAGCCGTACAGGTTGCGGCCGGCTGGCGGAGTATTTCACGTGCGGCTCTTTATGGGTCCACAACTCAGGCGCAGGGTGGCCAACACAGCGGCCAGATAACGCAGCCACGACAGCGCCAGACACACTGCCGCCCGCAGTGACAGTCATCACTGTCCACATGCAGGAATCGCTCTTATTGAACCTCGTGGTGTAACATAGCCCGAGGAGGTATTTGCTTATTACTCAACTTTCTCGAAACTTGCTCATGGCATTCAGATATTCCGGTACTAAACTTTAATTTCCATTACTATTATTATTATTATTATGGATTGTAGCTAACTTAAGATTCCTACAATTTAAATGTTCTTCTATTGAACCTGCATCTATAATAGATTGTCTCCGTAAGTAACTGCACTTATTAATTGGATTAAAATAGTTTTTATTTTTAAGTTCACCATTTTAGAAGATTCTATCAGAAAAATTTAGTAGTACTCTTATTGTCTTCTTACCTTTTTATTTTTTGTAGAGAAGGATTAATGGAAATGTTATTTAGTAATGATATTACAGTAAAATAAAAGGAGATTCTTAAGGTTCTCAGTATAATGGAACCATTAATTACGACGACTACATTAGCGTCTTCTAGCTGCCAGCTAATCGACTTTGTTCGATGATATCTGCTAAATAACACAAGAGATTAATTTATAATAGGTTTACTAATATTAATAACCGGAATGGAGGAATTGACCAATTGTATAGTCACTCGGTGCTCTGTAAGAAAATGTTATTCCTGTACGTTGGAAAATTTATGATAACGCGTTTATTATTCCTTTGAACACATCAATAACTACTGAAGTGGATTAGAAAGTGATTTGCTGGGTAGAAAATTTTTTAAAAGTAGAAAACAGAAAGTTATGGTAGGAAATGCAGTATCAATAGAAGTGTAAGTAAAAATTGGAGTGCCGCAGGGTAGTGTATTGCGACAATTGCTATTCATTATTCTAATGAATAATTGTGTTGATTGTTTACTATCTGAAATTAGATTGTTTGCAGATGAAATAATGCTATATAAAATGATCAAAAACGATAGAGGACTGTAAAAAGTTGCAGGGTGATCTGAACAGGATATCTAGTTAGGTCTGTAAGCATGGGATGAAGATAAATGCAAAGAAGATTAAGCTTATTAGACACACAAATAAAAAACAAAAGGTTAATTATGAATATAAGGTGGGGAAAGAATTGCTTATTGAAGACTTGTAAATATCTAGGCATTACATTTGATAACAAGCTTAACTGGGCAGGACACATTGTACAGATTGTAGGAAAAGGTTTCAAAGTTCTGCACTTGTCGGAGAGAGTGATGAGGGGGTGTAGGAGAGAAGTAAAGGAATTAGGTTACAAAACATTGATCAGACCATTGCTCGAATATGGTATTGTAGTATGGGACCCACATTTTGCGTATCAACTACAGGAGTTGGAGAGGGTGCAAAAAAGGGCTGCTAGATTTGTTTCTCGAAATTATCGCAGAATGCAATCAGTGACAGATATGATAAAGGAGCTGGAATGAGATTCATTGCAAGACAGGAGGAGGATGAGGAGGGTCATGGGAGTGTACAGGGCATTTACTGGCGATGAGGAATGGAAAGATATTGATGTAGGTATGAAAAGTAGTGCATGGAAGGGAAAAGATAACCTAGACCACAAGCTGGCACTGCATTTCAGGCACAAGGGTGTAGGAAGATTCTCTTTTTAAGGTACGGGTATCAGGGATTGGAATAAGTTACCAGGGGAAATGATGTATAATTTACCGAAAACGTTGAAAGAATTTAGAGCAAAAATTTGTAGAGGGTAAAATTTACGTTGGTGCAGGAAAGGGGGAAGATTGGTTTGGAGGTAAATTGTCATCGGAGCGTGTGCTCAATTGCAACTAAAATAAATTAAATCAACACTGGCCACTAAAGAAATAAAACAGATTTATTCACTTTAATTCAAAAGGTTATGAGATAAATGATAATAATTTCGTGTTTTATTTGGCTGGGCGTACCGCCCCTCTCATAGCCACCTTAACAAAGCCCGACAATCCTGCCTAGCGCAGGGGACCTAACGTTTAAGGTGGAATCCGAACCACGGAAGCGTTCTGGCGTACTTCACAGTATATAGCAAGCTGTGCCAGAGGTGAAGGCCGGGTTAAGTGCCTATGAAAATCCCCGCCGAGACATGTATTCGAACGGGGGACCTTTCGATCTCCAATCAGACGCCTTGACCACTGAGACACAAGACCACTCAGTTATGAGATAGGAAGTTGTAAATATCCAGATCGCGGCAGCACGGCGGAATAACACTATAAATGTGTGGTGCAGTGTCGGTGCTTTCATTTGTGCTCTCGTGAGTAGTGTGAAAGTTTTCTGATATGATTATGGCAGCACGACAAAAATCAACAGACTTTGAACGCGGAATAGTAGTTGGCACTAGATGCAAGGGCATTCCATTTCCAAACTCATTCGTGAAAACAACATTCTTCGATCCACAGTGTCACTATTGTGCAGTGACTGTGTAATTTCTGGAATTAACTCCAGCTATGGACAACGTAGTGGACGAACACGTCTGTTTTATGACCGAGACCAACGACGTCTGCGTCGAGGTGTCGTTGCCGACAGACAGGCCACACTCAGAGTGGGGTGGGACGTACGACAGACGTGTACCTGCAGTGCAGCGAAATTTTGTACTGATAGGATATGCCAGCAGAAGACCGACAGGGGTGTCCTTGCTAACGAAACGCCATTGGACTGCCATGCCGGTTGGACACTACAAGGCTTTAGAAAGGATGCGTGGCAGATGAGTCACGATTACAGTCGGTAAGAGCTGTTGGTAGGGTTAGAGTGTGGCGTAGAATCCATGAAGCAATTGATCCGGTTTGTCAGGAACGCATTTTGCAAACTAGTGATTGGTCCATCCTGGTATGGGTTGTGTTTACATCACATGGATTGCGTCCCCTGGTTAAATTGAACTCACAATTGACTGAAAACGGTATGCTGAGCTACTTCGAGGCAATTTGCAGCTGTTTATGACCTTTATGTTCCCAAACAACAATAGACTATTCCAGGAAGATAATGCGCTTTATCATTGGGGCAAAGTCATTCATGATTGGTTTAAGGAACATTCCAGATAGTTGCAGTAATCATCTGGATCGCCAGAGATGAACCCAATCGAACATATCTGCGACATGATTGAAAAGTTTATTCATATTTAACTTCTTGCATCTGCAAGGCTTTCGTAATTATGGATGGCTGTGGAGAAGGTATTGCTGGGTTATTGCACTTTGACCGACAAGAGGAGGTTTCACAAGATATTAGTAAGTATCCCTTGGCTTTTTTACACTAAAATGTATTTCATACAATATTCGATTTCAGGCCCTATAAGTAGAATCCAAAACTGAAACTTAGTTCCAGCAATGTTTTTTATTATTATTCAATACTCTAAATAAACATTCTTACAGTCTTTCAGAATCAATCCCCTTTAAACATGGAGCTAATCAAACGGCGAACCGTAATTATTATACAGCTTTACACTTATCCGCCAATGTAGTCCTATAAACACGTCCTAATCGAATCATACCCCGATTAAGTACGTAGATCGACGTGCGTTGAGCACGATAACTCAATTTTGATGGGTTTAAGTCAGGGTGTGGAGGCTATGTTTCATATAAAATCCTTACTGGCGCTTTCCGTAAAACTTTTTAAGCATCAGATAAATTGATTTTAGTATTCTAGAGACTGAAACTAACATGACTTAACTCTTAAACTAAATATTATAAACAGCAGCATATAAATACTTTGGAGTAGTTGGTACTTTTAACTACCAAACCGATGCTGACTAACTAAATATTAATATTTCCGCGAAAAGCCATGTTGACAACACTCGCACAAACAGGCAATATTACAACAATCTCAAATTCGTGATAATTTATCGAAGACTCAAGAAAACATTCAAATACATAAAGATGTGTGTAATTTACAAATTTATGGGGGTGAAATCACCTGTAATGTCTCACCAACACACTAACCGTGTAATTACAGACCAACTTTAAACCATAAATAGTGAAAGAAAAAAGTTAAAACCTTTAAAATTCTAATCTCTTACACATTGTATTAATTGCAAGATATCGATTTTTCTGCATTCAGGCAAAAAGGTTTTAAAAGAATGTCCTATTCATAAAACAGTTACGTTCATGGTCTTATAAGTTTGAAGCCTATTCCATTGAATGCGGTGCAGATTTTAGTACATCATGGTGACAAATAAATTTTACAGAATGACGAAAGTAAGTTATACTTCTTTCTAAGGACGCATTTTCACAAACTGTTTCGTTGTTTCATATGTCCACATTGTGTGAATGGGCTCACCTTTTATGATCGAGACAGTGAGAAAATTTAAGGCTTACATAAATCAATACCTGGAATACACAAGGACTAACGTTTCCTCACATTTTAATTTACATTCTTTCTTCCTATGCACATTAAAAAAAAATCCCGATGTAAATCTCAAACAAAATCTCTTGAAAGAACAAAACGCTTTAGCATGTGGACACCGTTATTTTAGTACCGTATACTGCCTACGTTTTATTAATCTTAAAATGAATCTGAAGACTCGTGTGTTTTTCATTTGCAGAATTCCGAGTGGGAATTAGTAATGTTGCAGAAATGCATTAATGTTCGGTTAAATATATTTATACAAATAAAAATTGACACCCAGGAATATTTTTTTTTTTTTTTTTTTTTGCTTTACAGTAGATAGCATTACCTATTCAAATTTTCGAGTTCCATAAAATATGAAAGTCAATTTCTTATAATTGTCGCAGCAGTAAATGTGTTCATTTTCCATTCGATTCTCCAGCCAAATTGATCTTTTAATCTCTCCAACAACGTGACTGTTTCTCCTTAAAAAGTAATAAATTTAATTTTAGTGTTTCGGTAATCGTCAGATATGGTTCAAGACATTTTCGGTTATCTTAATGTGATAGAATTGTTGCGTTTTAATTAAAACTTCCACGGTACATTTTATCAATTTTAATGTTGTTTATGTGCCTACAGTAATTTGGTAATTGTGCTACACTTCAGCGCTGAAACATTCATAAAACCAAACAATTTATAACAAAAATGTGACAACTTTATCTCAGAAAACAGTTAAATTATTTCCAACAATATAAATGTTTGTTTTATTGCATCAAATTTAATGTTGTTTCTATGCCTACACTAATTTGGTAATTGTACTACACTTCAGCCCTGTAACATCCTTAACACTAAACAATTTTAAATAATAATGTAACAACTTAACTTCCGAAAACAATGAAATAGTCTGCAAACATTAATTGTTTGTTTTATTGTAAAAGAGTTTCTAAAATATTCCGATTAGGTATCGTTGACAAAACGCCATGCAGAAGAAAATTATAAATATTATGTTTCAACCACTTTTATCCGTTATTTTACAGCATAAAATTTATTTCGCCCCCCCCCCCCCAAATGAATGAGTTTACGAAGAGAGATTTCGTTACAATATATAAACGCGATGCATTTTCAAATAATGTGAAATAATCTAAAATGCCATTAGTGTGAAAAAACTAGTCCCAGATAAAAAACAAAACAAAAAACGACTTCGTTCATCGTAAAAATGTATTGTCGGTTTGATGACAGTACAATTGATAGTTACGGCCAATTATTGGCTCATGTGTGAAAATAACCAATTTAAACTGTACAACTTGACGGTGTATAGACTCCTAAGAGTCTAGAGCAAAATGTTGCGTTTTATTGATGCGTTAACTCAAATTATTAATATCTTCAGTCGCTACAGACTTGTCAGAATCAGTTTTCTTTTAAATTATTTTATGATCTTTTTAAGTCCTCAAAGCAAGTAATAAATTTGCAAGTTAGTTGTAAGGTTGTAGTTTCTACAACAGTTAATGATACTTCTGCAGATCCGAGCGTTGTCTGCAGTGGGATTCACTATGCAGACAACCGGATGCACCAATTTATTCATGCACTTAGCGCTCTACATTCGGGGTAAGCATCCAGTACTAATGGAAGTGGTACAACCGCACAAAAGTGCTGGGTTTCAGCTCAGATTAAGCCCTTGAGAGACCTTCGTTGATTCACGATGCTGCATGTTGCCCAAGGGAAAGTATTTTTTTTTTAAATAACGCGAATTACATGGGATATCTAAATTAGTTGTCTTGTGAACTATAATATTACCCGTGAAATTGAGATGATTAACCAAACTTAATTAACTTTACAGGAAATTTTGGAGAGTAGTAAAATGGTAAACATGATCAGTGTAGTATTTAAACGATATTGTACACGAATATGTATAGAACTAGATTTTATTGCCAGATTTGTTTGCATATATCCTATATTGAGCGGTCTGGCAGTTCAGTGTTTAAGGCATTGGTTTTAGCAGGTTCAATCTCGTTAGCACCAGAAATTTTCTAAGTTGTGAGTGATCATATGAGCTATTCAAAGATGTTCCGTGGTTCAGATTCCACGTTAAATTGTAGGTCCTAGAGGAAAGGAACTGTCATCCTACGTCTGATACAATGGCTTTGTATATCTCCTTCCGAACGATCGAACCAACCTTCGGCGTGTGGACTAAGTTACTTACTTACCCTACATGCTGCAGTAGCCAGGTAACGACGTGGGTCATAATGACCTGTTGACATGGTTTGACATCAGCTGTGCAATCCACCCCTACCGCAGCCGTCTCACCTAACTTGGTAGTACTACAGTTTAACGTGGAATCCGAACCATGGAACCGTTCTGGCGTACTGCATATATTTCACAGCATGCTGTGCCAGGGGTGATAGTCGGTTTAAGGACCTATGAAAATCCTAGCCGAGATCGGAATTCCAACCGGGGGCCCTTCGATCTGACCTCACAAGGGGAGGCCGCCAATTATTACATTCATATTTGATTCATACTATGTTTGATAAAAGCTCATGGTCAGAAGCGTAAAGTGGAAAAACAGTAACATGGGCATCTTCGCCTTCGTTGAAAAAAATGGACATTGAAATATTCCGTAGCGTTCAAATACTTTCTACGTGACGGAGATTTATGAGGGAAAATGGCGCAGTGGTAAGCTCTCTGCCTCATAATCCCGCCGTCGCAAGATTACATTTCGCGGCTGGCAACTTTATTTTATCTATTCAAATTTATGTACAGATAATTCCCGGCAATCAGTTTCAACAATTACGCGTTTTTAAATGCCTTTTGTTGTAAAAAACGATGCTTTTGAACTTCATTATTTTATTCACGGACAAAGTTATATGCGGCAGGTATGAAATACAAATATCGTTACTCGACCGTTACAGTTGAACGACGGATGTTCATTCCCGCACCAAGGTAACAAGAGGATCGAAACGAGATGCCGTCGATTAACCAAAAAAAAAAAAAATTGCACTTAAAAACTTACTATATGCATAATTGTTAAAAATGGTTGCCGGGAGTTATCTGTATACATATTTGAATACATAAATAAATAAATAAAAAGTTGTCTGTATCGAAATTCGATCTGGCGACTAATGTTTGCTGGCTGCAACCCTTAAGATCTACCTAACGTAAAAGTATTTGAACGCAACAGCATATTTCAATGCCAATGTTCTCGACAACGGCTAACAGGGCCTCCATTAATTAGGTGAGGGGAAATTAGGGGGGGGGGAGGTCCAGCGAAATCTCGCCAAGAGGGGAGAGGGATGGACAGAAATCTCACGTAATCTTTTTAATTCCTTGAAGAATAGTAGAGTTAAAAAAAAGTCTACAAATGACGTTGATCCCAACATTGGGTTGGGGGGGGGGGGCGATGGAGGAGTCTAACTGCCATTGAGAACTGGAGAAATAAAAAAAAAGTCTAAAACAATTACGAGGTCTTCTGCAAGGGGGGGGGGAGGCTCAGACCAGATTTCATCAAAATCTAATCACGGGGGTGGGAGGGGAGGGGGTGTCTGCTTTGCCTCATTACATTTATGATAATGAGCTTTCATTACACACAGTATCAATTGAACCTGAATTTTAAAATTGGCTGGCTCCACTTTTTATAACCTGTTCAGTTAACAGAGGCGACTCAAGGTCAGCCTGTTCTATCCCCACTCCGCTGCCCCAACCACTGCACGCGAAGGGGAAATTTACCCCTACATAGCGTACAGCACAGAAAGGGAGCGGGTGTGGAGGTGAGGAGCGGGGCCAGGGGAAGATGACCTTGAGCTGTCAGCTAGAGTGAACAAGGTATAGTAAGACCTGGAAGTAAGTATTGGCGCCAGCTAGGCGATGCGGCCCCACAATCATAGTTCCAAACTTAACCATGGCAACCGTGAGTAAGAACTCATCGATTTCAGCCGACCCCAAAATTTTGGAATAAGGTAATAAAAGAAAATAAGAAAAAGATTTTTCTTCAAAGATTAAAAGGAGCTGATAGGCTTAGCGTTTTTTTGTTTGTTTGTTTGTGTTGTTTGTTTTTTGGGCTAGTTATAATTGTCGATCTCGTACAGTAACGTTTTAAAATTAATAAAGTTATTACTCCATTTTAATCCCCAGTTCAGTCATAACTCAACAGCCAGAGGACCCAGAAATGGTCAGCCCACAGCTCTTCCTTACCCCCGCGTACCCAAGAAGTTTCTCCCCCGCTAACGACGACTCGCGTTCCAGCTGCGCCGGGTATTAATCAGCGGTCGGCGCCAGAGGGAGGGACATCAAAAGGCAATAACACGGTTACAGCCCGAGACGACGTCTGTATTACAGGCCGCCACCTGCCGCACAGTAGTAATTGTGCAATAAATCGCCGGCCGGGCGAGGTGCGGCATCCATCATCGCGCGCCCCCTCCGGCCTCCCCAGTGATGAATGTTTTCTTCTCGCATACTAACGCGATTGTCTGAGAGCGCCCTCAAGAACGGGGGTTCCCACAATACCTGTTTACGGCAGTCCCGTGCTTACTACAACCATTGTCCGAAGCCGCCATTATTTCCTGATATCCCGTGGTCGTTAATCATTCTCCAGAGACGGGAAAAGGTACTCCAGACAATGTCCGTCATTAATAACAACCTCTGTGGTTTCCAGTCTATTCTATATTAAATTTTTGGAAAATTTTCCCTTATTGGTTACCCCGTCCAAAATCCATTTGAACTTCCGGCAAACAGATTAATTCGATTTCTTCTATGTTACTAGAGAACTCGAGTTTTTTAAAACGGCAACTAGAATATTTTTAGTAAATATCCTAAAATTTACAAGGAATATCAAAATACTAAACAATAATAAAACACAGAAGTTCGAGAAAAAAAGTATCCGTTTCAGGACATAGCGTTGAAGAAAGAGGTAGGAGGGAAGGAGTATTCAACCGAAGGGTGCCCACACAAAAGCCGCGTACTCACTAGCAAGCTGTAACCGTTGCAAGTTACTGTTGTCAATTACGATAATGTGTACGTGGCTCGCGAGCCTGCTAGGAGTAGACCGTGTTGCATTCGCAGCGAGCGGACAAGAAACACGTCCACATTCTGTAAGTGTAACCGCTGCAGGTTACTGTTTCCGTGGACCATAGTGTGTATGTGGCTCGCGAGCCTGCCGCGAGCGGGACCTATTGTATTCGCAGCGAGCCGACGATTGACGGTTTTTGTTGCGAATGAAACGGCGCTCGCAGTGCGTTCGTGGACGTCGAGAGTGAAGGTTGTTGCACTCCACGAACCTACCAGTATCCTCAAGCGTCATGAGTGAATGGACAGAAGAAAAATGTATTCAGCTGATAGATGCCTACAACGAAAGCAGTGTCCTATAGAACCCTAAGAACACGGGTTACTACAAAAAAAAATTGAAAGAAGACGCGTCGGCCAGAATAGGAGGTATTATGAATGAAACTGGGGAAGTATGCAAGCAAAAATTTATTAATTTATTGGCTTCGTACAGAAGGGACCGTATTAAAATGAATAAATCAACCGGAACAGGAGAAAGCAAATAATTATATACATTTATTTATTATTTATTACTTTTACATCTATCTATTTTATCCTTTATATTTACAACTATATAATTTTACAAGGCTAAATAAACATTTAAATAAATAAAATTATTTCAATTATTATTGTAGATCATTAATAAAGAAAATATTTTATTTGTAGGTTCAGGACCTCAACGGTAACTCAAAAATTGACAGTGACGCTGCACTACGTGAACCATTCGATAAAAGGTAAACCAGATCCCAAATTACAAATGCTGAAAGAGTCTTTCAGAATATGTACTGAAAAATGCGGCAGGTAAACCGAAACAGAATACGGAACTGCGGTCTTTCTTTGATTTTATACAGGAAAAAATGAAAAACTATACCAGGGAAACAAAAAATGCAATTGAACATGAAATATTTCAGATAATTATGCGTGCTAATCAAGGATTTTACAACTGCAACAACAAATTATGGTTATTACTCAACTACAAAAGCTCCACACCCTTCAGCTTCCTCCCCAAATCAAAACCAACAAATTCCTTTGCAGAATCCGCCACACTCCCCGTACAGCAACAATAGCGAGTATTCATCAGATATGAGTTTAGAAAATTATGTATGATTTTTTAAAATAAATTACATTATTATTTTATTATTATTGAATAAAGCATTATCTTGATTTGTTCTTTCAATGCTCCTATCAGCACCTGACACACTTAAGGGACAATTGAGCTTATGGCTTGTTTGGAAATGCGAAACAGGTATTATAAACATGTAAAAAAGTCACCGGTATCTACGTATATCAGCTTCATAGCTAATCTGTCTCGAACCAACACTGTTTCTCTGAGCGAAGTGTTTCTTTGTTCTATCTTGGTCCCTAATACGTTCATTAGATATTAAAAATCTGTTGGAGAGATTCTCGTGAAATTTTTGTAATGACCACTCATTTTTTTATTTCTTAAAAGAAATATTAGATTACTTCTTTCTCGATACATTCCATGAATAGTTTGTATGCTGCACAAGCGAGAGACATCTCGTCCGACATCGCGGAGCTCCTTACGAACACTGCGGATAGAGTCGGCTTGTCGTTACGGTTACAGTGAGCGTACACTCTAGAACCTCGTAACAGTATCCGTTTGGTTTCAGTTACAGCTCGCTAGTGAGTACGCTCAGTGAGGTGGATGTGTTCGTCGCGAGCGAAGTTCGTTTCAAGCGTACAGACTTCATCGTGGTTACTGTATCTGTTCGGTTACAGTTATAGCTCGCTAGTCAGTACCCGGCTTAACTAAGCTTCAATGTAGTCTTTCTCTTACTAGGAAAATTTACATCTGTGATTCAAATGAGATACAAGAACTACATTTCTCTAACGATAAGTACCTTCGAAGTAACATCCGAGTATTTTTTTATTTTTTTAAGTTTTCTATTTAGTTACTAAGGGACTTATGGGTGTAGGTACAGCTAACACATACAAATATTTGTAGAATTTGAAATGTCATTTTCTCCAAATCCATTTAAATTTGAGGGTTCAAATTTCGTAGATCCATGCAACTGTTATAATTGTATATAAAAATTGATTTTTAAAATAAAAATATTATTTAACAATATGGTAATGTACCATTCAAACTGCCAGTTAAAAATATGTCATCATTAATGGTACAAAGGATAATATTTGAAATTTTGCTCAATTCCTTTTTTAATCTTGTAAACTAAAATCTAGGCAATTAGTTATACCAATAATAGAACACTTTTAACTTTATATTTGTTGTTAATTTTCAAAAAAAATCAATAAATTTTTTTTTTTTTTTTTTTAACATACAGGCGTATTTTCCATTTGTTAAAAGCAGCATAAACAGTAATGGCAGGGACTGTAGTAATTAGTATGTAGAACATGTCCTGCAAATTTTATAAATAATCATGCATGTGGTAAAAAGTTATCCTTAAAATCAATTGATGAATTGCTGTTTTGATATATTTAAGGTTAAAGATTTGATTTACCTTCAAGTGCAGTAAGATTTCAGTGGCTGTCAATTGTGCAGGACTTCGCTTAATCACGCATAACTCCCACACTGTCAAAGGTATTTAAATAATTTTTTCGCCAACATGAAGTCAAAAGTAAAAACTATATTTGTGAATCGAAAGAAAAAAATCATTTTTTGAACCTGATAACTGTACCTACCCCCTTAAGGAACAACGCTTTGAAGTCAACAAACCCTATTTTCGTTATCGTTTTGTGTACGAATGCGTAGAACCACTAGCACTTCAAATCAATTAATACCTTCAGTGAAGTAAATGCTAGTATGATAGTAATGACCTGGTGACTGGGTTTTTATTGGCTGCGCATTTCACAACTATCATAACCTACCTTAACCTGACCCGGTAATCCTACCGGGTATAGGGAATCTTCAGTTTAACATGGAATCCAAACCACGGAAAATGTCTTGCGTGCTTCACATTACACATCAGGCTGTGAGAGTGGAGGAGGGTCGGGTTAATGGCATCTGAAAGGGATTCGAATAGGAGACCTTTCCATCTCTAGTCAGACGACTTAATCATTTAGCCACCAGACTGGTCAATATATCCTGTGAACCATTACAGACGTGCTTATAAATTTACAGAGTCTTTAAAAAATAAAGAAATCAGGCATTTTAAAAGTTGTTATATTTCCAATTCTATGACTTAAGGAGATCAGAATCTAAATGTAAAGACGGCTTATGAAACACCGAGCTAAGTACGTATAGCTAAACGAACAATTCATGACGAGATTAAAATGGTTCGCCGGCCTCGGTAGCGTGGGGCTAGAGTGCTAGCTCCGCGTGCCGAAGGTCGGCGGTTCGAGTCCGGCCGCGGGCATGGGTGTTTAAGTGTTGTGTCTGTAAATGTCATGTCCGTTCTGTGGTGTGTCTAATTATCCGGAAAAGCTCATCAGGCTGGCTGTATGGCCTAAGATGCCAAAAGCCATTAAAAAAAAAATTAAAATGATTCTGTAAAAACATAACCATTCGACAGACTGCTAAAAAAATATAAAAAAACTTTGTTTGGTTTATTATTTTCGATTTATCAGAAAGATCTTCAACCAGGCAAAAATGAAAAACATAGATATACCTTTATGTGATTATAAATGACTTTCTGATCGTACAAACGTAAGCGGATGAAATTCGGATTACTTTGAATGTAATATTACAACTCCCTTCACATGCAGCTCTTCTTCTCTGCAGGTTCCTCTCAAATTGACTCCACTTTTCTGATGTGTCGGGTTAGTTCCTTCACTGATAGGCGATTTGCCAACTGGAGGCAAATAAGTGGGACGCGCATGTTATTGACATCTGTCGCAACACGGGAGGAATGCACAACGTGTTTTCTTTGCAGGCAGACGACTCTGCTGCACCGTAACAGGAAGCGCACACAACACGGATACAGTTCTCAACGTCAGACACAGAGGAAACAAACAAAAAACAAGTTAATGTAATCTTCAGTTCCAACCGTCTATGGTGTGATACAGTAACCATTCTTCACCGACGTACTTCAGGGTAATGTATAGCAGTTAATACTTTAACACTGCTTCCAAAATGTAACACTATCTCTTCGCACGTAGGTTAGAGATATTGATGAAATAGAGTTAACATTGTTGGTGTTTTTGGTAAAAGAAAAGGAGTATCACTGTAAACGAATAATCGTATTACTGACGACAAAGTAGTAAGAAACAAAAAATGCAGTCTTGAATTGATTCAATTTTCATCGGGCTATAAACATAATGTATCATATAAAAAATTATATTATTTAGAGCTGGTATAAAGGTTCTACTTCCATGTAATTATTCATTAAAGCCACATACGTGGCAGAAACTGGATGAAACGAAACAGAATACAACTGATTTCTGCTGCTCAACAAACAGCAAACACATAAATTCAGAAATCTGATATTCTCAATAAGAGAAAGGAGAATAAACTTACGAATGCAATTTGTCTTACTTCTGGTACGCTTTTAAAGACAGTGGTAGAAGAATGTTTTCTTGCAGTGTATTCAGGACACGAATAAATGATTTGAAGAATTAGAAAAATTATTATTCGTACATATGTTTTTCCATATCTTAGAAAAATGATTAGCTTTCTCTTACTCAATTTCGCTACTGTGCTGATATACCTAAGTAACCGATTTTTGTCGTCGTGATTATTATTATTATTATTTTTGTTGGTTGCTTTACGCCTCCTTGTCATCAAGGTCATTGGAGGTGGAAAAGGACTTGGGCAAGAAATGGGATTTGATCGTGGCCTTTTCAAAGAACCATCAAAGCATTCGCCTTGAGTGATTTGGGAAAACCATAGAAAATCCCAAATCTGGATGCCGGTAGAGATTCTAACCCGCGTCCTCCCGAATGCGAGAACAGAACGTTACTGTTCATCCACCGTGCTCGGTCTCTTATTTTGTTATATATATATATTTTGGTAGACGTGAAGTGATCTGTTGGTCACGATTTCGTAATGGTAGTATATGAGAGCAACCGAAATCACGAATTTTGTATTTGGCATGGCTTTAGTCACACATTGGATGAGTTACTACCTATAGATTTAGCTGTCTGCAGAATTACTTAAGACCACTTTAACCTCTTGTTACCTTTTTCACATTCAACACCATAAGAGTCGGCATAACAGGTAACCATTTTTGAATTTTGATAGTGATTTTTCTTTCTTTTACAGATAAACTCTGTAGAAACCGTGAATACATTTCTCTGATATGTACCTACGGAAACAGCGATCGGTCGAGGACGAGCGAACGATCCATATGGTGAAGACCGTCCCGGTTCTGGTAGTGCGGCTGACGTTATGACTAATCGCCGAGCCGACCCCAGCTTAACGGGAATCCGAGCGCCTCGTGGGAGCTGAGCACGGCCTAGCCGGCGGCGGCATAAATCACGGAGGGTCAGCGCTCAGTCACAGGTGTGGCGGCGGCGTCCTCGGGCCGACAGGGGCAAAGAAATAGGGTCACTGCGCGGCGGCGTTAAGGGGGAGAAGTTCTCGGCTTGGTACAGAAGTGGCAATGGTATCAACACATTTATTTGATATTGGTACACGCGTCCCAGTAAAAAGCGCGATGTAAGTAATTACTTCACAATTCAAGTACGGCTTTTTAAAGTAGACATACTGTGTATAGTTGAAGAAAAATTCGAATATCGAGACGTCGTAACGTTCTTACTTTTAAATTTTTTTTTTTTTTTAACTGCTTAACGCCTCCTATAACAACTAGGTCTTTAGAGACGGGAAATAATGGGGGGCAAGGAATGGGAAGGAATTCGGCCATGGCATTTTGAAGGAAGCATCCCGGCATTCACCTGGAGTGATTTGGGGAAACCATGGAAAACCCAAATCTGGATGCCCGGACGGGGATTCGAACCGCCGTTCTCCCGAATGCGAGGCTAGAACGCTAGCCGTTACACCACCACGCTCGGTCTTTTAAATTGTTTATCGCCAATGGAAATTCATTCGAAACTCGTAAAGATTGTAAGGAGACAATGTTGACTGTGAAAACGTTAACAGCTGAATTTAAGCATAGTCGTTGGTCCATTGAAAATGATTCAAATGAAAGACGACCTTAAACGGCAGAAACAAATAAAAAGGTTCTAAAAGTCTGTAAAAGCCCTCAAATTCAGCTCATTTTATTAAGTGTTATCTTAATAGTTTCGTATAGCAAGATGAGAATTGATTAATTATGGATCTGTATATTTTTCATGAGATTTATTGTGAATGTGTGTGTATTGGTCATGTAAATGATCATTGTTTTATCGAGAGGAACTGGCTAAATGATATGAAATACGACCAAGGACAGTATTATGCATAAAAAATTATTTAAAAGTTTGTTATTGATTCGAGCCACGATGTTCGGAGAACAATTTCTCAACTGTTAGGACTGATTTAAATTGATAATTTTGTGTGAAAATACCTGTAAGTATCCTTAAGATTCATTTCCGTGTTTTTTCACGATGAATTTGAATCATGTATTAATTCTGATGGTTTTAATGTAATATCGATTGTTGGCTCGATTGTTGCAGTTCGAGAATCATCGATCGGCTTTCTTTATGTTATTTTGGATGTTTCTGTAGCGCTTATTTAAACGCGCGGAGTTAGTTGTAAGTCAGTTGTTTTCAGAAGTTTTACTGTCGTTTGTGAGTTCAACAGCTGGAGTATTGGTATGTTAATGCTTCAGTTTCTTTGAAGAAGTCTTCTATCTTATATTATCTTACAGCTCGCGGAGAATCAAATATGATTTGAAAAGTGATTCGTCAGGTTGTCATTTGGTATAACTATTGAATTCAGCCAGGAACAGCAGTAATCAGTACCTGCCGCTGGACGGCAGCAATCTGTAAATTGGAGTACGAAGTGATTAAAAGAAATCATCATAAATTGACGACCGGATGAATTAGTTAATTAACGAGGTGCCTATTAAGCCCTCAAACCCAGGTTTCTATTAATTGCAATCCTTTGAAGTACGTACGTTGGTATTTGAGAAAGATAAACATTGATTAAGTGGAAATTCGTATATTTTCCGTACGAATGAACATTGTTTTGATGGATGGGAATTGGTTAAAATCAGTTTAATTCGATTAAAAGCAGTATAATGTTTGAAATGTTAGTTGAAAGATTGTTATTATTAATGTTGTGTAAGTCATGATGATTTTAGTACAAGTTTCAGCTACTTGAAATGTTTAATTCTGTCAACTTTATGTTTCAATACCTGTAACTATTCTCTATTTTCATTTAAGATTATTAAAGTAATTTTGTATAGAATCTGATTGTTTGTAACAATTGTTAGCGATCCAGAAGAGTTGGTCAGCTCTTTTAATATTTTCTAGTTATGGAGAGTTTCGCTTTAGTGTGCTGTAAAATATACGCTGTGTCTGTAATTGGCTTTCGAATCTTTGGAAGAAGTCGATGCCTTGTCGTGTATGTGTTTATGAAGATTTTGGCGTCATAAATAGTGAAATGAAAACGGGTATCTACGGTGTTGTTATTGCATCAACTTCCTGATTATTCAGGAGTTACGGGAATTACCACACTTTGGTAAAAGATTAAATCACCTCCTGACCTGACTGAAAACCTGTAAATTTAAGGACTGTTTAATCAAGTTACAGGAACTTACGGTGAACCTACAACCAGTATCTTATCAAGGTGCACGTGAGGTACCAAGCGATCGGCAGGTAGATGTGTATGGCATGACAGAGGCAGAAGACTTATCGGAAGAAACAGTACGCTCTAAATCCGGAATTAAATGCTGTAATCCATTGTACAAAGTGGCTGCCGCATTCGTATAATTGTGATCAAAAACAAACGCGGAAACTAATTTCCCAACAGTGTTTGTAAGTACAATTGTAAAGAAGATCCACTTCCACATTGAATTCGTAGCGTCAACAGAAGATTTGGTGACGTCAGTGAAATTCATAGTTGAAGGCGTAGATTATATAGGTTCTTATGTTTCCTCTTTTCTACTTGAGACTAATATTCCTGCAGTGTTACAGACGTTATAAGTATTCATTCACTTCTTAAATGAAATAATAAATCGTAAAGGACTGCTTCACTTCCGCAAATCCTTAGGTAATGCTGTAATTAGATTATTTTATTTTGAACATTTCTTCAATTAACAAGATATTCCATTTTATATAGAGATTTATTGCTAGATCATCACATTATTTTTAATTTTTGTCAATGATATTTAAAATAATAATGTGTGTACTAGCAACACGTTATTTATATGTAATATCAAGAGATACCAATAAATACGAGTTAGACTTAAATTTTTTTCATCATTATGAAAAATCATAAAGGATCTTGATTGGAACAGGAAAACTGAAACAGGGAAAAATACTTGTTTTAGTAAGCAGGTTCATATTACGTATTCTAAAATCAGTTAAACCCTGCTCCGGCAGAAAGATGGGATACCACAAACTAAATAAATGACAAACACCAAACTACGCGTCACACTAAGGAATATTGAATAACGCACATGTGAAGGAAATAATCGACTTCATCACCAGAAAAAATAATGGAAATTTCGAAGAATCTTTAACCATTTTCTGGAATCAGATTCCAGTGAAATGGGTTAAGATTCTACCCACAGCTTCACTTTCCAGCATTGCGATATGGTCAGCCACGGTTGAAAATAGGCGTGTGTCATAGCTTTTTTTATTGGGTTAACAACAGATCGAAATGCATTCGATTCAGCTATTCGGCGAGTAGCTATTTATCAACGTTGCTGATAATTTTTTAAATTAAAACTTTTTAATAAACATACAAATACCAAAATATTATCTTGTATAGTAGCAATAAATGCAAAATTACGTTGCCGTTGATAGTTTTATTATTTAACAGCCTGTCACGCCCTTCTGTTCACGAACCCGGTACAAGCATAATATTGAACAAATTTAAGCCTGGAACGGTATCTATTCAGCAATATTGTTTTCCAGTTTACTTCACGGTGGTTTCTCTTAGCAGAGTCAGTTAGAAACTCCATAAAGCGATAGACACGAAATAAAATTACAGCTAACAAGCTATTCCAGACGTTTTATGACATTTCCGCGTATGTGTTCCTTTTTTGATACTTAAACATTATACTTAGTTGTTCCTTTTTTTAAAAACATAAAAAAAGGAAGCCATTTCCAAAGTTCTTTCGTTTCAACTGATCAACATCTGCACATTAAAAAAAAAATTGTAACACCTATTGATGAGTACTGTGATCGAACTAGCCCAACAATTTAATGCCAACGATTTGTGGCAAATCATAATTACAACAATAAAATGCATTCCACGTTTTAGTTGAATTTTGCACATGCTAATTATTCGTACGGAGACAGCCACTTTTCTACAATAATCCTCACTAATATTCATTATCTATGTCTCCGATACCGGTAATTAAAATTGTGATTGGTTGTCAGATTAAAATTTACAACACAAAACATGTATTCTACATATGCTACTGCAAATGCATGATAAATTCACATTCGTTTTAAAACGAGTTCAGTTCAATCTAAGCTATTTACACTGCTGAAAGTAATGAGTATACATATTGAATTCTTCAGCTGATACACAGATCTCGTAACTTATTTTCTTAACACAAACATAACTGGAACTAGATCATGTAGTGAATCTAACAATTTTAACTCTTATATGTTTAAAGTTTTAATACAAGGTATAATGTGCGTCGTAAGCATTATTTGAAGCGGTCATGCAAGAAAATAGTATCATTGTAAGCCTGGTGAAGGAAGAGGATAAACCTCATCTCTTTTTTCTTTTTTTTACTATCTATTGTACGCGTATTAAACGCTTTTTTATATGGCCGAAGTGGTAAAAAGTTAAGTATCCTTCTGGCCCGTATAAAAACCACGTTCAGTTGGCCACTGTTACCAGTATCAAAATAAGTCCGCAGACCTGTAATCTCCCCAGCTCTGGGAGCCGCTTAACTCTGTGGGGAGAGAGGCAGTGTGGGTAAGCACGAACGAACAAGGCAAGTTTGGACTTGCGGCTGCAACCGGCTTCACATAACTTCGGCTAATGGTATCTATTGCGCGGAAATTCAATACGTGTTCTCTGCTCCCACAGTAAACTTCTAATCTCGTTATATATATAGCATTCAACACATTTCCCACATGACTTGGTGCTAACGTTTAGGAGGAATTGATTTTTTTTTATTCTGGTTAGATTATTAACACCCGTTGTTTAGTTACAAAACTTCAAATATTTTCTAAAAGTATTCCCACACACAAAGAATGAAAACTAAATTACACATACGAATTAACAATTGTGATTCCACAAAACAGTAGATAAGTAACTGTTTACTAATGTTCATTGCTTCTAGAAGTATAGAATTATAAACATCTCGAGATTTAAATTAACACTGAAACTGCTGGATTCACTTATACAAACATTTAGAAATGCCACAGAAAAACACATAGATTTTTAAAATAGAATAGTCAAAAATAAAGCAGGGTGTATGGCGCTCCGGGATAGCCCGACGCTCCTTAAAAAAAAAAAATGGAGTTTTTATAGATGTCCCGGTTTAGTCATCACTGTGTGCTATAGACGTAAAAGTGATTCTCCACCCAAAAGGAAAAAGATTGGGAAAATCATCGAGAAGGAGTTCGGCCATGGTTTATTAAAAGAACCATGCATTCACCTGCAATGATTTTGGGAAACCATGAAAAACTGAAATCCGGCGCAAGGGCAACCACGATCACAAAATCGGTCCAAAGCGCCAGGGTCCTTCCGACTGAAAATACGCAGCTCAATCGAAACGGAGGATTGGTAAATCTGTGAAAAGCTACAGCACGGTCTTTATTTTTCTCGCAGGCAATTTATGTATACATTGTTATAAATTACGTCTACTAACGTAGTGTCGATAATAGATCATTAATATACATCTATTTCCCAGGAGTCAGTATGTTAAATTAAAAACACTTGAAAGAGTGCATCGAGATGGAAAAACAACATGTAATCCATCAAAGACTTTATAATAACCAATTAGTTTCGGGATTTTTTGCATTTGTTGCAATCGGTAGAATGTTTAGAGGCATAGATAGGTAGGAAATAATTACGAAATTTGCTGTCAATTAAACACTTGGTGAGGCTGAGTAACAAAAATCGGAGGAAACATTGCGATACTGGCGCAGACAATGTTGATTCATACGAAACAGAGAGATAGACGCGGCAAGGAATTTATCTGCCGAGGTATGCTTTGCAGAATGGGTCATAATATCTCGCGCAAAGGCTAATTCATATTTTTTGATGACGTGTTAATAACGAAGACGTCAGTAAAATCAAAGTAGGTTATTAACCATCGGTCTAAGTGTTGGGTAAGGGAACTTCAAAAGCTTTCAAAGAAAGTTCAAAAGGGTCAGTTACAAGAGGACGAGTAGAAAGTTTAATGATACAGGCCGACTCATCGTGAACGATATTGTGAGTGACAGAACACGCCTTTGCGAGTTAACCGGACTGAACATTCTGCAGTAGTGATGAAAATCAATTGAAGTGTTCTGAAATCTTCAGAAATGGCAATAAAGACATTTTTTTTTTTTGTAAAGGACTAACCCCAGAACATTTTCAGGTGAATTGATCATCCTGAAGATTGAGTCATCGGGAGTCTAGGCTGTTCCGCGGACAGTGTGTTAATTTCACCGTCAAGTATTATTCAGTCTTAACCTGCAGTATTATAAACAATTTAATTTTTAATACGTTCCTCACATAGGAGGGGCAGTCAAACTGTTCCGGGAATTTCATTGTAACTCTTCATTAACAAAAGATAAGTACACATTTGCTTAATCTCCTTCAAAGTAGGCTCCTTCTGAACACACACACTTGCTCCACCGCTCCTGCCATTGCTGGAAGACTTCGTTGAACAATGTTTTATGTGCATGCGCAAGTATGTTTGTAATTTTGCCGTCCCTGTTTTATCCTTATCAGTGGAACAACTTAATTACTTGTCACCGCGACGGGCCTCAGAGAGACGGAAGCTATGAAAGGCGACGGTGCGGCTTTCAGAGGTTTAACTTCGAGGCTGCTCTTCCTTTTCATTTCTCTTATCCGCTCTTTTCTTCCTGGCCGCCTTGAAGCGTGGCTGGGACGCGAGAAGGACGCTAACTACTGTGCCAGCGGCGGTGACGGATGACCTCTGCGTGCGTCCTGACTCTACTCGCCACCTCCACGACACACGCAGTATCTCCTTTGATGGCGCCGGCCCGCCACCTCTGTCGCCTCTGCCCTCCTGGTGGCGCTCCTAACATCGCTCGCTTCTGGCGTTCACGCCAAGAACAACGCGCGGTATTTAGAGCTCATGCTTGGCGAGTCAACGTGAAAATTACGAGAGTATGTGTACAGAAAAAAAACACATTTTTAATTAACACCCTAATAACTAGCCACAGAAACAAAATATTCTTACAGTTGCGGTTATAAAACTGCTTGAATGAAAATCTGCAATGACTTTCTAATTTTTGTGACTCCATTTCAAATAAAGACTGGAAACACTAAATTATGACAGTATTTGAATGAACAAAAAAGGAATAGTCAGTATTTTAGAAATATTTTACAATTATTTTTCGCAGAAGTGTAAACAAAATCAAACACATTATAAGTTTACTTCCTTCTGAAATGAATTACTAAATGTTACTAATACCACTATAGTTTTCTTTTACATCACACTTTAAATAAGCGCAATTGAGTGTCAACTGATGCATAACATCGTTGCTAAGTTCATGTTTTGTGAATACCAGTTATGACCTTAAGTAATTCGGTAATGTCAGATACTACTCTAATCATAAATTAGATTGATTTTTGAATAAATGTTTGGAAGGATAAAAGGTCATAATGTTGAGGAAAATTCTAAAGCACTGTTACAGCGTTTACAATATTCGAACCTTTAGTTGCGATTTTAATACATGCTACAAATGTAATTGAATATAGTATAAATGACCAAAATTATAACAAATGGTAATATAGTTTGTCTGCTTCTGGTTCCAGGTCATTTAATCACTTTTACAAAATCAATAAAATAAAACATAATAACGAAACAAATAACATGTAATCCTCAAACTAATCGCGACGGAACGCTCGATTCGCTGGTCATTTGCCTACACACCCATCTTTCCTGGATCTACCCACTTTTTCTCTCTACAAATTTCTCCTTACAAGGGGATCCCGCCAATTGTAAAATTCAGTTCATACTGTATGCCATCGTAAGTCCAGTGTTCAAAAGTGGGAATGTTAATGATCCTCAAAATTATAGGCCGATCTCGTTAACCTCAATATTTTGCAGGATTTTAGAACACACCATCTATTCAAATGTCATGCGGTTTTTGGATGAAGATGAGCTTTTAAACCCAAATCAACATGGATTCAGAAAAGGCCGATGCTGCGAAACACAACTTGCCCTCTTAATTCACGACTTGAGCCGTATTATAGATAAGCAATCCCAGGTTGATTTAGTTTTATTAGACTTCAAAAAAGCTTTCGACACTGTGCCTCACACTAGGTTACTTAGGAAACTACGCGGTTACGGTATATCTAAACAAATATGTGATTGGGTTGCAGACTTTTTGAAGGACAGAACACAGTGTGTAGTTCTCGACGGTGAGCGTTCATCACTTGCCGAAGTGAAGTCCGGGGTTCCCCAAGGAAGCGTGATAGGGCCTCTGTTGTTTCTCATATACATTAATGATTTGTGCGATATAATAAGGGGAATGAAAAGATTATTTGCCTATGATGCTATTATTTATCGTGAAATCACAACCCAAGACGACTGCGCTTTGTTACAAGACGATATTATGAAAATAATTGCGTGGTGTAAAGATTGGCAGTTGGAGTTAAACGCTAAAAAGTGCCAAGTCATGCGTGTAAAAAGGTGACACCATTTAGCTTTGAATATACAATTAATGGCACTGTCCTTAGAACGGTAGATTCCGCTAAATACCTAGGGGTAACAATTCGTAATAATTTGTCGTGGAATGAGCATATCGAGAATGTAATTGGGAAAGTAAATCGTATGCTTCGATTTCTATGTCGTAATTTAAAACAATGCACTCCGGAAGTTAAATCGATGGCGTACAAGTCACTAGTGAGGCCTCACCTGGAATATTGTTGCTCTGTATGGGGTCCCCATCGAAACGGATTAATGGAGGCATTAGAGATGGTCCAAAGAAGAGCCGCCCGATTCGTGACAGGTATATATAGTTGGAGGGAAAGCGTAAGTGCCATGTTGAAGGAGTTAGGTTGGGAAGACCTGGAGCACCGAAGGCGTTGCTCTCGACGGAAGCTAAATGAAAAATTCTCGACTGACGTATTTCGGAATGACAGCAAACAAATATTGCTACCAGCAACATTCATATCTCGGAATGACCGCGAAAATAAGATAAGAGAAATCAGGGCCAGAACCGATTCATTTGTCTACTCATTTTTTCCACGAGCGATTAGGGAATGGAATAGAATAGATTTACCGGGCGAGTAAACACAAAATCGGACAGTAGTAGCTTCCGATAAAGCACTCCGGCCATCCTGATCTGGGTTTTCCATGGTTTCCCTAGATCGTTCCAGGCGAATGCTGGGATGGTTCCTCACAATAGCCCATGGGCGCCTCCTGCCATATCCCGTATATCCCTTCCAAACCATTACCTTTCCTGATAGGTGCAATGCACCCTCCGCCAAACACTTTTAGTGAATCGCGGAGTAATAATAATAGTATTATGTGATAAAATCTCGTGGCTAGAGGTGTAATGTGGGAAAGCAGTAACAGGTGCTTCTCCACCGTTGTCGAGAAAATCGATTTTCGTTGGGGACCTCCCCTTGTTAGTACTTATTGTTACATAAGTATATTTTCGTTATAAAGTAAACATTGATCTAAGAGAATGTAAGTCAACATTTACGAAGTAATGGATCATTTGATGACGCACGCTTTACTAATGGAAAAATAAGTTTACGTGGAGAACAATGTTCTCGGAAGGCTTAATTAACTACAAAGTTAAAAATCATATGTAACCAAAAAAATAAAGCGTAGTTTAGCTTAAAATATGTTATTAAGACTTATTGCAGGGTCTAAGAAAAGAACATTACGTTCTAGTTAATGGTTCTTAAAACATTGTGTATTTCTATAAATTCCATCCTTTAGTTTCGTTTAACAAAGGAATTAGAAATAATTAAATTATTATATACTCATAGCTATAAATTAATTCTATACAGCTGCTATTTGAATTTTCGAGATATTTATATTAAATAAAACTGACATCAGAATAACCATTTTTTACATTTAACATGATAATGAATTTGTTCAAAAATGAAATGTTGTAATTTTTTTGAGTAAACAGTAATGATTTGGAAGCAAATTCAGATTTTTAGGGACATGTGAGGTTTGCTTGCATTCTTGTAACCCTGCTGTGGTTTTCAACAGCGGTTCGCGCTTTATTGCTACAGTGATAATTAAAGTTATTCCAATAGTAACAGTAGGCATCCGCCGCTGAAATCTACATGTTTGAAATCTTCTTTTTGCAGAAATTCCTTGTAACGATACTGTTATACCCATGTTGTTGAAGTGGAGTGTATAAGGAAATTATAATTCGTTGTAAGAAAATTCTTCAATTTACAAACTTCATTGTTATTGTCAGTTGCAATATCGCAGAGCAGACTCTCTGGTTGTTTAGAGTTAGCACTAAAGCAACAGCCGTTTATGGTGGCATAAATCTGTTTTAAGGTAGTTGTGTTGTAATAGAGACAATAAGAAACGTTAAATAGAAGAGAGAAATGGATGATTTAGTAATTAAATAATAAAAAAGTTTAAAGGGAATTTGAATAAAAATAAGTTAGTAATTCTATTCAATGTTAAGTTGTAGGAATCAAAACTAAGTAAGTACAATTGGTTGTTTTTTGTACAAATGTAAAAATAATCTTACAAGTTAGAAGCTTTACTGGTAATAGGAAAGTCCTACAGCTTAGTGATAGGTAATGTTTAACGCCCATAACCGAAAAACTAAGTGAATTTCAGTACTAACAGGGAATGGGGAACGGATGAGGGATTACGACTAGTTGACGTCGGGTTCATTAGAGTTGATGCGGTGAGGGGGAAATGAACAGGAAGGAATAAAGCCACGGCCATTTGAAGGAAACATCCCGGTATTCGCCTGTAGTTGTTTCGGGAAATCAGAATGGTCGAACCTGCATACTGCAGAATGCCAGATCAATTAATTAACCACTCACTCACCGAACTCGATCCGGACAACTAAGATTCAAAAAATTAAGTAAGGACACGTATCTGCGCATAAATTTTCCTTTTCTTGGTGAACTGGCAAACAGCGGGGCGATATGCAGTAATACAATCATTGTTTAACTAACCAGTAACTGCTAACCAGTCTGCAATTGAAAACCTGGTCGGTATGTGTCCACAAACGAGGCAAACGAGGCGGAATGGAAGCTGGTTGGGAAGGCAGCTGACGAGAAGTTTGTGTTAGAACTTTCCATTGCAGTTTAGAGTGACGCGCGGGGAAAACCCGCAGCCTTGCTCAGAATAAATTTCTGTGAACACCTGGTGGATTAGGGACAGCTGACACGGTGTCACGAACACCATGATTTCTCTGTCTAAACTCTTCCCATCTTAGAAACGAATGAGATCTACATTTTGAGGCCTAACCTAGAGCTATAGTGATCACAGTTTGCTATTATTGTACTGTTTCTGGTGGATTTTATGTACATAATAAAATATTTTTAAAGGTATCCCACTGTTTCATTCAATCTTTAGGTTCTGCTGGATTCGAACCTACTTATATAATATGGTACATGCATTCATAATTTTGCATCCTTTCCTTAATCACAATGACACCGTTGTCTAAATTAAAGTCACCGTTAACGATAAAGTTGTCTCCGGGAGAGAACACGGGAGCGGATAAAGAACAGATCAGGTCCGATTCGAGTACTGTAAATGGATTTGGTTCCTTGAAACACTTTAGTTGAAATCTGTTGAGTGTTTGGTTATGAGGTTCCAAATGACCTGCTGCTTCATTTTATAACGTGATTATCCATCAAGAATGAAAGAAGCTTATAGTGTGACCACATATTTAATTTAGTTCTATTGCGACGGATCCCTTGCTCTTGTGCCAATTTCCCTAAGCACCCATTTTTCCCCTTTTCTTTTCCAACCTACTTTTGTCCTTGTCTAAATTCAACTGTAAATTCGTTCAGTGTTTTTTTTATAAATTTTTAATCATTTGTCTTGGTAATTTATTCCAAACCCTGACGCCTTATCCAAGAAAGAAAATTTTCGCAAACCCTTATACCTCAAATCGAGTGCCAGTTTGTGATCATTATCATTTTTCCCTTCCATGCCCCTCGCCCAATTCTTCCTCCAATATCTTTCCACGCCTTATTACCAATATACTCCTTGCACATTCCCACGATTCTCTTTACCCTACTTCTGTCTTTCAATAAAATCCCACTGGACGCTAGAATCAACTGGGGTCTTCCAATAATTCTGTGTAAACATTGCTGGCAGACATGTAGCGTCCTGTGGCGTAAATGCTCAGTAAAATGTGAGACGAACGACCAACTAAATAGTCAATGTTCACACTAGTTGATAGAAGTGATACCCTAAAATGAAGTTCTAACATGTTATGATCAGTATTATGCTAGGGGACTGAGACATTAAATGCCAGAGATTAATTAGTTTCTGACACAACTGACAGACTGTGAATAACGTAACAAAGGTGGTACTGGTGCGCACGTCGGTATGACGAATCGCCAGGCTGTGTGGGTCGCAGGGCGTGCAATCCCCAGGAGATACGGGCCGACGACGAGTCGACATAAATCACGTCTGGTCGAGCGGCCTGCGATGGAACGGCACTCGATCACTCCACCAGACAGCCAGTCAAGGCAGCACACACTGCGCACTACGGCTCCTCCTCCGCTTCCTTTAGTAGTACAAACACGCTGTGCTTCAGATGCAGAGAAGAAGGCGATTCAGTCGGATCTTTTAGAAAATCCATGGTTGTTTCTCTCTCTACAGACGTTAAGTGAAATTAATTGACCTTTAAAAATTCATCAGTAACTATCCGAGTTCTTGGTTTACCATTGTTGGTAGTTTAATCCTGATGTCTCTTGGACTCTCCTCCCGTTTGTACATGTCTGAGACGAATTTCAAGTCAGTAAACGTTGATAGGTTTATTGTAATTCCTAGTTTTAATAATATAAATACACATTACACTGGGAGGGTAGGCTAGTTTCACTTGTTCGGTGTGACAAATAACAATAAGATTCAGAAATTCTGTTTAATTAAAAAAAGACTATAGCAACTCTGACCTTTTAATGGCCAATATCGAATTCGCTACAGTTAAAAAAGTAAACTGTGGTAGCAAAATTATCAGGAGCAGAGGTCCGCGAGCTGGTGTTGGCGTAGGTAGAGTTCTGAATTCTCTTCCTTTATCTGCGGCGCTAAGGGAGGAGCTAACGGAATCAGATCGATCTAACCTACCTGAGTAGTTTCCTTAGTGGAACTCGTCTGAAAGCAAGTTGAATGGGCCGGTGATAGTAATTTACCATTTTTGTTACGTGTGCGTCGTTGGTACGGCTCGATGTAGACAAGCAACCGTCTACTTCTCTTGCTTCTGGCGTCGTGATGTCTTCCCTCAACTGCCTTGGACTACGCGTTTGGTGGACAAACTTAAACATCTGACCACTTGAAATACGAACACTTAGTACGGACTCTATAGTACCCTTTGAAGTCAGGAGCTGTTCTCCCTTTTCCAGTCAAAGCTACCGCATCAGCTCACTCCTCTTCATGGTTGGTGGTCTCTTCCAAGTCACTTGTTAGTAATAAAAAGATAAACTTTAAAAACATTAGCACTAATTAAACAATAACGCCAGTTGTTCAATGATTAGAAATTGAACATCCCACTGGCTGCCTTTCATCACGTAGGTTACGAGTTTTAGTTCTCCTTCACACAGTATTCTCAGGCACAAACACTGTTTTTGTATATTCTCCAAGCCTTGAAAAAAACAGCCAAGCTTGACCCCAGATGTTCTGACGGTTTATCTATTTTTCGCATCTCATGACAACTCACCGAGCATGGTTGGTGAGCGGTTAACCCTCTGGCCTCGCATTCGGGAGGACGCCGATTTGAACTCCAATCCTAGCATCCAGATTTTGGTTTCCCATGGTTTCCACGAATCATAAAAAAAGACTATAACCTGCTCATATTATTGTCGCCGGGCTCTACCCAACTCGAGTCTGCGTTCCTCAAAGCCTGGATTATTCCGATTTTGCATGTAATCGTATCCGAACAACTAGTAACATAACATACGTCAGAGCCATGCAAGAGTATCTGTGGCCGGCGTAGTAAGCCAGTGTGGGGATATCTTTGGTGTGTGTGTGTGCATCGTTGACTGCTGTCAAGTTTAGTTGTCGACGCGGGAACATTTCGGTCGCAATTATAGAAATTGTGAAAAGACGAGAAGATTTGGCGGAGTGTAACGTGGAAACTAGTAATGTGTTATATTAACGGTTTTGCATGGAGTGCAGCGATCTCAAGTGACTGTGGACGTGTTATGAGTACTGTGGAGAGTGTGGGAGTTTGTGCAATTTAATTCCTCTTGTCCCACGAGTCTGCAATTCTCGGAAAAGGAGTCTGATTCCTTATTTAAATATTGATTTGGTGGTGGTATTTTCCGTTGGTGTGAAAGAGTAAGTTTATGAACTCAATAAAGTTTGGTATATCTGTCCATTCTAAAGTATGTGAGCTTATCATTTAGTAGTAACCCGATGAACGGTAATACCTAATCCTGGCGGCCGCGGCATAAAGAACCTTTTATTTGATCAATGAATATGTGTGTGTCGAGTAAGGGACTTTTCTAATAATCAACATCCATAATTAGCAAGAAAGCTTACAAACTGATGCACCATATTTCATTGCCTTGCTGCGTCCACCGGTTTAATGCCTGTTAAGAGATCTTGGGACGGTCGTCAAACACTGGTATCACATGTGTTCAGTTACTGTTTTCTATATGGCTGCTCAATCAAAATCACGCTGAGTCGCTCGGCTTAACCAACGCACCACGGGTAGACTATGTACTGAAGCTAAAGGGGGAAGACCAAGCCCAAAGGTGAGTGACTAAGGCTACGACTTGGCATTCTGCAGGACGCTGTTTCCAATCCCTGGTCTGCCTTCTACACTTTCCCTATCACTCCAGGCGAATGTTGGGATATTCCCTTCAGAAGATTGGGCCAAACGTTCTTTAGCTTCCATATTACCAATCATACCGTCAAGCCACAGTTTAAAATTAACAAGTTGAGATGTTAGAAGGGTTCTTTTCTGATGATTTTATATTATTGGTGGATGGACATATACTGAGCCAGAATGACAATATTCAAATCGTATTAAACATCGATAGTGACTTGAGCAACAGAGACGAGGACCTTAGGGAGAAGGACTATAGTCGGATGGAAGCTATAAAAACGAAATTTTGATCAGCGCAATGGGATGAACAATAAGGAATAGACCAAACGATTCTATCAGAAGAAAGAAATTGGGAGTGGGCACCTTAAGAGAGAAAATTGAGACGAATGTCATGTGGGGTTTGTGCATGCCAGGTGTTTACTCTAACCAAACTTAGTTCCAATGTAGACGGAATAAAACATCCAAAAAGAATATCAAGTGCACATTGGAGGGAAAATATTAAAAAAGAGTTAGGAAAGATGTGGCAGCTGGAATGAAATAATGAAAAAAGATTTGTTGATGGGCAGATGAGAAGCTCATCAGTATCTTCACCCAGCTACTAGAAAACGACTGTATACTGTATGTATGTTCACGTTTATGGGTCTTCTTGATTTACATTCATTCTAATTATTTTGTCACTTCTTGGCATAATTAAATTATGTGCGCCTTTCATAACTTTAATTCGTATGAGCCGGAATTTTATCGTATTCTAAATATGCATGATACTCGTTTGATTGGAGACTGCAAAAAATTCGATTTTTGTGCAAATATTTTTCAGTCATCTCAAAGAACAATCAGAATATTTTGCAGAATAAAAAAAAATCATATTTATACAAATATTTATTCGCACCGAACAACGATAGCCTGTTTGGTGTGTCTGGTGTATTTTTGTACGTGCCAGTGAATGCTATTGAATCTTGGATCTTTTTGAATCAGTTAAATTACAGTGTATATTTTCAGCAGCGATTGAAAATTATTGTAGGACATGTTTTAGTAAGTCGTTATCCAGTAGTCTGCCTTACTAAGATGCTTTGCTTCTTCTTAACTAAGAATCCATCAAAAGAAAATACTGTACTTCAAAAAGACTTGAATTTACATGAAAAAGTTTCCAGTCTCAAGGAAACAGAAGGTACAGGACGACGAAATAGTGAAGCAAGCAAAAGTAGGTCACGAACTTCCTTATAACAAAGAAAAACCGATGATTTACAACTTGGGTCAGGTTAGATATAGCCGCAGGAGGGAATCGTGTGTAATTTACGTCAAATAAAGGCTCTGTTTCATAATTACAAGTGGGTGTTTCATTGGACAACAAAGAATTTTTTCTTACGGTTATCGTCAGTGTCTGGGTATCTATACAAGACACACAAAGAAAAATAAACGCGTTTAAGTTTGTTAGCAATAACTTCCAGACTTCATTTTCAATCCACATCCTCTTTTAAACAGATTTAAAATTTGATAACTTCGCTAATACGTAGTAACAGTAAACCGGATGGGCTAAGATAACCAAACCATTAATGGCACACTCTCTTCCATACGACAGAAACTTTTGTTTATCAGTTGGTTTGTTTACATCGTAACGCCTGGATATAAAGGAAAAACAATATACTCTTTAGGCTGTAAGACGGCCAGACAGCTCAACGTAAAAGTGTTTGCACTGAATAACTCTATACATTTTTGATGTTCTCAATTATCAATCTCATTTTTCATTTTCTTTGCTACTTTGGTAACTTCAGTTAGCTACATACAATTATTTTTAAATAATGAGTTAATATTTAATGAACCCACCCATCTCAATTCAAGACGCTATAGCAAGTCTGAGAGAAGCTTCATTTGTACATTTTTGAATGTACTAAGCAAATGAACAGGTACTGCAAATTCGATTATTCTAGGAAATATAGGCACTGATTTTTCGGTAGAACAGCGGAGCTATTTTGAACCATAAAGATATAACATAGACAATTACTTTCAACACTCTCAACACATCATACAGATCACAGAGAGATGTGGAGTTAATAATATAGCTTCAAAAATTTCTAAAACAGAATATGTATGTAGTCTATTTTGATAAATTACTATTATGATATAGAACAAATTTTGACATTTCTTAAAATTTCCTGTGTATGTGTTAGATGCCATAAGCGATGTTTTCTTGATGCTCAGAAAATATTTTAGTGATTATGCACTGTTTTCCCGTTCGTAACTATTAGACCGCAAGATACTCTTCAACAGAATACAAGTCTCCCACAATGTAGTAGACTGGGATGAATCAACCTCGCTCCAACAGATCGATCCGAGGAGGCGGTTGGTTTACACTGAACTGAGTTGTAATTATAAAAGACGAGGAGAAGAAGTGGTAGCGATCTACTCTGGGCCGGGGGCCTCAATGATTCATGCCGAAGCTCTCTCAAGGCTCCTCTACGGCAAACTTGGTCGTGAGTTACTCGTGGTGACTTTTCACGCAGTCTCCCGTCTCCGGCATTCCAAAGAGACCACATTAGACTTTCTGAGTGCCAAGTACAGCGCCGGAGACAGATTTCGTGGTTCTTACCGCCCGTAAGCCCCGACGTGAAAGCGCTTACGATAAATAATTCAAACAGACTTTGTTCTTACTCTCACCATGTACAATAGCAGTGGAAGAATAAGTTTCTTCGATCGATGATAGTTGATGTAGAAAACGTTAATGTTCAATACACTCTTCCTAAATATAATTATTATCTTTCAACTCACATTAACAGTTGGTGATATGTCTCCTGGTTGTTATATCCTGTTTGATCCGAACTGGCGGATCAAGATTATGTTCCCTTGGCACCCACTCCTCACCTCATCATCCCATCACTTCCTAACTCTCCGAACTGAACGCTGCTTCCGGTTAGGAGAATGGTAAATTTTCCCTTAGCATGTAGATGTAAGGGAAGCGGCTTGGGGATAGAGTAGGCTCACCTTGAGCCGCCTCTGTTAATTGAACGGGCAATAACGTCTCAAGTAATGCATTAGTAACTAACAAAAAGTCACATCGATAAAGCTAGCATTTGATAAGTACTTCGTATATGGTGTTTTTCTCATTCATTAGGCGACATTAGAGGTTGTAGTGAGCGGGCTTTAGGAGGGGGGGGGGGGTTATAAATTTTAATTATCTATAATAATCAATCATTGGGTTGGCAAGAATCTTAACCTTGCCAGATCACAATGAAACTGACATTGATAATTTATTATATTCAATTGGCCTCTACACCGCTAGGCATATTTAAGTCTACCATTAATACAATAATCACTAGGATATCAAGCAAGCCTAGACGTTACAAATTTGCTGATTTTACTCAAGCAAACAATTGTATGAATTTACATTAATCGGAAATCGTCTGACGAAGTTAAAGTTATTGAACGATAACAAATGTTCACAATATGCAACAATAAAAACAGCCAGCAATTAAAAACATGAATACATGAAAATTAACATGCAACTCGGGCGCCGTTAAATAAAAGAAATACATGGAACTTGCGATTTGCAAGGCTTCCACAATGTTCAATGAAATTCCAGCTAGCTCAGGGTCAGATCTGCTTACAGAGCACAAGTTTCTTTCTCAAGCCGTTTACGGGTCATTCGCAGTCTCACAAGAACACAATAATTCAAGACATGGCGTTAACACATTACCCTTTCATAGGCAGCTGCACTGGTGTTAGTAGCAAAATCAGTCCCAATGCGATAGAAGATCACCGGCCTGTGACCATAGGCGGGTCACTGTACCGCACCAAGCCCAACCGTCTAGGACCGCAGCCCAGCCAGAAGTAGTCTCTCGCTCTTGGGAGAGATGGCCTCCTTCCTCTCGGAGAAGAAACATGTCGTGGCAGAAAGAACAAGCCCTGTTTTATCTTATGAAAACCTTGAGGATTATTTTCATTGGCAGGTCAGGCTTTCTGGAAATCACGTGATATCGTAGCACATTGAGATTCGCGGCAATTTTGCGAGCGTTCTCCCGCCCGTCAGTGTGGGAGGGGGGTGTGACCTTCACAGCGTCGCGTCCCAAGAACGGGGCGATGCACTCGACCTTGAGAGAGTCTTAACGGGACAGGGTAGCCTTTGTGCCGTGTGCTGTCCGGCGCCGTCCTGGCGGGGAGAGGACAGGAGGTATGCTTCCAGTGTTCGCCAAATGGCATCCAAACCCTTGCATATTAATTTAAAAATACAATTTTGGCTGCCCGAGATCAATTTAATTTTTAAACTGAATAAAAAAAAATTGAAAACAACTTTAAAAAAATCCAAATTGTAGCGTGGCGTGATAACGTCCCATTACAAGGTCAATTTAATATAACTATCTTGGTGAAGTAATTTAGATTAATGGACTTGATAATGAAGCAAACATATCAAGAGCAAGAAAACTAGAACTAACATACCAACTGACTAAAGATACATACAATAAGAAGAATCTCTCAAGGAAAACTAAAACCAAACACCACAACACAGTAATCAAACCAGAAAGTCTCTTACGCCTCAGAATGTTTGTTCGCTATGAAAACTGGAGAAACAGAAGAGACAGAGAAAAGGGAAAGGAAAATCTTGAGAAAAATTTGTGGACCACTAAAAAAAGAAAACGGTGAGTTTAGACACCGGAGTAACAAAGATCTATACAAAGAAGAAGAAATTGAAAGGATGTCAGACACGATCAGAAAGAGGAGAATCAGGTTTTTTGGTCACATAATGAGAATGTATAACTACAGACTTACAAAATCAATTTTCAACCATGTTTAGAAGAGTAAGAAGGGCAACCAGTGGATCCAAGGAGTAAAGAAAGATATGATTGAGATCGGAATAACACAAGATTTAATACAAGATAGAGAAACTTTTAGGAGATTGATCCAAAATTTCAAGAGTTTCCAGAGGAAGGAGAACATGAAAAGTAGTAGCATATGGACGGAAGAAAGGAGGAAACAACAAAGTGAAAGGATGAAGAACTACTGGAAGTAAAGAAAAGAAAAATCGAAATGAATTCAGGGGATTATTTTTCGTGGTCCTTAGATGGCCGATATCGAAGAGAAGAAGAATACGACATTAGCCAGTGACATTGTAAATTAACAGTAATCCTTCAACCTCAATTAAACCGGCAATTTAAATGTACTAGGTGAATCAGTTGGAGTTTACGGATTATTCGATTGATAGGGCAGAGTATATGATGTACTGCCGTATTTCTACTCATTTTCAGTCAATGTGAAATGTTTATCTTCTCAAAGAAATATGTAGAAGGCTTAAATAACTTATATTAAATATGAAAGATAAGTCTTTCCCGGCGTATTATAGATACATATTCTTCGCGGCAAACCCGCGAAGAATATGTAACTTATATTAAAATTAAAATCATTAATAAACAATTTTGAATGTAAATAATAACATTTAAACTGTTATAAAATAACTTGACAATATCTTATTTTGTTGATAATGTCTTAAGAAAATATTTTTGCTAATCTTATATAGTCTTATAGGGCCGCAAACCTATTGGTGGCCAGTTTTTTGTTAATTTGCAGAAGTATCTTTGAAGAAAGAGTTTCGACTACACTGCGATCGCAAAACTGTTGGTAGTCTGTATTGATCTGAGATATCTAAATTAATATTAAAATAGAAGACGCAGGGTGTCAAGAAGATGATACTGACACCGAACATGCTGTTGCAGCTCAGCGCAGTTCATTTCGGCCGCCATTTTATAGTCGTCACGTGTTTTACGTCTCGTTTTATCTCGGGACAGGTGAGAAGCTGATGTCAGGTGGAAAGACGACTTTTACGACAGCGGCCTTCCGTTCACGTAAAGATATTCCAGTCACCTCGCCTTCCTATCAGTAGTGTATTGGATGTACGGTACTTGATAGCCTCGTAACCTTGATTACTAGGAAAGTGATTCAGCACAGGGAACACGTCCAAATCGAAGTCGTTTTTATTATGTCACGTGCCGTGTTTTTCTCTTTGTACTTACAACATCGGCTTATGTTTATCTGAGACCGTGATTGTTTGTACCTAAGATTTGAAAGTGCATTGTCTTATTCCTTCACACTGGTTTGGCATAACTATAAGCAGATTTCAGGTAATACTACCATTTTCATTTTAAAAACCACATGAAATAAGTTAAAATACCTGTACGTACACGAGTTCTTCTCGCCATAATACTTTACATGAAATACTGACGAGTTTGTTTAATATCCATTTTGATCGCTTCTTTATCTCTGCCTAAGCACTTCGACTGTCGAAAAACTCGCAGAACTTTTCTCAGCTCAAGACGTTGGACACTGATGCATTCAGTATAATGAAACCAATTTAGAACATTTAAAATGTTAATCTCGGGTTTTATGCCGATTACTTTATTTATTTAAATCTTTATACAACTTTCGGTAACTACCTTTGTTGCCTTCATCAGGTTAACTGTTATTTAAACTTACAAAAACTGATGAAGGCAACGAAGGTAGTTACCGAAATGTTGTATAAAGAATTAAATAAAGAAACTAACCGGCAAAAAATCCGAGAGTTATTCATTGCATCTTTACGCCGGGAAAAACTTAATTCTCATATTTAAAATGTTGGCAACTTGATTCAAAGAGTGTAAGTTTGTATCGCTGTTTAAGCAATTGTCCATCGTATTATTTTGCAATTAGTCTGATCTGTATACTGGTACAGGTACATCATTATAAGAATGATCTACCTGTCCCCTTTAAATTGATGTGTAGTATTGAATTTTTGTAGCACTATATTTGCAAAAATGTTGGTATCTTTAAACTAAATTCTTGCCCTTTTTTGTAACAACGCTTTTGGAAGAGATATAAAATAACAGCATATCATCAGATTTATACGTGTATAATGCCATACGATGAACTGGACCTAGAATAAATAGAAATTTTACATTGTTCGTTCGAATACATGCTTGCCGCTTTGCAAGTATCATAAATATTATTTAAATTGGGTCTGGATACTTGCTGCTTACCACAGGACTGGAAAAGAGCGATGGCAGTATCGGTACCTAAAGGAGCGGTGATAAATAGAGTCGAAAATTACTGGCCAACCAGTTTGACATCAGTTGTAGCTAAAGTAATGGACAGGTTGATATGCAACTCAACTACATCAGAAATATACGTGAGAAGCGTAAGTGGTTTTCAAGTCGGCATCAGGGTTTAAGGCAAGGATATTCATGAGAATCTCAGCTGGTAGTACATATGCAAGATATTTCGGATGAAATTGACAAGGGAGGCCAAACTGATAGTATTGCACTCAGCCTTTCAAAAGTCTTTAACAGAGTGAGATATAAAACGGTGTTGAAAAAGGTACAGGTAAAATAACCTACCTCCAAGAGCACGAAATAAAAATTACGACTTGACTCTTCTGTGTTATCAGTTCTCGAATCTAACGAGAGTTAAGATATTAAAAAATCCCGCTCCAGAATAAGGTTTCCAGACTGCGATTACTTTCCAGGAGCGGCTCTCCGTCAGAGTCGTTAAGCGATAATGTGTTTTAATCTCTCAGCAGAGCGTCTTGCGATTTACGAGACGTAGTTACGGCGGCGCTGTGCTTCCTGGTCTGGTATCGATACTGCCAGCGAGCACTCCGCGGATGAGAGTGCGCCGGAGCACAGTGGCTTTGCACTGTGCCAACCGCCGGCGGAGATATATATACAGCGCGTGACCCCGGGGGCGAATAAATCGCAGACGCGTCCTCGGTTACGCGACTTGAATATAGACTTAATGGTACAGAAAGCTCGTAATACACTTATCTCACGCCGGGAAAGACATTGCTGAAAACTGGAGCGACTTTGAGTTGCTAAAGGAGTTGCAGTGTTGGGCCCACATACTTCGCTTACTGTTAACTTAGCCTTCATGCATCATTTGTTGTATCAAAGTTGATGTAAGAAAGTTGAATTGCCAACCGGTTACTACTTCAAAAAAATAGAAATTTTAAATTATGTCCTTTCTGTATTGACTGTCATAAAAAGTATCCTTATCTCTATTTTTCTAAGCAACTTGTGAAGCTTTTTTTTATTTTGGCAAGACAAATTATGATTAATTTATTTATTATAGACACTGTGTCCAATGGGTAATGTGGTTACTGGCAGATTAAATACGAATGAAATAAGTGTATAAGGAAGAGGCAACTCCAAATGTATCAGGTGCTTACATCAAGTTTGGAATAGAAATTCAGTGAAACCAGCATATACGTTTGGTGAAATGCCGGTTCAGTATCAGTTATCAACGAAGGTTAGCACGATGTATTTATCAAATCAAATCATGATAAATTAGCTCTCATCCAAATCCCTGTAAGACAATTTCCTGATTTTAAACTAACCAGGAAAGTCTGAACTTCACTGAATCACGTGAGAACAAACGGTGGTAGATCTAACTACTGGTTGCGCAAATGGGGAATAGTAGAGAACCCTTCTTGTGACTGTAGGTACTATGAGCGGGCAATTACGTCACTTTAATGCACCCCTAGAAGATACAGTGGAACTATATAATAGTTCATTAAGCAACTGCAGAAGCAATTGATTGGCTGTGAACTCAGAAACACCAATTTGTAGTATCATCATTTAGTCTGTTTTTTATCTTATTTCAAATGAATTTTGTGTGATGGATAATTCTATTTGCATTTGAGTTTGTAACTCTAAGTATTACAATTTTACTAACTGCTACTATCCGTATAGCGTACGGAACAAATAAACAGATACAGGACACTGTCTATTTTACGTTACATTTTATTTATAATATATGAGTCTGTAATATACTGGAAATGGTTATTACATTTTATGAAGCACTCATGAAATTTATTCTACTGATTTGTCTCTAAAATCGGTAGTGAAGCCTTCTGCAAACCTCAAATCTTTTCGATAGGGTTTCCTTTTGTCGCAAATTTTAGCTTCGAGAACAGCCAGATATAGCTTGGAGGTAAATCAGGTGAATAATTTCTCTTGTTAGCAGCATGTTCTCGTTTGGCCAACAAATCAGTCTTCAGTAGTAATTCTCAATGGTGCGTTTTTCCGGGGATCAACTGCAATGCTCCCTACACAAACACGAAATCTTGTATACCAGTGAAAAGCATTTTTAACAAATTATTGGTTCAGTAAAGTCGATAGTTTTTTTTTTTTTTTTTTTGACAGAACAATTGTTACGAGTGAACCTGTGATGACAGCATACGAAAACTTTACAATAGGTAGTCGGAAAGTTTCTCCAGTTTACACATTCATTCAAACTTAAGTAGTGGTTACGTGAAGATACGAACGGTCACCATCTCCATTCGACAGACATGTAGGTTCTCAGTTAACATATTACAGCAAGTGCTAACATTGTAACAACAGAAACACGAACAGTAGACTTAATTACAATTAGCTAGGCTTCAATCAAATCGATTGTGTGAAGGACTGAAACCGTAATTAAACCAACTGATATCAGTATGTAGCAAAGTGAGTTTGAGAAGGCTTCAGTACTCTCTGGCACTAGAGTCGTCCTCAGGCCATTATGGGGTTCAAATTCGTTCTAATCCAACACGTGTCGTTCATCGTGACATTAACACGACACCGAACTTATGTTATTTAGTGGCTGACGTTGCAGCAGATCTGGCGTGACCTACTACGTACAGTAACCTTTACCTTCCTGAACTAGGAGCACTGGTCCAAGACAGCAGCTGCCTCGTGTGTTCCATGTGTGTTACAACATCGCACTTCCAGTAAAAGAGTCACGCGGAGTCTCATACCCTTGATGGAAGTAAATGTTCTATCTCGCAGCCGGGACTAGAGTGATTGGACAGCCCGGACCAGAATGCGGAATGTTTTATCCACCACCCCTCTAGCCTACGCGACCTTGTTCCTCGATCAGCTGATTAGTCGGCCATTCCAATAAAGCAACGGAATAATCCCTGGTTAAATATCAGGCTGTATCAGTACTTCCAAAGACTCTATATCGTAACATTTTAAGCCTGCTGCGTGCATAAATATTGGAAGCTATGTTCGACTTGAAGCAATGTTCCATTTGATACATAAATTCTAGCACTGATTATTCTGAGTTTCCCTAAGTGACCCTAATAATTTAGAAATTTGTGGTGTATAAAATTTTCTCGGGCTTCCATCGGGAAAGCGCATCAAGTTGATGAAACTTTTCTAATTAGCTTTCAGACAGTTGATGCACCGAGAAGCCACCGAAACTTGGGATATTTGTGCTGTGTATTGTGCGTTCACTTACTTCTGAAATGTTATGTTTTTTGGCGAAATCAGTTGACCGTTACAACAAGCGGCAAAGTGATCACTGAAGATCACTTAAAAATAGTATGTCAGATTCAGGTATAGGGGGAGTCGGACATTTAATGTTGCCTACG